>CM052546.1:28391983-28576437 GCA_028533065.1 Trachops cirrhosus | reverse complement strand
GAAGTTCCATACTGTTTTCCACAGTGGTCGTACCAGCCTGCAATCCCACCAACAATGCACTAGGGTCCCTTTTTCTCCACAACCTCTCCAACACTTGTTGTCTGTTGTTTTCTTTATGATGGCCATTCTGACTGGTGTGAAGTGGTGTTGAATGGGCACCAACGACCATTAGCCGACACTCTGTAAAAGCAGTTCTCAACAGCAGTCCCTCTCATTCTGCAAAATTGCTGAGGGCCTCAAAGAACGTTTGTTTTTGTAGATTATAACATTTACCAGAAATTAAAACAGAACTTTAAAAATATTTAAAGTATAATAACCCCATTACATGTTAAAATAATAACATTTTAATGAAAATAGCTATTCTTTCCAAAGATATATAATGAAAGAATTGCACTGTTACATTTTCGCAAATCTTCCCCGAATTCTGCCTTTCACAGCAGACGGGTGGATTCCCGCAGGCTCCTGCTTTCACTCTGTTGTGCCGCCTTTGCCTTTGGAAAACTCCATTGTGCATTCCTGAGAAAATGAGAAGGGCAGGTACCATCTCAGTGTTCTTAGAAAATAGTTTTGACCCGAGGGCTCCCTTTGAGACCGCTGCTCTGCTCTAGAAAAGAATCTGCCACCCAAAGGCTTTCCTGGATGTTAAGCTGCAGAATCGCCACTTGGTGGCAGCAGAGGTCAACAACTCCGCAGGTGTCAGGTTCTGAGAGCTTGTGGCCTAGGCCTCTGTGGTAACAGCATCTGGGCCCTGTGATACTATTCTTCCTGTTTTCTGGGTCTCCCGTCTCCCTTGTTGTTGCCCTTTAACTTCCCTGCGGTGGAACGAGCCTCAGGCGAGGGAGACCTTCGCCTTGAGTTCCGGTTCCAGGTCTGTCATCAGCTACCTGTGTGACCTCAGCAAGCTCTGCCTCCGTTTCCTCATCTGTAAAATGGCCACACGGGTGTCCCTTACTTACCTCCCAGGGCTTCAGTAAGAATCAAGGGCAAAAATCGTTTTGTAAACTGTCAAGTGCAGAACATAGGGGTTGAAGGAAGGCGAGGGCAGGGCCGGGGCGGGGCGAGGGCGTGGTCTCTGTGATTGTTTTGTTTCCGGTTTCAACCTGCCTTCCTCTCGGGAGTCTGGGTTGTTTGCATTTCTCAGGGCGCACATGGGATGGCTGCAGCGGTGTTTCCCGGGCTTTGTCCCTGCAGCTGAAACTCCGAGAGCTCCAGACACCTGGCTCCCAGGTCTTTGGCCCTGTAAGTGAGCGTCTGAAACACATTCTGTGGCTGGAGTGGCTGCAGATGCTGATGTGGTCCCTCCGTGGCCGGGGTGTCTGACAAGCCACTGATTCTAGCGCTTCAGAGTTCTGTCCTCTCTCTGCCAGACTGACATCAGAGAGATTTCCAGGAAACACTTGGTCCAGCAGAGGAGTCCAGCCCCATGAGCACCTGGGAGCCGGAAAAGCCACCCAGAGAATCACTGCTTCCCTCCTCTGGCTGAGAGTGGCAGTCGCCCCTGCCAGTCATAAGACCCACCCCCAGTGCCTTGCCCCTCCTACCTCCCCGGCAGCACAGACCAGGTCTTTCCGCTCCACACGGGCAGACCCTGAAGACGCTGCTGCCTGGTGTTGTCCTGAGTTCAGCACCTAGCACTCACTGTGTGCTTTATTGGTTTGCTGAATGATTCAGCCACTTCCTCAGGTATACACAAAACTAATGGAGCTTTCTCTCCATTAATTAAATTGTTTTTTTTCAAGCATGCATTCTACCTGATGACCTTTTCAGGGTGTGCCCCGGACCAGTAATGTAACCTCTCTGGGCCTCGGTTTCCTCATCTGTACACTAGGAATGATTATATACAATATTACTTATCTATCTCAAAGGGTGGTTGTCAAGATCCAACTATGGTAGATACTTAGCAAAACGTGCTGAGCCCAGGGCTTGGTAAGAGTAAATGTTCGGTAAATGGGAGTTCTCCTCTCTCACAGGTGTCTTCTAGATAAATCCCAGCCGTGCGGGCACACAGATGGGAGTGGTTACGGCGCCCTGGCCCAGGCCCTGAGAATCCCGCCTTGAGCTTGCCTGCAGGGGTGTGTCCTGTGGGTTTTACAGTCTTTGCAGAGAAGCTGCGGGAAACCACCAAGCTATGCTGGTGATGAGTCGGTGACAGTGGGTTGCAGCTCATCATTCTGCCCATCTCCTCTGGCAGCTATTGTGCCCCCACATTCTATTCTCAAACCAATCACCAGCATCTGTCCTCATGGTGATCCCCGAGCGGAGTGAGCCTTGCTGAGCTGGCAGCTCTGAGGCTGGGGCTGTAAACCACATTGTGTAACTTGACACAGTTGTGTCTGGGGACAGTCATCCAGAAAGCCCAGGTGGAGCAGAAGAGAAGGCCCTGCAGCCTCGACCTGGGACCCCACGTGGTGGGCCATCTGGGTTGCTACAGAAGCCTATGTCCTTCCTGGAGACACCAGCCCAGCCCCAGGTAAGCCCTCGGGAGAGACAGCCCCCTCTGCCAGTGAGTGGGAACAGAGCTGGAGAAGCGCTCCTGGGTCCCTCATCATAACCCTGAATTCCCGATAGCTCCCAAAGCCCAAGATTTGTTGAGACTCATTTGGCTGCCAAACCTGATCACCTCATGTGACAGCCATGCGTTTTGCTGCAGAATATTAATGTGTTTAACTGTGAAACCCTGCCCCAGGCCTTGCTGTGGGTGTTATGTAATATGCGGTACATGAACTGTGTGTATTTCCTCCCTAAAAGGCTAAACGTGTTGAGTGCTGAAGATGATCTGGCCCCAGGTGTCTGGATATGGGAGTGTGGGGGCTGTTTCACCCTCAGCCCATACTCAGTAAACACAACACCCTCGCCTGATATCCACAGAGTAAAAGCAGAAAAGGCTTTGGAGTCAGAGACAGCCGGGCTGGGAGCCCTGCTCTAATCCTCACCAGCTGTGGGCTTTGGGAAGTCCTTTAACCTGCCTGAGCCTTGATTTCCCTATCTTCGAAACAGAAACAACCAGCCCTGGCTGGTGTGGCTCAGTGGGTCAAGTGCAGGCCTGAAAGCCCAAGGGTCACTGGTTCAACTCCCAGTCAGGGCACATGCCTGGGTTGCGGGCCAGGCCCCCAGTAGAGGACACACTATGAGGCAACCACACATTGATGTTTCTCTCCTTCTCTTTCTCTAAAAATAAGTACAATCTTTTTTTAAAAAAGGGCAGAAATAATCAGACCCTCCCTCTCTGCTTATTAGCAGATTAAATGAGATGATGCATGGTTAGTACATACAGAGCAAGTGCATAATAATTGCATGCTTAATATTACTACATAATAATAAATGTATTATTTGATAGCTTTTTTCTCAGGGCTTTGTCCGTGGGAGTCCACAGGCCAGCTGGGGAGATGGGCATGTGCTCAGTGCACCGGGCGGGGCTCACTGTGCGTGAGGAGGGAGGGCTTGGGACACTGAACGCCCAGAACTTCGGGTCTCGGGGAAGAAACCATGGAGGAGATGCTGGGAGAGCCCAGTGAACGCAAATTCTCATGCCCACGGTCATGGGAGAGCCTCAGGGAGTCTTGAGAGAACTTGTGTCCCACCACCACTGCCCACCACTGCCCCACAGAGTTCTCACTTGTTGAGAGAAGCAGAAGGGTCTCAAACTGGGACTGTGGTCTATTCGCCCTAAGGTCTGTGTTCCCTGGAAGAGGCTTGGTGGCCCTTAGCCACCCACTGAAGGAGGGCAAAGGTTAAACCAAGGGTCCCCTTCTGAAAGCCTCTAGACGTAGAAATCTAATTCGTTACCTTTTTATATATACACCCCTATAAATTTTATATATACACCCCTATTCACTGAGAAATTTGTCTCTTTCAGTCCAAACTAAGATTTAAAAAGTTGTGATTGAATATCATCATGGACCCACCACTCCTGTACCCAGGAAATAATAAAACACACCCCTGACATGGGCCCCCTTTGCTAAAACTCCTCCCTCTCTCCCATGCGGGAGGGGCATGGCTGCAGGCTGCACCAAACCTGCGCCCACCCCCTTGCCGAAGGTGCTGCACGACTCCAGGGGCAGGGCCGCTTACAGTGCAGGTCACACGGGATGTTGCTTGATGTTGTACTTGATCAAGAATAAAAGCCAAGCAAAGTCCTTCGAGAAATTCTGTCTCTCAGTGCTCTGGACTTTCCATATTACTGTGATCAAAAGTACCCAAGGATGGCCCTGACTGGGTGGCTCAGTTGGTTGGAGCATCGTATCATACACCAGAACCGTGCGAGTTCCATCCCCGGTCAGGGCACACATCTAGGTTAAGGGTTCAATCCCCGGTCAGGGTGCATGAGGGAGGCAACCAATCATTTCTCACATCGATGTTTCTTTCTCTCTCTCTCTCTCCTTTCCTCTCTTTCTAAAAATCAATAAAAACATATCCTTGGGTGAGAAGAAATAATAATAATGTGCCCAAGGATGGTCTAGGTCAGTGGAGAAGGGAAGCTCCCAAGGCCCTAAGCCTTCAGGTAGCAGGAGAGAGGACCAACTTGATGCTCAGACCACCCAGTGCCAAGACACTCAGCTTCGCCTGCCTCCACCCCTCCCATCACACATTGCCAGGGCGCCCTAGCAGCATGGCCGCCCACTCCCACAGGGCCAGGTCCCGTGAACCCCAGGCTTGGGGCCTGCCTGGAGTTGTTTGAAGGGATCTCAGCTTTCTGAACACGTGTAGCACGTTCTGAGTACCACCCCTTCTCCAGGTGAGCACATTCCTGACCTACACACCAGTTTATACTTTGCTTTGGCGTCTCATAGGGCTTTCATGCACTTGGTCGGTATTTATAGAGGGTCTGCTCTGGAACAGCAGTAGTATGGGCTCAGGATAGCATTTGGGATACAACAAAACAACGTTCTCAGGTTGCTGGCGTTTGAGCCGAAAGGGACAGCAGTAGACAACAAACACGGTGAGTTAATGTATTCGAGAGCATCTTAGAAAGTTCATGATGTGTAACAGTGACCCAGAGCTGCGGGCCAGGTTGGGTGTTAAGGTGAGATGGGTGGTCTGTTAGTCAGGGTTCTCCATAGAAACAGAACTGATAGAACAGATGGGTGAGTGGATAGACAGACAGACAGACAAGAAGACTGACTATAGAAATTGGCTCACAAGGTTATGGAGGCTGAGAAGTCCCACAGTCTGCAGTCTGCAAGCTGCAGGCCCAGGAAAGCCAGTGGTATAGTTTTAGTTCAAGTCCAAAAAGCTTGATAACCAGGGAGCCGATGGTATTAGTCCCAGTTCCAGTGTAGGAGAAGACTGATGTCCCAGCTCAAGCTATCCGGCAGAGAGCCACTTCTTCCTCTGCCTTTTCATTCCCTTGAGACCCTCAAGGGATCGGGCGAGACCCACACTGGAGAGAGCATCTGCGTTAGTCTCAGCTCATCCGGAACCCTTCACAGACACACCCAGAAATGAGGCTCAGTCAAGTACCTGGGCACCCTGTGGTCTGGCCAAGTTGACACATGCAATTAACCGTCACCGAAAGCTATGGTGATACTGTGCCAGCCAGACAACCTAGTTCAAGTTCAAGGATCCCTCAGGTATGACCCGTTAGCCTCTGCCCCACAGCCAGGCCCCATCCCTGGCCCTTGGTGGGTGCTCGCCAAAGGTCTTTCTGGTGAACCGGTGACTGTGGATGCCAGGGTTCCTCTGCTTTGTGCCCTGACCCAGAGCGCCAGCTCCAGGCCCTGCTGCCGACTCGGTTCAGGCACTTTCCAGTGCGTGAACGCACCCACATTCCTGAGTCGTCTGCCACCTTCGGGGCTTGCCCAGCTGCTGCCCTCCCCCATTTCAGGCACAGGACCTCGAACTCCTGGGCAGGGCCCTGAGCCTCCCACCCCCAGCAGCCACAGCTCGGGTGTCTCAGGCACGCCCCGGATCTCCCCTGGGAGCAGCCCTCGAACTCCCCGACACCCTCGTGGCTGCACCCCCTTCAGCCCGAACACAGAGTGTGCGGCTCTTTGTCCTGAGTGAGCAAGGTGGGAATAAGCATCTAGAGCCCGGGTTTGTTTTTTTTCCCATCTATATATTTATTCCAAAATATGCTTATTCCAAAATAAAGACAAAATTTTAAATATTTTTTCAATTTTAAACAAATATTACAACTGATTTTGATTTAACATGGCTTGCTTGATTTTTAAACCACAACAACTTAAAGAGGAGGCTTTTAAAATACAATAAATAGAATAAATACTACTTTATCTTCATACTTGGCCTCCATTCCTTTGTTTCTGGAAAACCCCCAAGAGGCTGGTCAGAAATGTCAGCGCGTTGCCGTCGGTGGTCTGGTTGCACGGGGGGCTGCAGGAGAAATGCTGTGGGGATGAAAGTTAGCAAAGACAGGGTGACTGAAACCGTTTCGAGCCCGGCAGCCCTGGGAACCACCCGACCCAGGGCCCCGTGAGGGGTGGGGGTGCCGTGGTGGCGGGAGGCGTGTAGGCAGCAGGGGACTCCAGACACAGAGCACCTGGACGGGCAGGCCCAGGGCGAGCATTTTGTGCAGACACAACGCTGGCTGACCTTGCGGCAGGATTTCAGGGAACACACACACACACCCCTGGACACCCGTCAGATGGCCCTAAATCTCATTGGAGGAAACCTTTCCTTGGGACGCTCTGAGGCCAAACATTTTATTATTATCCGTTTGGGTTGTCCTTTCCAAGTCATTTTACAGCACAGTGGCAAAGAGTAGGGCTTTGCGGTTTTGTAGACCAGAATTTAAATCTCAGCTTTGTCGCTTTAGCCTCAGGGAAAATGAGCTCCCCTCGCTGAGCCTCAGTCTCGTCCTCTGTAACGTGAGGGCGTAAAGCTAACAGTTGTCTGCATGGCAGGTGTGCAATGAGACGAGTGTATTAAGCCCTTACAACTACATGCTGCTGACAAGAGAAACGTGGGCAGTGAAGTCGCTGAGTGAAGGGCCCTCAGCCCTCTGCGGACTCAGGTGGAGGTGCTAACGTTCCAGAAGCGTGAGCTCCCCTGCCCTTCCTCCCAGGGACAGCGCCTAGGCTAAAGGAGCTAATGTGCTGATGGGCATATAGGACAAATGACAAGGTTTCACCTGGATCCCGGGGAGTTTTCCTTTAAACACCTCTTTGGCAATCAAAAATAAAATCTTTAACTTTCAGGTCACAGCTCCCACTCAGCAAATTGAATCTCCAGGATGACTTAGTGTCCTGTGGGCTACAGCCCCTATTCTCTAGATTTTAGCTTCTAATGACAATCAGATGAATTTGCTCCTTATTCAGTAGGTGGGAGAAGTCAATGGCAGCCTCGGCATGAGTGTTTTTTAAAGCCAGGAACTTCGGGCTATCCGAGGCAGATCTCACTGGAAGTCTATTGTTCTGATTAATTTTCTGAGAGATCTCTTACCGACCTTGAACTACCAGTTCCAATGTTATCATCCATTTACATTGAGAGAGACTTGGCATCACATTCACACAGAAATAGCTAAGCAGAGTGGATTGCAGAGAAAAGCAACTCACTGGACATTTGCTGTGCCTCAGGTTTTGAACGGCCCTCTTCAACCGATTGAAAATCAGGGGGAACCTTGTCTCCACTGTGGTGTTGGCCATCTGGGCCAGGCCCTCCTGGAAGCACGGTGTGGTACAGTTGTCCTGCAGAATAATAGGGATTTATGAAGAGAAACACTTAGAGGACCACTTTGAGACAAAATAAGAAAACGCTTTTAGAGACTACTTTAATTTAACCAATGTAACCAAAAGTGACATTATTTTTAGACAGGTCCCTTGCCAGTCTAGGAAATGATCAGTGTGTCAAGGTGAGGCCCTTCGCCCACAGTGACGCTCCCTGGAGGTCGTCGGCATGTCTCACCCAGGGACCACGAGGCCTGCGGCCCTGGAAGACAGCCAGTCCTGAGTCCCCTTTTCAAACAATGCTCCCCTGTTCCAAGTCTTGAAATAGTGAGTTCAAAAGTATAGAGAAGAAAAAGTCATTTCACACCAGCCTGATGGGATGTGCCAGTTGAAAACAGCCCATGTTTCTATGGTAGCTAAAATCTCGGACTGTAACCAAGGGGCTGGGGTGGGGCATAACCACATGGTGCCGCCCCTTCCTGCTCTCATCTAACTGGTGGGTCGCGGTGGGGTGGGAGGTCCGACCTCAGCCTGGGCGGGAAGCTCAGATTCTCCCAGACTTGGCTTCAGAGAGGACAAGCAGCGCCCCTTGGATAAGTTCTTCCTCCTCACCTTAGCCAGAAAAGTCCTGCCACACTACCTCTCAGCCCAAGTGGGTAATGAACTTACCCTTCCACTCCTCCTCGGCCCACAACCTCCACCACTCTGTCCTCCCAGAGGCCACCCTAAATGAGCTAAACAGACTGGAAGGGAGAGTGGAGGGAGCTGTCAATTTATTTACATTGCTTTGCAGTCTTAGAGTTATCATCAAATGGGTTAGAAAGGAACACACTATGGGCTGTATCATTTGTTGTGATCTCAGTTCCAGTCTGATTTAATCATGCACACAGAACAAATAATCTAAAAAGACAACCAAGATTCTTTTTTAAATGCTGAAAGTGGTCAAACTTCTCAGGTGGCATAGAGCTGACCAAAGACAAAGAAATCTGTATGATGCAGAATTTCAAGAGCCTGGTGGTAAAAGGAAATGCCAATCTGTAACAATTAAAACTAAGTAGCACTTCTCTAAAATATCAAATAAAGCAATTATTTTTCTTTAAACATTTAAAAACAACAGGATCAAGATTATACTTTTATACTTACAGAAGGAATGGGCAGACACAAGCAATCGGTCACCTGAAAAAGAGTAATTTCAAAGTGAAGATTCCAGATGTGAAAGTCAAAATTAGTTTGGAAAGCTTGTCACAACGCATTTACTCACATTGCTGCCACAGCTGCATTTTGATAGTGGATCTTTCTAAAGTAGATAGAGAGACAAAACCCCATAATGGGTGGTGTGTTTTTTTCATCCTCCTGAAAAACTCACTTAAATTTTCAGTAGCTGCCTTTCCCAGGGGCGCCCATCTCCGCAGCTTACCTGCAGGTTGTCGATGAGGTGTGTGACATCCCTGATCCCTCCCAAGGTCAAGCACCCTTGGCCAGCCACGGAGCAGAGTAGGGCAGAGGCAAGGACCACAGTCGGGAGCATCTCGACACAGGGCTGGAGTTTGGCCTGCAGACACCTTCACATTGAATTGTATTTAAAGGTCCCTTGCAAATGTGGAAAAACCCTGACATCAAACCGATACCAAGTGCCCACTTTTTCTCTGTAAATTTGGGCGACTTGACACTGAAAAAAAAAGGCAGGCATATTATATCAAATTGAGTCACTTGGCAAATACTATGTCACATCATCTTAGGAAACATCATTCCTTAGAAAAGATGCTTTTGAAAAGGTTGGGTGCTGAGAGGCTGCAGGAAAAGTTAAAGATCTCACAAACACACACATGTATATAGATGTAGATATATTTTTTGAGCAGAGGTTCTGGTTGGGATAGTTAAAACTCTTTCCATGAAAGCGCAGGGCTGTATTTTCCCTTTTTCACTTCACTGGAAATGCTGATATGAGAGCTAGCCACATGCGTTCTGGGGAAGGAGGGGCTGGGTGGTGTGGGGAGGAGGATGGCGGGAGAGGGGCAGGGGATGAGAGATAGTGCAGTTTCCTGAGCTGCTCTGTCTGTAGGGTTTTTGCAACCTCAGTCTTCGAAGGCTCAGTCTCGTCATTTCCACCTCAATCTCCCCTCAATCTTACTGCACTTCATTTCCAAATCTTACCCATGTCTTTTATGCCTGGAACCAGATTGGCACCTCATGCAAATGCCTCTTTATGCAAGTATTCCTTTGAACAAGGGTCACAAGAGGAACTCTTCAACTCCAAGTGCAAGAATGCAGCAAACTGCCTGTTGGCATTGGCCTTGGAGATTCCTTACTATTTTTAGAGAACTTACGTAGCACCTTGCAACATGAAGCAAAAACTCTGCTTGAAATGGGATAGTAGCTAAGATTTATTGAGCACTAACTACATACCAGCCACAATTCTAAGCACTTTATGGGATCTAAGCCATGGAACACGTAAAGCCAACCAGATGAGGTGGGTGCTAATTTGTCATTCTGAGGTTTACCTTTCAAAACACCGTCTGTACCTGGGCTTCCCAGCCCTTTGATGGGGCTGTCCTTATCACTGGGAGCGCAAAAGCAGTTTCGCTGTAGCCCTATGAGCGAAGTAGTATGATTAGCCTCATTATTTTATAGGTCAGGAAACTGAGGCACCAAAAAACCAGTAATTCGCCCAAAGCCACACAGCCAAGAAGCAACAAAACGTGTATTTAAGGTCTGAAGCCCGGCTCCCGGTCGGGCTCTTACCCCCGCAGCTGTCAGCATCCCTGCTCCTCAGCGTGCTTCTGGCCCGCCCCTCCCACCAGGGTGCGCACTGCGCAGGCCTGTGGGCTGGGCCGCCCCTGTGTCCTCTGCCCTTGGGAAGGCATCCAGGGAGCAGTGGGTTATATGCACGGGAACTAAAGGAGTGTTCAATAAGAACTTCATTTTGAAAAGAGGTTTTGAAATTTTAAGAAAGGTACACATAAACTGAGACTTTAAAATAGGGTTTTAAATCTAGTGTCTATGCTACGTGTTGGGAGGAATGTGCATTTACAAAAATGTATGTTTTACACACTAGATACTGAAAAGGCAGGGGCTCTTTCGTTCGGCACTCTGAGCTGTAGGAACCAGTGGGGACAAGCCCGTAAGATCCTCTCACCACTACCGGAACAGAGTGGGGCAACACTGCCTTTCTCCCTGCTTGTTGTCCCTCAGGCAGGCTGAGGGGTGCTGGGGTCTGGTTGCACTATGGGGAGAGGGGTATGTTGGTACCAAACGAGGTAAAAGAAGTTGCCCTTAGCTAAGTTCTCTAAACCCTCCTGCAGTTCTGACTTCCGTGCCTGTGCTCTGCAGGCTCCAAGGAGAATGTCTGATACTTTGATTACAGTCTCATGTTTACACCCTTTCCTGCCGAGGGTATCCTGATTGGTTTAGGGTGACAATGTGAGCAGCTCAACACCCACTTTTTCAGCCTCTCACATGGTGGCCATGTCACATGTTCGGATCAACATCTGTAGAATTCTTTTCATTTCCTGGGCATAGGAGGCGAAAGTGGCTGAACCCTGCCCTGACCCTTGATTTCAATTTGGCCATGAATGTGACGGCAGGAGCTTCGGCAGCAATCTTACACCTGTGAAGAAATGGACAAGAGAATTGCAGCAACGGCAACACTAACACTTTGCACAAATAGAAAAATCATAAAAAGCAACAAAAACAAAGCCATGAATGCAACAATGGAAAGTAACAATCAGAAGACAATAGTGGTACTAAATTGTAGCTAGATTTCACTGCCTACTAAAGACCCTGGGCCTTGAAGCTCAGTAAAAATGGAAAGCGCTTATGAAAATAAGATAACATGTGCTGGAAAGATGTTAAAGACATGTTAGCATCAGATTGAAACTTTTGCCCTGACATCGTTGGAAAACTATCAGAGACTTGAAAAGGTAATCATCGTCTCGCTATATGAATTGATATAATTTAATGCTGTGTGAACCATGGGAATGGTTTCACATGCCACCAGGTATGCCTCTTACTGTACAGAGGGGGGCCACACCCAGGAAGAAAAGTGGGCTTGTCCAAAGCCATATCTCTGGTTACTAGCGGGGGAGGGGGATAATATAGTGCGGTGGTGAAGAGCAGCGGCCCCGGAATCAGACGGCCTGGGTTCAAATCTTGCTTCTATCACTTGTTAGCCTCATGAACTTGGGCAGTTTGTGTGACCTCTCCAGGCTCCCGTATCCTTGTTATTGAACAAGGATGAGGATGTGGAAAGTGGGGGTGGGGACAGTATAAGGCCTACCTCAGAGGATTCTTGTAAATATTAAAAGAAATGTTTACTTGGTGCTTCACACGAATTAGGTAGCCTCAGTTTGAAATTCGTCAGGGCAACGGAGTCTCGTTTGGGGGGTCAACAAATCATAACCTGGTTGGCCAGATCCAGTTAAGGCCTGCAAGTTAAGAATAGTTGTTAATTTTTTTTGAAGTGTTGTAAAAAATAATTAGCAAATAAAAACAAAGAACGATGTGTGACAGAGACTGTTTGGAGCCTAAGAAATCTAGTATCTGGTCCTTTACAGAGAGCGTCTGCCCACGCCTGGCCCAGTTCCCACACTGCCTGCCTCACCTTCAGAAGACACCATCTATGGTCTTCCCTTCCCGGGAAGGGCAGAGCTAGGGGACGGTGGCCTGCGTGTCCCTGCTCCCACTGCCTTCTGGTTACTCAGCTCAGGCCTCTGCGTGGAGGGGAGGGGTGCTGCAGTCCCAGGCTGCCAGGCTCTCAGAAGTGCCAGAGGCCCATCATTGCCCAAGGCCGGCCTTTTGCGGAGTGAGCTTGCTGGCTGCGTGAACCAAAGATCTGGTCTTGCAGTAGCCAGGGGCCCAGCGTCAGCGGTACCTCAGGTAGGCCCTGGGTTACTAGGAAGAGCCCTACATGTTAAAGTCAGAAACAGAGTGAACAAACTGACATTTTTTTCTCCCCAGGCCAAATCCTGGTGTAACCAGCTGGGCCTGGGTCACCCAGTCTCCTACCCACCCCCCAGACCACCTTCTACGCACCTCCTAAGCACCCCCAGTGGACACTGGAGCTCCTCAGGCAGGTTACCCAGGCTTTCCAAGCATCAGTGCAGCAGCAGCCCTCGCCCACACAGAAACCCGGGGTAGACCACTTCCCTCAGGGAAGGACTGACGCGTTCCGTCTGGGATGCTTCCTCGGGAATGGACCAAGTTCCCATATGGAAATGCGGCCTGGTCCGTCCCGTGCTCTGCTCGTGCTCTGCTCCCCTCGCACCTCCCACCCTCCAGTCTCATTGGTTCCTTTCTACTTCCAGCCTCCGGGCCTTCGTTCTTGCTGAGCTCTGAGTGGAGTGTTCTTCCTCAGTTCTTCTATGTGCAGGCCATACTCATCCTTGAGGTCTCAACCCAAATGCCTCCTCCTCCACGAAGCCCTCCCTGACCACAGTAATCCTTTCAATCTGCATGATTCTGCCTCAGTATCTATTCCTCCTAGGGGGATATAAGGTCCATGACAGTCAACACGACAGCTGCTTCTTCTTCATCGCCGTATTCCCAGGGCTTGATCTACAGTAAGTGCTTAGGAATTATTGCTTAGATGAAATAACAGATTTAATTTTATAAAATGTTCTTATATTATTTATGAAATTACCAATATACAGTGTTCCCAGTGGACCAGTAACAAAGAGTAGATGTAACATTTTGAAAACCTGAGTAAAGTACCCTAACTGGTGTGGCTCCGTGGTTGAGCATCGTCCTGTGAACTAAAAGGTTCCCGGTTTGATTCCCGGTCCGGGCACATGCTGGGTTGTGGGCCTGGTCCCGTTTGGTTATGTGCCAGAGGGAACCAATTGATGTTTCCTTTACACATTGATGTTTCTCTCCCTCCCTTCCCATATCTCTAAAAATAAGTAAAATCTTTTTTAAAAAAATACGTGAGTAAGAAAGACATTTCACAAATCATTAAGCAATGAGCAACATACACCCACTTGCTTGTTGTGTAGTCTCTTGAGAATTTTAAAAGGCATTTCAACCTCTTCCCCCTTTCAATTCTTATAGTAACTGCGTGAGGAGGGCATGAGTATGTGGGAACTCCAACTCTGTAAAGGATAAGAGAGAGTTAGGTGACTATGCTTTCTTGCCCAATTCCCCACCCACTAGTTATAAAAAAAAAAGAATTAAGAATATGTAAATGGCAGTTCAGCAGTTCAAAACACCATCAGAACAGCAGATGCTTATCTAGGCAGTCAACTGAGGTTTAGCTTCTAGGATTTCTTTCAGTATCGAGTAAGTATGCAAATGATCTCTTGCAGAAAAAAATACACCAAGCTCAGAAATTAATTACTCACTATTTTAAATATCAAGATTGGAGAGTGGGATGCTTACCAAGATTTTGTGTAGATAACATATTTTACAATAAATGACAATACTCAACCATTTATTTCGTTCCAAAGATAAAGTTTGACATTTTTATTTTGTGATAAAAAACCATGTGTCATGAATTATTTCTCTAGGAATAAAACAAAATACTTATTTGTTCTGGGAAGCCACCGCACAAATGACACGCACAAAACGGCACTAAATTTCTAAGTAAAACCCATTCTGCTTTTTTCTCTAAACAGCCAAGAGATAACTAATTATGAGAATCCTCAAGCACCAATTTCTTCACCAAATAGTTATTTCTAAGTCGGTATTTCCCAACCAAGCGGGATGGGGCAAGCCCCACTGGATGTACTGTCCTCCCTACAGGGTCTTCCTCCCCAGGGAGTGTGGTTTCCAGCTGGGTGTCCTGCACCTCTCTCCTCGCAGCCCTCCTGAGCGGACTCTGGGCCCCGCCGGGCTCCCATGCCATTCCAGAGCTCCAGACCTCGGATCCTGTCCTCTTCCCATCCCTGCCCCCTACTCCTCCCTGTTGTTACAACCCAGGCCATTCTTGTAAGTAGATTGTTTTATCTTCACCGGAGGACATGCTTATTGATTTAAGAGAGAGGGACAGAAACATCACGTGAGAAAGAAACACCCATCTGCTGATTTCTCTGACCCAGAGCCTGCGCTCTTGTTTGCTGTGTCATAGGTCTATCTCCATTTCTGCTGACTCAACTGTAAACCCTACAGTCCAAGTCCACTTAACACAATCAGATGACCAAACCGTAGTTGGGGCTGGGGGAGGTAGCTTCCAGAGATCAGCCGTATGAAACTGGCTTAAACAATGAGGAAATTTACCAGGCACAAAACACTGAATCTGCGGATCAGGTGGCCCCAGGGGGCGGGGGCACCGGGCCTCTGGCTCCTCTGTCTTTCTGTGTGTTGGCTTTGCCCCCAGGTTGCCTCCTCTGGTGGCTGCAAGACGACCGTCTCAGGTCCGGGTCTCATATCCAGCCGTGGTATAAATTCTAGATTTTAGGTTGGTGCCAAGCAATCTGAATGTTTTCACTTTAAGCATACATTACTAAACTGTCCCCCAGAAAGTTGTCCTAACATATAACTAGTTTATATCCATAATAATCTTATCAATCAGGTCTAAGAATATCCACTTCCGCCACCCCTGCCAGCAAGATTTCGCTAACCTTGGCCAGTGTGCTCAGCATATAAAAGATGCTAATGTACATTTGTTGAATTAATGAATTGTCACTCATTTACAGTTTTTCATTTCTGAATTACCTGTCTGGGCTCACTTTTCTCTGGGTGTCTTGATTTTCTTACTTCATGGTTCTAAGAGCTCCTTGTAGATCCTTGGTTTTCAGACGTATTATTTTCTGCTACTTATCCTGCTTACAGTATTTTTGTCTGTGTAGATATTTTTGTATGGTTAAATATGTAATAGTTTATAATATATTTACCTCTATTTTTCTGGACTTAATTACTTCATTTCAAGCAATTAAATCTTTAGTCTTTGGAGTTTAATTGAGGTTATACAAGAAATCCAATTTTTTTCCTTTGGTAAGAGTGGTGAATACCGTTATTGGTTAAACATTTCTTCTGCCTACTGATCTGAAGTACCGAGTTTCCGAGGCAACAATGGAAGCCAATGGAAGCCTGCCTTTACCGAGTGAAAATTCCTGTTTTAACGGGCAGGTTTCTGGACTCTCTGACTGGTCTCAGCGAGCTGTCTGTTTATATTGGGGTTATGGTGTGGTGATCTTCAGTTTCTATAGCTCTTTTGTGTGTTTAACTATATACGGCTGGGAATGCCTGCCCACCTCTTATTACTTGTCATTTGTAAAAGTGGAGAATTTCAAACATTTGCAGGTCTAGACTGTCTCTAGAATCCTTTTGATAAGTCCCCCCTCCCCCGCCAAAGAAAACCCCTATTGGAATTTTAATTGTGATTCTTTTCGACTGAAATTGAATTTGAGAAAAATTGATACTTTAAAAAATTGAGTCTCTCCATCCAAAATGATAATATGGCTGTATATATTCGAGCCTTTTTTATTTCTCTCAATTCAATTATATAGTTTTTTTTCTCATTTAGGTTTTGCATAGTTGCATGCAGTTTATTCCCAGGTTTAACTGTTTCTTTAACAATATTTACTGAGAACGTATTGTAGTCTGCCCATTGTTCTAGGCTTCTGGGATAAAGCAGTGAACATAACAAAGTCCCTGGTCTTGTGAAGCCCACATTCTAGAGAGCAGAGAAGGACAATAAACCAATAAGTATGTTGGTAATATGTCAGGTGGTGACAAGTGCCACAAAAACCAAAAGCACATAGGAAACAGTGACGGGGAGCGGGGGTTGTTCTTTAAGGTGGCCAATAAAGGCCTCTCTGATACGGTAATTTGAGTAGAGCCCCAAAGAAAGTGAGTGAGTCAGGAAGACATCTTGGGGAAGAACATTTCAGGCAGAGGGAATAGAAAGTGCAAAGGCCCTGTGACTATCCACCATGAGAGTCACACCAGGAATACGTCCCCATGCAGGAAGACCAGCACAGAGACTGGCCTTTCTATAGCAGAGTGATTGAAGAAAAGAATGGAAATGGGGGCCAGAGAAGGGCAAGAAGGCAAATCATATAGAGCCTTGTGGGCAGTGAGGAGGACGTAAGGCTTTACTTAGGTAAGGTGGGAGCTGTCGGGGGACTTTGAGCAGAGGAATAACATGAGTGATGAGGATTATTCTGGCAGCATGGACAATAGCTGGGGTACAAGAGTGAGAGATTGGATCCCCCTTTACATTTAGGAGATCAGTTAGGGTTCTATTGAGATAGTCTGTGTAAGAGCTGAGGCTGGCTTGGACCAAGGTGGTATCAATAATGGTAGTAAGAATAATCAGAATCAAGATATATTTTTAAGGTAGAGCCAATAAATATGCTGATGGGGTGGATAAACGATGTGAGAGAAAGGCAGAAGTCGAAGATGACTCAAGGGTTTTGGGCCCAGGCGGTCAGTAAAATGGAGTGGCCATTAACTGAGACGGGGAGACTGCAGGAGAAGCAGGTGTTGACGTGGCGGAGTGGGCGGGTGGACTTTGTTTTAGGACATATTGAATTTGAGCATCCATGGGGCATGTTGAGCAGTTGGATATAAAAGTGTAAAGTTAAAAAAGAGGAGAGGTGTTATCTATTTTAATAGTTATTGTGTACAGGTTGTATTTTCTAACTAGTTTTTACTGGTGTGTAGATAAGATAGTGAGCTTCTGCTGTGTAACCAATAATCACAACTCCTTCGAGGCATGCACCCCCTCCCAGGGAGGGTCCGTGTGGTGCTGTTCCGGATTCCTGTTGTAACTTAAAGGGAAACTTTCATGGCACCTGGAGCCCTTGATGCCCCACAGATGAAGGAGGAGGATGTCATCAAACTCCTTGCAGCAGAAACCCACTTACGTGGTACCAACCTTGACTTCCACACGGAGCAGTACATCTACAAAAGGGAGCGTGATGGCACCTACATCATAATTCTGAAGAGAACCCGAGAGAAGCTTCCGACAGCCATTCGTGCCATTGTTGCCTCTGAAAATCCGGCTACTGTCAGTGCCGTATCTTCTAGGTGCACTGGCCAGCGGGCTGTGCTGAAGTTTGCTGCTGTCACTGGAGCCACTCCTGCTGTTGGCCCCTTCACTCTCAGAGCCATCACTGACCAGATCCAGGCAGACTTCCAGGAGCCATGATGTCTGGTGGTTACTGACCCCAGGGTGACCACGAGCCTCTCACAGAGGCGTCTTGTGTTGACAAGCCTACCACTGTTCTGTGTGACACGGAATCCCCTCTGTGCCATGTGAACACTGTCATCCGGCACAACAAGGAAGCTTACTCTGCTGCTGGTCAATGATCTGGATGCACAACCTGCTAGATACACAATGTCCCAGGAAGCACTGCGCACGCGTGGCACCATTTTCTGTGAGCATGCGCAGAAAGCAGGTTTTGTACTTCTACAGAGCCCCTGAAGGGACAAACGAGGAGCAGCTGCTGGTGAAGAGGCATGGACCCGGGAGGAATTTCATGGTGGATGGAGTGCTTCAACTCCCATATTTACAGCTATTAGACCTGAGGTCACAGGCTGGTCTGAAGGTGCAGGTGCCCTCGGAGCCCATTCAGCGGTTCCCCACACTGGAGACTCCACTTCTGAACTGGTCCGCAGCTAGTGGGTAAGAACAAACTGAGTGGTCTTCAGCTGTTCCCGCGCAGACTGTTAAACAGAAACTGGCAATTAGGCTGACAGAAAAGAAAGTCGCTTTAAAAAATTTTTTTGCCGAATGAATTAAGTTCTGATAGAACTTGTCCGTGCCATCTGGGTCTGATGACTTCCGGAGGTTAATAGTTCGGCATTTTGTGTTTAGAAGAAACAGGCTTCATAAGAAGTCTTTGTAGCATAGTGGTTATGACCGCAGACAGTTCCTGCCACTTACAATATGACCTTGTGCCAGTGACTTCTCTGAGCTTCAGTTTCCTCCTCTGTAAAATGGGAAAATTATATCATCTACATTATGGGACTGTTACGGGAAATAAATAAACCAGTGCACAGTAAGCCCCTCGAACAGTCGCTGGCACATAATTAGCACCATGAGCATAGTTGATATTATTATTTAAAGATGAAAAGTTGAAGCTTTAAAAAATTAACTATCTTGCCCAGGATCACAGCAATTTCTTACTAGGTAAGGAGCCATTTTCCTCTTAACACAGCCTGGACAGTATCCCATGGATTTCAGTATGTAGCTTGCTGACTCTTAGAATTTCTTAATAGTCTGTAATTTCAGTTTTGGTTTCTTCTTTGATGAAGTTCCTGTTGTTTTTGCCTCTGTGGGAAACCTATTTGTTTCTTCCTATCTGCACGATCTTTGTCCTTGAAACTTGGGAACATGATCATAATTTGTGTAGTCGTGGTTATTCTTTCTTTATGCTTACACGTGGCTTGTGTGATCTTAAGATCACACTCTTTCTCAGGTACACAGCTTTCCTCTTCGTTCTTTGATCTCCACTCCTCTTTCTTCTCCCTCCATAATTCCTATTGCACATATGTTGAAATCTGCTAAACTTATTTTTCATATCTTTGCTTTACCCTTAAATTTCTTCTTGCTTTATTTCTGATTTCTGCGGGAACTTCCGGATTGGATTTTTTTTATCCTCATCTGAGGACATGCTTACTGATTTGAGAGAGCGGGGAAGGGAGGGAGAGAGGGAGAGAAATATCGATGAGAGAGAAACAGTAATTGGTTGCCTCTCACACGCACCCTAACTGGGGACTGAAAGCACCACCTAGGCGTGTGCCCTGACTGGGAATCGAACCCGTGACCTTTCAGGGTATGAGATGATGCTCCAACAAACTGAGCCACACTGGCCTGGGTTAGATTGGATCTTTTAATTCCCAATTCAGTTACCTGAAGAATTCAATCTGTTGTTTAACTGTCCCTATTGAGGTTTTTTTTCACCAATGAATATTCTAATTTTAGTGTTTTTTAAAGTTTGATATGCATTCCAAAAAGCATAAACAAGCTCATAAAATCCATCTTACACTATTTTTATAAAAATGAAGAAGAAATATGATATACGAATGACAAAGCCACATAAAAAGGCCTTTAAATTTTCTAACATTAAATTAATTAAAAATTCCACTAAAACTTTTATTTCCATTAAAGTTCTACCCTAGGTAAAGTCA
The DNA here is from genome assembly GCA_028533065.1 of Trachops cirrhosus. Classification (NCBI taxonomy): domain Eukaryota; kingdom Metazoa; phylum Chordata; class Mammalia; order Chiroptera; family Phyllostomidae; genus Trachops; species Trachops cirrhosus. The sequence goes on along the minus strand of CM052546.1, from coordinate 28,556,743 downwards.
TCTAGCACTTCCTTCTCCAAAATCTGATACCCACAGGCAAACCCTAAAACCAGTTTTTTGGTTCTAGCCCATTCTCCCCACACTTCACTTCAGCATCTTTCCATTTTTTTAAATTTTTAATAAAGTTTTTTATTTAGAACAGTTTAAGATTTACAAAACAATTGTAATTATAGTACAATAAGCTCTTATATACCCCACATCTAATTTCTCATTAACATCTTCACATTTGTTACAATATGTATATGGTACATGTGTTACAATTAACAACCCAATATTAATACCTTATTAGTAGCTAAAGCCCTTGCTCTATTCTGATTTCCTTAGTTTTTACTTATTGTCCGCATTCTGTTCCCGGATCCCATCCAGGACAGCATGCTGCGTGTAAGTCATCCTGTCTCATCAGGCTCCTCTGGGCTGGGACAGTTTCTCAGACTCTCTCTGTTTTTGATGACCTTGACAGTTTTGAGGTGCACTGGTCAGGTATTTCATAGAATGTTGCTCGGTTGAGATTTGCCTGATGTTTTTCTCATGAACAGACTGGGGTTTTGTGTTTGGGGAGAAAGACCACAGAAATAAAGTGCTGTTTTCATCATAAAATGCCAAAGGTACGTACATCAGTATGACTTATCCCTGTTGATGGTGACCTTGATCATCCGGCTGAGGTCATGTTTGTCAGGGGTCTGCACTGTCGTGTTCCTCTTTTCCCCTCTATCCACACTGTGCTCTTTGGCTGGAAGTCCCCATACACAGTGCACATAAGAAGTAGAGAGCTATGTCCCATTTCTTCAAGTGCTGAGTGTCTACACAAGCCTGCAAGGGGTATTTGTCTGCCCATTTACTTGCTTACATTAATGTGGACTCTCAGATATTTATTATACACTTTGGGTTATAATCCAATGCTGCTGTATTTATTTTGTTGCTCAAATTATTCCAATTTTGGCCATTTGGAAGCTGTTTCCATTGTCCCCTCTGTCCCTTTTGATCTCATCATGGTGGCTTCTTTGTTTTTGTTTTTTGAGCACTGAATTACTTTCTAGCACTATAAGGTGCTCTGGGCTCATCTTGCCTATTTCCTGCACCAGTCCTAGAACCAGCCGTTTCTCCAAAGAGTGCTGATTCCTTTTGTTGGAGAATGGCATTAGAAGGCAAGATTAGAGCTAGTTGTGCTCATTACTAGTGGGGTTCTATTTTCTTTCAGTTGCATCATTATATTTTTATCTTCAAGAATTGTTAAATATTGCTTCCTTTCCATGAAAACCTGATCTTACTTTATCAATGCAATGTAAGTATAAAAATTGTAAGGTATATTGTATATCATATGTACATATACACACGCATACCTACATACAGGAAACAAGTGAGGAAGAAGCGCTTTTATTAAGTGTTTTTTCACTCAAGGTTATTTGCCCTGAATATTCCATTTAAACTGCTGAATATTTATATCCATCTGGTCATTTTTTGCTCTGCTGATGTGTAGGAATAGTTGTTCAGAAAGATAATCAGGACTGGTAGCCGAGATGGGTCCCAACAGAGACTTGTTGAAGCTAGTATAATTTCTTTCCATTCTTAACAAAAGTAGAAGACAAAATAAGATGTATACTTTTTCTTTAGCAGCTTAGAGATCCAATAGTTTGTTCACAGGGATGCTGGGAGCTACTTGGGTGGAATTTCACCTTAGCTCAGTTATGGTCTCTACCTCAAAGGGGACAGGGCCCTCTGGATCAGCAGTTCAGGATTGTGGTGGGATCCGCTTCCTATGCACCCCTCAGATCTGTTAACTTGATCCCTAACTGGTCCCAAATGCAAACTATTGGCCTCTGTCTCAGTTTCTACCTCTCTGCCCTGTTCCTCTGTATGTAATGCATTAAAAGGACTCTTTCCTTAGTTCCTGGCTCAGTCTTCTCACAACCACGGCAAATGCTGCTCCTCCTCAATGCCCAGTGACAGGTCCTAGAAGCCCAACCGAACTTAGAGGCCAGATTTCTCCCTGCCCACTTTCCAGTGTACCAGATCACTTAGATCCCCAAGGTCACTCAGCTAGTGAGAGGCAGAACCAGGATTCAACCTGTTCTGTTCATATTGTCTCATTCTGCCTCCCAGCTTGACCATTAATGTAAACGGATAATTCAAACTCTAAACCGCACTATTCACAGACTATTATTTCTATAGTCTAGATACTATGGATTTGGTTAAATGGGTAAAGTGGAATAGAGAAAATGAGTAATGTGAATCATGTGAAGGTCAGGGGAGGAGCGGTGGGCACCAGGAGCTCGGAAAAATGGTGGGGAGAGGCAACGGGACATGGGCACTGTGCCCATCCCAAGGACTGACTCCCCTGCTCCTTTTGATATAAAAGGAGACTCCCCCTCTGGGTACATTTCTACCATCTCCAGAGCACCCGGGACACCAAGCCTAGGGGTCCCTGCAGAGGCCTCACCCGCAAAACCATGTGCTTTAGTATCTGCCTGAAAGAATGAAAGACTAATGTGTTTCCCAAGTTGATTTCAGAAAAAGATAAGCAAAGAAAAGAAACAGTCATGATGCTTCGTGAGAGGCAGGCTGGAAGAGCCTGAGGAGAACCTCTAAAAGTTCCCAGTAACAATGGGGGATCTCCAGTGGCCAGTGCTCATTACTTCAGTCACCCCGATGGGGTTTCAGTTTGCCTCAAAGAGCACAGCATTCACCGAATGGAGCATCATCTTAATTAAAAATGGTGACAGGATTTTGTGAAGTTTTGTTACCAATGGCCCTTTTAGATAAGGTATTGTTTGATTCATTTCAACTTGGATGGTTGATTTTTAACGAGGATAACCTCGTTATCCTTCCAAGGAAGAATTGAGGGTCAGGGTCAGGGTCAATGTGTACGTTAAGATCCTTTTCTAGGCTTGACTCTTGAGAACGTTTGACTCCATCAAGTGCTCCCTTCCTCTGGAAACTGGTTCTTCTTGTGGCCCCAGTGATGCCACACTTGCTCTCAACTTTGTTTCCACCACACACACCATGTCTCAGTGTCCCTTGCTGGCTCCTTGCTCCCTGCCCGGCCTCTCCATACAGGATCACCCCAGTACTCTGTTCTGGGCTCTCAGATTTCTGTCATAAGTTAGATGTTCTTATTCAGTCCCGGCTTTGCCCCATCCCCATGCTGATGACTCTCAGGTTGTATCTCCAGCAGTGACGGCTTCACTGAGCTACAAACTCATATTACAAGTATAATATATTTAAATATGTCCCAATTTTGTTTCTCTTATGAATAATCATATCAGCATTTCCCACACTCCCTCAGCCATCAAGGTGTGGCAGCGAGGCTGAAAAGAATTTTTACATCCTTCAGTATGCTGAGATCCAGTAGGTAAGGAGAAGATTGCCCTCCTGACTCTGCTGCCTGGGCTGTGATAGCTGCTGCCCCAGGTGGAATGAAAGTAGGAAGCCCATCTCTTCTGGTACCAAGGAACTGTGGGGGAAATAAGGTGGGGCAGAAGAAGCAGAGGGAGACATGGGGTGTGATCTTCTCTCTCTGAACTTCTTCCAGGCAGGGCATGTGTGTTACAGCTCTTGGGGGCAATGCTGAGACGTTTTGCCCAATTTACTTTGGAGCCTTTGAAAGGAGATCATCACCCAGCTGGCCCTTATGCCAGCCTGGGCAGTGAGGAGGAGGCAGTGGACATACCAGGGTTAAAGCAGTGGTACAGCATGGTCAGGCAGAGACAGGGCTGGATGGTAGTTCTTGGAAGCTGTCGCCAGTTCCCAGGTAATAAGGATGGGACTCAGAAATTCCCGCATATTCCTGAAGTGTCCACGGCCAGGGCTGGGTAGAGAGCTGATGAACATCCGCAGGACCAAGGGAGGTCTTTGGGCCAGGAGCTGGGTGGAGAATGTGGCAGGTACCCACAGGGGTACAGGGCCAGCTGACGTGAGGCTGAGTACCCAGGGAGTCCCAGAGCCTTCACCAAGCTTTCACCAAGCCACACTGGATGGCAGCGTCAGCAGTGAACAGCAGCAGGGCAAGCGGTGACCAGAGACAGGTGAATAAGATGCATTGCTGTCTAGTGCAGAGAAGGTAACAGACACCAAAAGGTGTAAGAACTCCTCCTGGCATTGCGAGGGGGGCACCCTGAGCTCCTACCACCTTGAGGGACAGAAGAGTGGTGGGGTAGAGATCTGGAAGATTGTGAACCTGTTTAAATTCTTCCTTCAGATGAAGAATACCAGACTGGACTCATTTCAGTTCCCTCCCTCCACCAGCCCCCATCCCCCAGGGTGGATCAGGAATCACGAGGAAGACCTAAGAGGCTATGATTTCTTTGTACTTCTAAGCTGTATTAAATAGCATCGTACATTTCCTCAGTTCATAAACGCATTGGATATTGTATCTTAGGCTAAACCTGGTCACCCTGAATTCTTGACCCCTCTCCTAAAAAAATACATAAATCTGGTCTCCTCCCAACTTTCCCACCTCAGTCAGCGACAGCACCACACCCCATGGGTTTAAGAGTCGCCCCTCACTCACATCTAATCGATCGTTAAGTCCTGTCAGCTCTACCTCTAGATGTCTTCTAAACCCACTTCTCTCCTTCTCCACCAAGGCTAATGCGATGTCCTCGCCCTATCCTGAGGCTACTTCTTGCCCACATGGCACATCATGTAAGCTAGGAAAAGGCGCCGCTCTCTGCAGGTGAACGCAGGTCCATACTGGAGAATAGCACAAAGGCTGGATTTCAACCCCCAATTGCCCATTCCGCCTGGCAGCCTGGTGTGAGAGCCAACCTACAAAATCACAGCCAGCAGCCCCCCTCACTCTCTGCTTCTCCCCATGATCCATTATCCACCAGAAGCCAGAGTGCCCTTTATAAACCATGAATCATATATCACTGCCCTGCTTGGAGACCCTCAATGTCTTACCTAAATCCTTACAACAAAGTGTCAACCTCCTACCATGACCTGTGGTGCTCTGCATGCTGGGACCCCTCACAGCCCCTTTCTCTCTTGACCTCCTACACGATGGCAGTTCGTTCTTCGTGCTCTTGCCTGTCTCTCAGACTGCCAAATGCACACTGGCTCCTTCTTGTCATTTGGGTTTGGGGTCAAATGTTACCTCAGTAAGGATTTTCCTAAATGACCCATTCATATTGCCCTCTGCCCACACCCTCTATCATATTATCTGTTTTGTTTTCTTGATAGTGTTTTTCCATGTCTAAAATCATCTTTTTTATTTATCCATTCATTTGTTCCTTGTCTCCTCTGTCTCACACAAGAATGACAGCTCCAAAAACGGGGACCGTTTCTGTTTGGCCCACCTCCGTTTCCTGAACGGAGAATGAACAGTGAATGTTCTTGAACAGTGAATGGCATGCATTTGTTGAATGAACACTTGAATGAAAGAATCAATGGTGAAAATTGCATGTGGTGCTATTGTAGGTGTTTCATAAAAAGACTGCAAATTGCTGACCGGAAAAGCTGACTTTAGTATTTCTCCAAGCGACAGTGATGGGGCCCTGGAGACATACAGATGGAAAAATAAACCCAAGAAACCGATGAACAATATGCTGTGTGGGGAACCATGCAGCATATTGTTAATTGTTTAAATGTTATAAATTTTTCAACAATAAATGACATGGCAAGTTATTATCAGTGCCATCAGTGAATCTTAACAAAATTCATACTGTAGTAAAGTTTTTAAAATGTGTCAGAAGTTCAAAAACAATTATTATAATGTACTCTGCTTGAAATGTGAAATACTGATGAAAACCATCTATAACTGAAACTAGATTGTCTAGATTACTGTGTGAATTAGGCTGAAGATTTCTTAGCTACAGAAAACCTTAGTTAATAAGTAATTCATGTACTATGCTATCAATATATTTTGCTAATTTGATGAGGGTGATAGTGGAATATCTCCCCCTTTCCTTTTTATAATGTCTAAATTGTAACTAGATATAGCATGGTAAATAGTGCCCTTTAGTTGCATGATTATGATACTAAGAAATCTTTTGGGGTGTTGTCTTTCATTACTGAATTTAAAACTAGAAAAGAGCAAGTTTTAAAGTGGTAAGTACTTTTACAAACCAATGCAGAACAGATTCTCTTGATGACCACCTTATTTTCTGACTCTGAAACTTTTTTCACCATTTGTCTACATCCTGTTTGTGGTTTCAAAATTCTGATCACAAAGAATGATATAACATTACTGAACAATAATTCAGGTAGAATAATCTTAACACCTACCTATTCATCATCAATGTTCAGGTTTTCTCAAACATTATTCGTTGTGTTACTAAGTCCGGGAACTTCCTACTTTCACACAATTTACTCTAATATTCAGCCCTTGTAAATGAATATCACTGATCGTGACTAAGCCCTGTTGTAAATAGTTCACGGAGCTACAACAATGAGGACATTTATCAAGTGTCATTATCTCCTGTTACCTCATTTGCTCCTAATGTGGCCTAAGGCTCTGACTTTGAGTTTCTCTTCTCACAGTTTCTTCTGTTCAATTTAGGAAAAGCAGTAATTTCATAGTAGACTAGATTTCATGGGCATATTTTAAGATCACTATAAGATACTTTTTATTAATATAAACTCTATTGAACAATGGAAAAGACAGTTAATTTTTTCTTGAAACCAACTCTACTTTTCATCTTTCTTCTTTCTCTCCCTTCTTTTCTTCATTCTCTTCCTCCCTCTCTTCCTTCCTTTACTGAGTTTCCACTACACATGAAGCCCAGTGTGAGGAACCACATATGACCACATTTATGGAAGACCCTATTGCTGTGCCTAGAACACAGTAGACGTTCCATTAGCGCGCACACACACACACACACACAAAGAATCAAGTCTATGGTTTCTACCTTTGACCCTGTCATAATTGAACCTTTTATTTAGACTTACCTAGACACAAATCAATTAGTCAAAGTTCTGTTATTATATCACAGACTCCTTAATAAAGGGTCCTTCATATTTTGCTTAAATGAATGGATTGTGCCCTGATCCAACATGGTAAGGAAGAAGACCTGTACTATCATTCAGAAAAAATTGAATAATTTACAAGATATAATACATGAAGCTCAGTGTAGAAGAAAATTCATTGGAACAAAAATCAGTAGATCTGATTTCATGTCCAGATTTTGTCTCCACTGTGCTGTGTAACCTTGAGCCAGTCATTCCCTCTGTATGAGCCTCACCTTTCTTATTTGAAAAATTAGAGAATGTATTACTCAGGATTCTTTCAATCAAAAATGACACGTGCAGCTAAAGCTAGTTCAGGCAAAAAGAAAAACATCTTCAGGCCTGGCTGGTTCCAGGAATCAGTATCACTGGAGCACCATCTTTCTCGCAGCTCTGATGATCTCTGTTAGCCTTTTCTCTCCTCCTATAGCTGGCTTCCACTGTGGGCCCAAGGGAAGTAGCCTCTCTAACCTCAAGCTTGTATCACCTCAGCTTATTTACTTCACAGGAAAGGACTTGTATTTCCCAAGATCTGTATACCAATCTAAGGGAAGAACTTAGATCAGGTCTCCGTGGTCACATGACTGTCCTTTGCACCTATTTCTGTTTCTTGGGGGGTAGGTGCTATCATTGGCCAAGCATGGATCACAAGTCTACCACTGAAAGTGGTTTGGAGGAGCGATCTTCTAGGTTCCTGCCCTGGTGTCCATTTTTCTGGCTACAGAAAGAAGCTAGAAAGACTTGGGATGGCACAAGTGAGCTCTTAGCTTTTCCACACTATTCCTCCAAACCACTGAGCCCAAGAGGCATTTTACCTTAAGGCAAAACTATTGCCCATTTGCTTTGCTCATCTATTTGCCCTGTACTGCCGGATGACAGTAAGTTTGGTTACTTACTAGGAGGGTTCCTAGGTCCCAAAGAGAAGACGAGCTTTCCCAGCATAAAATGGCTGGATTGTGATGAAGCCTGGGCTAAAACTCACTCCTGCCTCCTCCCAACCAGGGTCTTATCCACACCACCATGATTTTTCTTTGGTCAAGCAGAGAACACTCATTCACCACTTGGTGCCTGTGGTCATGGTGTTGACTCTATTTGAGAGGCAGACAACAAGTTAGTTCCTCCTGGGTCCTGTGGGGAGGCTCTGCTCACAGGGGGCCTCCCCTCATCCACCACGGACAAGAATAAGTCTACCAAGGCATGATCTGCTTGGGGAGGAAAGGTGGCCAATCTCTCAAAGGAGAAGGGTCATAGAACTTGGGGGAAACAAACTCATTTCACGCTTGGACCCTTATTTAAATTGAGGGTATTAGCAAAGTTTCATAGGATTTTATGTATTCCTTCTTAGGCCTGATCACCCCAGGGAACCCGCCCCTTCCAGCACAGGGCCGCACCTGCCTCTGGCATTGTTTCAGGCTTAAGTCAGGCAGGGGAAGTAAGGCAGCCAAGAGATTAGGAGACTTCTTGCAGACAGAATGAGGACTCAGGCTATGTCAAAGCTGAGGGGTGAGGGTCCATCACCCCCTTTTTCTATAGCCCCCCAAGGCCTTCCCTGAGGGTCCCTCATGACCATGCCTGTCTTATGTCATCCCTCCTTCGAGGAATCTTACCCATCATTGGCTAACCAGTCATCCGCCCAGGGCCAAGCAGGGTGAAGTAAAGGGGGCAGAGGCAGCACCCCTAAAAGGAAGATAATCTTTGTCTTTTTAATGGCATATGGTTCCAAGATCTTTTTACTCAGCCTTAACCATGAGGGGTTACAGTTTCTGAAACCAGGCAGGGCAGTTCCCAACAGGGCCCAACTCAAAACTCTCTTAATTAGTTTATCTGATTTGTATTCCTAGAACACGGGCATGTTTAGAGTGTCTGGACTGCCAAGCTCAGTCAAATACCACTGCCTCAGACTAAGAGGATGTGCAGAATGACTATGCTGAATGACAAGACCTTTGCAGGAAATGCAATCCAGTCATTTCCAAGCACACTCAAAAGCAAGACATGGAATGGGTACTGAGGAGCTCGCAGGACAGTAGTTAACTTTTTGGAACCTTAATTTCCTCACCTATAAAATGAGTTAGACCAATGAGTTCTAAGGTCCTCCAGAAGATGGTAAATACATTACTTCAGACCTGTCAAGAGTTTCTTTCAGACTTTAAGACTCATGGAGTCAGTTTATTTTAATAAGTCAAGCACTTGGGGGCTGGCTATGCTTGGAATGTGGGGTTGTGAGTGTCTGTCCTACTTGACTTCATCTCCGGGCCTTGGTAGTCAGAGTCCTGCCCCCTAACACACAGAGGCTGGACCTGGCTTATTGATTCCTGAAACTTTACCACTGACATGTCAGTGGTTTTGCTTCTGGCTTTGTTCTCTCCAAAAAAACATACAACAACCCTGGAAAAGGCAGCCTGTTTAATCTGTCATCAGAGGCCTTCCTGTGTGCCAGTTTCAGGAGGAAGAAGAATGAGGGTTCTGAGCATTTAAGGAAGGCATTTAAAGTGCTAAGGGGCATTTTATCAGGAGACCAGGGCACCCAAGCCACATGCTAAACATTTGGCAACTTTGCAGGAGCTCAGTCTCAGAAAGAACACTTGCCTTTACCTCGTAAGTGTGGTTGACACAGAGCGTGTGTGTCACTCACACTTTGACCTCAGGAAAACACTTTTGGTTAACCGCCAAGAGTGAGCCCCACTTCCTTTTCAGAGCCTTCCTGAGTAATATGCTCAGTTGTGCCATGCTGAGTAAACAGGAAGAACCAAGTGAAGTTAAGTGAGGTGACTGCGGGCCCAAGGCCACCACGACACTCCGTTGACAGTCTACAAGTCATTTCACTTTTTTCTTATGCTAACAAGCCAGGCAATAATAGACTTTCTAAGGTTTAAATGGCATATTGTAAATGTCAAACTGCTACTTGGGCTCCTCTTGCATTTTCTGTTCCAATACAGCGGTGTCAAAAGCCAGTGAGATCTTGAATGCATTAAGCCTTCTACGGCTAGCTGATGTATAACAGTGATGCATAACTACATGTAATTATGGTATTCCTTTTTTAAAACACATTTTAAAATGTTCGAATGAAAGGTACTATTTAATACATAATTTCTGAGAAATATAAAATGTATAATGATTATATGCTGTCCTTGGCTTAAAATGGGAGAATTCTATCTATAAATCTGTATTGTTATTGTACTTGTATTGGTATTGCACTTTTCCTGAAGTAGGGGTGGGGAGAGGTAATGACAAGTTATACCAACCTATCTGTAGACTTGTCCTTTCTTTCTATCTATCTATCTATCTATCTATCTATCTATCTATCTATCTATCTATCTATGCATCTATCCATCCATCCATCCATCCATCCACCCATCTACCATCCATCTTCTGACTACTGGACCATTTTCATGAGATGACAAGACATCCATTTATTCATTCCTTCTATAATTTGGCATTGAGTACCCACTATGTGCAAGGCACTATTCTAAGTGATGAGGATACAGCAGTGAACATAACAGATCAAAAATCTCTGCCTGTCTGAAGTTTACATTCAAGTAGGAGAGAAGCAAAACATATTGTGTAATATATAGTGGTTAGTACTAAGGAGAAAAAAAGCAGGTAGCAGTTGAGTACAGCCCCGAAGGAGATAGAGAGTAAGCCTTGTAGATGCCTATGGAAAGAACCTTCTAGGTTAAGGGAAAAGTGTACCTGGAGGGTCTGAGGAAGTGGGAAAAGGAGCCCCTTGTGATTAGAGTAGAGAGAGGGAGGGAGGGAAGAGGTAACAGAAGATGAAGTGACAGAAATGGGGGGTAAAAAGATTGAGGGGAGGTTTCATAGGCCCTTACAAGGAATGGCTTTTACACTGAATAAGGAAGTTGGAAGGTTTCAAGTGGAGGAGGGACATGAGCCGACAGTCTAATGGGACTGCTCTGGCCACTGCATTAAGGATACAATGCAGGCATGGCGACAGTGGTTAATAGATGTCACGGTGACCACATCATAAGGCGTACAAGTGTCAAGTTAGCTATGTTATACAGCTGAAACCCATACAATACTGTATGCCAACTACACTGTAATTTTAAAAAGGTTTTTTAAAGGATATATGGTAGAGCCCTGGCTGGCTGCTCAGTTGGTTGGGGCGTCATCCCACCAAAAGGTTGTGGGTTCGGCCCCCAGTCAGGGCACATAGGGGAGGCACCTGATCGATGTTTCTCCCTCACATCATGTTTCTTTCTCTCTCTCTCCTCCCTTCCTCTTGCTATAAAATCAATAAACACATCCTTGGGTGAGGATTTTTAAGAAAAAAGGATAGATTGTCAAAGCAAGAGTGGAGGCAGGGAGGACTGTGAGGAGGCCACTGCACACTGCAGGTGAGAGGTGCTGGTGGCTCGCACCAGGATGGTGGTAGTCCGAGTGGTGACAGGCATTCAGACTCTGGACACGTTTTAAGGCAGAGCTAAGATGACTCACAGACAGGCTGCATGTAGAATGTGAAACAGTACAGAGAAGTCAATGACGATTCCAACGTGTGGGCCTGAGTGACTGAAAACGTGGTAGTGCTGTTTCCTGACATAGAAAAACAACAAGAGAAGCAGATATCGAAGGAAATGATCTGGAAGTTACTCTGGACATAAGTTTGAGATGAGTATTGGAAATCCAAGGGAAGTCAAAGAGAGAATTGGATATGAAATCTGGAGCTCAAGAGAGAAATGAAGACTGGAAATACAGACTGGGGAGTCAGTAACACACAGATTGAGCTTGAAACCACGAGAAGGGCTAACATCACCAAGAGAACCAGCACAGACACAGAGGGGACGTGCTGTCAGAACTGGGCCGTGGGCGCTGCTGTTGAGAGGTTGAGGGGACGAGCCGAACCAGCCAAGGAGAGGAGTGTCTGGAGCCACTGGGGAAAACCAAAGACTGCATCCATAGCCTTTCAGCATGGAATAGCACATACTTAAATAGTGTATTCAAAAATCATTTTATGTTATTGTCCTCTGTGTAGAAAACTGTCTGTGATTGGGGCTGTGAGTCGGACAAACCGAAGCTAAGAGAACAGGATGATGTGACTTGGTCACCTGGTCGGCGAGCTGTAACAGGGAGGCCTTCCCATCATCTTTCCTACTTTATAGGAGGCTGCACATCAAAGTTTAAAATATGAAGCATTTGATTTAAAACTAGTTGGAGATATTTCTCTGCATAATTCAGGAGTATAGTCATAATTTTCAACATACATCTATGAAATAATAGCAAAAGTAAGTCTAAATTAAATTTAGATGATTTGAAAATAGGTTTTACATAATTTCCACAATATAGAGGAATCTGAATTTGTAAAAAGGACCTTTTGCTCAAATCTATTACATTTTATGGTTGGATGATGGTCAAACTCCATCCTGAGAACAATTAGTGCTAGCTAGGATGCTATGAATGTTGTATAAGAAATGCTGTGATTTATTAATTAATGTTTCCAGCACAATTTTCCAGGCAGCTCATTCAAGGAAATGCAACTAAATTATACTTAGGAGTCCGTGCAGTCATTGGCCATCACCAACACCACTTGTGAGTGGCAACCTGTGTTTATAGTTCTACGAGTTTAATATTAGTGAATTTTTCTGGGTTGAAAATGAAAGCTGTTCTGCAGAGAAATACATCAATATAAAAGAGTTTGACTGGGTTCTCTTCTGAAGCACCTGTGTAATTCTGCTAGAAGTAACGACTCACTTTCAGGATATGACTCAACAGCCATTTGCTCTTAATGAAACACACTTCATTCAATAGTGGATGGTGTCGTGATTTCCTTTCAAAGGTTTGAAAAGTTCCCTAAAGGTAAGAAGCTGTGATCAATGTTGATAAAAACAAAATGAGTAACAAAATTTTCTCTGAAGAGAAAACCTCTTTCTTTAAATAGAAAGGCAAAATTGCTCAACAAAGATTTGGGGATGTAAAATACACTCGTTTACTGTGATGCAAACCAAGACGAAAATTTGCTGCAAATCACGAAAGAAAATAGCTCCGGCTGTCACACAGGAGATCTGCTCCCTCCTGCTGGCGGAAAATCATTCCTCCTACATCCAGAGCTTTCTGTGTTCTCAAAAGTCTGACCTTTCCTTCAAAGCCCATCTTAGACCCCACACCCCTCCAAGTGCTGGGTATCCATGTGGTCAGCTAGGTGGTTTCATTGAGATTGTTATTTGTACGTGTTTTGTGTGCCTCGCCCCATTTTTTTAGGTTCAAATAAGACTCATAGGAAAGATCTGAAGATGTAACTCTCCCTGTAGGAAATGTTGAGCTTTATAATTTTACTCAATACATGGAGTCCATACAGGGAAGTGTCAAAACCAGACATGCTGTGCTCTGCGTTAACCTCTGCCGTTGTGGTGACTTTAATTAACACCGCCATCCAGGAGCTTCATCGTAGGGGTGTGTGTGTGTTCAGTGGCGGTGTGAGCTGTAGTGAACATTATTGTCACGAGTACCAGCTGCGTTGCACAGATGACTGTGTGGCTCACAGCTTGTACTTTTGCACTGTTCTCTGTCCTGGATTGGTTACCATCGTCGCTGGCAAACCGTGCTGATGTCTGTGAGCCTGTTTTTCCAGTGTCTCCTTAATGACTTGTAACAAAGAGCTGCCCTATTTCTGTTTGGGTACTTGATTGGTGTGTTTGCTGCTGTGCTGTGGCGTTTTAAATATTACTTCCATTAAATATTACAGTACTTTTCTACTTCCTCTAACAATTGTTCTACTTTATGATCTCAATATAATGACTGGCAATATAGCATATTCCTTAAGATGATGAATAATAATCATTACAAAAACTCCCTCTGGATTTCTAAACCAGTAAGTTAAATTAAACTACTATGTACTTAATTTTCAATTTTAAGATAGATCATTTTTCTAAGATTTGAAATTAACATAGGGAAACTTGCCATAAATGAGGAAATTGAAGTTTAATAACTTGAAAGCATTTACTGCTCTTTATAAAGAAAATATTTGTGTTAATTTTTTCTTTTTATTCAAAAACTAAGCAATTTTCATTTTTGCTAATGACTAGTTTTTGAAATGCTCTTAAAAATGGTGGATCAGCCTTGGCTGGTGTGGCTCAGTGGATTGAATGCCAACCTGGAACCAAAGGGTCGCCAGTTCGATTCCCAGTAAGGACACATGCCTGGGTTACAGGCCAGGTCCCCACTGGGGGTCACGTGAGAGACAACCACGCTTTGATGTTTTTCTCCCTTGCTTTCCCCCTCCCTTCAGCTCTCTCTAAAACTAAATAAATAAAATCTTTTAAAAAATATTTTAAAAATGGTAGATCACCAGGACAGCTATAAAATATGACCTACTAACCCACTTTTATTACACCAGTTAGAATGACTGACCTTGTTTCTCTCAATGATCCCCGGCTTTTGCTGACAATCAAAGTAATAACACAGGGTTTTGCCTTTCATAAATAAAAGTACTGTAGAAAATTATCTCTAGGTTAACAGTGTATTTCTATGAAGGGTTTTGTTAAACATGGCAATAAATTTATTTTTCTTTTTAAAACAAAGTACATTTGCAGAATTATTTCTTTTAGGTTACAGCTTTAACAACCAGGTAATCTACAAAGTTGGAAAACATAATTCAATGTTACATTTTATTTTAATGACTGCGCACTAAAAAAGCATAAGTGAAAAGCACAGACAAAAAATCCTTTTTCTTCTCTAATTAAAGAAATACTAAGTTCAGATCCACAAGTTATGCAAGCAAGGTACATTGCATCAGATAGCATATGGTGTTAATGAAATCGTGAGCTCTATGCAATCCCCTTGATTTTATTCACTCTTCAAAACAGGGCAGTGGCTTTGAATCACTGTTGTCAGCGATGACTAACCCTGACCCATTTAGGAATGCTCATTTCATAACACCCCCCCATTTACGGGGGCTTCATGCTGTGTTTGAATATGGTGCAACAGCAGTAAGTTCTTCCACATTTAGGGACACGCTAGTTGGCATTTGTTATTTTAAAATGAATAGCCTTAATTTTTTAGTAAAGTTAAATCGTTCCTTTACTAATTTCCTTTGGGGAAAGTTTAATCTAAAAAAAATGAAGTGAAGGCTCAATCTCAAAAATCTCTTGAGTAGGCAAAAAAATCTTAGCCTATTTAATATGCATAGCCCATGGACACATTCAATAGTGTATCGAAGGCCAGGGAAGGGGGTGGGGCTGGGTAGAGGTAGGCAAAGGGGGGAAAGTGGGAACATCTGTAATAGTGTCAACAATAAAAAAAGTCTTGGCCTATTTAGAAAATAGATCACATACCTTTTTAAATATTAAAAACCCAAATTCTTAAAGGAAAGCAGGATAGCTCTTCAGAGCACAATTAAATTCATTTTAGGCCTCACATGGAACAAATGATAACAAATCAAATCTTTTGAGTGTCTTTTTATGTAGGTTATGCATTTGGTAACATGCAAGGTTAAAAAAGTGGGAAACATACCTGAATTTTTCTTTGGGAAGTGGACAGTTTATATAATAATGTTACAAAACAGAGCAGGGGGTTGCTGAATGATATAAAAGACCCCCCTTTTTCTCCAGGGGTTCCTCCTCATCTACTGGGTTCATTGTGCCCGCTGCCTGAGGAAAGATGTCTCTTAATACCAGAGATCCGTGAAAAGGAAAGGAATTTATTATTTATTTGAAATAACACAAGCTAATGTTCCCCACAAATGCACAGAATCCTCCTGGCACCCTCCACGTGGCAAAAGGGAGCACTTCCAAAGCCTTGTGGTCCTGACTCCCACCCAAGCCACATGGTCCCAACCAAGACACCAAAGCTGAATGGTCCTAAACAGACGCATGGTCCCAAAAAGAGAGACGCGCCCAATGGCTGCCGTGCCTCCGTTTAAATCCCAGCTGATCGTACTTTGCAGCCCCATTTTGGGCTCCTCCCACAACTGGCCACAGCTGCCAGCATTCCAGACAGGTGTGGCCCTGTGGTGTGGAGCCAATTATCTCCGAGCTCTTCTGGACCCTATTACAAATCCCTATTTGGGGCTCCCCTCTTGGCTGCACCCTGTTACAATAAGGCAAATACGGCATTGATTTTTCTAATCACACTGCCAAAAATAAAGACTTTTTATAGGTAGTATTACTGATACAGTTCAAATGTATTTTCCTTTCAAATAGAATCCATAGACAACTTAATTGTAACATTATAAAATGATGTTAAATCAAATACGATTTAACCCCTTTGTAGTAAAGAATTAATCTTACCTGATTAGTCTTTGCCCTCAACTCCTACAGTGTGATCTCTAAGGCCTTGGAAGGTTCTGCCTGATAAGACAGGCTGTCTTTGTTTACTTGGGGCTCTGGGCCTCACCGAACATCTAACAATGTCATTTATGGTGAGGGCTTTGGGCCACGCAGTTACCAAATGGATCTGTAGACTGAAGGGACCTGTGGACTGAAGGGACCTGAAGGTCCAGAAGGGACTGAAGATGAAAGGTCAGCCACAGAGGCAGTCAACCATGTCTGTGTGACTCAGCCCCAGTAAAATCGCTGGACACCAAGGCTCAAGTGAGTTTCCCCAGTTGGCAATTCTCCACACATATTGTTACACATTATTCCTGGGAGAATTTAGTGCTGTTTATGACTGCACTGGGAGATGGCATCTGGTAGCCCCCATGTGGAACTTTCCTAGACTCTGTCGCATGCATATCTTCCCTTGGCTGACTTTAATCTGTATTTTTCCATTGTAATAAAGCATAGCCATGAATATAGCAGTGTTCAGTCAGTTCTATGAGTCCTTCTAGAGAATTATCAATCAATCTAAGGCTGGTCTTGGAGACCTCCCAAACTTACAGTTGTTAGAAGCAGGGCAGTCTTGCAGATCCCTGATACTTGCAGTTGGTATCAGAAGTGACTGCTGCCTTGAGGGCTTCCCCTCCCCAAACTTTATAAAAGTGAGAACTTTTTTATGCTTAAAAATATTCTTTGGCCCTAGCTGGTGTGGCTCATTTGGTTGGAGCATTGTCCCATAACTGAATGGTTGTGGTTTCGATTCCCGGTCAGGGCATAGGCCTGGGTTGTGGGTTCAATCTGCAATCCAGGTACGTGTGATCCCTGGTCCAGGCATGTACCGCAGGCAACCAATCTGTGTTTCTCTCTCACATCAGTGTTTCTCTCTCTCGCCCTTCCTCTCTCTCTAAAAGCAAAGAAAAAATGTCCTCGGGTGAGGATAAATATATATATATTTCATGACATTTTGATTGCACAGTTTTACTAATGTGACAGTCATTATGGCTATTTCCAAACATTCCAGGTTTCCCCTTCCCAGCATATGGTAAGATTGGATTACCTCACCCAGTTAAAGACAGGAGTGGCTATTTTGACTAGCTTTGGCCAATGAAATGAGAATGGAATTGATAAATGGTTGAAAGCATAAGATGCAATGTATGTGTGCCACTGTCTCTTTCCCTCTGTTACAGACTGACAACTGTTTATATAGTAACTGTTCCATCATCGTCAGTCCCAGAATGAAGACAACAGAGAACAGGACTTCCAGCTGAATTGTGAGAGAGATGTAGTATGACTGAGAAATAAACCTTTGTGTGTTTTCAAACCACTGGACTTTGCAGTATGGTACTGCAGCATAACCTAGACTGTTCTGATTCTAACCATCAGAATCACTGTTTTCTCCAAGCATGACAATGACTCCCTGCAAAAGAACTATAAAGAGATGCTTTATTAAAAAATTATTGGCATAATTGTGTGCTCCTTAGTTTGAAAATCAAGTATATTACAATGATCTAACCTACATTTATTTTAGATATGTCCATAGCTGTTAAAATCTAAAATATTTGAACCAGCGATTCCAGTTCTAGGAATAGTCTTCAGTAATATTCACAGAAGTGTACCAACTATATGATCTTCACTGCATACTTCTGACAGTAAACACTAAAAGTCTACCAATAGGAGAGTAGTTAAAGGACTTGTGATGTTTCCATACAAGGGCAACTTCTCACTCAGCCATTACTAAGTATGAAAGCTCTCATTCCAACCAAGATAGAGAAACAGGGACTGGATATACCCTCTGCAGAAACAACTCCCCCGCCGCCCATGAAGGATAAAGCATATGAAGCAACAGCTTTTGAGACAACATAGAAGTCTTATGAATGCCCACATTTCACTGCCTTGAAAGAGTTTTTTGACTGCTACAGAGGAAGGGGGAACCCATTCTGAATTTAATAGACGCCCTTAATTCAGATATTGGTGATGTGCCACTAGAGCAGCACTTAGGGGGATACTTATAGCACTAAAAGAAGGTCTCAAATCAATGAATTCCATTCCAACCATGAGAAACTAGAGAAAAATATCAAATTAAACCAAAAGGAAAGAAAATAAAGGAAATAAAAATCAGAGTAGGAGTCAATGAGATATAAAACAAAAAAAAAACAATTCAGAAAATCAATAAAACCAAAAGCTGGTTCCTGGAAAAAGATCAGTAAATTGGTAACTTTTAGCCAGACTGGTCAGGTAAAATAGACTATAGACTCAAATTACCAATACTGGAAATTAGAGAGGTGACATCATTACAGACATTACAGACATTTAAAAAATACTAAGAGACTATTATGAACAATACTACACAATCAATTTAACAACTTAGATGAAAAAGACAAATTTCTTGACAGACAAATTTCCAAAGCTCATTCAAGAAGAAATAGAAAAACTGAGTAGCCCTATATCCACTAAAGCAATTGAATTTGTGATAAATACCTTCTCACAAAATAAAATCCAGGCTCAGATGACTTCATTGGTGAACTCTATCAAACATTTAACTAAGAGATAATGCCATTTTTACATAAGCTTTTCTAGAACATTGAAGAGAAGGAAGCACTTCCCAGCACATTGTAAGGCCAGTGTTACCTGATATCGAAATCTCACAAGGCTATTATAATAAAATTACAAACCAATATCACCCATGAACATAGAATCAAAAATTCTAAACAAAATTTTAGCAAATTGATTTTAACAATAGGTAAAAAGATAAAAAATTATGACCAAGTGAGGTTTATCCCAGGAATGCAAAATTAGGTTAGCATTTGAAAAGCAATCAATGTAAGTCACTGTTTTAACAAACTGAGGAATAAAACTCTAAGACCATCTCATAGATACAGAAAAGCATTTGACAAAATCTAACATCCACTATTCTAAAAAACGGAACAAAGAAAAAACCTCTCAGCAAAGTAGGAAATAGAGGGGAACTTGTTAAACATGTTTAAAGACATCTGTGAAAAGCCTACAGGTAACAACATACTGGTTAAACATCGAATGCTTTTGCCCTAAGATCAGGAAGAAGCCCAGTGTGTCTGCTCTCACCACTATTGTTCAACACTGTACTGTAAGTATAGTGCAATTAGGCAAGGAAAACAAATAAAAAAGCATTTATGTTGGAAAGGAAGAACAACTGTCTTTATTCACAGATAAAATAATTGTCTACATAGTAAATCCAATGGAATGTACTAGACTCCAAAGGCAGTCCCTAGAACTAATAAATGATTCTATCAAGGCTGAAAGATAAAATTTCAATATACAAAAATCAATTGTATTTCTATATACTGGCAACAACTAATTAGAAATTAAAATTTGACAACCAAAACTATTTACAATGGTATTTTTTAAATGGTGAAGTGCCTAGGTATGTCTCTGGAAAAAAAATGTTACAACATCTATATGAAAACTCAAAAATTGCTGAGAGAGATTAAAGAAGACGTATATAAATGGGGAGATACATTGTGTTGTTGGGTTTGAAAAACCAATATTTTTGAGATAGGAATTCTCTCAAAATTGATTTCTAGATCCAAGGCAATTTATAGCAAAATCTCAGTACAATTTTTTGTAAATATTGAAAAATTGAATCTAAAATTTATATGAAAATGCAAAGAACATAGAATGACCAAAACATATTTGAAAAAGAGCAAGTTGAAGGACTAAAATTACCTGATTTTAATAATTATTATAAAGTTGCAGAAATCAAGCCTGTGACATTGGCATAACAATGGGCAAATATATCAAACAGACAGAATAGAGAGTTTAAAAATAGACCCACACATACATGGAGAACTGATTTTCTGCAAAGAAGCAAAGGCAGTTCAGTGGAGAAAAATAATAGTCTCTTCAAAAGCCGGTGATAGAATAATTGGATATATACATTTACAACAAAGTGAACTTTGATTCATACCTTGAACTATACACAAAAGTTAAGTGAATACAAACCTACATATAACATCTAAAATTATAAGCCATATAGGAGAAAATCTTTGTGAATGTGGCTTAGGCAATGATTTCTTCAATTTGACATCAGAATCCATAAAAGAACACACTGATAAACTGAACCTTGTCAAAAATGAAAATGTCTGCTCTTCGAACGGAGAGAAACAGAAAACAGATTGGGAAGAAAGTAGTTTTAAGTCATATCTGATAAAAGACTTGTGTCCAGAATATATAAAATATTCTCCAAACTCAATAATGAGAAAACAAATAACCCAACCAAATTTAGGAAAAGATATGAATAAAGGCTGTATCAGAGAAGATGCACAGATGGTAAAGAAGCACATGAAAAAATGCATTAGGCAAATGTGAATTAAAACTGCATTGTAATACCTCTAGTCAACTATTAGATTAAAACAAGCGAGTGAGAATGTGGAGGAATAGAGCTCTAATACTCTGCTGGTGGAAATGTAAAATAGGCTCTTTGGAAAACACACTGGCAGTCTTTTTTAGAAGTTAAACATACATCTGTCATATAATGTAGCTATTGCACTCCTAGATGGAATAGCTACATTATAGCTATTCATCCAAGAGAAATGAAAGCATATGTCCATACAAAGACGTGTACAGATGTTCATAACAGCTTTATTTGTAATGTCCATCATCGGGGAATATATGAACAAACTGGTTTCTCCATACGATTGGACATTACTCAGCAATAAAGAACTATGATACATGCAACGACATGGATGAATCTCAAAACAGTTATGCTCAGTGCAAATAGCCAGACAACAAAGAGTACATACTCTGTGATTCAGTTTATATAAAATTCTAGAAAATGAGAACTAAGTTGTAGTGTCAGAAAGTGTTGAAGGAGGGATTGCGAAAGAGCATAAGGAATTTTTTTGGAGATAAGCATATGTTTATTATTTTGAATCCAGTGATGGTTTCAAGGGTGTCAGAACTTATCAAAATTTTATGCTTTAAGTATGTGCAGTTTATTTTGTCAATCATACCTCAATAAAGCTGTTTGTGTATATACGTGTGTGTATATATATGATTCTTGTGTGTCAATATGGAACTAAGTCCATGATGTAGTAAGCGAAAGAGTATATTATGTATAATTTGACGTCAGATTTTTTTAAAAGCTAATCACTAAGAAAGAGTCGTGACATTCTTACCTCTGATTGTATATTTTTTTTGTGTGTAGGTCTGATAGGTTACACCACGAATAGTGGTCATCCCAGGAAATGAGATGTGGTACAAGACAGGGAGGTGATATATACATATTCAACGCTGAGCTGTTATCACCTTTGATATTTAAAAATGTCCTTTCAAGTATTTATGTATTAATAAAGTGATGCACTTTGGGGGGGGGGAGAAACGAACCATTCATGCGTGGCCATTTAGAGAGGCTGGCCGACTGTTTCACATCGCGAGGGGTGAGAGCGAATTAGTTGAAGATCAACAAGCAGACACCCTGGCACTCACTCTCCAAGGCACCGCCCCTGGACTTCTGAGCACGTGAAAGCAGGCGCGCTCGGGTCTCCCGCGAAAAGTGGAGCAGTGCGCATGCGTGGCGGCCTGTGGGCGGGTCGGGCCGGTGAGACGCCCGTAGCCTCTGGGGGCTTTGCCGCCGGCGGTGCGCCGCCAGCTGCGGGGCGGCTATGCGGCGAATGCCGGGGCACGCGCTGAGACACGCGCGGTTGTACGTTTAAAGGTAGCATTTCATTTTGGGGATCGCAGTGGTCTTGGTGGAGTTCGCCTCAGCGGACTGCGAGGAGCTGCGGTCCAGAACCCGGGTCCAGCTTCTGTCAGGCCGGTGGCGACTTGTAGCCGCGGAGGTGCCCTCGGTCAGCGCGCTCTTGGGGAACAAGGAGACGTGACCTGGCATTCTCAGCTGCCGGAGACGTGAGGTGCGGGGTACCCCGAGACGCGACCCAATCCCAGGCCCTGAGGCCAGAGGCGCCTCGCAAACTCCCCACCTCCCCACCCCCGCATTCGCGCTGCTCCGAGGTCGGGGGTTCTGTGGGGCTCTACAGCCCCAGTTCTTGTTTCCTCCGTGGTGTTTTTCTGCAGGGCGAGCACGGACCCGGGGCCCCCGGGTTCAGGCTTTCGCTCGCGCGTGTGCGGAGGCTGAGCCGGGCAGGACCGGCCGCATCCCGCCGGCTCTCAGACTCGTGTTCCCTGGCGGCCGGAGGTTGTGCGGAGCCGGCCGTGCGGAGGGACCACTGGGACGCGCGGTGGCCTTAGCTGCACCCTTCAAGTAGTTTGCAGGACGACAGTGTGAGAGTTGATACGTAGGCACGGAGAAGTAAATGTCCAAGAGGAAAGTAGACGCAAAGCCCTGCCTGAGAGTTGGAAGAATCCAGACTCTTTATGAGGGATTGGTTTTAACTTTGGCTGGCGTGCCCAGAAATGGTCCCCAAACTATTAAGCAGAAAAAGTTAGGATTATTTTCTCTTAGCATAATGTTGCAAAATGCTGTCCTGAATCATCTGTACTGGTTGTGAGACCCCTTAGTCTGTTTTCGCTGCCCCTTCTCTTCCAGAGTCCGGGAGGAGAGAGTTAGCCGCCATCAGGGACTTTGTAACAGATCGCCCAATTCAAGTTCTGTGCAACTCCTCCTTGCATCTCAAAAGGTGTTTTGAATCCACATATATTTTGAAAACTTCAGTTTCTCATATGAGTCATCTTATTTTTAAAAAGATTTTATTTATTTATTTTTAGAGAGAAGGGAAGGAGAAAGAGGGAGAGAAACGTCAATGCGTGGTTGTGTATTGCACGCCTCCTACTGGGGACCTGGCCGGCAACCCAGCATGTGCCCTGACTGGGAATCCAACCAGAGACCCTTTGGTTTGCAGGCCGGCACTCAGTGCACTGAGCCACACTAGCCAGGACCTCATATGAATCATTTAAAAGCAAACCTACGTATTCTAAACTTGAAGGATTTTTAGAAAATAAATACATCTTAATATCTCATGGAGGCTTTTGAGGGAGCAGAGAAAATTGCTAAATCACTGATAAAAAGTAAGAACAACAAAAAGCTGGCAATCACTGCTTTCAGAAAAATTGTTTGACATTTAAATACTTATCTTTTGTCTTTGTTGAAACCTTGATGATATCATCATTTGACTTTCACATTTAAAAAATGGTAGATTTTAGGTTTAGAAAGGAACTTAGAGGTGATGTGGGATGCAGAGAACATAAATACATTTGACACCATTCTTAAAAAATCATGTTTTGTTCTCTGTTTGGGTTATATTTAGTGGGAGGAGGTATATTTGGAAACTGTGTGTTTTAAAGCTGGGTTTTGGAGCAAATCTTCAGTGTTCCTGTCTAGGCCACACCTCTGATAACTGGGGTTTCAGACCCCATAGCGGAGACCGTCAGCCTGTGGTGGCAGGAATCTCATTTCTCAGTGTGCCCCTTTAGAAAGTAACTTAAATAAAGGACATTTGCTGATTTCTTCCTGTTCATTTTCATTTTGCTGCGTTCAACAGATTTGTCTAGCCTTTTAGATCCTTTTGAATCTTTTTTCTGTTATCTGTGGTATTTATACATTTCTAGTGTTGTGGTGATGGAAAACTCGACACTTTTCAAAGTACTTTCTGTATTCGTTTAAGCAATCTGGAAGAACCTGGTGATGGTACAGAAGACAGTTGCTCCATTGCTGCCACCAAATTGGCTTTGGATGTTTAGCCTTTCATCTAATGTCTTTGACTATCTTTCCCTCAAGAATACTGTGGGAGATTTCTTACTTTTAAATATTTTATTTATTTATTTTTAGAGAGAGGGGAAGGGAGGGAGAAAGAGGAGAGAAATATCAATGTGTGGTTGCCTCTCATGTGGCCCCCACTGGGGACCTGGCCTGCAACCCAGGCATGTGCCCTGACTGGGAATTGAACTGGCGACCCTTTGGTTTGCAACCCATGCTCAATCCACTGAGCTACACCAGGGAGGGTGGATTTCTTACTTTTAGAGGATCTAATTCACATGGTCACCATATCCACCACATTAGTAAACATATTAAAAAAAGGAAATTGCGTTAGGGTAGTTAGTGAAGCCACTAAGTGGACTTTGAGTCATTATTACACTCTCTCAAATGCTAGCAAACCTGTTCTGTGCTCTAGAATTGCGCTGAACATCACTGTGAGCTTGCTCATCTCTCCCTTTTTAGAAGTATGGCTTATCACTTGATGGGATCCTGTATTCTGGTTTTGTCTTCTACCAGCCCTCACAATTCCTGATAGTGACTCTGAAACAGCAATCAAGTTCCTTCACCAATCAGGTAAGTAATTCATCTGATCCTGAAGACTCCAGTGAACTAATTTGAGAAAGATACTTACTTTACTGTCTTCTTAGGGATCTTAGATAGTGATTCCTTATTTATATATCCTTACTAGGTTACTTCTTTATTTTCTAGCATAAAGAATGGCCTGCAAACACAAAAGTAGCCAGATTGATAACTTAGTATAGAAAAGATTCTGCAGTAAATAAAACTGTGTGTCATCCTATTAGGGGAATACGAGTCACTCAACGTCTTTCTCTTATTTGTGGTGTTCCTCTAAATGTGTGCCTGACAGCTCCTTTCTCCTACTTCTGCAGTGGAATGTAAAGGAGAGAGAGCCAAACTTGCTGTTGTCTGGAAAATAGTGGTTTGGATAATAGCAGAACAGATGGCAGTGGAGGATATTAAATTGTAGATACTGGTCTCCAATACATTCTCCCTGGCTGTCTTTCAAAGCTCTTTTTTAGGAATAGGGTTCAGAAAGAGGTTGAGAGCTGGCAGGTGATGGTAGAAATTTAAAAGAGGTTATTAGTTACTGAATAGGTTGCTTCTTCCACCTCCTCTATGTAATTTAATTTGGCTTACAAAAGTCATAGAATGCATTTATTTTTTACTTTATTTTATGACATTTATTCATGATGCCATGGCAGTGAGTTTTATCATAATGTAGATGAGTTGTTATTTTCTTCCATGTCCATAAACTGCTCCTAACTCTAACAAGTAGCTGTGTCTAAAATTGGCCAAACTTCAAAGAGAATATGAATGAATCAAGTAAGAATGAATCAATTCTAGCTATCAGTACAAGTGAAAACTTTAAAAACCACAGAAACATGTTCTGTTAATAGAAGACTAGTCAAACAAACTTTATTCCTATGGGAATGTTAAGTAATAAAAGTTTTATCTGCTTATTTAATTATTAGGTTGGCCAAAAAGTTTGTATGGCTTTTTCTGTAAAATAAAAGACCCGTTTTTCATTTTCACCAATAACTTATTGATTTGGATGTCTTGAGTATGTTGGCTATCTCCTTTGTGGTATAACATTGCTTGTACTCAATTTATGTCTCGATTTGATCACTATTAACTTCAGTTGGTCTACCTGACTGTGGAGCATCATCCAGAGAGAAATCTCCAGCACAAACCTTTGCAAACCACTTTTGACACGCTTGATCAGCCACAGCATCTTCTCCATACACTTTATCTTTCTCGAAATAATAAAGCATAAAATGCTGAAAGTGTTGCTTATTCCATCGTCAGTATGAAAATGGCTACACAAAAATTCACCAATTTTGATAAGTTCACTGACATGAAAGCTGTCACAAAACAACCTAACAAAATTATTTAGAATGAAGTTAAATACAACTAAGTACTACTAGAGCCATCTTATGGGAAAAACAAAAAAACTTTTTTGCCAAGCCATTATTACAACTGTAGTAGTATTATGTGCTGCTAAAAACTGGAGCTAAATGATTTACATGGCCTATTAACAAGTAAATGTAATCATGGACTACCTTAAATTTTTTGTAGTATCTCCCATATGTGTTCATTAAAATGTAAATTTTCAGAGCCATTTGGCTGTTTGATCTACTGCCTTCTATTGTATTTTATTTTATTTTATTTTAAAGCACCTTCTTTAAATTATATTTTAATTTTTTCAAAATTTTAATATAATTTAATGTCTTACTATATTTTTTTCACATTTTGCTATTATTGTTCAAGTACGGTTGTTTCCATTACCCCTCCCCACAACTCCCCTTTAAAATTATATTTTATTGACTATGCTATTACAGTTGTCCAGATTTTTCCCCTTTGCCCCCCTCCACCCATCACCCCCACTCCCTCAGGCAATCCCCCCACCCTTGTTCATGTCCACAGGGCATGCATATAAGTTCTTTGGCTACTCCATTTCCTACACTGTACTTTACATCCCCATGGCTATTCTGTAGCTATCTATTTGTAGTTCTTAATTCCTTCACCTCTTTACCCATTTCCCCACACCCCCTTCCCATCTGGCAACCATCAAAACGCTCTGTGTCCGTGATTCTGTCTCTGTTCTTTATGTTTGCTTAGTTTGTTTTTTAGATTCAATTGTTGATAGGTTTGTATCTTTTGCCATTTTATTCTACATAGTTTTGATCTTTTTCTTAAATAAGTCTCTTTAACATTTCATATAATAATAGTGTGGTGATGATGAACTCCTTTCTTTTCTGGGAAGCTCTTTATCTGCCCTTTGATTCTAAATGATATCTTTGCTGGCTAGAGCAATCTTGGCTGTAGGTCCCTGCTTTTCATGACTTTGAATATTTCTTGCCAATCCCTTCTAGCCTGCAAGTTTCTTTTGAGAAATCAGCTGACAGTCTTATGGAACTCCCCTGTAGGTAACTCCTTTTCTTTTACTTTTAAGATCCTCCCTTTATCTTTAACCTTTGGCATTTTCGTTATGATGTGCCTTGGAGTGGGCCTCTTTGCATCCATGTTGTTTGGGACTCTCTGTGCTTCCTGGACTTGCATGTCTGTTTCCTTCACCAAATTAAGGAAGTTTTCTTTTACTATTTTTTCAAGTAGATTTCCAATTTCTTGCTCTTTTTTTCCTCCTTTTGGTATACCCCTATGATGCAAATGTTGAATCTCTTGAAGTTGTCCCAGAGGCTGCTTTATTATCCTAATTTTTTGGATTCTTTTTTTCTTCTTGTTGTTCTGATTGCTTGTTTTTGGTTTCTTGTGTTCCACATCATTGATTTGATTCTCAGGTTCATCTATTCTACTGTTGTTTCCCTGTAAATTGTTCTTTATTTCAATTAGTGGATCCTTCATTTCTGACTGGATCTTTTTATGCTGTTGAGGTCCTCGCTAAGTTCCTTGAGCATCCTTATATTCAGTGTTTTCAACTCTGCATGTGATAGAGTGCTTATCTCCATTTTGTTTAGCTCTTTTTCTGGAGTCTTCATCTGTTCCTTCATTTGGGCCATGCTTCTTTGTCTCATTTTGGCCGCCTCCCTGTGTTTGTTTCTATGTATTAAGTAGAGCTGCTATGACTCCCTGTCTTAGTAGTGTGGCCTAATGTAGTAGGTATCCTGGAGGGTCCAGTGGCACAGCCTCCATTATAAGGTGTGCCCTTTGTGTGGGCTGAGTACACCTCCTCTTGTAGTTGAGCTTTGGTTGCTGTTGGAAGATCGACGGGAGGGATTTACCCAGGCCAGTCAGCTGCAAGGATTGGCTATGACCACTGACCACCAACCTCCACCCTCCATGGAGGATCAGCTGCGCAAGGACAGGGTGTTGGTGCTCCAGTGTGGTCTGTAGCTGTCCACTGGGTGCACTGGCCCTGGGGTGTCCTGAGTGTTTCAGGCCAATATCAGCCCCCGCCAGTGTTTTTTGCCCAGGGCACCCTGCCTGAGCCCTAAAGCAATCTGAGACGGCTGTTAGTTGTGCTGGGCTTGGAGATTCCCAGGTGCAGGCAAACTGTGAACCTAGGCTGGCTGCTGCTAGTGCTGGGCCTGGGGTTCACTGAGGCTAGCTGTTTCTTGTTCCATAGGATTTAGGAAGTTGTGAAGCATGAGCCAAGACCAGTCATTCATATGGAAAAGCAGCTTGGGTGGGCCTGTAAATTGGATGGGGTAGAGTCTCTGGGGATTTCCAAGGCAGGTTAAACAGTGTTAACCAGGCTGATGGAATCTCAGATACGGCACCAGCTTGTTGGCTCTGTTGGGGGAGGGTTAAAAAAAGGACAGCGGCCTCTGCTCACCTTGATGGCAGACACTTCAGCTTCTCCCTGCATACACTGGGGACTTTCAAACTGCTACCCCGGTGCTGAAGCTCAGAGGGAGTGAGTCTGAGTGGGTGAGTCCATGTGTCGGTTCTTTAAGAGGAACTGCTTGGGACTCTAGAAGTTTCTTCCACCACCTCAATGCCCACTAGTTTTTGCAGCCGGAAGTTGTGGGGACTTTTCTTCCTGGCACTGGAACTGGGCTCTGGGGGCCTGGTTTGGATCTGAAACTCCTCGCTCCTGAGATATTCCTTCCAAATTGTTATCCACCACACATGGGTTAGGGATCAGCCTGTTCCGCATTTGAGCCCCTCCTACCAGTCTGGATGGATGTGGTTCCTTCAACTCTGTAGTTGTTACTACAACTGTTATTAACTGTTATTAAGAAATTCAACTTAATTTCTGGTGATTCTGACTGATGGTGGTTCTTCATTTTAATGGTAATTTTGATGTAGTTGTGCAAAGAGACGAGTCATGTCTGCCTACACCACCATCTTGACCAGAAGTTCCCTACCTTCTATTTTCATGGAGTTTCAAGTATTATTTCTGGCAAGTGTTGCAATATTTCCACTAACTAGGCTAGATTTTGGGTTTTTTGGACAGGTTTACTTCTGAGTAAGAAAAAAAATAGTTTGGTGGTCAATGATTTCCTAACAAAAGCTTTCAATATACACAGCAATACATCTAAATATCCTAAGTTTCAAAATTATTGGATTTTTACTTATACATTCTGATAAATGTGTTTTTGTGGTATCTTGCCAACCTAGGAAGTGAAACCAAATGGATGTTGGTGAGTACTCCATGGCAGCAGTTACTCCATTTGTTCATTCAGTGTGAACTATAACCCAGAAGCCTTCTTTAGCTAGAAAGTTGGTCGTTTGATAAAGAAATGATCAATTTCTAAAAATTATCATACATGTTTAAGCTGGAATTTTTGTATATTTTCAAGCTAAGAAAAATCAATCTTGCATTCTAAAATGTAGTTTACTAATGCTCACTTGCTATAAAATTATTTTATATGAAATTTATGATTTCTTGGTGAGTATTATGGTCTGAAAGCTACCATATTTTGCCATGTATAATGCGTACTTTTTTGCCCAAATTTTTGAGGGAAAAATAAGGATATGCATTATCCATGGGTAGTACTAATTCTATAGCTACGTAAATATTTGTAATTCTTTTATTTATGCTTATTTATTAAAAGTGTAACTCTAGAAAGCAATTACAATACCTGTATGCAAAATAATACCCTGGAATACAATAATCAGTTTTGTTTCTAAATATAAATAAATAATAATTGAATTAAAAAATTAAAATGAAAGATTTTTTCCTGATAGTTTGGGCTAAAAACATGGGTACACATTATACATGGCAAAATATGGTAATGTATATAAGGAGAAGGGAAATTAAAATGTTATTTTTAATAGAATTCTTGGTACATAAAATCTTTTACTTATGGTGATTATATCAATTAACTGGCAGTTAATGACTTTACTAAATAAACAATTTTAACAATCAGTTCATATTACATACAGTCAGATTTAATATATATCACAATTGCTGTGTTTAGAATTGCAACACAGGTTTTTTAGCCTGGTATTTAGAAGAAGTCTTTGTTTTATTTTTGGTTTCATTGCTTTTCTAGTGAGGGATTATATTCAGGATAACTTTTTTGTAATACCTTAGTGAAATTTTATTTAGTGTCTATTCTATAGGCTACCAAATAAAGCAAGTACAAGCAAAATGTCAATAAATGTGCTCCACATCAGAGTTTAGAATTCAGTGTCCATTCCTTCACTGTCCCCAGGCCATCATATTTTATTTTAGGGAAAGAACATTAAAGAATAAGTTAGCTTTTTCAAAACAGCATATGCTTTGAATTATTGTCAGCAGTTTCATATATCCTATATTATATTGGTGCACCAGCTCTCCATCATGCATATAACTCTAGTCAGATTAAAATGTATGTGGTAGCTCTTTTGCCTGATGCTTGAGACACAGCTTTGCAACTGTTTTTGCTTTCCATTTCAGTTTTTCAAACCCTAAAGATAACCTTTTATTTTGTTCAGTGACTAGGTCAGTCCTGCTTCTGGGATCCAACTCTATGTTGTGATTAAGAAATGTTTCACATCAGAGTGACTCACAAGACAGAAACATTACATATTAAATAAATATTTTACTAGATTTAAAGGTATGTTTTAATTATGACGCTGAATCTTCCACATATATGTTCCTAGCATTCAAGGGTGAAATGAGGATTGAACAGTCAACCAACATTAAAGTTCAAAACTATTCTTACCATTATTTTGCTTCTCAAATAATTGTATGCTTAAAATACATTGCATTCTTATGTAAGAATATGTGTAAGATAACCCAATATATTTAGGTATATCTGGACCTGAAATTTGTTGAAACTTAGTTGTATTTCAGGCTGACTAATACCTGGAGATTTATCATTTCTTTTTGTTGGGGAAGAATACTCTTTCCTTTGCTATTTACATTGGTGAGTAGGGGTCAGGTGTGTTGCTTACACAGACTTTGTCCCTGCTATATCCATTTTCTCTAGAGCTCCTGTGTCTTGAGTATATCTGAAAATCGTAACAGATCATTTGACATTTTGTTAGAATTGTGCTTCTTTAACTTAATGCAATTTGTTCAGAAAAATGCATTGGAGAATTTAAAATAACAGCAACTGCAACATTTATTGAGCACTTACTATGTGCTGGCACTTAAGGTATTTTAATTCTCATAACAACCTTATGAGATGGTACTGCTGTTCTCCCTGCTTTTCAGATGCAGAAACTGAGGCTTAAATTAATTTGCTCAAACAAGATTGAATGGCTAGTAAATGGCAGAGCTGGAACTCATTGAAACCTGTGCTTTTAATTGTGACTTACTGTCCCCTAGATCCCCCAGGAGTTCGTAGCACAATTGCAGTGTAATGCTTCCTTCTGTGTAGGAGATAGTAAGAATACAGTAATTGACCAGGAATAAACCTGGGACATACACAGCTTTCTTGGACATTTCCTCTTCTAAGCCTGCCCAATCACCCCTCCCCCATGCAAACTCAGTTATATAGCATTGCCTTATTTTTCCGTTGCAACTTGTCCCAGTTTCAGTGATGGCATTTACCACTGCATTTCACCATTTGGCCACAGCTCTTTGAGAACAGGTCCCCTTTTATTTCTGTGTCCCCAGCACATAGAGGCAATAGTGGAAGATTACTTTTGTCTTACACTGTGTTTTATTGTCTAATGTTGTTATTCTATACAATTAGAGCACAAATGTATGATGAAATGTGGAAAGTGACCATTTAACCTTTTTTAATGTTTACAGAATGAAGAGGAACAATTTATCTGTTGTGAATAAAATTGTTCAGTCTTCACCAGCAGTGAAACAGCCAAAACTTGGATTCTGCTCTTCTCTCAACCAGACTCATATGTACACTGTTCTAGACTGGGCGAGTTTGCCTCACCATGTAGTGTTACGCATTTTTCAGTACCTTCCTTTAATAGATCGGGCCCGGGCATCTTCTGTATGTAGGAGATGGAATGAAGTTTTTCATATTCCCGATCTTTGGAGAAAGTTTGAATTTGAACTGAACCAGTCAGCTACTTCATATTTTAAGTCCACTCATCCTGATCTCATTCAGCAGATTATTAAAAAGCATGCTGCCCACCTTCAGTATGTCAGCTTTAAGGTAAGAAAAATAAGCATTAAATAGAAACCGTGATTTATAGTTTCATAACAATTTTAATATCCATATCCTTGTGTTGAAGCAATCAGTGAATTTTGCAGAATTTTTATCTCAACTATTTTCTGTTTTTCTGTAGTTATTTGCATAGGTTGAGATGTAGAACTTGAGTTATAATTGAGTAACTTAAACTTCAGTTTCCTTCACCCAGGTGCTATTATTAAAATTCAGGTAATTGTAAAAGATTTGAAAGTATGAAGTGCTTAGAAAGTTAATTTGTCATCATCTTTCTCGCTTTTTTATCTGAGACATTTTGTATAAAGAAAAAATACTAATTTATAGCTTGAGGGGTAAATACAATTTTGCAAATAAACTCTATTAAGTAAGTATTTGTCAGTAACTTTCTAATAAGTTACCTTCATTAAATTAAGATTTAAAATTGTCTTTATAGGTTGATAGTAGTACTGAATCAGCAGAAGCTGCCTGTGATATACTTTCTCAGCTGGTAAATTGTTCTATCCAGACCTTAGGCTTGATTTCAACAGCCAAGCCAAGTTTTATGAATATGTCAAAAGTAAGTACGGTATGCTTTTTTTGGTGCAATTCTTAAATTTTGTAAAATTCTTTTGTAAAATTCTTAAATATTATCAAACTAGCAGAAAAGATTCTTTTCTTAAAACAGACAATATTCTGCTTATACTCAACAATTTAAAGCAGTTTTCTGTTGACTAGCACTTATTTTTGCTGAAATAGCTTATGCATGGTTTCATTCTTTAAATAAATTTTAGTAAATGTTTCCCCAGTAAATGTCATTCGTATAAACTTTAGATGTATGATTTTCAAGTGCTAATTTACTTAGTCACTTTGAATATGTGTAAATGGATGTCTTTCCTGTAATTCTAAACTCTCTTCATTGGAGGTGGAACAGCATAATATTTAACTAAATAAACTGCATTTGTTAGGATGATGTTTCAGTCCATGTAGTAGAAATTCCGAAATAATAATGGCTTAAAACACAGGACTGAAGTTTATTTCTCTTATGTTAAAGGAATCCCTAGGTGAGACAGTCCATAGCTGGTGTAAAGCTGTTTAGAACCCAGGCTTCCTCCAGGCAGTGCATTCTCTCCAAGCTGTTTTCTTCGTCTTCATTGTCAAAGATGGCTTCCTAAGCTCCAGCCATCACGTCCTTATTGTAGACAGCTGGATGGAAGCGATGGGGAAAGAAGGATATGCCCTATCCTTTCAGGGAGGCTAGTCATAAGTACTGCATAATGCTGCTGTTTGTCTCCTTGGCCAGAATTTAGCCCTGTGGCCACACGGATGTCTTTTAGCTGGGTGCAGTATGCCCAGCTAAATACTGGGACTAGATTACCAAAGAAGAAGGTATGAATAGTTGTTCAGAAGCAACCAGCAGTCTCTGCCACAGAAACTAATAACTGTCTTCTTTTCATTCTTGCTTTGGCTTGAATACCATCTGCTCAGAGAGGCCTCCTTGACTGCTTTTGCTAAAACAGTGCCCGCTTTTACAGTGACCCTCTCCTATATGACAATATTTTAGTTTCTTTATATTTTTCATCGGGACTTCAAAATATCTCATTGAATTAACATGTTTATTCCCTTTTCCCCAGACCAAATCATAAAATCCTTGAAGGGGGATATTCTAATTTGTTTATTTACCATTATAAATCCAGAATTAGAATAGTGCCCGATAAATAATAAGCACTAAGTTACAGTTGTCAATAAAATGGGCTAATGGAAACTTTCCTATAGAAGAGGATAGAGGAATAGTAACATCTTTTCTCTCATAAACTGTGTCATGCTCTCTTTTAGCAAGCATTTCTGCTAGCTTGTTTATCTTTTTAAAAGATGTCCTTAAAAAATAGGTCATTTGGGGATTAGAGTAATATCAGTAATCAGATGGAAGCTTACTAGTTCTAAATGGTTATTTCCTTATTGATAAACTGTGGAACCAGACTGACCTAAAATTTTTAGATTCTAAGCTGTCTCTCATGTTGCACATCAGCTCCGAGAGCCAGCTTCTAGGTTAGCTGATGCAGACACCGGAGCGAGGCAACGGCGACTAGCGGGCTTCATTTCCAGCTCTGCCTCTACAGTAAAATGAGCTCTGTGGCTTCTGGTGAAGTTGCCAATCTCTCTCAGCCTCACTTTTTTTTTTCATTTGTAAACTAAGGGAAAGTAAGAAAAGTACAGAGTTTTGCTAGGCATAAAAAGTACTAAAAAATATGTCGTTACTATAATAAAATTTGTACAGGTTTCCCTTGCTATCCAAAAGCAGAACTTTACTATAAAACCTTTTGTAAGCCCAAATGGCACAAAGCACAGAAGCCATTATCTTAGGACACATCTTACCAATGGATACGCAACACAAATTAATATGAAGTACAGATGTTCGCAGACACAGCTCAAAGCTGTGGCAGCCTGATGCGGAGAGGCTGAGTGTAGCTCCTGGAGGAGGAGCCGGACGGGCCACTCTCGCTGCTCAAGGTGCATGCTGCCTCTGTAGCAGCTCATTGCAAAACAAAACGCTGAATGATATTTTTGTTTTTTGCCTTTCTTCATAAAAATTAAATCATCTTTGGATTTCTGGTTCATGAAAACAAGTACTGGTATAGGTCTTTTGTAAAAGTAAAGTGATGTAAAGCAAAACTTTCAAAAAGTAAGGGATACCTGTATTCTGATACATAACCATGTCCTTCAGTATTAAAAGAGCCCACTGGGAGTTGATTAAAGGGGAAAAAACCCTTATATTCCTTAAAGAAAAAGAATGATGTATTTATATTTCTCTAACAATTTTTTGGCATCATAAAATTAAGTAAAGAGGCTAGCCATCTGCTGTACCAAAATTTGTATAAATCAGCAATTAGTATACGCCAATAGGTTTTCTTATAGATTAATTTAGATTTGTAACCAATTTGGTCATTCTAGTAGGGACAATGGAACCTTTGGTAGGATCCAAATGGATTTTGAAAAAGGAAAAATGATCATGCATGGATCCCGACTTTCTGTATCCAAAAACACTGGATCTGAAAACTTGTGAAACCCCACCCATTTTGAAGTCAAACTATAAATAAGCTTTTGTTTGTCAATCTTCAAAACAGAAAGTTTTCAAAACAGAAAGTTTTCAAAACATTTTTGTTTAATTTGCTAGCAAAAAGCATGTTACCAAAGAATGACATCATTGTTCACTTATTCATCAGTAAATATTTATTATCTCCTACTATGTGCAAGATACTATTTTAGGTGCTGGGAATACAGGAGTGAATAAAACAGATAAAAATCCTCTTTCTTCCAAGGCAGGATTTGAACAGGTACAGATAGTAAATATTTTAGGCTTTGCAGCTCATGCAGTTTTGCTGCAACTCTGCTGTTGCAATACCATCAACTCTGTGTAGCACAGTGTTGAAGTCGACATGGACAATACATACTTGAAGCAACATGGCTGTGTTACAGTAACTTTAATTATGTACACTGAAAGAGTTTAATATTCACATGTCATGAAATAGTCTTCAAAACATTTTTTTGCAATTATTGAAAAATGTAAAAACCATTCTTAACTCATGAGCTATACAATAACAGACTGGATTGGATTTGGCTGGCAGACCATAACTTGTCAACTTCTATTCTAGGAAACAAATATAATCATACCCTTTTAATATTGAAAACAAAATCCATGGATCTATGGAAAGATTGAAAATAATTGAAAGACATACTTATGAAATTTTTCAAACTTCTCCCCTTCTCACCATTCCATTTATGAATTGTAAAAGTATTTTTAAAACTATACTTTGTTATAAAAATGTCTTCTAGCTAATGGTGATATGAAAAACAGTAATATGTTGATTGTTTTTACTGTGTTATTGTAAGCATATGTTATATATTAGTTTTAATGAATTATTTGATTGACTCTATAGATATTTAAATAATGTTTTCATAATTTTTTTATTGCCATGCAAGTCTCATTTTGTGTCAGCACTTACAGTTGTTTTTATCAACTCAAAATCATTGTCATCAATCAAAATTGAAGACACACCAGTGGATGATCCCTCACTGAAGATTCTCGTGGCAAATAATAGTGATACTCTAAGACTCCTGAAAATGAGTAGCTGTCCTCATGTTTCATCTGATGGTAGGTTATATTTTTCTAAGCTTGCATGGTATTTTTTTTACTATAGTGATAGTAAGAATGCAATTTCTGATAGAAATCTACATGCTTTTGGAACATAATTTATTACTCTTTTTTCAAAAGAAGTCTTAATCTGTGAGCTAGAGATAATTTAAATTGCTTCTCCTAAGAGTATTTTAATTATATATACAGGATCCAGCACAAATAACACCTTTTTTAGTACATAAAAATATTTTACTACAAAATAATAAACATAGAATTCTGTAACATAGCAACATCACACTGAAGCACACCATGTGAAATTTTAGGTGAAATGCTCAAATTGCTGTTTGTCTTGTGCGGACATTCACATACCTACCAACCACACTCAGTGGCATTACTTCTGCCGGATCCTGTGTATTATTATATATAATTATGTATATCTTGGCATCCATCTCCTCAGAAATCATTAGATGTCTATTTTAGTCAATAATGAATAATATCAAATGTAAATTGACAAAACGTTATTGTTAGTGTGATCTTCGTTCTGAAAAATTTTTCCTCATTTCCCACAGGAATCCTTTGTATAGCTGATCATTGTCAAGGCCTTAGAGAACTGGCACTGAATTATTACATGCTAAGTGATGAACTTCTCCTGGCACTTTCAAGTGAGACTCATGTTAACCTTGAACATCTTCGAATTGATGTTGTGAGTGAAAATCCTGGACAAATTGAATTTCATTCTATTAAAAAACAAAGTTGGGATGCGCTTATTAAACACTCCCCTGGAGTTAATGTTGTTATGTACTTCTTTTTATATGAAGAGGAATTTGAGACATTCTTCCAAGAAAACACCCCTGTCACTCACCTTTATTTTGGCCGTTCAGTAAGCAAAGCAGTTCTTGGACGAATAGGTCTTAACTGTCCAAGACTAATCGAGTTAGTGGTGTGTGCCAATGGTCTCCAGACTCTTGATGATGAACTTATTTGTATTGCTAAACACTGTAAAAACTTCACAGCCTTGGGCCTGAGTGAATGTGAAGTTAGCTGCAGTGCATTCATTGAGTTTGTAAGACTGTGTGGGACAAGGTTAGCCCAGCTCTCTATAATGGAAGAAGTTTTGATCCCTGATGACAAATATAGCCTAGATGAAATTCACACGGAAGTTTCCAAATATCTGGGAAGACTGTGGTTCCCTGATGTCATGCCTGTTTGGTAATTGACTACCAAAGATTCCTAACTTTTTTTAATAAAAAAATTAGCTTCTTTCAGTCTATGCAAATGTAAAATTTAAGATGCATTGCTGAAATATTTTAGGTAAAGTATTTCATCATTTACAAACTGTCTTAATAGGTTGTAGCAGAGACATTTGAAAAATACGAGAAATTTGAAAAGCCAAAAATTTTCCTAAATACAGCACAGAGACTGTGTTGTGGTTTGATAGTTGATATGCTAAAAACTACAAATAGTTTCTAGATAAGTTGCTTAGCCTTCCTTGAAGGTGTATTTTACCTTGCTAAATAAGTTTATAATATTGAGCTTTGGAGCCCTTAAATTATGCCATTTACAACTTTATATTGTTTTAATTGTTTCTGTGTCATCTTAATATAGTTTACAAAGTACTTAGTATTAAAAACTAAGAGTAAAATCAAAATATAGATACAGATGCTGACTTAATTATACTTCATTTTTAGCACTATATAATAACATGTTATGATTTAATAAACAACTTCTAATTTCCAGTACACTTGGAATTCTACTTTATTACATAACGAGAGTAAATTGACATTAGACTAAAATTAAATAATGCTAATTCATTTTATGAAGATACTGTGATTGTTAATTGATTAAATACACTATCGAAACAATAAATTAATTTTGCAGAGTGTGTGTGGGAGGGAATCAGTGTTTACTGACCTATTTCTGTGCATCTGAAATGATGCCAAATACTTTGCAGAGTGATCTTGTAATTTAATTAGTAGTAAGCAAAAGTCCTTAATGGCTATGTATTGACTTTAGGATGAAGATATATCTTTAAAATGATTCACACGATCCTACGAGGTCTGGCTTCACCCTGCTTTGCTCTCATTTCCTTTCCACCAAGCTGCCCCGTGCCCTTGTGCTCCCATTCTCTTTCAGGTCCTTAAGACTGCTGCTGCGCCCTCTAGTCAGAAGGCATTCGTACATGTTAATCATTCTACCTTGGTTACGCTCTCTGTTCCCTCAGGTCTTTCCTTTAGATTCCTTTCCTCAGGGAAGCCTCCATGATGCTCAGCACTCTGCGACTGCTCTTTGCGGCCCTTACCATTGTTGTAACTTGCCCTTAACTTGTATGATTATCTGCTGCTTCTGTTGCAAGTGTAAGATCTCTGGTGGGTTTTACTCACTGTTGTGTTCCCAGCATCTGCCACGATATTTAGCACCATAGTAGGCACTCAGTAAGTTTTACTTAAATACTTTGTATTTTTTCCTATAACCTTCCTGTAGCATTTTTTAAAATTTATTTTATTTTATTGTTGTTCAGGTACACTTGTCTGCATTTTCCCTCCACCCCAGCCATCCCCACCTCCCTCCCCCGATCCCACCAAACTTGTTCCCTTCAGTATCTTAAATTTCCTTCTAAGATAATCAATTTAAAAATAAAAAGACAGTTAAAAATATGTTTATCATCTTCCAGTTTTTGAGTATTTTTGAAGAACAGGCATCTCATTTCATTCACCTTCGAGTCCAAACCTCTCAAAACAGTGTGTAGTACATTAGTACACACTAACTAAATGCCAGTGGAGCTGATATTACTGGTTGAAAACAAATAATTTCTGAAAGACAGTTAATACTATTGCAGATTATATCAGCTATACCTAAGATTTCTAGCACTCTAGGAGAGTACAGAAGCAGCACATGACAGGGAACTTAGGGTCTGATTGGAATAACAGGACTACCAGACAGAAAGGAAGTGGTATGACTGAGATGGAGGGGTCAGACTGCTTGGAGATCAGAGTAATTAATGGTGGAAAAACTGAAGACAGAAACCTCCAGTCTCACCTGGTATTACAGTGTATATGCCTGAGTGGTAAGGTGATAGAATGCCAGTGGTGCTTGCACTAGAGGACAACAAAGCCAAACAGAAAGGGATGAGAAGAGGGGAGAGGTCGAGAGGGAGTTTATTCCTACAGCCCACCAGCATAGAGAAATCGTGACTATGAGTGGCCTCTTTTACTTTGAGAAATTGCTGCTCTAAATAGTGGTCTTTAGTAGTCAAACCTAGTGAACTGAGCACTGTAATTAATAACTCTCAGAAAAAAAGTTAGACTAAAACTCATCAGCTCAGTTAAATGAGACCATGGTTGATCTTACTGGGTTGATAAATTGAAGAACAAATGAAAACAAGGTGAGGAAATATGAAGTGTTCTAGATGTTCCATTTCATGAAAACGTCTCCATTTACTGTGGAAGTCAGTGGAAAGCACTGTTTACCTAAGAGTCGAGGATTCTAGGTAAATGAAAGAGTTTGATATTAGATGGATTTTGAGCTTTAGGCTTTTAAAAGTATGTTCTGTAAACAAACTTGTTCATGTTAAATTTGTGTTTTTGCATGTGTTGAAGAGTTCTGGAAAAGTTAGGATAATTTTGTAGACAAAATGTAAATGGAGAGAATGGGAGAAAAGGTTCTCTTGTAAGTATACTGAAGACACACAAAAATAGGATTCTCAAGTTTTTGGTTTTTTTCTTCCTTATGAACCTTTCTGGGCTCATTTGTATTGTACTAAATACTAGGGAGATGGACAGATTTTAAAATTATATGCATTGCCGTTGATATGCCACTAAATGTGATAAATGTCACAAGGATATAAGAATTCTTCCCTCTGTAGACCTAGCCCTAAGTTGACCACTTAACTTTTATTTCCGTGAAGTTACTTTCCTGCAGAAAACTGAAAAAAGTTTCCAAAATAAAAACTGATTTTGTTCATATTATTTACAGTCAATGAGACTAATACCTGATACCACATTTGTAAGTATGTATTATAACCACTTTCACTAAGGAAAAGTAAGTTACTCAGTATTGTTACTTCTCTGTCATTTGAACCTTAACAATACTTTAAGCTGAACATTTTGACATTCAAATCTAAAAGGAAATTAAAAAACAAAAACAAAAAAAAGCCCTTGATATAATGCACCAGAGGGCGCTGTATTCTAGCTCTTACTGAGAAAAAAGTGCTTTAGTCTAAAGTTTGCATTTCCGTTCAACAGATGTGAGAGTTCTTGTGGAATGCTAGGCAGAAGGAAACGTTCTTGCTCTACCTTGGGGAAGCTCTCCATTCCAGGTAATGAGTCTGGTTTTTAAAACAGTCACTTCAGGAGGTTGATTATTTAGAAGGCTATGCACATATTTCATTGTTGAAACATTTTAGAGCTCTTTAAAAATTGCCTTTAAAGTCTGTGTGTTATTTCCTTTTTTGTGTTCTCAAGGGACACAGTCTTTGCGCTTTGAAAACAATGTAATTTTTGGAAACAATCTAAAATTACTTGGCACTGAGGAGATGAAAAGATAGATTATCAAACCAGATAGTGCTAGTTATAGTTTTCTTTTTTTATAACCAAAACTTCTTAATTTCCTAGCCTTGTATAAGACATTATAATGTAGTAGAGAACAGTATCTAACTGGGTATGAGAAACTACTAATTTTGTTGTATAGACTCTAAATATCTGTGAACCATCATTACCTCTTTTCTGGCCACCTACCTGCAAGTCCTTTTACATCTGTAACATATACATCTGTAACATATACATCTGTAACATATGCAGTGGTACCTTGATACTCTTCAGCCTCAGAACTCATCAAACCCTGTGCTCATCAAAAATTGAGGAGAAAAAAATGTTTCAGCACTCGGCACTTGCTCACCATTTACACTTGCTAGAACTTGTATGAGTCACGATGCCAACCCACAAGAGAAAATGCTTCACCAATCCTCGCTTGCTCACCATTCATCAGAACAAATTAATGACAAGTACCGAGGTACCACTGTAATTCATAATGATAAATACTTATGAAATCACCTCCTGACTGTAAAACTATAGTAACTTAAATTTGTCTGAGTGGTCCTTTCCTATCAAGTCTTTAGGTTACTAGTGTTTATTATTTATTTGATTTTCTTTTTATATATTTTTATCACGTGTGTTCCTAAAAATTATGTTTTGGCTTTAATTGTTTTAACTTTTTAAAAAGTATCATGCTATATTTGATCTTTTGGACTTTTTTTTACTCAATATTATATTGCTATGATTGATTCATTGTGTTGTGTTAGCTAAGAATTATTTATTATGAGTGCTATGTAATATTCCATTCTATAACCACAATTTACTTGTCCATCTCACTGTCGATAGTCATTTAAGTTGTTCCAGGTTTTGCTCTGACGAATAATGATATCATGAATATTCTTATATCTGTGGTGCACAACTGTAGCCACTTATACAACTGTATAAACTGTACATTTGTATACAACTGTAGCCACTTCTCACCAGTAGTAAAGTTCAGTGAGTTACATTTTCCTCTAACAACCGCACTAAGAATGGAGTCATTCTGCTGCAGTTTTCTACATTCCAAAAGGATTTAAGCAAAAGTTTATGAAGGAAGTTTCCAGAATGATGAATTCAACTTACTCATTTCTTACTGACTGACTAAAATCTAGGGAGCCATATTATTTCTGGTCCTTTGAACATTTGCATGGTTTAATTTCACACTGGTACCTGTTGGAAAGAATAATATAGATACAGAGAGTTGTGTAGAAATAAGTAGCTATCCTATGGCTGCATGAGGCTGACTGACTTGGTTCCATGAGATATTTCGGGTTAGGGTAGACCTCTCTCCCTTCTAGTACTCCCATGCAGTCATGCTGAAATCTAGAACATTACATATTTTCTTAGACTGCGGTTATTCATTACCTAGAAGATCTACCACTTACATGCAGTGTGGGAATGTGTAGATATAAAGACATGCGAATTCTATTTTGTCCATGCAAGCAGCTCATGATCCAACCAATCTGACAAACCTAAGGAAATTGCTGAAATTCTCCAAAAACTTAACTCAAAAGGAGCCTCCAATTTATTCAGTCAATATTTACTAGGTGCATGTGTCCAATATTGTACAACCCTCTATTCTTACACCATAAAAACAGTTTCAGACTTTTTTAAAGCAGAAATCTAATTTTACAATCATTAAAAATGCAGTCTGAACCAGCTTTAATTTATATGTTTATTTATTCTATGTATTTAGGACTAAGAAATCTTAAAAAGAAAAACCACACCATCCCAGATACCATAGGTTACAGAAAGATCAGCAAGCCCTGAGACATTAGTTGACATGCAAAAATTTGAAAGTGGCAGTGGGTTGAAATCCACATACTGTTTTCTTCCATGCATTTATTCTGTTTCTATTTGAGCATGAACTTCTTGAAAATCAGGATATGCACTCAGGTTCTAAGAAGATGGCTTTCTATGTAGAAGATCTAGTCATTTGTCTTTCATTTATAGGTACTCGGTGGGATCACTCAAGTCACAGTTTTGAATGTGTACATGGGATTGGATGCCAGGATAAACTTTCTGCAAGGGCAATAGAGTTCCCAGTTTCTCTCCTTTCTTGATAAAACCATTATATTTAATTGGTGCAATGTAGAACATTTTAATACAGAAGCCTAAAAGAAAAGAAGAAGTAAAATTATTCCCTATCTGAACTTTAATGGTTTTCAATCAGAAATTTAAAAAATAAGAACAGAAATGAGGGAAAAAAAACAAAAAGAGTTGATTGAACTCATTGAGGGAATAGTAAAATGATAAAATCATGCCAGGAATAAAGACAAAAATTGCAAGATGCCCAAGAAAGAATAGATTTAAATGAAAATTAGTAAACATATTAAACAATAGCAGAAAAACCCTGGGTACCTGAGAAAATTGACCTAGAACAATGTCAACTCTAAGACACATTCTAATTAAACTATTGGACTTTAAAGATGAGGAAAAATGGAAATAACTG
The DNA here is from genome assembly GCA_028533065.1 of Trachops cirrhosus. Classification (NCBI taxonomy): domain Eukaryota; kingdom Metazoa; phylum Chordata; class Mammalia; order Chiroptera; family Phyllostomidae; genus Trachops; species Trachops cirrhosus. Next base: position 28,513,669 of record CM052546.1, on the reverse strand, counting down.
GCATGAGAATACAAATATCTCTAAATACCAAAAGGAAAAAATTCAAAGACCCAGCAAATAGAGAAATCAAGTTAATATAATACTATAATATGACAGTGTTGGGACCAAATACATGTTATATCTATAAATGTTAACTCATCTATTAAATAGATTTTCTTATTAATTTGAAAAGGAAAACTCAGTTCTATAGTACATAGAAAAAAACACAATCATTAAAAAAGGCTAAAAATTAAGGTCTGGACAAATATTTGCCAAGAAAATGGAAGCCGAAAGGAAAGTAAGAGTTAGGATCCTGTTACCAGAGGTTGGAATTCAGGCAAGAAAGCACTGCAACAAGACAGAGGAGGACAATTTACAGTGCTGAATCCAGTGAGGATGCAACAGTGTCAATTCCCCATGTGCTAAGTAACACAGAAACCATCTGTACAAAACAGAGACTTCGGGAGGTACAAGGAGAAATAGATGGAAACCCAGCAGTCATAGAAGACTTCAACACATGTCTGCCATTGCAAACACTGCAAGTGGACAGAAAACATAAGTAAGGCTGTAGACACGTGGCTCATCAGCACTTAAAATACAGCTAATCTGAATTAGATGTGCTCTACATACAAGGTACACACTGGATTTTGAAGACAGTACCCAAACTAGGTAAAATAATAATCTTTATATTAATTGCATTTTGAAATGAAAATATTCTGGAGATAGTGGGTTAAGTAAAATATATTATTAAAATTAATTTCACATGTTTTTTTTTTTACTTTATGTGACTCAGAAAATTTAAAATAACTTCTGTGGCTTTTATTGTATTCCTATTGTATACTACTGCCATAGAAGATCTAAGCAAAATTAATTAATAAGTTGTGTCTTATGTACCTACAGGGCCTGGCACAAACAACATCTCTTTTTTATTACAAAATCTTTTATTACAAAGTCATAAGCATGTAATTCTGTAACATAACAATATCACACTTAAGCACAACATATGAAATTTTAGGTGAAATGTTCAAATTAACACTGTAAGTTATTATACCCGTATTATTAGCCTACCAACCATACTAAAGCAAGCATTACTTCTGCCAGACTCTGTGTATAAGCAGAATATGTGCAAGACATTCACACTGAAAACAATGCAAAAATCTAAATACATGGAGGATATAACATATTCATTGATTGGAGGATTCATTACTTTTAAGATAGCAGTTCTTTTCAGTATGACATATAATCAATGAAAATCCAATCAAAGTCCCAGCAGGCTTTTTGGTGGAAATTGACAAACTGATTCTATAATTGGAAATGCAAATGACCAAGAATTGCCAAGGCAACCTGAAGGATCAAAGTTGGAAGATTTATACTATCAGATATCGAGATGTATTTTAAAGCTGTAGTAGCTAAGTCAGTGTGGTCTTTGTGAAAGATTGACAAATGACTGATGGGAAGATGAGAAATTGAGCCATGTATATTCACACCCTCATTTATGATAAAAGATGCTGAAGTGTAGCAGGGGAAAAATGGTCTTGTCAAGTTAATGGTACTGAGTCAATTAGACATCAATTTGAAGTAAAATTTGACCCCATCTCAAATTTTGTAAATCTATATAAATCTATAAAATCAAATTATGTCAAAATATGAAAGATGAAGCAATGAAGCTTGTTGATGAGAACATAGAGTATCTTTATGGCTTCAGGGTGGAAATATGTGTTAACAATAAAGGAAAATATTACTAAATTGGGCTGCACTAAAAACAAGAATTTTTATTTATTGAAAGAAACATTAAGAAAGTAAAGAACACCCTGGCCAGGTAGCTCAGTTGGTTGGAGTGTCACCCCATACACCAAAAGGTTGCAGGTTTGATCCCTGGTCAGGGTATATACCTAGGTTACAGGTTCAGTCCCTGGTTGGGGCACACACAGGAGGCAACCAATCAGTGTTTCTCTCAATTGATATTTCTCTCTCTCTCTCTGTCTCTCTTTCTCTCTCTGTCTGTCTTTAAAAATCACTGAACATACTCTCTTTTGAGGATTTAAAAAAATGAAAACCCATAAAGTGGGAGAAAATATTTACAATACATATATCTGACAAAGGACTCATCCAGAAGATATAGTGTTGGCCAAAAAGTCCGTTTAGTTTTTCCTGTAAAATAAAAGACATGGTTTTCATTTTCACCAATAACTTTATTGATCTGGATATTTTGAATATGTTGGCTGTCTCCTGTTGTTGGCTTTCAGTGAGTAGAGGCCGGGGATGCTGCCAAACATCTTCCAGTCCATAAGACAGCCCCACAGCAAAGAATTATTTGGCCAAATGTCAACAGTACCAAGAAACTTCACAAACTGCCCTTGACATATTCAATCAGTCACAGCACCTTCTTCATACACTGGACAGAGCTTTTTGCATTTCAGTTGTGTTTTTACCTTTCTTGGAATAATAAAGCATAATACACCAAAAATGTTACTTATCTTCTTCTATCTTCAGTATCAAAATGGTTGCACAAAAATTCACCAACTTTGATAAGTTTTTTTTAAATGACAGCTGATATGACAGCTGTCACAACACAATCTAACAAAATTGTTTCAAAGAAAGTTAAAGACAACTAAGAACCATTGTATGGAAAAAACTAAGTGTACTTTTTGGCCAACCCAGGACAAAAAAACCTCCTACATACCAATACGAAAAAGGCAGGCAAGAAAGACAGGGTAAATACTTGAATAGGCACCTCACAAAAGGCATTGTCCATGTTATCAATAAATATGAAAGGATGCTCAATTTTATTAGCCGTTAGGGAAATGCAAATTAAAGCTAAATGAGATATTACTACATACCCATGAGAATGGTTGAAATGAGAAAGGTAGATAAGTAACACCAAGTACTGTGTATGAGGCAACTGGGACTTTCATACACCCTTAGTAGGAGTGTAAGTCAGTACTGCTACTTTGGAAGACTGTGCCAGTGTCTATAATACTAAAATTGTAGGTGCACATACACCAAGTGATCCAGCACTTCCTCTCCTACAGCACTCTGCCGGTTGCTGGGTATATTGATTCTCATTATGTGACTGGGAAAATTATAATGCCACGGGGTGGATTTGTGGAGGCACCGGGCCCGCTGTAGGATGGACCCTGGTGAAAGACTGCACTGATTACCTGAGCCTAGAAGCCCCTAGTCTGACTGGTGGACCACAGTGGTCTTTTCAGTCTCCAGGAACTAGTACCAGTTTTGAGTGAGTGTCCAGTAATCTCTGAAAAGCCTAATTCTTCCTCCCCATTGTATAGTCATTCTGCTAAATGGCTGTAGGTCCCTTTGGAGATAGCTAGAAGTCAGGTTTACAGTATAAATTTTTGGCTATGTGACAGAGCCCTTTCTCAAAGAGAGTCAGCCTCCCTTTCATTCAAGGGGCTCTGGGACTGAACTGGCTCAAGTCTGGGAATTGGGGTGCAGTGGTTTGTGACCCATAATTGTGATGTTTGAAGTCAGACTTCTGTTCATCAGTCCTAGAGTGTTTCCATTACACAAGTCAAATAAGGTTTTAGTAGGCCGCCTATCTCTTTCATTCTAGGGTCACCATAATTAACTGGACAATGCCACAGATCTCTGTGCTTCAGATAAACTGATTACTGCTTCATCTCTGCTGCCTGTTAGGTAACCATGCCAACCTTGGCCTTGGCGACTAACTGGACTCCATTCAATGGCAGCAGTTTCTCTTGTCATTCAGGCCTAAGCTACCCCATAGCTCCTCAAGGATGTGGGCTCTCTCACAAAGTGCTGGCTTGGTGAAGGGATTGTCCTCTGGACTCACTCCCAACAGAAATGCATATTTATGTTCATTAAAAGACATGTGCAAGAAAGTTCATAGCAGCATTTTCATAATCACCTAAAGCTGGATGCTACATCAATGTCCATCTAAAGAATGATTGTATAGATGAAGATACATCCATGTAATGGAATACTCTGTAAAGCAATAAGAATGAAGGAGCTAAAACAACATGAAAAATATGGACGAATCTCACAAACGATGTGGAGTGAAAGAGACTGCATGCTGTTTAATTCTATTTATATCATCTTCAAAAACAGGCAAAACTAAGCTACGGTGGGAAAGTGATTGCACTTGCTGGGAATAATGACTAAAAGGCACAAAGGGTCTCTTGGGTGCTGCTGATGTTCTTTCTCTTGATCGGAGTGCTGGTTACGTGGGTGTATTTACTTTGCGAAAGTTCACGGAGCTGCACAATGAATGCTCTGTGCACTTTTCTGTGTGTATACCTCAAACAAATTAAAACAACCAAACAATAAGCCCAGTGCCTGGAGTACCAGGAGTCCCAGCTTTACCTAGAACATAGAGGTCTTTGTAAACATTTCAGTAATTCTTGCAGAAAGGCCAACATTTTCCAATTGTGGGATTCTGGTAAATCTATTCATGATAGTTAATATTGCTGAAAGTGGTTTTGTTTATAGATTGTTAAGCAAAACCACATGGGCCACAGGAAGAAAGCCCTCTGTCAGCTGGGTAGTTAGGTGGAGTGTGTGTATAAAGAAGGGGATTCCACAGAAACCAGGGGAACATCTTTGGAAATGCATTAGCTGTTTTAGTTTGGTACCCTGTGTCCTCTATGTTATGGGTTTTATCATCTTGAAGGAGGTATGAAACTTCTATTATGGAACATACATTCAATAAGTAAACATCAAGCACCCGTATGTGTCCCATACATAAACAAGTATACACTAGCTCTTACCTCCTCCAGATATCCGAACACCGTTGTTGATGGCGTTGTTGGTTTTATAAGGTTTTGCCTGGCCCATAATGGTTCCAGTGAAAGGTGCATACACAGTAGATCCATCAGAGCACAAGACATCCACACCCCGGTGACGCCTGTGATTTCTAGGATGTGGATGAAAATGAACACACTGAGGAACTTCCCTGGGAGCTCTGTCGCCCAGCAGTGTGGTGTCAGCCCTCTGTTCTCAGACTAGGGCATCAAAAAATTGAAGCTGCTAGAACATGTGGGGATGTCCTAGGTTTTCTCACTCTGTTTTGTCCATTTTTAACCTCCTCTCCCAAAGGTAGTAATAACCATGTTGTAAAGATTAAAGCGTTTAAGATAGTATTTGGCCCTTGGGAATCCTTGAAAAATATTAGTTATTATTTTTATATTGCATTTTGGGGGAATGAGGCAATCCATATAAGTAAATTTTATCGACCACTTAGGAAAGAGTTGTCTTTTTATGGGAGTCTATCATAAAAGAATCTTATGTTACCCTACATCTTATTTTTCCCTCAGTGATCCAGAAGTTATTATAAACATCATTTACTGTATATGCTATTTTAATGTAGTGGGTAATACTGCGTGGGCTTATTAAAGTATATACGGCACAAACACAGCATGCTCCCAGATTGTGAGGTTTCCCGAGGTTGTCTAACAATCCTCGCTGTTGTCACGGTGCCCACTCTTACTTACCAGCCTGTTCTTTCTAATAGGCTGCCACCCAAAAATCAGATTCACTGGATTGTTCGGTTTGTAAGCAACACTGAGCAGGTTCCAAGTGAAGAGCCAGTAAGTTATTGTATAAGTCAAGTGCATAAACTTTAGGGTATGAACTAATTGGGTCTTAATATTGGCAATTCAGAGGTCATGTTTCCATATTTCCCATCTTTTAGGTATATCTCCTATATGCCTAAGTGCTCGTGATCCTGTACACTTGAGGCGTTTGAGATTACTTTGTAAGTAGTGTCTGGGTAAGTGAGAGTTCCACTGTCATTAGGATGGAGATCAATAATGCAATTGGACACACAGCTATTTCATCAGAGAGTGGTACTCCCAACGTGATACTGTACGTTACTGAAAATTCACAAGTGTGTCCCTCATTGTCTGGAAGCAATTGCCTGCTCAGGGCCAGCCTCTTGTGGTCAGCTCCCGGAGCCTGGGTCAGTAGCAGTGGTTTGATGGAAAGAAGATCCTAAAGCCCAAATCTTAGTCCAGCCTTCACCACTTCCAATTGTTTGGCAGGAGCCCTTAGCCCTTTGGCCTGTTCAAGTTCCTCATCTATAAAGTGAGATAGTGATATTTGATTTTCACCTTGGAAAAACCTGGTGAAACAGGTCATTGTGTGAAAACATTTGAAGGAAAACAGTGTGTTTGCTCCTCTCCATCTTCCTTATTCCGTGCTGTTTCCACTTCTGAGCCCCTAGTTGAAGCAGAGTTCTTGGAAGTTAAGGACAAGAACTTGCTCCAGACACAGTAGTGTAACTGGTTTCATCTCTGAGTTTTCCTCCTGTCAGAGGGAGATGATCACGAGCACTTGAGAAAATGTAGGGCAAGGGCACTAAGTGAAGAGGTTAAAAGCCCGAAGAGCTTGTGGTTGTTGGTGAAACCCCATACATACCTTGGAGCACCGTAGTGGCCACAGCCATGCCTGTCACACGTCCTGATCTCATTGGAAGACTTGCCAGCACATATATTAGCCCATGGCCAAGCCAGTGCTGGAAAAGGAGAAACATGGGAAGCAGATTTCCTGACCTCACATAGTTCCAGTCTCCATTTGCCTTGTAAGTCTTTCAGTAGATTCTGAAAACCTTGTTTTCACTACAGTCTTCCTCTAACTTTCTGTAGTTTCTGGTAAGGTCTTCCTTAACTCCTGATTCAGATGTAAAATTGGCTTTTTCCATGGCCACAGTTCATTTTATGACATATAAAGTATTTGTGTGTTTGTAAGTATTAACCTCCATCATTATAGTTTCAGATTACCCACTAATAAATGGCATACATTGTGCTTTTCAAATTTTCTTTGTTCATTGTTTGGCATGGGGTTAAGAAAAATAAACAGCAGAGCTCAAAGAAATAACTCCAGAAATTCTAAAGTAACACTGAAATGTGTTCCCTTATTGTTAGTCCCAATAATCAAATCCAAGAAAATATTTGTATTAAAGTAAAAACAAACTTCAAACTAGCAGAGTTTACTCAACACTAAATAAATCTCTTTCATATTTGCAAACATGGAAGAGGGAGATTCTTAGAAATAGAACATGTCAAACCAATTTAGCTTGGAGTGCAGTGAGAAGATGGGGAAGACAGAAAAAATTATATTAAAAATTATGAAGCAGTAAAACATGGAGGAGGGGGCTGGTTCTCTCTGTGTATTTTGTGCAGATTTTAAGTGCAACTTTAATATAGTAAGCACGTGATAAATGTTCAATTGAATTCAATTTCTAGGATTTCCAATGTTAATGTCCACAGAGATGTGCAGTTTGCAAACTCATTCTTTCACATGAAAACTAACAAAAACAAGCAAAACAAGTACCTGTTAATTTGATCACTGATTTTATTTAACGATATTTTACTATTAATATATATGCAATGAAGAGAAGGTACAGAATATGGCCATTATGTATATTCCTTAACATTATTTCCAAAGTCTTATACCTTGAAGTCAACACCTTGATCAAGATTTTTATTCACTTTCCTCTCACGCTGTGACTAGTAAGGGAGCATTCCCTTTGTCCTAGTCCACACCAGGCTCTGTATCAGGAATTTTCTAAATCATATTCTTACTCAAACTTTTTATTTTCTAATTATGTTCCAGTTAAGTTCTAGACCAAGAATGAAAGACTTGTCTTAACGTCCTCCCATTCCCCCTTTATGTTTCTCTCATTAAAGACCCAGAACATTCAGGTGGAAATCATTGAGAACCACCCCCCCCCATTCTTCTTATTCCATTTTTAATAACCAAGTACACAAGCTTCTGTCGTGATTGTGCTATTAACAGCTTTTAAATCTGTCCTTGAAATAAGTTTTGAAAACTTAGCCAAGATTCTAAAATTGTATCTTTGACTTACCAGTTGAAATCAAAACGGCCAAAAGGAGGACTCTTGAGGAAAACATTTGGCTTTTATTTCCCTGTGATGTTTCTTCCTCTGATAATTATAATTGCTCCACACTCTCTTTGAAGAATGTTCAAGTCAGAGTAAATATTTTCTAGCTATTTAGCCTCAGAATTCTGCATCTTTCATTTCTTTAATATGAGACAAAAAATAAGAGACTGGAGCAAGTCAAATTTGAATATTCTATGGATAGCTATTTGGTTCCCATGTAGGACCTATATAAAAGCTTTTGAGCTGAAGAAGCTAATTTTATCGGAAATGCTGACTAAATATTAACAGAAAGTTAATATTGGGTGAAGAGTGACTGTCCTCAGGGCTGTGGCTTCGTGAATAACTGCAGATATAACAAAAGTACAAAAATATGCACAGACTAACTTTAGGGAAGAAAACAGAATTGTAGAGGGATATGCAGGGTACTTAAGTTCTAAAATACTTTATATAAAAGGAAAAGATTAGAAGCAAGTATAAAAAATATTAATTATTGGAGGTGGATCATGAGTACTTGTTATATTGTTCTCTGAACTTTTCTGTATATTTCTAACATGTATTAGCATCTCCTTTGTTTTATGCCTAATAGCAGATGAGGCCCTGGAACTTTCTGTGGAAACAGCCCCGTTTAAGTCATTTGTCATGGGAGACTGAGATTGTGTCCTCTACTCTTAGCCCTCCCTGTGCCCACACCCCTGCCATGTCTCCTAGAGGCAAAGGGACTTTCTCAGCCTTTGATTTGTGGTTCAGTTATATGATGCACTTCGGCCAGTACAGCAAGACAGACATGACAGTGTATCCACACAGCCTGACCCCTAAGGGGCCTTATGTCTTCCCATTTACCTCGTGTTCTGCCATCTCCATGAGGAGAACATTCCAGACTAACCTACTGGCCCAGGGAGAGAGTGACAGTCACGTGGAGCAGACTCACCCTACCTAGCCAAGCCTCCCCAGCTGAAGCCAACCTAGCACAGCACACCGCTTAACTTACATTAGAAAATCCCCAGCTCTCAGAATTACTGAATACAATAAACTCCATTGTATTTAAGGAAATATTAAGGGAATTAAAGCAAATGTAAGCTAGCTAACTGAACACTGGCTCTGATCGGGGCTGGCTTATGTCCATTTTGAAGTGGCATCCAGGGCCAGAGGCGCTGTCCTAGTTCTCTGTGTATAATCAGTGATTGTGAAAATGTTCAGATGACTGCTGCATGTTAGAGATCTTTTGATTAGAAACACTGGTCTGTCAATAGACATCTCTAAATGAGACCTTTATCCTCTCTGAGCTCTATTTCCTCATAAGTAAATATATGTGGATGTACAGTCACTTGTTGGGCTACAGATACTGAAGGTCATTTAACTTTTGCAAGATATCCTCAACTATCAGCATTATAAGTTGACCTCATTTCTCTTCATGTCTTGTGCCTTGACCATTTTATTTTTCTTAGCACTTTTGCCAAAGAGAGAGCCTGGAGGTGGCAGAGAGATTCAAATCAGCTATTCAAGTTTGATGGCAGTGGTGATAAAAACTGCTTTACCTACATGGAGACTAAAAGTTAGTGCCTCTTTCAGCACATCATTCTCATCTCTCTTTAGAAAAACTTGAGTTAAATTATTGCAGTAGAGCTCACCCAAGTGCAAGGTTTGGTTCCCCCCCCCCATCTTACCTCTGGTTCTCTGTACCTGTGACTTCTGCTTCCCACAGGGTAGGCAATGAGCTCATGCTGACATATCAAAATGAGAAGGCTGGCCATATTCTAGGAGTTCATGAACAAATTGATTTTTATGTGAAAATATCTTGTGTTTGTCTTGGTCCATTCAGACTGCTATTACAAAATACCATTAACTGGGTGGCTTATAAACTAAAGAAATTTATTTCTTACCGTTCAGAAGGCTGGAAGTCTAAGATCAGGCTGTCAGCACCATCAGGTTCCGGTGAGGGCTCTCAGCCAGGTTGCAGAGTGCCAGCTTCTCCACACGTGGCGAAGGAGGCAACGGAGCTCTGGGGTCTCTTTTGCAAGGGCACTAATCCCACTCACAAGGGATCCTTCTTACCTAAAGCACATCCCAAAGGCCCCACCTCCTAGTACCATCACATTGGCATTGGGATTTCAACATATGCTTTTGGGGAGGGACAGAAATATTCAGACCATAACAGTGTTGGTTAATATTAAATCAAATACAGAAAACAATGGAGAGAAACTATTTCATAGAGAGGGCAAAATCATAAATTTGGAGGTGACCTCCTAGCATAGAGTCTTATTCTCCCCCCCCCACCCCGTTAAAAATACAAATTTACAGGAAGACATTTTTAGAGATGTAATAAAATTTGAATTAGCTGGAAGAAGAAAAGGCTGGGGAACCCTGCCAGTGTACATGGCTATACACATATTGTATGGAATATACAGTATATTGTTTGGGACCATTGAATTTGTGTAGCTAACTGGTCTTAACTTTTCTTGAGTCTAAAAACAGATTCAAGATTAAACTACTGCTACCATTTATATGCTACAAGTTTAAGTGCATGGCCTCAGCATACGGAATACAAGATAAAGAAAAAATAGGCTTAATACTGAGATGGTGAGAAAGCTTCTGAGGCCAAACCCCAATACAAAGCCTTGATAAGTGTTCACAGAATTGATATGAACCAAACTATATCCCCACCAATGAGGAAATAGCCTCCTTGCTTTCCACTTTAATAGAGATGGACAAGCTCCAAAAACATAGCATGTGTTAGAACGAGGACTAGCAAATTCCTGGACGTTTGGTAGTGTTGGTGGCTCCTACCCATGAGCACAACATGGGGCAGCCCTTCCTGAAAGTCAGTCGTTGGTAGCGTTTTCCTGTTACAATCAGAGCTCATGCTTGTTTTGTCTGGCTGTTTCTCTCATTTAGTGAGGGCAGTGAACTCATGAGCCTGGTGTCATAATGGTGACCCCTGTGTGGGCTAGTTCCTTCTTCCCGTCCTAGCACCCCAGGCAGAGCCCTTGACCCTGGCCTAACATCTCATGGATGGAGATGGCGGGGCTTGTCTACTGCGGGGCTGAAGTAGAGCACATACAGGAATGGGAACAAGTTTATTTCGACTCATGGGCTGATATCTTCCTTCTCATCTACTAGAAAGTGGAATTGGACATAAGCCTTAGTCTGTTTCCACTGTCTGGTGGCTGGAATAGGTAAATGAAGCCCTGAGAGGATCTCATTAAAGAAGACCTTGTTTGGGGGCAAATTGTGTATCGTGCTTATGTGTGGGATGTGTACTTCAAAGGGACCCTGAGTTCTGTGTTCCGATTCTGAGCCCCATGCTCTACTGTCGATAAATGGTAAATGCGGATGCCCTGGCGTGCATAGGCATACATCTCTCCTTGCCAATTTTCTCTTCTCCTACTTCTCTGTGATAAGCTATAAGCCAAAGTAAACACTTGATTTTCTTCTCTTAAGGCTAATTGTGTTCTTTTGTTGATAATTTCCTTACTGGTTTTTAAGAAGTAGTTATATCATTGTTCTGATTATATAAGTAATACCTTCTTCTTGCAAAAATTACCCAAAATTTCCCAAAACTATAAAACTAGTTTCTCACAGACACTTGGGGTGTACCTCTTTCTCTATTTTTATCTAGTGTCTCTTGTCAGGAAAACATCGATGTTCTATTACGTAGGTACTGTCTTCAGTTGAGTGTCACACTCAAAGTTACATGCAAAACCAAGGGTTTTAATAGAACACTAAATAACAGAAGAGTTCAAGTGTTGGGTATGTCCAAGGGCTGCCATTTGGGTAAAGTGTAAATGATTTTGGTTTTCCCAGCTGCAGGAAGCATGGGTAAGAGGGCACGGGAATTCTTTTTTGGTCTCCTGGATCTGTGTGTGGATCTGCAGTGTGACGCCCTTTGTGAAAGGCATGAGGCCACTGTGCTTTGCAGAGGGGTGGCCTGGGTGACCTGACCAAGCACATGGGCTCCCTGCCTCTCTCTTCCTCCTGTGCTTCACTGGAAGGAACCTGCCTCAAAACACCAGGCTGTGGCAAGCTGCTGATTTATTAACCAAATGCATTCAGATGCCAGGGCAATACCCGGAACAGCTCTATGAAAGTCAGCCTCGTAATGATGACAGTGAAGAAGGCTTAAATACACATGTTTTGGCTGGTGGAAGCCATGGTTTAATGGTGAGTCCACACTAGGTATCTTCCATGATTTGGAAATGCTAAGTAAACATTTAAATGACGCATTCTACCTGCCCTAACCCCCACCCAAGTCCTCTGTGTCGACAGAGAATGGAAATAATTACAACTGTGAGTCATTAGTCACCACTGCTTTGGGATATGAAATAAGCAAGGGAATGGGATTTGATTACAAAAATAATTTTAATATGAAGAATTGTTTTTAAGTTTTCTAAGGTATGGGATCATTGATCCTAGAAGACAGGAACCTAGGGAAGCATTTTCTAATAAGCCATTTCCTTTTTCATTGATGGAATAAGGGAGGGGACAGACTGTGGTCCTTACAGTGGAGTATTAGGCTTGATTTGTTTTAAATTAGGTTGTAAATTACTGAGGTATAAAGCTCTCTTTTTTAGAGGACACACAGTACAACTTTGTATCATGTCTAGTGCAGCAGTGCAAGGTCAGAGGGACGTGGCCAGGGGCTTTTCTGGCTGGAGGCCCTTGAGGAAGCATCGTCTACGTCAGGGTGGCAGATGGGCGGTACACATACTGTACTTTCCTCCCTGTGTCCAGGGGAGACAGTCCTTGTCAAGCACGCTGTGCTGCCGCCCCACACTCAGACGTGTCCTCATGATCTCGCTCATCTTAGAGTCTTTCCCAGTTGTTGGTGTATTGAAATGAGCATATGGATTAAAATCTACTTCTCATACTTAATTGAGGTGAATTTACCTTAATCCAGAGTCTGGCCCTTAGTTTTTTGTTTTTTGTTTTTTTTTTAGTGTCCTAAACTCAGAATCAGGGAGAGTGATTCAAGTTTATCAAGTTACTAAAAGCCAAATAAGTAAACACAGAGATAGATAGAGAGATGGGTGAGAGAGATAGATATAGGACTAAGAGAAGAGAAGAAAGAAAACTGATTTTCAGTGGACATGATTCCTCTCTAATGGGGGCATGTGATCCCTTGTTGTTAGAACCCTTGGAGGAGTGGCTTAATGTATGTGGAATGAAAGCAAAAAGAGATGAATAATTTTCAGGACATTTCCAACCAACTGTGTGACCCAGCCTGAAATCTCCCTTTCCCACGATGAGACAGACCAGAAAATGTCTCCCGGTTGAGCGACCCCAGATGGGCCCCTGAACCTTGATGCCCTGCTGGCTCCCCAGGCTCATGTTTTTCAACCGGGAGTACTGGGGGTGGGCCAGGTGACATAAAAAGCCCCGGAATAAACATGGTGACAAGGTGTCAGTGTTTCTTTAGGACTTGGAAGTGAAGGAACCGTGATATATGTTAATTGTGTGTGTTTCTTACATCTGCTAACATAATCATTTTTTAAACTGAAATTTAATTCACATACCATAAAATTCACTCTTTGAAGTATATGATTCTGTGGTTTTTTTAGTATAGTAAAAAATAATGCAATCATTACCACTATTTAATTCCAGAACATTTTCATCACCCTAAGATGAAAAACCATATACATTAACAGTCGCTCAGCATTCCCCACTTCTCCCAGCCACTGGCAACTGTTAATCTACTTTTTCTCTCTATGGATTTGCTTATTCTGGACATTTCGTATAAATGAAATCATACAATATTGGCCTTTTGTGTCTGGCTTCTTCCACTTAGCATAATATTTTCACGGATCCCCCATGTGGTAATGTCTGTGAGTGCCTTGTTCCCTTTTGTGACTGGATGATATCTCACTGAGTGCATATGCTGCATGTGGCTGACCCATTCGTCAGTGGATGAATAGCTGGGTGATCTCCACTTTGGCTATTAACTTTCATGCACAAGTTCTTGTGCAGACATATGTTTAGTTCTCTTAGGTGTACATTTAGGAGTGGAATTCGTGGGTCCTAGGCTAACTGTGTTTCACTTCCTGAGGAACTGTTAAATTGTTTTCTAAAGTGGCTGCATCAATTTACATTCCCACCAGCAGTGTATGAGTTCCAATTTCTCCAAATTCTCACCAATGCTTGTTATTATCTGTCTTTTTAATTATAGCTATCCCAGTGGATATAAAGTGATATCTCACTGTGGTTTTGATTTGAATTCCTCTCAACTTCTTTTCTTGTACTTATCACCCATTTGTCTATCTGCTTTGGAGAAATGTCCCTGTAAATCCTTTGCCCAGTTTTTAATTGTATTACTTATCTTTTTATTGTTGAGTTGTGAAAGTTCTTTATAGATTCTGGGTACTAGATCTTTGTGAGATGCATGACTGGCTGTATTTTGTCCCATTATGTGGGTTGTCTTTTCAGTTTCTTGATAGTGTCCTTTGAAGCACGGAAGTTTTTAATTTACATGAAGTTTAATGTACCTGTTTTCCCTTTTGGCTCTTTGTGCTTTAGGTGTCATAGTTAAGAAGCCATTGTCTAATCCCAGGTCGAGAAGATTTAAACCTCTGCTTTTTTCAAAGAGTTAAAATTTTATCTCTTGCGTTTAGGTCTTTGATTCATCTTGAGTTAGCTTTTGTATATGTTGTGAAACAGAGGGTCCAAATTCATTTTTTGTATGTAAATATTTTCCCTTTTTATTTGTTAAAGGCTATTATTTCCCATATTTAATTGTCTTGGCACTCTTGTCAAAACTGAATCGACCAATCTATTTCAGTTCTGGACTCTCAGCTCTCTTTCATAGATACGTCTATCCTGTGCCAATAGCATACGAACCTGATTACTGTAACTTTATAGTAATTTTTGATATCAGGAAGTGTGAATCTTCCAACTTTTTCTTCTTTTTCAAAATTTTTTTTAGTTTTCTGGATCCATTGCATTTCCATATGAATTTTAAAATCAGCTTTCCATTTTCTGAGAAAAAGCTGAAAGGCACCTGGAATTTTAATAAAGATTGAGCTGAACCTGTAAATCAGTTTGGAGATTATCGCCATCTTAACAATATTAAATCTTCCAATCCTGAGCATGGGATGTCTTTTCATTTATTTAGGTTCATTTTAATTTCTTTCATGAAGTTTTGTAGTTTTCAGTGTACAAATCTTGTCCTTATTTTCCTTAAATGTATTACTAAGTATTTTATTCTTTTTGATGCTGTTATAAATGGACTTGTTTCCTTAATTTCATTTCCAGAAGTGAAAAGTATTAACTCTAATAGTTTTGTTTGACTCCCTACAATTTTTACTGTGCAAGGTTGTGTCATCTGCAAATAGGTCTTTCATTCTTCAGTTCCTCTATTACTCCCTTCTTTTGTGTTCAGTGAATTGTTCAAATATGTTCATTTTCTAATGTACTTTCCATTTCTTTTACTACATACATTTTAGTTATTTTCTCAATGCTTGTACAACTTAACTTACAATAATCTAATTCAAATTAATTTCAACAGAACTGAAATAGTATGCAAAAACTCTGCTCATACATAGCTCTATTCTTTTCTCCCTCTTTTGTGCTTTGTTGTACAATTATACCGTTTACATAGTGCGCTCATCAACATAGAGATTTATCATTATTGTTTCAGTTACCTATGTAGTTACCTTTACCAATGCTCTATATTTTTTTCATGTGGATTTAAGTTATTATCTAGTGGTTTTTTCATTTCATCCTGAAACAGTTTCTTAGCATCTCCTGTGGAGAAATATGCTAGCAATAAATTCTCTTAGTTTTTATTTATCTGGGATTGTCTTAGTCTCTCCTTCATTCTTGAAGGATAATTTTCCCAGATACAGAGCTGTATGTTGGCAGTCTGCACATGCAGCTGTGTGGCTGTCGCTGGCCATCAGAGCCATGACCCCACAGGAGGTGATCGTACCTTTGTAGAATGTAAATGTCCTCTGTCTTTCTGTCTACTGTGTGCTAGTGACAGAGGACCAAAATTGCTTTCACAGTTTGCAACCACTAATATTTTATCTAAGGTTGCTCTCAAGAACTCTTGTGAACCGATTAACTCTCTGTCTCTGCCATACCTTTGTAGCTAAATGACATTGCGATCATCTACACAAAATAAGATCACTGTAGCCTATGAGATTTCAATTAGACATAAACTTTCCCAGTAAAGGTTTTCTGTATTCCACTAGGTACAAATATACAGTCAAGGAACACTAGATCCACTCTATATTTAAAGTCATCCTTTTCAAGTGAGAGTCTCTTGGTTTTAAAATCCTGCCTGACTTCTGGTCAAGATGAAGACGTAGGTAAACATGCCTTGCCTCCACACACAACTATAGCAAAAAATTCAACTGGACTATAGAACAAATATCACCCAGAATTAGAAAACCAAACTGTGTGGAAATATGACAACCAAGGATCTAAAGAAGCTACATTCATCCAGATGGGTAGGAGGGGCAGAGACTCAGAGAGATGGGGAGGCGTGGAGATGCGGAGAGGCATGGAGAGGTGCGGAGCTGGGAATGGTCAGTCCCACATCCATGTGTGGTGGGTAAAAACTGGGAGGAATACCTTGGGATCAAGGGATCCCAGCCCCCATCCAGACCACCCAGCCCAGGGTTCCAGCGCAAGGAAGATAAGTCTCCATAACTTCTGGCTGTGAAACCCACTGGGGGTTGGGGCAGTGGGAAAAACTGCAAGATTCTCAGGAGACTCCTCTTAAGGGCCTGCAGTGGACTTAGGACCCACCCACTCTGGGAGTCAGCACCAGGGCAACAGCTGGAAGAGCACCAGTGGCATATGGGGAGAATGTGAAGTGTGAGTGCTGAGAGACAGATTCTTCTTGGGCAACTCCAGAGGCCAGGCAGTGGCATTGTCCCCTCTGTGAGCCCTCCCCGACACAGAACAACAGAGTAGTGGCACAGGTTGCCTGCCCAGTGATTACCTAAGGCTCCACCCTATACAACTTAACAGGTGCACCTTTCTACAATAGGGCCACACTACTAAGGGAGTCAAAGTAGCTCTACCTAATACACATAAACAAACACAAGGAGGCTATCAAAATGAGACAGATAAATATGGCCCAAATGAAAGAACAGAACAAAACTCCAGGAAAAGAACTAAATGAAATGAAGCTAAGCAACCTGTCAGATGCACGGTTCAAAACACTGGTTACCAGGATGCTCCAGGAACTCATTGGGTACTTTAACAACATAAAAGACCCAGGCAGAAATGAAGGTTGCAATAATTGAAATAAAGAAAAACATACATGGAACCAACAGTGGAGAGTAGGAAGCCGAGAATCACATCAACAATTTGGAACACAAGGAAAGAAAGAGTGCTCAATCAGAAGAGCAGAAGAAAAAAACTCAAAAAAACAAGGATATGCTAAGGAGCATCTGCGACATCTTTACACATAGCAATATCTGCATTATAGGGTTGCCAGAAGAAGAGGAAGAGTAAGAAATTGAAAACTTATTTGAAAAAATAATGAAAGGAAACTTGCCTAATTTGGTGAAGAAAATAGACGTGAAAGTCTAGGAGGCACAGAGAGTCCCAAAACAAGATGGATACAAAGAGGATCACACCAAGACACAGCATAGGTAAAATGCCAAAGGTTAATGATAAACAGAAAATCCTAAAAGTAGCAGGAGAAAAGCAGATAGTTACCTACAGGGGAGTTCCCATAAGATTGTCAGCTGGTTTCTCAAAAGAAACTTTGCAGGCTAGAAGTGACTGGCAAGAAGTATTCAAAGTGACGACGAGTAAGGACCTACAACCAAGATTACTCTAACCAGCAAAGCTATTGTTTAGAACTGAAGGGCAGATAAAGTGCTTCCCAGAGCAGGTAAAACTAAAGGAGTTCATCGATACCAAGCCATTATTATATGAAATGCTAAAGGGAATTATATTAGAAAAAGAAGATCTAAACAGTTAACATTAAAATGTCAATAAATTCACAACTATCAGTACTTGAATCCAAATAACAACTAAGCAAACAAGCAGAACAGGAACAGAGTCATAGATATGGAGATCATTTGGAGGGTTATCAGCTGGGAGGGGGAAGAGGGGAAAAGAGGGGAAGATATAGGGATTAAGAAGCACAAATTGGTAGGTATAAAATAGCAGGATGTTAAGAACAGTATAGTTAATGGAGAAACCAAGAACTTTTATGCATGACCCATGGACAGGAACTAAGGGAGGGATTGCTGGAGGGAATGGGGGTACTGGGTAGAGGGAAGCAAAGGGGAAAAATTGGGACAACTGTAATAGTATAATCAATAAAACATATTAAAATAAATAAATCCTGCCTGATGAGTTTGTATGGGAAATGACCATTTGATTCTAAGATTCCAGAATGCACTGAGTCCCAGTCAATAGACAGCCCTCACTCTATCAAATATTTACAGACCCACAGTGGGCATATTTCCTCACCCAGTTTCACCATCTGCTAGTACTTTGACCAGCACAAAGCAAACAGGCCAAGGCCACCTAGGGAAACACAGATGACCCCAAATCACGGTAAACAGATGTGATTGAGCTTTGAACCACTGAGCTTTGAACCCTGAAATTTCACCACACACAGACATGGTCCAAGCATTGCCAGAGGTTACAACACACACATTCTTGGCACTGTTGTTCTGATGGACTCAGACCAGCTGAACATCTTAAACTGAGTGATAAATGAACTACAATTATGGAAGAAATGACGCTCTCCTATTCAGGGATTCAAGTGCCTCTTCTAGCTGCTGACTTCACCTAAAAAAGAAACTGTCAACATGAGTGACTTTCAAAGTTACAACTCTGCTTCATGGCTCAGCACAGCAAGCCATCGCCCAGTCAGTGGGCAGTGCATGCAAAGCACTTAGCTAAGCACTGCGAGAATGTGAAGATAGGAGGAAGGCAAGCAAGCCAGGAAGCACTGAGAACCTGGGAGGGCCCTGGATCGAGAATGAGGATGAGTGTGGGAGTGAAACGGGTGGAGGGAGTGTTGGTTGTCCACTCACGGCAGCTGGCTGAGTCTGTAAAGCGTTATATTTTAGTTATTTATTTTCAGAGAGAGGGAGAGGGGAAGGGAGGGAGAAAGAGAGGGAGAGAAACATCAGTGTGTGGTTGCCTGTCACATACCCCACACTGGGGACTGGGCCTGCAACCCAGGCATGTGCCCTGACTGGGAATCGAACTGGCGACCTTTTGGTTTGCAGGCTGGTGCTCAATCCACTGAGCCACACCAGCCAGGGCTCTGTGAGGCATTTTGAGGGCCCTGAACATCAAGCCTCATCGCTTGTTGTTCATCGCTTTTTTGGTTTCCAACAATAAAGATGGAATTTTTGAATTTCATTTGACTCTAGGGAGGGCTGGAACTGCTCCAGGAATATTTGTGTTGGATGCTCTGAGAGAGGATAGGGATGCCATTATTGAACATTTAAATACATTTTTGCAGGACTAGTACATGTGTTTTTATCTGTTTTGAAGTCCACTTTAAATGTTTTTCTATTGCTACACAGGAACTATCAAGAAAAGGAATTTGGTTGGATCTGTTGGACATGAAAGATGGAGAATGTGATTTTTGGAATAGGTCACCTCACCTAAACTGTACCTTCCCCAGACAACTGGGAAAACAGAAGTTCCCAGGGAAAATGTCATAGTCCTAGCCTGGAAGCATCTTTTGTGATTCCAAATTTAGATAGTTTCTTTCTACTGGAGATGTTTTCTGTCTGCGGTTAACAAGAGTACCCATCTGCATCAATCAGGATTCTCCAGAGAAACAGAACCATCAATGTGTCTGTCTGTGTCCTCAAAATAACTGTAATCCTGGATATAGAGGAGGATTAGAGAGAGAGAGAGAGACAGAGACAGAGAGAGACAGAGAGAGAGAGAGAGAGTGTGTGTGTGTGTGGTGAGAGGGAGGGAGGATGAATAGGAATGAGAATGAATTATTTTGAGGAATTTGCTCCTGCAAATGTGGGTGCTGGCTGGGGGCAGGATGGGGATGGAGATCCAGGGAGAAGCTGATGTTGAAGCTTAGAGTCTACAGGCAGTCTGGATGCAAACTTCCCTCTTCTTTGGTCTTTTTTTCTCTTCAGACCTTTAACTGATTGAGTCTCATCCACATTATGGAGGGTAATCTGCTTTACTAAGTCTCCAGATTTAAATGCTAATCTGAAAAAAGTGGATACCTTAACAGAGACGTGTAACTGGTGTTTGACCAAATATCTGGGTTCCGTGGCCTAGCCACGCTGACACATAAAACCAACCGTCACACCATCCTAGCACCTTTGCACAGGAATAAGAATTTAACTCTGTGTTGACGTGGAGAGTTGAACTTGAACAGAAAGGAAGCTTGGCGTGCTGCAGAGCCTTTGGCTGTGGGAGTTTTCACAGGATTTCAAGAAATTTTATTTTGTTTAATTTATGGAAGCTTTGCATGCCTGATTACAATCTCATTGACAACTTTCTTTATGGTCTGACCAATTTTAAACTTTGAAGGAGGAGTCAGAGGAGAAATAAGACATATTAAAAATGACTGAGCCAGGGAAACATCCCTAACTCCCACGTTTGTGAGCACTGTCCACACATCTGTGTATTTTGCCACCAAACCGCACAGAAACAGATGGGCATCAGAGAAGAGCAGAGGGTGGGTGGTGTGCGAGGGCAAACGGAGATCCCGCGAGGAACTGTGAGTTCATGTTAGCCAGAGGCCCCGCCTTTTCAATAGCAAGTAAGAGGCTGTTCCAACTTACTGACTAAAAACAATGTTAGTTGGAAGAGGGATTTCTGGCCCATGGTTTTTGAAGCAAAATCACCCACTAAATGACTTTGTGTTTTTGTTGGTCATTATTAAATATTTTAAAATATCTTTTCATTATTTGAAGTTACAGTGTGTCCCTTTCTTCCCAAAATCTTGTTGTAAAAAAGAAATGAAAGTGCTGCTTTGCCAAAATTATAGAAGGGTTACATATAAACCATCCATTTAAGACTTCAGGAGACTTTATTCCCTGGCGTGTTTCTATTAAAGAGGACAAAGCACCTCTTTGTATTTGCATTTACTACCTCGTGTGTTCCTGCTCCTTGTTGGTGCCCAGACTGAAGCTCAGACGAGTTAAATGATGACTGTCCGACCTTGATTCCTGGGAAGCACTCTTTTGCCTCCATTGGCCTGTCTCCAAGGATGGTCTCTCGGAACCGTGGGAGCTCCAGGTCCCAATGGGGGGAGAGGGCTTTTTCCTTTGTATGCCTCACATTTCCCTAAGCTCAGAATGCCCAAAGACCGCATGCACAGAGACTGAAACCTGTGCATCAAGGGACCTAGTTATAGAGCTTGCCCGAAGAGGAGTTGTGTGAAAGTAGAGCAAGAATAAGTGGCAATAAACACTTTTACCTGGGGACAATGTATATTGGGGAGCTCATGCAGAAAAACCCCAGTCTTCTGATACGGGATAAGTAGAAAACATGAAGGTTGTGAGGAAATGACCGTGAGCTTGACATTAAGCATGGTTTGGACTGGCCACTGCAGCTGAGAAATGGGAAATGAAGAAAAGGATTGCCAAGTAGCCGGGGCCCAGGAACCCGGGACCCAGGAACCAGGCTCTGTGGTTCTCCAGCAGTGTCTGGCTGCCCGGGAATGGAAGCAGAGGGCACGGCGAGCAAGATAGTTAAAGCCCGGGTTGACAAGCTTATTTGGAAGGGCTGACCTTGAGTTCTAAGCTAGATGGGCAAAAAAGAAGCCAGCTGGGAACATGGGAGGAGTTTGAGAATCTAAAGTTGTAACGAGATAAGTGGTGGCAGGACCACTCTGCACACCTTTCTCCCTCTGTGGAGCTCCTTCCTGCATCAACCGCCCTGTGCCTCCTTGTGGGTGTGCCTTCCTGAACTCTCTTGTCTTTCTTTCCTTCCGCCTAAACACCCTTCTCATCCTTAAGGTTCAAGTCAGGTCCTCCCTGTTCCATGAAGTTCTCCTAGCTGTTTCCGGATCTGTCAGCACCCTTTCCTGGAACTACCTCCGAACTCGTTTTCTGGGACACTTGAATTATTTCAGAATTACAGTCATACTGTATCCATTGTACTGGGGTGGGCAAATGTAGGTTTACAGTTGTGCTGTATTAGCACAATAATTAATAATACAAGAATAAACTCTGTCACGTACTCACAACTGTAAACCTACTTTTGCCCACCCTGTGTGCATCTCATTTCCTTGTGAAGGTGTGCAGTGTCTTCAGGGGTAAGAACTGAGTCATATGCTGTTCTGATTGTCCTGACATGGCTAAACACTATTTGAACACATATATGCTTAATGTTAGAAGTATTGGTTAATTAGCCAGTAAATGGCATTACTACATACACTTATTTTGAAGCTGTTTGGTGGATTTTGTCAGATTTTTGATATTTGAGAATTTGCAATACACTGTTCTGGTTACTCATAAGAAGTTCCAAATATATGTCTATAACTGTTATTTCCAATATTATTTATTTCTATGAACCATTTGATTTCAATAAAATATTCATGAGAGATCCCAAACATTTATTTGCAGTTATTAAATTATGAAAGAATCAAAGACATATTATATAGGATTAACTGTAGAGTAAATTGGCACTTCTTTTAATATGGTGACCAGCATCTAGCAACAAATAAATATTAAATAATAGGTTATGGTAACGGAGAACAATTAGTCTATTGTACAGAAGTAACTTCCCTGCCAACAGGTCAACTCTGTCTCTAACTAGCTGGCCGCCTTGGATGAGGCACTTCCTCTTTCTCCCTCATTTTCCTGGCCCTCGAGGTGCATGAGTGGACTTATGTCTTAAGCAGTGTGGAGCTGTTAGAGCCCTGGCAACCAGCAAGTCCGCATGGCCACTTTGTGTCCTCCCACTAGTGGGCGCCATCGAGCAGACTTAAGAGCCTCTGCCCTCCACAACGGCCTGCCTGCATTTCCCATCCTGACTGACGCATTTGGGTCTGAAATGGCACAGGATTATGAAAGTCGTTGGCATAATTCAGTTCCATCAGCTATTCTGAAGGTCTTTCCTGGTCCTCTGGTTTTGAGTCATGCCCACACTGGAAGCCTGCAATTTTGCCCCCACAGGCAGTTGCCATCGAAACAGAGCTCATCTGTTGTGGAAAATGCTGATCCTTACAGTGCATTGCTCTCCTCCTTAGTGGGGCAATTAATCTGTCTATATGTTGGAGGTGTCAGCCTCCCTGGGCTCCTGGACTAATTTCCATGGCAAAATCTTAGACAACTTAAGTTGTAGAAGTTCAGAACAGTGAGAAAGCTTAGGGATCAGTCTAGGTAAATCCTCCTGTTTTATAGAAGAAAGTCAAGTCTGGAGAAAAGTGATTGGTCCAAAGCCACCCCGTCCCTCAGGAAGTGAGGCAGGGCTGGAACCCAGGGATAACTGTGAGGCAGAGGTTGAACCAAAAAGGGACCCTTCACCAACCACATGGTTCTTGTTATCTTCATTACCTTAACTGTCCTCTCTGCCCCTTCAGTGATGTCGAAGGCATGTGAATCGCTGCTTGCATTAGCCTGTTTTCATGTAAACATCCTTCAGTTTGCTTTAATTGCCAGCTCATTATGTGCCAAGTGCTGGGCTAAACTCCCATAACACGTTGTGTCTCATTTAATACAGGCTGTGCAGTCCAGACTTACAAGGACGGGCTCTGAACCCAGCAGCCTGGATTAAAGTCCCAGCTCCACTCCTCAAGAGCCACATGGGTTGGGGCAAGTGATTTACCTCCCTGCACCTCACTGCCCTCTGCTGACTCTGGGGATAATAACAGAGCCTTTTTTTCTGATCAATGAGATAAAGCAACACGCCACTTAGCAGAGGACCTGGCCCATGGGAAGCACCCCAGAATGTTAGCTATGGTTTTAATCAGTCTTAGGCGTGGTTTTCTTCATATGGATATTCACTGTAAGAGCCGCCTAAATGTTCTATTTCACGTTTGTAATGTGAATGAACTAGTGAAAGCACATATAGCTATATCAGTATGTTAATAACTATTGTTTTTGCTTCATAGAGAAATAATGTTTTTGTGAAATGAATGCATAAAACCAAAGTACTATATTACAGTTTATTTTCTCATGATGCCTTTCTTTACCCTGACACTTAAAAAGATCAAACAAAAACAAGAAAATACTCCAAATAAAATACATCATCACACCTCTTTCTGATAGTCTGTCTCCCCTACCACCCACCCCTCCTCAATCTCCCTCTCTCTTTTCCTTTTAAGACGAGATCAGGCATGTTCAGATTGGTATGGCTGTAGACATTTTTTTTCTTTTTAAGGATTGGTACTCTGTTTATGGCTTTGACCAAAAGTCAGAGTAGTAATTTGGGATTATATACTTTTTAGTCTGTAGAAGATAATTAATTGCTGCTAGCTTTTTGCTCCATAGAAGGAGATGGGGAAGACCTTGATTTTCCGTATTGGCTGATGTGAATGGAGGTGTTGTCCAAACTATGCATTAGAGTCCCATAAAAATATAGTCACACGTTTACAAGTTACATAAGTTCTTGCTTTCTGGACAGCCATCAAAGTTAACACACCACAGCCCAAGGATTCTGCTTGAATTCTCTGACAAGCTCAGCATTCAAAGCAATAGCTGCTTACAGTTTGGTGCGTTTTAAACCTGAAAGCCAGGGTTCTAAATATAAATAGTATGCACAGTTGGACAACAGCATTACCATCAGGGTGAGGTCACTTCCAGGAAAACACTGAAATGTAGCAATGGGAATAACATCTGGCCTTTCAGCAGTTGCATTTGATTTAGACTTGGACATCCTACATGAAATAGAGGCTGTATTTATTAATAACCTCAGTCTCTATGCAATTCACTCATTTGAACTTGAAAAGCAAGACTCCCACAGCCTATTCATTAAATCTGCTGTGCCTAAGGTATGGATGCAGAGCTTACTTGACTTAGTAATTGTTTGCTTCTCTGTGCCTCTCTGGTCGTCCACGTCTACCTCATACCACACAGAAGGAATATAAGCAAAGAGGACCATAGGGAGCAGAGTGAAGTTTGTCTATTTGTTTGTGGTGGTGGTGAGGCTGGGGCTAGAGAAAAGGCCCATTAGATAAGATCAGAGTGTGAATCTTTTTCTTTCTCTCTGTTTCAGTATCTGGATATCATTTTATTTTTCTGTGTGTGGTAGTGAAACCCTCAATATTTATTTTTGCTGGGTACATGTCCAACCAAAATAGGGACTCCATTTCCAGCCGTACGTGCAACTAGATACAAAAGTAGGTTGTGGCCAATGGTATAGAAGTAGAAACAGTACTTATGAATTCTAGAAAGTGGTTTTAAAAGGAGGGTTTGTAGCCCTTCTTCTCCTTCCTGTGTTTGGAATGTGGTTCCAATGGCTGGAATGTCCACTGTCATTTTGGACCGGAGGAGGCTTTTTGGAGGAGAGGAGGCTTTCAAATGGAAGATACAGTGAAACAATGAGGTAGAAAGAGCCTCAGACACCATGGAAGGCTTAATAATCCTGGACAGAGAACCTGCCGATTATCGTGGAAAAAATAGCACAGAAACAGTCATGTGAATTAAATAATAATATACAGCTCAACAATTTATCAAAAAGGAAAGGTTCATGTTATTTGGCTCAATTTTTGTGAATATTCTATGCACACTTGAGAAACAGATGTATCTTTTGCAACTTGAAGTGTAGAAAATGTGTCCACACTGTCGATTTACTAATCATATTATTTACATTTTCTGTTTTTCAGCTGGCTTTTTGTCTGCTTGTTCTTTGAGTTACTGACTGACATAGGTGGGCAACAGTCTCCACTACGATTGCATGTCTGTGTTTCTCTTGGTGTTTGAAACTTGATCCGTGCATCAGTATCTTGGTATATGGTTGGGTTTACAGTTTTTAATCAGGTCTTGTAATCTTGGTCTTTTCATTATAACACATGAACTGTTTTAGCCAGCCTGAAGAACCAGGATAGACACCTACCCAAAATTTGGTTTTGGCGTTGAGGCTGATGACACATACAGGGTCCAGCACAAATAACAGCTCTTTTTTATCACAACAATCTTTTATTACAAAATCATAAGTATGTAATTCTGTAACATAACAATATCACACTCAAGCACATCATATGACATTTTAGGTGAAATGCTCCAATTAAAACTATCAATTATTACACCCATATTATTACCCTACCCATCACACTCAAGCAAGGCGTTACTTCTGCAGGACGCTGTACACAGCAAGAGGCTATGAAAAAGTCTCTGACACATAACTGGGGCTGGGTGAACAGGTCAGGCTGCCCGTGCAGGCCTGAGTGGCTTGAGAGAGCAAGGAAAGGAGACCGTTGGCCAGGGGGCTGGGCTGGGATGAGGAGCTCGTCCTGCAGAGAGGGATTTGGGTTGTTTGAATTTCCCACTGGTGCGAAAGGAGGGAGCACCCAGCTTGTCCTTACCAGCTCTTCCTGAGGTGGGGCAGACGGCTAGGTGCAAGGGGTGAGACTTAAGAACAGCCAGCAGTTCAACATCCAGAAATGGCATCAGACTGTTACCTGGACAAATTCATTACATGTAAAAGCTGATGCATTTTCATTTAAATTTACCTTCTTAGTGCTTTCTGTTTTCCTTGCCTGTTCTGTATCCCCCTTTCTCCCCATTTTTGCCATTCTCTTACTAATTATTTATATGTTTACATTTATCCCTCTATTAACTTAAGACTTTTATGTGATTTTTTATGTTAGCATTTATTCCAGAGATTACAGCATACATTTTGACTTTTCAAAATCCAGTGTTTATTGGTGTTCCTGTTTCTTTTTGGACAATGCAGTGGTTTTATTTACTATTTTAACTCCCTGCTATTGTTTGTATTTTAATTTTTATATCTTTTAAACTCACAGTACAGTATTGTTGGTTTATGCAGTTGAAAGTCGTTTAGATTTATCCACATAGTTTCCACTTTCATTGTTCTTTGTTTCTTGCTGCATCTCCAGAGTTCCATCTGGAATCATTTTCCTTCCAGCTGAAAGATACTTTTGAATATTTATTTTAGTGCAAGCCTGCTGGAGAAAAATTTATGTTCCATTTGCCCAAATTTCATCATCTCACCACTTCTGAATAATTTCTTTGTGGGTATAGAACTCTAGATTAGCAGTCACCTGTTTTCAGCGTTCTGAAGATAGCATTCCTTCCGCTCCTGTTTAGGAGTCAGCTGGAAGTCCAACAGTTACCCCTTTGCAGGTAACCGCTTTTTATTCGTTTGCTTTGGGCTCCTCTTGTAATTCTTTTTGTTGTTGGTTCTGAACAGTTTTGTTATGATGTACGTACGTGTAGATTTCTTTTTATTCCCAGTTAGGTTTCCTGCAGCTTCCAGAATATCTTGTATCTGTTCTGGAGAGCTCTCAGCCATGGTCTCTTACAGTGTTGCTTCTGACTCACTCTCCCTGTAATCTCCTTTGGAGACTGCAGTTATGCTTATGTAAGACCTGCATCTCACTGTCTTCCCTCTGCCTCTTACATTCTCTTTTATATTTTTCTTTTCTTTTTTTACTCCATGCTTTGTTCTGAAATTTTTCCTTTTTCTAACCAACACTTTTCAAATTTCAATGTCTTTAAAGTCATCTGGAGATTTTATTAAATATTCTTATATTTAATAAGAACCTTATATATTCTGAGATCTTATATATTCTGATTCACTCAGTCAGTCATAGGCCTAATATTCTTCATTCTAAAAAGCTCCCAGACATAAAAAGGATATTAGGTAAAAACAGGCTCCAGTTAATAAGAATATATCAATAGTGGTTCATTAATTGTGACAAATATAGCACATTCATGTAAGATGTTAATAATAGAGGAAATTGGTTGTGGTTATAAGAGAGCTTTCTATATTATTTTTATTTTAAAAAGCCACTCCCAAGATTATGTCAATGCATCTTCTCTCCAAATCACAGTTTAAGTACAATATTCTACCTATCTTACTGATTTCTATTCAGTTATAGCTAATCTACTATTAAACCCATTCATTGAGTTTTTAACTTCAGTTACTATATTTTTAATTTTCAAAACTTACATTTTGATTCTTTTTTATACTGTTAATTCTCTGGCAAAAAATCTCAGGCTTGTCTTCACATTCAGAGCTAAGCTTTACATTCAAAGCTAAGCTCTTTGAATGTGAATAGCATAGTTACTTAAAGTGTGTACAGTAACTCCAACATCTAAAGAAGCCCTCAGTGTGCCTGTTACTTCTCTCTGTTGCTTTCTTATTTTGTTTATTTTGTCAATGCAAAAATTTTTATAGAAATAACTAGAAGACTAAGATGAGGTAATACTTCTAAAGAGAAATTATGTTTGCTTTTGCCAGATCCCTCAGCATCCCTGCCAGCCAGGCTGAACTCAGAAAAACTTACAAGACTGAGAGGAGCTATAGTCACTGCAAAGGCCTGTCTACTTCTTACTCCCCTACTCCTGGGGGCCGCTTTTCAGTGCGTTGACCCAAAGCAAGAGGAACCACTTCTGCCTCCAGCTGACAGGCCCTGCCTTTCACTGCTCGATCCCCTTGGGTGTAATGTCTCTTCAGACTCTAAGCAGTGGGTTGGATCCATTCCACCAGAGGCCCCTAAGAGGAATGCCTTCCCCATTCGAAATGACTCCCCCAACTTTAACAATACCTTTCCTCTCTCCCAAGTCTCCCTAATGTGTAAGTCTCTCTGTTCAGCCCAAATACCACTGACTTCAAATGGGAGATCCAAGAAAACCATGGGCTTTTTTCTACAACCTTCTTTCTCTATATAGTAAAAAGGCAGATTTAGTTGGAAGAATACATTGGACTATATGTGAGCTTTCAAGGTAGAAATGTGGTCCTGAAATGTCTGTGCCCCTCGGAACCCTCGGTGAGGCTGTGAACGTGCTCACGGCCGGGTCTCATCCCTGGAGGGTTTTGTGTGTGTTTCCTGCCAACTCTCCGGAGCAGTTTCGATGCAGGCGGCCCCTGGACCCACCTGTAAAACCCTTCTGTAGTCGTGGACTGAACAGAAGAGCCCCGAGCTGGCTGCAGTCAGAGCACGTTCTTTGGCTTGCTCTGAGAACTTGGACAATTGGCTGTGTATGCATGCATTTTCAAATTAAGCAAAAGATGGGTTCCTGACTCACCCCCTGCCCCCAGTGCTATGTGCATGAATATCTGAAGCCAACACTCACTGTAACCAATCCTAGCACAGAAATATCTGCTCTTTCAATGTCTACCCTCTGGGATTTCTTCTTGCACGTGAATACCCACTAGGGCTATTTACAGTAATGCTCTTTGTGGCCAGGTATGGCTTTACGCCTCGCCGTCTCTGACCACGATGAGGGGGATCTGCATTGTCCCAGCCCTGCGGCTCTGGAGAGGAGGATTGCCGAGGAGCTGCACCTCAGGGCCCAGCTGCTTATACTCGGTCTGGAGTTGTGTGGACACCTCTCACTGTCTGAGCAAAGAGGAGAGTCAGTGCTGGGCAGCTCACGGGAAGAGGGAGCTTAGTTGACTAGGTTCCGGTTCCTAACCGGGGCCCATTTTGCATTTCCTATGGTCCGGTATGGCCAAGTAGTCTCAGCTGCCAACCAGTGCAAAGTCAGCCAGAAATGGTTGTCAATTCAGAAATGGCAAAGAGAGATAAAGAAATAAGACCATGTTTCCTCTTTCTACTCTATGTTCGAAGCACAGTTTATCATTAGAGAGTCATTTCTAAAAGAGAGCATTTATGTTTTTGACAAAGTCAGCTCTTTGGAGATGAAATACAAAAGGAGAAAGAAAAGGGTAACAAAGCTCAAAGTCATCTCATCATGGCTGGTTGTGGGGTTGGGCAGTCGCTGTATGACTAGGTAGTGGGCATAAGGTGAGAGAAAACAACCATTTACCAAGCTCCTACTGGTGCCAGGCCCTGTCCTAGGGGCTAAAGATCAAGTGGTGACTCAAAAGCAGTTCCTGCCTTTATGGAGTTTATATTCCGGGGGAAGAGCTGTAGCCCCTGT
Source organism: Trachops cirrhosus (assembly GCA_028533065.1). Taxonomy (NCBI): domain Eukaryota; kingdom Metazoa; phylum Chordata; class Mammalia; order Chiroptera; family Phyllostomidae; genus Trachops; species Trachops cirrhosus. The sequence goes on along the minus strand of CM052546.1, from coordinate 28,483,834 downwards.
AGCGTAATTATTTTTGCTTAATGTCTCATTCCAAGCTGTAGAATGTACCATAAAGGAAAAGAGCATGGTTCTGTTAGGGTGAATAGCAAAGGAGCCAGACCTAGACAGAGGCTCAGCAAGGCTTCCCTGAGGAGGTAATGACTGCGCCAAGGTCTGACAGAGGAGTGGGGTGGGTGGGAAGGGCTGGCACGGGGCAATGCCGAGGGGGGGAGAGGAGGAGACACTGCAGGCACAGAGCGGAGCATGTGCCAGGCATGGCCGGGCAGGAAGACGGCCAGGGCGTCCTGAGCGAGGAGGAGAGAGGGAGATGTGAGACAGGAGCCCCCAGGTGGGGTGGCGGGCAGGAGAGGAGCGGCGCACTGCGCAGCCTTCCCAGGCCCCACAGGAGACTCTGGGTTCTGTCTTAGAATAAAAGAGGAAGCCACTGAAGGTGTTTATGCAGAGTAAAGCCACGATCACATCTGCATTCGAGAAGAGGACGGAGGACAGCAAATGAGCCCTGGGGAAGGACGGTGAGGAGGATGCAGCAGTACCACTGGCTGGGTCTTGGCTGGCCGTGGAGGTGGAGAGAAGCAAACAGACTTCAGGGACATTTAGGAGGGCACATGGACAGCCAAATGACAGTCACACTTGTCTTTACTTGCAATCTCTTTGTCAGAGCCCAGCAGCAAAGGATCTGGGTGGGTGTCAATAGTCCTGTCGTCCTCTCTTGTGACCCCAGCACAGAATTCAGAACGTCCAGTTCCCACACAGGCCTTCCAGAGTGACTGCCAGGAAGACATTTCCATGTGACACAGCTCGGGAGTGCGAAGAAGCTGAGAGCTGAGCACGGGTTGTCTGCGTGTGGCACCTTGGGTACCAGGGGCTGCTGGCTCTTAGCTCCCCCATCACTGAGTGGAGAGAACGCTGCCTCCCCCCTTCTCTGTGTGCCACAGCTCCCCTCTCTCTCTGCCCCCTGTTGTCAGCCGCCCCCATTAAATACATCACTTCCCCTCTTCGGCCCCTGCACGCAGGCAGTGATTTTGAAGAGCCTAAACGTGGGGCTCCGTGAGCTAGGAAAGGGTTACGTCACCCAAGTACATTGTCCAAGTCAAGTTGTGTGTCCCCACCCCTCTCATTCACCTCTACTTTAGTTTCCTCTCTCCTCATATTTCTATGCAGCTTTCTCTCTGGATTTCCCATCCAGGCTACGAACAAATGACACACTAATGTGTTCAATTGGTATCATATGTGGTAGTTCTGCGAGCAGAGCCAGCGTGTGTAAGGAGGCGATGGGGCAGCGGAAAGTATCCATGGCAATGCCGGCCTGTTTAGCAAACATGTGAAGGAAATTTAGGCCGAGACCATCAAAGAGTAACCTAGAGGCGCACTTTGTCGGGTCCAGCCCCAGAACTGCTATCTTGCCCTGGCTGGCTATAAAGCAGAAGTGACCGTCATACACCCTGTGCCTTGAACTGTACAGCAACAGTGCGGCAGCTTTCTCAGACTAAGGACGACTACCGACGTCATGTCACTGCGGGTAGATCCGTGACTCACAGCAACATCAAATTTCATTTAGGACCAGTTCGCACACCTTTCCTCTGCAGTAAAATAGCCTTTGGTCATCCCTAATTCACCAAATATTTCATTTTTATTGTTGTTTTTCTTGCAAAATCTGAAAATATGTTGAGTAGAAACATTTACACGAAACCGGCAAGTGCTCACTCAGTGCTGGGAGGGTTTACAGGGAGTGAAGTCCCTGGCCCGCCCTGGCCAGCGGGCCTCCCCAGGCTGCTCGGAAGTCCTCCGCGCTCAGCAGCAGGTGTCTCTGCTTACCTCGGCGCATTCCCAGTTACCTCGAGTTTATGTCTCCTGTCTAAACTTGGCCCAAGGAAAAAAGATGAAAAGCGATAGCGTGATGCTGTTTCTGATGGGAAATGGAAGGTCTGGTTTTCATGTTGGCTTTGAAGTTGATGTAAATTCCATTTTCTCACACATAAAATACGCCAAAACAAATACACATTGACACATGGGTTCTTTGTGGCTCGGACCAGGCTTGTCCACCTATGAACTCTACATGGTGAAGCTACGAAGGGGTCTAAGAGGGTCTAAGTGTGGGGGCTTCCTGGGGAGAAATCTAGATCAACCAGCTCTCAATGGCGAATGTGGTAAGTGAGCGGTTGGTAAAGATTTGGTTGTTGTGGCAATGGATAACATGCTACCCGTGCTAATTGTGGATGATTCATTGTCGGGAGAACGTTTTCCTGCTTAGCCTCCGTGGGACATATCCTGGGTAGTGGTATCTATATTTAAAATGCTATGTAAACAAAAAAATTGCCCATTATTGAATTATCCTAAGAGCCATAGCTAATCTTTTGATTATGTTCTTATACTCTGTCTTTGTGTGATTCAAACTATTTTTCTCAATCTATTATGCGTAATACACTGTGCTGATGAAAACAACACAGACATCTGCTTAGTTGGGCTGTCACGAGGTCACTGAGCTTCGTCTAGTGCTCAGTGCATAATAAGCATTCAGTCAAGTTGAAACCACAAAATGACATGGGCAGTTGGGTCTCTCTTTGACCTTGAACCTTTGTAGGTTTGCACAAATCTCTCTAAACAGATTGATAACATGTACCCTGTTTTCAGTGATCCTTGAAATTACCTCCACCAGAAAAGTGATTTTTGGATTGATAGCATTCTTGCCATTCTTCTTTGTCATTCATTTTGCCAGACTGAACCCAGGCTACTCTGTGGCAGTGTGAGCTGGGTGCTGGTTCTGTGGCTGCCTTTCCAACCCTGGGGTTTCCTGTAGAAACACACGAAGGGTAGGCTTTTCCGCACCCGGGGCCCAGTGCAGGGAAAGAGGCAGGCTCAGCATCCCCCACCCTCAAACCCCAACATGTCCTCAGGGGGCATTCGGTATGGTCCCTCTTCTGCTCAGTCCCCCTGTGCTCCCCTGAAATCAGAGATAGTTGCCCAACTGAGGATGTTGATTCAGTTACTCAGAACACCTGACTTAATTTGAGATCAGCAGAGTTAAACAGTCTTACTCTGTGTCAGAAAATCGAATTGAGTCATTGTTTGAGTTAAGTCATTTTCCAATCTGTTTATCCACCAGACCTCCCACATTGAACATTGTAGATTTACTTTTTCATTTTCCAAGTTACAAAGAAGAAGAAAATCTATACTATGGCTCTGTAATTCTCCACCCAGTAACATGAGAGGGAGGAGGGGAGCCAGAGGCCACAGGAAGCAGGGTATCTCCTACTTCATCTCGAAAGCACAGGCATTTGTTCTCAGGACCTGCTGCCTCCCTAGAAAATCATATCTGAAAAATTATTCAAAACAAGGTTCAAAAAGAAGACTTCAAATGAAGCAGACTCAAAGGAGTAAACACAGCAAAACAGAGGATTTCAAAAATGTTTGCAATGTATACAGCCAAAGATTTGTTTTGTAAAATTGGTGGGGTTTCAGGTTTAGCTCACAGTTACCAGTTCCCTCTTGGACAAAAGTTTCTGAGGCTACAAATGCATGAGAAGCTCGTGCAAAAAGGCCCTGGGAGAGAGCGTCAGCCAGCTAAGAGGAGAAGGAGCCCCAGACCACACCGGCACAGAAGGTACTGGAAAGCCTTCTCCCTGCGGGCCTGCTCCCCTCCTGGCCAGAAATGCCTACACACTCTGCTGTCTGACTCATGGGAGACCAGACAAGAAGCAAGCACGTTTGCTGATTACAGATCAGCCATCTAGACTAGAAGTATTCCTTTCAAACAGCTATATTACTCTATCTGTGAAGCATGTAGACGGTCTGCTCTATGTCGTTTTTTCCATCATAATCCTAACAATTCCAGCTGCTCCATAACATCTGCTCTGAATTTGCACATGATTTATATGTATAAATATAGACAGATTTCGAGAGGGATCTTGTTCTAAATACAAGTGAAAGTGGAAAGATGGGTATTTAATTACATCATCAAATTTGTTTTAGATCTTAGAACATCATATTGTCAACCAGATGTCCATATATCCACATTTATCATTGCATGTCAGTAAAACGTAAGAGTGCTTTAGATGTGTATGTTCCTTGTAATTCTGAATATTTCACATAAGTTATTTCCATAACAACTGAGGGTCAGAGAGAAGGGGCAGATTCTAGGCATTCTGCTCTAAGGCGGGTGAAACTCAGTGCCACACAACAAACAAGTAACCAGCACCTCATTCTTTTGATTCTCGGCTCACTTTTTGGTTCATAGTCTCATCACAAGGTTATAAATTTTTTAATACAATTAAAAGAAAGAAGGAAATATGTGGCCATATTTGATTGAGTGGCAATGCCACTCAAACGTCAGGAAGTGCCTATGTCAATGGGGCCCTCTTCCTTGGCTGGGAAATTTAGCTCACTCTGGCTGCTGGGTGGGGAATGGACTGGACTTTCGGGTGCAAGGTGGGATGTGGGAGGCTGTGCCACTATTCCAGGTAAGAGACTATAACTTGGACTTTGTCGCTTGGGTGTTGACAGTACAACCGAAGAGCAGGAGGCTAGTTCAAGAGAGAGGTAGAAGGCAGATCAAATGGACTTGCTGAGGGTTACTCAGGGAAGGTGAGGGAGATGATAAGAAGGGTAGGTCTCGGGTTCCTGAGGGGATGGTCAGACGCTTTGTTAAGATAGAAAATTCAGCCAGAGGCCAGGGGTCAGATCAAGACTTCAGTCCCACACCAACTGACATGACATGGAGACTTCAAGTAGGGATGTCAACTGGGAAAGCGGGCAGGGTGCTGGCCCTGACCCCCACTCACACTGAGCCAGCGTTGCACCTATGTTATCGGTCAACAGCGTTATCGGTGCCATCAGTTAGTGCTCTGTGCAAACAGTTTTTGGAGAAAATAGTCTATGACCACAAAAATATGGAAAAACACTGATCTAAGCAATGGGGAGTCTCTGAAGGATTTTGATCAGGGAAATGATTGGATTTGTATTTAAGTGCACCCTGGGAGCAGCAGAGAAGGGATGGAAGGAGGTCTGAATCCTAGCTGGCCTCTTACCAGCTGTTTGGATTTAGGCAAATGAACTAACCCCATGTTCTCTGTCAGCAAGATGAAGAGAGTACTACCTTCCTAGGGTTGCTATGGAATTGTAATTAAAGTGTCTGGGATGATAAATACTTGATAATGTTGGTTCCCTTCTTTGTGACTGAGTGCCTGCTGATGCGGTTCGGCGAGCAGGGTGGCAGGAGGCTGATTAAGAGCTGCCAACCCTGGCTGGTGTGGCTCAGTGGACTGAGCGCCAGCCTGGGAACCGAAGGGTTGTCAGTTCAGTTGGGTTGCAGGCCAGGTCCCCACTGAGGGTGCGTGAGAGGCAACTACACATTGACATTTCTCTCCCTCTCTTTCTCCCTCCCTCCCCTTCTCTAAAAATAAATAAATAAAATATTTTTTTTAAAGTTGCCAGCACCCTCTCTGGGAGGGGCGGGCAGGCCCTGGCCTACGGGGAGAAGAGAGCAGAGTCTGTGGGCTGTGGGGCAGGTGGGGCAGGGCCGTGCTGACACGTGTGGTGCTGGGGGCTCTGATGCAAGGTGGTGCTGTGGGTCCGCTTCAGGAATTCAGAGGGGAAGAGGGGCAGCTGGGGTTTGGGCAGGTGGAGGGGCTGCCCAGCAGCCCTTGGTGTCAACAGGCCGCGTGGCCGCAGAGCTGCCTCTCCACTCGCCTCTCCTCGTTAGCGCCCATTAGTCGCTGCTGCCCCTCTGGCCTCGCCGAGCTCTCTGCCTCCTCCTGCCTGTTCCCCACCAGCTCCCAAGACATTGCACTTTGCACACAGCACGAGCCTTCGGACATACTCGCTTTCTCTTCCTCCCTCAGAACTGCCTCTGCAGTCAGGAGTGCTACCTGCTCAGGTGTGATTTCTTTCTTACAAAGGAGAGAATGTTTTTATGTGGCCCTGTCCAGGTCTGGAGCCCTGCTGGTTTCTCCTCGTGTTTCCGACCGTGTCCTGTGTGATAGCAGAAAGAAGGGGTTGTGGCCAGCCATCCTAGGCCGCCCAAGGCATGACCTGGGCTGTGACCCTGGCACCGAGGTGGCTATCTTCCATTGGGGACACCCATGTCCCCTTTCTAGGGCTCAGAAGTTAGTCCGTAAGCAAGCTGGTGGCCGGGGCCTGTGCATTCAGAGCAAAGTGGGGTGGCTGTGTAACGTGGCCTCTGTAAGAGCCTCCCCCGACTGAACACAGGCGGAGAGCCCTCCAAGTCTAGGCCTGTCTTCCTGGCCCCCTCTCTCTCCCTTTTTCTGGGCCTCTGCTGCTGAGCAACCCTCTTCGAGTCGGCTAACTCGCCTTCTAAGCCACCCCTCTGCTCTCAGCCTGGGAGCTCATCGGTGTGGAGGAAATGACGCCACCCACTTTCCAGGGGCTGGCTGCCTGAGGGGGAGTCTGTGGACATTTTCCTCACGAGCCCTTTGCAGATCATGTGCTGATCTCAGTTTCAGAAAGGTATGGCCGTGACATTTCCAACAAAGTCTTGGTTGACTCGGGATATATGAGATTTTAAGTCAGCTAGGTTGAGGCGTCATCTACATGTCATACAATGCAGCCTTTGAAGCATGCGGTTTGATGACTTTTGACAGATGTACACATCCACGCAGCCACACCACAGTCAAGATGGGGGACATTTTCACCACCCCAGAAAGTGCCCTTGTGCCCCTTTGCAGTCACCCCCCGACCCCTAGCCTTGGGCAGCTGTTTATCTGCTTCCTGTCGCTGGGGATCACCATAGTTTGGCTTTTTCTGTATTTTTATATGAATGAGTCATACAGTGTATACACTTTTGGTCCTCTTAGCGTGTTTTTGAGATTCGTCCATGTGGTCACGTGTTATTAATAATTTATTTCTTAGCTAAGCAGCATTCCACTGTATGGGCACAATGTGGTCTGTTTACCTCCTCGCCTGAGGCTGGACATTCGAGTTGTCTCCGTGGGGGCGGAATTATGAGTACAGATACCGTTCCTGATTCTGGATGTAGCCCTAGAGTAGCCATGGTTGTCACCCTTAGAGAGCTGGAAATCTTGTCAGGAGAAGAAGATTTAAGTGATGCCACACCCGTGGGAGTTCATTCCTGGGTACGAACCCCTGCAGGAGGGCTGCCGAGTTGTGCCAGGTGCGGCGGACGGTCAGACGAGGAGAGAGCACAGGGGCCTCACTTTATTACTCTGGTCTGGAACCGACCGCGACGTCTCCGAGGTGTGCCCGGAGTGTTCTCGAAAGATACCCCTGTCGTGGTTGCATTAGATGGTCTGAATGAAGCAAAGAACGCCGGGAAAGAGCGCATGGTGGGTGTTTACTTGAGCCTGTGCTCCTGTCGGCTTCGGGGCTATAGTCTGGTTGGCCTGCTGCTGCGCAGAGTTCTCAAGAAGCGTGGGGCTCAGAGTCGCAGGGCTTGCCACTGTCGTGGTGTGTTATTTTTTCCTGTTGCTGTGTAACAAGTCTCCTCCAACTGAGTGGCTAAAACAACATTTTCTTTTTGAATCTCACAGTTTCAGTGAGTCTGGAGTCGTCGGGGCACAGGTCAGCTGGACTCTCAGCTCGGAGCCTCGCCAGGCTGACAGCGAGGTGTCAGCGGGGCCCTGTGCTCGTTTGGAGCTCGGGGTCCTCCTTCACTCGGGGTGTTGGCGGAATTCAGGCCCTGCAGTGGCAGGGCCGAGGTCCCGTCTGCGTGCTGACCTAGGGCTGCCCTCGCGTCCTGGCCGCGTGGCCCCTCCATAGGCCACTCTCAACAGGCTTGTTGGCGTTCATCCCAGCCAGCAAGAGAGAGCCGGCTGCTGCTGCTTTTCGCTTCTGAGGGCTCCCCAGACTTTCAGGCCCACCCAGGATAACCTCTCCTTTGTCACATCTGCGATTTATTAATGCTGATTAGTTACACTGGCCAAATCCCTTTTGCCATATAAAGTAATATAATCTTTGGAGTGATATCCCATTATATTTCTAGGTCCCACCCATACTCAAGACAGGGAGGTGATGCAGGAATCTTGGGGGCCAGGTTAGAGTTCTGCCCAGCACCCATGGTTCTCCTTTGACTTCCCATTTCTCTGCCTGTAAACAGGGTCACGGACCAGGTCCTTTTAGAGGTTCTGCTGGGAGTCGCCTTTTCCCTCCATGCTATGGTCATGGAGTCAGTTGGAGGTACTGTTACAGTCACCAGTCATCTTATCCAAAATGTGACTTTGGTGACTGCGGTGACCACGTTGGCAGAGATTTCTGGGAATCGGTGAGAGGGGTGCAGGCTGAGGGGAGGGTCAGCCAGGGTACGAGCAGGCGGGTGTGCTGTGGAGCGGAAGGTTGGGGTAGTGGTGACTGGCTGTTCACACATATCTGTTTCTTCTGCTGAGCAGCACACGATGGGACTGGGCTCCCCAGCTGCTTTGTGATTCAGCACGGCCATGTGACACTCTGGCCCATGAAATGTGACATGTCTCATTCTGAGCACAAGCTTTAAGAGCCTGTGGGTGTTTTGTCTTAATTTCTTTTCCTCTGGCACAGTGGTTAGCGAGATAGAAATGGTGGCTGACCCATCAGAACAGGCCCCTAAGTGAGAGGGGTACAGGGCAAAGCCCCAGCCAACCTACTGGGGACATGCATGAGGTACAAATGAGAAATAGACCTTTGTTGTTTAAAGTCTGGAGGCTTGGGGAGGTTTGTTCCTGCATCATAACCTAGCTGATCCTGCTGACACAAAGGACGGTGTCACTGTTAATCTTGCTGCCGCCTGCTCTTTCTCTCTGGAACCCTCATCCTAGCCACGCTTGGATCCAGCTACCTCTGTGAGGCAGAGCTGTAGGACCCTTTCCAAAGTCTTCATGAAAGGTGATTGTATTGCAGACAGGTGTGTATTTTCTGTCATTCAAACAAAACCGTCTACCTGCTCACTGAGAGAAGATGCTCTCTCACACCAGGTGCCTCAGTCATCCTGACGAGCTAGCTATTCTTGTCTGAGAACAAATAAGTGCAATTAGCACATTCAGAGAAAGCTGCCAAAAGCATCCTCACCTGACTGGGACATGCCTTGATGCAGATTACCTGTCCTTTCTGAGACTCTCAGTTACTAAGCAACCGGCACCGAGTCCTCTTGTCTGTCAGTTGCCCATCGTGTGGGCATCTTTGGGATTCTAGTGTTTCCACACTCTCCTGTTGACGATGTCTTTCTTTTAGGGACCTTCCTTTATGCCACAACCTCCAGGAGGCCACTGAAGTGTTTCTCCTTGGCTAGAGTTATGAAATTCTGTGCCTTCCCTGATGTCTCCTCAGATTGCAGCCCCCTCCGTCCCTGTGCAGATGCTCCCTGCTTGCTCCCCTCCCTCTGGGAACATCCCCCTCCCTCACCTCACAGGCCTGCCTTTGCTTCCCTCTGCTCCGGGCTAACTTCTGCATGGGCTCTCCCTGGACTCCGCCCAGCTGTGTTGGGCCGTCACACCCCGATCCCAGACCCTGATCTGGCTCGTCCCAAAGACAGCATAAATCATGGGTGACTGCAGCTGGGGACCCACAGGTGGTGCACAGGCAGAGGCTGCCCTTGAGCAAAAACTGGAAACAGTTGCTGCTGTGAGAAGAAATTACATTACACTGAGAGCAGGCCACGGTGTAAATTATGTCCCAGTATAAAGACGAGGGAAATCAGACCCAGAGAGACTCTGGCAATTGTAATAATGGTAACAGTCAACAGTGAACGAGCACTGACCATGTGCCAAGTACTGTGCTGACACTTCCTGTGGATTATCTCCAGTCAGTTTCCCATCAGGTAACACGAGTCTCATGCCCATCTGTCTGATGAGACAGAGGCTCAGAGAGGTTAAGTAGCTCACCTAAGCTAACACAGCAAGTAAGCAGAGAGCTGGGGTAAGATCCTGCACAGAATAGCCACCGCAGAACCCAAAGTCCTATCTAGGAAAGGATAAGACTTCAGGGCAAGGGAGAGGAGGGCCCCACAGGCTAGGCTAGCCCCCACACACTCTGTTTCAGTGTTTAAAGTGATTCCCTGGCTGTGGGGTGTGAGGCCTGCCACTCTGAGGCCCCTTCCCAGCCCTCCTCCAGCTCCTCTTCACAAGGCAAAAACCGAAGAAGCCCTTGTTGGAGCTCTCTTCCCCTTCCAGCCCTAAGAGCCTGGGGCCTGGGGCTCCAGGTCACAGGTTCCGGGGCTGGCTTGCATCCACCGGAGGTAGTTTGAGGTGAGTTTGAGTTTACAGGCCAGCGCGGCAGGCATGCTGCAGGGTTGGACCGCTTTGGGGTTGGACTACTTTGCCTTTCCGAGTAGGGGAGAATTGAATTATTCTTGCATTAACTCCCCTGACACCTTGAAAACTATGGCCTCCCTCCCTCCTCTGTGGCTTTTCCCTGCCATAAAATGAAAAACAGATTGTCCTGCTGGCAGCTCGAAGCAGTCCCTGTGTCCGATGTATGTTCAGGCAGTCTTGGCCATCTGCTTCTCATTGACCAGAGCGGGGCCGTGGGCAGACAATGGGCCAGTGTGCAGCCTTCACCCCAGGCAGCCGCTCTGGTGACCCCGGGCCTGCTGCCTGGCAGGCTGGGGATCGGCCCGTAGGCTGGGAGCGCGTTTCCTAGAGTGTGGGGGTGGTTCCCCCTCATTTGGCCGTTTCTTCTTTCTTTTCTTCCTAGAAAGATGGATTTCAGCTGTTTCCCCAAGGCAACCTCTTGGTAAAGTGATATTTATCGTGTATGTCTTTTAACATTATAGATGTAATCTACATTCCATTAAAAAAACCTAGAAGAGTAAAAAGATGCAAAAGTGAGTGACAGCCTCACTACCAAGGGTTTTAGTGTGGCCTCTGTTGGTCTATTTTTTAGCATTCTTTTTAAAAACGATGACCTAATGTGCAGTCCTGAGTTAGGCAGTGTCCTAAATACTTGGCTTGGGTGATCTCTGGCTGCATATCGTACAACCCTGTTAGGTAAGTACTTTAATGAACACCATTTTTACAGATGAAGACGCTGCAGTTCAGAAGGGGCAGCAAATCTGCCCAGAAATGCCCAGCGAGGCAGGTGGGGCCAGGAGTCAGCTGCAGGCTGGGTGCTCCAGATTCCACAGCTCAGAACCACCTCACAATACACACCGGCGGGGAATGCAAGCCACTTCGTGTCCTGGTTTACCAAACAATGGATCAGACTACTCTCCCATTCAGTCTATCGCCCTCCATACGTGACTCTTCAGCTGCGTATATTCCATTGCATAGACTCATCTTAACCTCTTTAGCCAATCCCCTGACTTTGGATTGTTCCAAATTTTGCCATTATAACCCTGACCTGATCACTCAGCACAGATGTCTTTAAGCCCACCTCCCACGATTCAGCAATAGGGCAATTTCTGTGTGAATATGTAGTTGCGAGAGTTTTGAAAGATGAGGGAAATTGCTTTTAAGAAAAGTTATTCTTGCAACACTGGGTTGTAGTCTTTCACCTGTCAAATTGGCAAGGATTTTTTAAATTTATAGATCACTTTTTAAACTTTTTAAAAATCCTCACCTGAATATATGTTTATTGATTTTAGAGAGAGAAGAAGGGAAAGAGAGATAGGAAAAAAATCAATGTGAGGGAGAAGCATCAATTGGTTGCCTCCCACACGTGCCATGTCCAGGGATGGAACCCACAGCCTAGGCACGTGCCCTGACCAGTGACTGAACCTGCAGTCTTTTGGTGCAAAGACCCTCCAGCCAACTGAACCACCAGCCAGGGCTCACTTTATAAACTTTTAACTCACTTTATTAGGGATCAAACTGTGAGCTATCTCATTCATTCATTGTCAATTTTGATTTATTCTTTTGTAAATTTGCTGCTTATTCTCTTTACCCAGTTTTCTGTTGTGTAATTCATTTTTAAATTGATTTGCAAAAGCTTATTACATTGAGGATATTGGTCCTTTGATGCCTGTATTGTGTATAGGTACCTCTGTCATTTGTCTTCTTATCTTATGATGTTTTTGCATTTTGGTCTGAGGTTTACAAATAGAAGAGTGGGCAAAAGTAGGTTGTGAGTATGTATGCAAAACACAGAGATTATACTTGTATTATTATTTATTCTTGTATTATATAGTTTTCCATACTGGGAACTGTAAACCTACTTTTGCCCAGCCTTGTATTATGCAGCTGATCTATTAGTAGTACCTTCTTCCTTGTACTACTTTATTTTTTTAAACTTCCTTCTGTCTCCTCAACAATATTACATAAATATGAGTATTAAATATAGATTTTTATTTTTCTGTTTCAAATTGAACTTGTGATATGAACTGAAGAACTGAGATGTTGAAATGGGTAACTCAGGGACCAAACAGAGTGAAATGAAGAAACCCTATCAGCTGGTTGCCCAGGAAACCAGCACTGAGAAACCATCAATGGTGAATCCAAGGTGTAGACTAACACAGTTATTTTATTTTAGAACACAAATATAAGAGAAAGAAATGTATTTGTGTTCCTTTTTGGTCTGCTTTTTGAACGCTATAGGGAATATCTCACCATTAATAATAGGGTTCATCAATGTTTTCTTTAGATATCACAAAGTATTGCTCAATTTTCCTCATAGTTATTATAAAGCTACCTCTTTATCACATGAAACATTTTTAGCATAGAACTGCACCCGGTGTCTACATGTTCAAGGTTAAGATATAACGAAAGTTAAGATCTTTTTGCCACAGAGTGCAGAATGCAGGGCATCCTCCCGACCTTGGCCGCCAGTGCTCAGTCCCAGAGCTCGTTCTCCGTTCCTTCATTACGGAAGGACGAGGAGCCCTGCAGGTGAGCCAGCCCGGGGAGGCTCTGGTTTGTGCAGCCCCTGGAGAGGGTGTGCCTGACTGACACGCACGGGGAAGACTATCCGGAAGCAGGAAGGAGAGCGCACGTGTACGTGCGTGACCCGCCGTTCCGCCCAGGAATGCCACAGTGTACCAGCGCTATTCTCATGTGACACTTTTTCTGGCCTGTCTTCCCTTCCTCCCTCTGATTCCTTCCAGACACCCCATTGGCCAAACCCAACCAGAAGCCAGACGGCAAGAGAGCCAGGCGATGTGGCCTGTGGAGGTTACAGAGCCTGGGTCACAGAGCAAGGTGGAGGAAAGTGAAGGCTGAAGCCTAAATAATGAAGGATAAATGATAGGTTAAAAATCACTCAAAAATCCACCAGCCAGAGGTAACCTGGATCTACACTGTTGGTAGATTCTCTCAGTTACTTTGTAATATTCATGACTCTCATTATTTTTTACTTTTTAATTAAATGTATTGGGTTAGCACTGGTTAATAGCTACACATCTGAGGTGTGTAGCTTTCCAATATGACATCTGCAGACTCTATTGAGCGCTCACTGCCTGAAGTCTAGTGTCCTCTGTCACCATACACTTGACCCCCGGCACCCTCTTCATCCTCCCCCACCCTCCTTCCCCTGTGGTAACCACCATTCTGTTGTCTGAATGTGCGTTACTTTTACACAGCCGAGATCATAGTACATAACTGCTTTCTAAAGCATGGTTAGCCACTGAGCGGTTAGAGGCCCAAATCAAAAACCATTTTGATGCCATTGGTGACAGACAGTGATTACATTTGAGTGGTTTAGCGACTTTCCCATCACACACACGTGAACACACAGCCACTCAATGGGAATGATTTCTTTCCCAATGTGAACTCTTAAAATGCAGAACATTATTACTCAAGCTTCTTGAAATGTAAAGGGTCTGTTTTCTTGCGCGATGCAGCTCTGCTTTTGCAGACAAAAGTAAGATCTTGCCATTAATGTTTAAACCACAGTGTCCCGAGTCCATGAATGAGGCGCACACCCACCCACACATTCCTCAGGACAGACATTTCGCACGGATCCCCCCGTTCTTTCCAATGGGGCTCTGGTGCAACTCAGAATCTCATCAGCACAATGACCCCCAGTGCAGTGACTCGCCAATTCAGATTCATCGCTGTCCTTTATCTGTAGCAATCCTTAAGGACAGAACCACACTGCCTAAGAGATTAAGTGGCCATCAGCTGGGCAGAAGATCCCTCCCAAACTGTGGGATGAAAAATGAGGCACAAGGGATTCATCTCTTGGTTGCAGGAAAACTCTAGAAGCAGAAAAGCAGCTGAGGGAAATAGTGAAGGGTTAAGTCTAAAGTCACGGAATTCTCCAACAAACCAGTCCAACTGGATTTTGAGGTTGGGATCTCTATAAAAGAAGAATTGCATATCCAGAATTCCCTGTTCTCACATTTCTAGATTGCATGATCTCAGCCACTAGCGTTCGTCTGTTCTGAGTCACCGCATATCTAAGAATACCCGGGTACGGCCTTTCCTCCGAAGGCCACAGAAGTGCTGGGTCCCAGTTTTCTCCCTTCAAAACCCTCCCAGGCGGCTCCATACAAGATGGCAAAGGAAAAGTCTGAAGCCAACCAATTTTGATATCCTTAGTAAAAAGTTGTTTTTTCTTCCTTGATTCTCATAAAAGTAAATTATTCTTATAATTCAAATATTTTGCTAGAGTGTGCTTTAAGTGAAGCCCTGTGTCAGGGGACCCCAAGGCCATTGCTATGTTTGGAAATTCACCAAAATGACTCACAAAACTCTGCATTAAGTGTACTCAGGGTTAAGATTTATTGCAGCGATGGAGTAAAGACATACAACTGCCTTAGAAGGAAAACGGCGCACACAGAGCTCGCTCTTCCCCAGCGAGGGAAACGAGACGGCGTCTGTGAGATGTGTCTGCCCAGGGAAGATTGTACTAGAGCCCGTGAAAGACTCAGGACTCAAGTTTGCGGTTTTGGGGGGTGGGAGGGTCTGATCATACAGCCATTCTACCTAGCATGCACCCAAATTCCAGACTGCTAGAAGGAAAGCAGGTGTTCAGCAAACCATGGTGTCTGTAAAAACAGTTCGGGCGCAGTAAGCCCCTTTACTTATTGTTCAGACAGAGTGTTATACTGGGTAGGGAACTGTTTACCAGCAAGTTCCCAGACGCCAGCATGCAAAGCTGTCTAAGAGTCACAATTTTAGACTGCTCAGTTAACACTCTCCTGCACAGCCCCCTCTAAATTTATTTTTTCGGAGAATACTACCAGCCCTTTCCATTTGTCTGCTGAATAAAGTGCCCTTTGATTAGCCCTTCCCTTACTGCTTCTGTCCCTATTGTACTAGCGCCCGGACCTGGCCGAGTGGAGCATGAGGAGACAACCTGCCCTTTCCTCCCCCACCGTTTCCGTCACTTTGCCCTTCTCCGCACCCCCTTCGAGTCCCGGGCTGGTCCTCCACACCGTTAGTCCACTCTTCTGTGGTGTCAGCTCTGCCTCTGTGGACCCATGCAGGCGGGCTTTATTGCATTAAAAACTTCTTCCCTGCCAACCCGAGGGCTTTCTTTCCGATGTTCAAGGACCCTTTCCTTGTCATTTTCTCCCCTGCTACTCAACCTCGAACTATGGAAGATCCATTATCTGCCAATATCCATTAATCACTAGAAGAGAGGTTGTGGGTGTCTGTGCTTGTTGCTGCCTCTGTCATCAGGGTCATCTCTCAAAAGCCTTGTTCGATCTTTGAGTCATAGATTGTGGTGCAACATTTCTGGCCTTGTTCCTAATGACCGGGAGGGTTTTTATTTACCGAACATCTGTTGACAGAAATCCTTCTTCTCCTGCACCACTGGACATTGAAGGAGCAGATTGTGCAGGGGGAACGGCGCCCAGCATGCCTCCATGCTCTGCCATCTGTGGGCTGTGGCCGCAGTGCCGTGGCTGTGAAGAGCCCCCTCCCGGCTACCGTGGAGCCGGGTGCTCTGCGTCCGCACCTCCCAGGACTCGGGGAGAGGATGCCTGTGCGGCTCAACCCTTGTGTCCTAGTTTTAGTGGCCGGCTCCCTGGCGTGCAGAGTGAGTGTCCTGAAAAGACATTTTTAACCCAGTTTCTTGCCCGGCATTGGTTTGGACATTGATCCCGATTCACGGAAGGGGGTTTTCACTTTTGTCTTAGGTATTTTCCTGAGAAGTTGGGAGCAGCTCCAGTGGAGGCTATTCACCAAGCATCATTTAAAACTAAAGTCCTAGGGAACCTTCTAATGAAGGGGTCTTATTGGCGATCACAGAGAATAAAGCCATGTCCATAACCAATGGAGATTAGAGCCTCACTGGGGAGCTGGGACAGACACACGGGGACAGTAACTCGTAGTGCCAGGCAGTGCGCTGTGACGGGTGCGCTGGGAATGTGACAGGCTGGGCTTCAGGGACTCTGGCTTCTCGCGCCTGACTCCAGCATGGACTTGCTGTGTGACCTCGGACAAGGCGGGGCTCCCATCTGGAACTCTCTTGCCTTGTTTACAAATGAGGGGATTGGTCTAGAGAGTTCCCAGTAGGCCTCCATCTCCAACATGCATCATCTTTTTGGGACGCTGTGATTCCGTGGAAGTACTGTAGAAAGGAGGGATCTGCTGGTCTTGGGCGATGGGTTCCTTCTAGGGGCCAAAGAGACAGAAACTGAGATACCTCCCAGTGCCCAGCCTCAGTGTCAGGGGGTGCCCTGTGTCCCCACCAGGGGTGCCCAACCCCAGCCTCTCCACCTCATCCCTTCGCCTGCTAGCTTTCCTTAGACAAGATGACCTATAAACTCGTAGATGAGTTTGCAGTTTAAGAAGGTCCCAACTATTTAAATCATCCTGCCCACGTGTGTGTGTATGTTCAGTGCAGCAGAAAATGGATTTCAGGCGTCCTTTTAAAGGTGAGAAGTCCGTCTCTTTTTTAGGCCTGACTCATAGTCCAGCCATAAAAAGTTGGATGTTGCCTCATTCTGACAATGAGCAAGGATTCTTTTTTTAGGCCAGGTTTATACAAGGGGCCCGAGGCAACTTCTAATACACCAGGATGAGTAACTTCTGATACACCAGGGTAGGCAAAGACCTCGGGGCCCCAGGGGGCTTTTCCTCCTGCATTCGGAATACCACAGCCTGTGTGGGTATGACAGGCGGAGGTGAGTCAGCGCCCATGGCAAAGAACAGGGAGGCATGCTGCTGTCTGCCGAGGCCGGTCTTTCGGATGCACCCCCTGGGGCAATGGGATGGACGCCCGGAACTCAGGGACTCCTGTGGGGACTCTGCTGGCTGGCCGTCCTCCTGAGCACTCAGTGGGCAGGAGGTCCCGCCACCCACGACTCTGTCTCATCTGTCATCTCCTTACCCCAAGCCAGGATAGGAGGGGCCATTAGCTAACTTGGTAGATTATAAAACACTGGCAAAACCAGATATGCAGGTTAATGAAAAGCCACTTGAGGGGCATAAATAATGTAATTGGCTGTTGACATGCAAACAGAATAATCACAAAGTCGCCCAAGTTCCTGGTGTTCCAGCTTTCTCTCCTTTCAAGACAGACCGCTCCTGCTCTGGCCTTTCACAAGCACCCATGCTTTAGGGAGAGGGAAGAATGGGGGGAACTGCTTTTGTAATTCACATCTGGGAGGTGTTGCACGAGGGGAAAAGAGACACATCCCAAAGGATCTTTCTTGGTGGCTCCCCTGACCACGCCGCCTGAATGTGCCCGACAGAAAGCTCATGCTCTCTCTCTGTTCCCCCAGCCGGGCTGCAGCCCCTTCCACACGGGCCTTATTGTCTCTGTCTGTCTCTCCATCAGTCTGCACTCCTGGAGGTTTAGAGTCTTGTCCAATCATCGCCTCAGACAGAGCCTGCGTGGAGTACACACTCAACAGCCGTTTGTTTAGCCAAGTAAATAAGTCAGCTCTAGACTCGGCGAATGAGCCGAAAGGATGACATTCCCCAGAAGACAAGCTGCGTCATCAACCAAGACAGTCTGTGTGCATTCCGCTTGTGTGATTGATAAATATTTATTGAGCACCTACTATGTGCCAGGTATTCTTTTAGATACTGGGGATGTGGCAGTGAGCAAGGCAAATATGATTCTACTCACAAGGCATTTGAATATAATGGGAGACAGATGATGAACAACCAACAAACCCAGTCAAATAGCAGCTGTTAAAGGAATGAAAATAGGATGACAGGGACTGATTGGGAAGGCCTGTCTCCTACAAAGGGAGATGTGAGGTCAAAAAGCAGTGAGACACGGGAATGAGCATTCCAGGTAGAGGAGATAGCTAGTGCAAAGGCCCCGGGGCAGAGCTAAACTTGGCCTGTTAAAGAAACGGGGAAATCTGGAATGCTTGAGGAGCACAGGGTGGGAGTGAGGAGCGGATGGCAGGAGACTGAAGAAGCGGGTCGGCCGGGGCCACATCACATCCTGAATGCGCTGTGAGGCCGCCAGTGTGCTTTGAGTTGGGTGGAGGAGAGCGGGACCAATCTCTGATGGAGGCATTTTGAAATGACCTCATGATAAATCCAGGGTCTCATCCTTCTGTGGGGATGACCCTTCACACACCCATGGGTTCTGTTCCCCAGGGAGGGCTGTGACGTTTTCTACAGCCTTGCTCACTCAGCACCTCTGGGGCATGTCCAGAGCTGCAGAGGTGAGGGACGTCCTTGGTCTTGGGACTGGGAGGGAGGGAGTGGCTCCTAAAAGGATGGAAACTGTGACTTTGGTCTTGAAAACACCGAACGGTTTGGCACTGGCCAGGGCTCTTTTAGTCGCAGGTGGCAGAGACGCCCTGCCAGCTAGCTGATGTGAGAAAGAGAATTTCTTGGCTGCCCACGCTGGTCATTGCAGGGGCTGAACGGGTCTCAAGGGCTTAGTGTCAGCAGGACTGTGTCTGGCACGTGGTTTTTCCTACTCTGTTTCTCTCTTTGGAGTGACTTTATTCTCTATTATTCTGGGAGAGCTCCCTCCCACATTGCCTTACACCCACAAATGGGGGCTCTGTCCTGGGCCCCATCCCAGAGGGACCCCATGCTTTGGAGTAACTCCCTTGAAATTTTCTAAGCCCCTCTGATGTCTGGGACCAGCTGAAATCATCGGTTCCATCTATATGAACTCTGGTTTCCATGTCTTTTCGGGGGGTACTCTCTGAGGCTCTTTCCCTCTGTGAGGGGTTGACCAGACGCTGTAAGGAACTTCAGGACTCACATTCATGGGATTATTCTGGGACCCTGAGACTGACCCCCATTCCAGGAAGACGGCCTGGTGAATGAATCACTCTCACAGAGCAGCACGGCGCTTCACAGGACCTCACCAGATTGGGCCGTCACGATGGTGCTGGCACGCTGATTTGGGAAGACTTTTACCCCCATCAGACGCAGGATGGGTTCAGAGCTCCAGGCTGCGCTGGCTTTTGGGCTTGAGCTGCACGTGGAGGCCGGAGTGTCAGTTTCTCCTGTCCATGTCCTGATTGCGGTGCAGGTTGGCGACAGGCGTCCTTCGTCCTGTTTTGTGCTGCCGGACTTCGGGTAACCACCCCGCACTGCACTGCACGTCAGGATCTGTGGTGCACGACCGTGCCTGTCCTCCAGGGGTTTCAGGACCATTGCTGTTACACAACATCAGTGGGCCGTTCCAGCGGATACCCTCTCCTGCTCCTTTGACCCGCTCACTTCTAGCCCTCTCGGGTTGGTTGTGACCCAGGCCGGACGAGGGGCAGGCACGACTAGATGATAATACAGCTCTGGCCTCCGCCCACAACCACCAGCATCTCTCTGCCCTACAGTCCACTTTCCCCCCATCCGTGTTGCATTTTTAACCCTTATAAAGCCAAGACCAACTGGTCCAGTTGCAAAAAACACAGTCCATCTACCCAAATTAACTTCAGAATAACTCAGGTATTTTATTTTTGCTCTTTGCAGATTCTGAAAGGGATCTAAGTACTTGCTCCGCAGCAGTTCTGTGCATTTACCTGACAGGTCTCAGCAGCTCCAGCACCTCTCTCTTCAAGGCAAGGAGTCTTGCCTTGCCCCTGACTCCTGAACCCGCAGCCTTATGGCTTTTCTTCTTCATTTCTAACGCCCTCCCCAGAATTTATTATCTGGACCCGAGCTCTCCACCACGGCAGCCACCAGCCACCTTAAGCACTTAAAATGTGTCTGTGAATTCAGATGTGCCTTCAGTGTAAAATACACACTGGATTTTGAAGAGTTGGTCTCAAATATGTAAATGAATCATTTTTATATGGACTACATGTTGAAAGAGTAATGTCTTAAATATATTGGGTTAAAATATATATTTAAGATTAATTTTACTTGCTTCTGTTTACTTTTTTAATACAGCTGCTAGAAAATCTGAAATCACCGCTGCGGCTCAGGACGGAACAGCACTGAGCCGGCAGCACAGACTCCCCAGGGCTCTCCCTTTCCTCCTGCCTCCGTGCTTCTTTCCCTCCGTCCGAGTCTTGATTCAGAAACACAGACATTCCATTCAGCGGTCTGGCGGAAACCAAACTCCCCTCCGATGGGCATGTCGAAGGGCAAAGGATCTAGATACAAACCCATTCATCATTTCGTTTCACCACACGTATGTTACCTACTGTTCAGACAAAGCCAGCATTTTAGGAAATCGCCGACTCCGCTGTCTGTTGGAATCAGAAAACTTTAGCACACAGAAAACACTGCTGGAGGGAGGAAAGACAGTGATCATTCTTTTCCACGAAGCCCTCGGGAGTCCACACTGTGGTCTAGAGTGTAAATATTCCCTCCACGACGGGGCTCACCTCTCCGTCCGCTCTTTCCAGGCTCAGCCGAGATCCCATCTGTCTTTGTCGACACGGCTCACGGAAGACAATTAGCTCTTTATCTGAAGTTGGCAGGCAGCGTTTTCCAATTTTGTTTTTCCTCACTTGGAGAGATGTCTAGTTCCCAGTCCATCGTCACCGATAGCTCAGGACTGCCGTTTGTTTTTCCCTCCGAGGAGACTGTCGGGTCCCTGGAAGCGGGGCCGCCATGACTCACACTTCACATAAAACACGTCTGGGCGTTTGGGAAAGCAGCCAGAGCATTACTTAACCCAACCTTGTGATAAGAGACACGAAGTAGTCGGGGGACCATGAGAGGGTTGCTTCTAAGCTTTGGAATACTTTCTCTTTGATAATCTTTTAAATCTTTTTTCTAAGTTGAAAAGCAATGCACAGTGACAGCTCTAACGGGAAACTTACTCCGATGTGTAAGTGCTCACACGTGTGGGCCGCTGGCTGTGGGCCGGGTGGACGCACGTGAAAGAAATCATGGCCGAGGAACAAGAGCGGATCTTTCACTCGATAATTAGTCTCCCTAGGTTAATAAGGGAGCAATTTACTCTCGGTGGTTGTAGCCAGAGACTTAAAATCTTTTTATTGTTATCAGCCCGTGGTTTTGAAAATCAGAAATAGACTTGAAAAATGGTTTCCTAGACTCTCCAAGGCACTGGGGCGGGGAAGGACTCTCTCCCTTATTTAGTCTTTTCTTTCTATAATGTCGTCTGCTTTTCTTTGTACAAGAGGAACACACATGCGCCATTTGAGGATCCCTTAGTTTTTGCTGTGGTTTTGTATATTTAATATTTCAGACAATTGCTTGTTCATGCTAATTGAGGAAGAGGAAGTAGAGTATTGTGTAATTAAACGGAATCTCAAGAATTAACGCTGATAGTTGGTAAGCCATTTCCTCTTCTTACTATAAGTGTCTAATTCATGCTTTGCCTGATAAGTAGAAAAGTTGCAGTTCTCATCAGAAATTCTGAACTCCAAGTAAAAATCTCTGAGTGCCTTTGAGGTGGCATTTTCTTAAAGAATGTTTGGAAATGAGGGGCGGTTCAGACCGTAGGTCTTTGACAGCTGTGTTATCTGTAAGGAGCTGGGCCGTGCAGGGACGCGTGCGCAAACAAAAGTGACTTGGTGTCGGGCTTAGAAAGCTCAGTTTCTTTCCCCTCTGGGCTGCAGTGTCCGTGTGACGGAGAGACCTCACGGCAGAGTGGAAGGGGCACAGTGTGCTGGAAACATGTGTTGGAGAGTCAGAGAAGGACACAGGCAGTCTGCACGCGTCACAGAGTCCCAGGGTGGGAGCAGCCTTCAGA
Organism: Trachops cirrhosus; assembly: GCA_028533065.1. Lineage (NCBI taxonomy): Eukaryota > Metazoa > Chordata > Mammalia > Chiroptera > Phyllostomidae > Trachops > Trachops cirrhosus. The sequence continues at coordinate 28,461,916 of CM052546.1, read as the reverse complement.
GGTCCCCCTCCCCTCTCCACAGTGCTCGTCCTCAGCCAAGTGCAGCTGGCAGCTGTATGTTCTTGACGATCTCCCCGGGACACCCCGGCAGCTTCTGCCGCCCATTCCAATCCTAGCTGTCAAGAGAGCCTTTTAAATGTGTCCCCTAAATCAGCCCAGCTCTAATGGGGCCCCGGGGTGCTTGCTGCCTCAACATCACCTGTCTAGGTGACAGACAGACTGTCTTGTTTCTCTCTCTGCTAAGTGTCCTTCCTCTGAACTTGTACGGCTAGGAAAGCAACACTTTCCCCGATTTCACACGAGAGCTGTGTCGGGGGCTAAGAAGGTGATAACACAAAAAAACTGCTGACTCTTTCACAAATTTGGCTATACACCTGTCATAGAACCTTGTCAGTATGAATTCTGATCTCAGAGAGAAAAAATGAACTTTCAGCATGACCCGTACTGATACATATCAGTCTAAACCCCGTCTAAATATGGGCTGGCAGAGCCGTAGGAAAAGCAGATACCAAATCACTAACTCAGAAAGACCACTGCACCCCTGTGCTTCCCTGCAGCATTTCTTACAATAGCCCAGACGTGGAAACGACCTAAGTGTCCGCCGTAGATGAAGAAAATGTCGTGTGTGTGTGTATACACACAATGACATACTATTCAAAAACAAAGGAAGGGGATCCTGCCGTTTACGACAACACGGGTAGACTTGAGAGCATTAGGCTAAGCGAGATGAATCAGAGAAAGACAAACACTGCGTGGGGTGGGGGCCGAAACCAGTAGGGGGTCCAAAGGCACAAACCGCAGTTATAAATAAATGAGTTCTGGGGAAGTAACGTCCAGCATGGTGACGGCAGCCGATGATGCTTATTGCATATGTGAGAGTTGCTGAGGAAGCAGATCTTAAAAGGTCTCGTCTCGAGAAGAAAAGATTTGTAGCTGTGTGTAACGGGTGTTGACCAAATTTACTACGGTACTCATTTCTCTGTGGCAATCATTATGGTGCACACCTAAATTCGCTGTTGTATGCCCGTTACACTGCGATTACAATCCAAGCGGACACCCGGCGAGGGCAGGTGGTGAAAGCGAGGGCAAGGCTGAAGGAGCCGCCGCTGGGAGTGCGGCCCTGGCAGGCGGAAGGCACGTGGGCGGCAGTGACGGTGAGGGGCGTCTTCCTCCCTGTGTCCTGCTTCTAGGCGTTCGATGTGCCTGAGTTTTGTCAGAGCGAGTTAGTGCATGATCTCCAGGGCATGAAGGGAAGGCAGAGGAGTCCAGGCCCAAATGCTGGTGCTCGCCTCCATGTTAAGAGAGCATTTATCATGGCTTTGAACTGAGGCCAGGCTGGGGCTGCCAGAGGGGGCTGGAAGGGGCGACTGGAGAATGTTCCCTTTGAAGTGCGGTGGTGGTCAGGGCCCTGCTGGCTGTGGTCGAGAGCCTATCTCCTACCACCGAAGAGGAAGGCTGTTATTTAGAGGGGAGGGGCCCACATTTGAAGTTCTGTATGAACATTGCTACACACCAGAAAACTTATTCCCAGGCAAATTTTATGTTGCAAAAACCAAAGAAAATGGCCTCATGTGGGTTTTGCCCACTCCCCTTAGAGCAGCAATTTAAAATAGCTTTAATGTAATAAAACAAATTGGCAAGCCCAATGACTCCCATCAGAGGCGGGGATGCAGCTCTGCAGGAGCTCTGGGACCCCGCCTGGATTTTCCAGGCTCTGGGGTTTTCCTGCCCTCTGCCTGGGAAAGGATCAGGGTGTGTGTGGGTGTGTAGCTCTTGTGTGCCAAGAAGTGGTGGGGGGAGCCTTTGGAGAAAAGGCTGGGAAGAGTGGTCAGGGCCAGGCTCTGGAGGGTCTGGCCTGGGGTGGGGAAGGGCTGTGGCCACCCCGGCAGCCCAGGTGAAGCAAGGAGCCTGCGCCTGAGTGGGGGACCGATGGTCCGTGGCATTGCTGTAAGTACATCTGCACCCATGGCTCTCAGTACTGGCCGCACGTGGGGATCACCTGGGCAGCTTAAGAACTGCTGCTTGGACGACCGCAGGACCAGGGTTCTGGTTTCAGTGGTCTGAGGTGTGGTCTCGAGCTTCAGGATTTGTGGAAAGCTGCCTGTGAGCAGTGATTCCAAGACGCTGCCAAGGTTCAGAACCACGGGTTTGTCACAGACTCTGATTCAGTGGGCGGGGCCTGTGCTAGAGGCGTTGCCAGTGACTTTGGTCCGTGGGCCACTCTTCGTGTAGCGAGGGTCTGTAGGACTTGGCCGTGCCACGTCAGCAGAGCACCTGCCTGCAATTGGACCTTTCTGGGGAGGAAAGATCTGGAAAAACTGGAGTTGACCTTCAAGGACAAACGGGAACTCTTGACTGAAGTACACACTCCCCCGGTGCTACAGAAAGACCTGCAGGGGCTGTGGGCCTGCAGAGTTCTTACCAGAATCAATTCCCTCAGCTTCTGCACGATGCTCTCCCCCAGCACACCTGACTGGCCGCATGCCTCCCCTTTCCCACTCTCCTTCTCACCTTTGCAAAAGCAAGATTTTCCTCCCATCTGCCTTCCCGCACTGTGCCAGGACACAAGTCCCCAAGGTGGCTGGCAAATGTAGGCTTCTGAGGTCTAAGTGAGAAGTAGTGAAGGTGTGACACTTGGTTTCACAGGGTTAGAATTCCTAAGAGGGATGGTTGTCAGGAGGGCAGGTAGAAATATGTTTATTTGAGTTAAAAAATGAAACTGTACTTTTCAGACCAAAAGTTGACAATGAGGACTGGCCTCACAATTAGATCATAGAGTAATAATAACATCAGACACAATAACAACAGTACGGACTACCTCCTATGCTAAACACTACGTGAATTAACTCATGTAATCCTCCCAATAGCCTCTAAGTAGGTACTGCTATCATCCCTAACTGATAGAGAACATTGACGTGTAAGAGGTCAAGTAACTTGCCCAAGGTCACCTGGCCAGTAAGCGGTAGAGTGGCTATATAGCAGACATTTTCTGTAAATTGCATGAACTAAATCCATTGTTCCAATATTTTGACAAAAATGTAATGCAATGTACATATTCAAAACACACCACTCTGGCATCTTCAGCAGTTATGCAAATGTATGATAAAAAATCTTTAAATACCAACTTTAAAATCTGGCTCGGTGACTATGTAGTCTCGGCCCAATCCTGCCCTTTCTGAGGTCTGGTCCCTCGTCTGTAAAACCAGGGACGATCATCTCTGCTCCGCAGGGCTGTTGGAAGATCAAATGAGAGAGCCCAGGAAGTGTGCTGGCCTGCAGCCAGCTCCGAGTGAATGGCAGACATTGTCAGCGTGGTTGGCCTCTGGGAAGCCGCTTGGCATGTGGTAGGAGCTCTTCGAATACGAGCAACCTTCCCACGTGTTAATGGTTCCCAGATTTATTCCCATGGAAGCCCAGACACCTCCCGAGGGTGCAGCACGATGCGGCTAGGTTCTGTGCCTCCCACTGTCTCCTGTTTCAAACTTCTTCAAGAAGACTCACAAGGTCCCTCCTCCAACCTGCCTCCCCCAGTAATAAAGCCTCACAATGACCTTCCTCTTCTTTGATCACCATCAATGAGTTAATGAGTGGATCTGAGTGAATGAATGCTGGGAATGGGCGTGACGGAGGCAGGCATTTCCCCGCCCTCCCCAGACTCACGGTCTAGATGTCACTGGACAGTTGCTACCGGACAGATGCCACCGTAGGAGAAAAACAGGGGCCAGCGTGTGCCCAGACAACAGGCATCAGGAAGGGAAGACTTCCTGGAGAAAGTGTTGTCTAAACAAATCAAATGGCCAAGTGGAAGCCAGCCAGCAGGGACACACGTTCATAGGGCCTGGCAATGAGAAAGCGTGCTGGGTCCCGAGAGCAGAAAAGACCTTAGTAGACTTGGCCATGGAGATAAAGGTTTTCCACTCTTAACTTGATTTCTTGCCTTCTGTTGGCCCTCCCAGATGATGGTAGGCATCTGGAAAACACGAAGAATCTTCCCCATCTTTTGTGTTTTCTCCCATATTTTCTCCACTGTGCAACACCCACAGCTGACACTTGAACCTGTGCTCAATGGGTGTTGAACTTGCTAGAAAAGGAGGCCTCCTAGAACTTCTCTGGAGCTCATCTCATGCATCCTCAGGTCTGGGCAGCACGTACGGAATCTGTCTGGCCAGGAAAGGGGCTGACAGAGCCCTGTCTGTTGGCCCCTGAGATGTGAAGCCCCAGAAAACCAAGCTCTGAACTATGTTGTCATGCGTGGTTTCAAAATCAGGATTATGTAGGAACGTTCCACCTGCAAGGGGCGTGCACACCCAGTGGCCCTGGGGCTGGGGCTATGGGTCTGTGGGAAGGATGAAACGTGTGGCTTGTCTCAGCCTGCCTTACCCATCCGAGACCAGGGAGGGCACCGAGTCAGCAGCAGTGATGGGAGAGCAGGACTGTCTTTCACACTCTGGCTCTGTCCCTGGTGGGTCAGGCCCTGTCACCAGCAGACAGACTCAGCTTTTCTTGCTTCCCCAAAGTGGCACTGGCTAGCCACAAGCCCTCCCTGTCTCCCTCATGCCCCCAGGGCTTTCTGTCCAAGTCCACAAAATTAACTCCTGCAAATGACTCAGGGAGACGAGTTTGGCCACTGGCAATCAAAGGCAACTGAGATCAGATGTATCTTTTGAGGCAGGAAAGTGAATATTTTCTGGGCTCTCTTGGAGCATTCCCAGTTGTGAGATTTTCCTAGAAATCCACAAGAAGTGCTGTGCTCTGTTCTAGAAAGCAATGAAATGCGTCCTTACGGGGTTGACTTCACGGCAGTCAGTGATGCCGTCGGCCAGGCAAACCTGCTCCCTATCCACCTGCTGGAGAAGACCACACTCACATCAGATTACTTTGTATGAGTTTGATTTTCCCTGTGGTTGTGATGAGCGAGTTGACCAGCAAGTAACAATCAGCGGACGAGGAAGGCTTTCCCAGAAGCCATGAGACCGAAGCAGAACGTGAGGCCATGAGCCTCTTATAGACGGACTGGTGCATCGCCCGAGGTCTGAGCTCCAGAGCAAAGCTCCCCACACACGGAGACGGGCCCCTGAACATGCCAGGACCTGCCACTTTCCCAGAGCGCCTCTTTTTTGCCACTGAAAAAGTCCCGACTGTCCTTCAAGAGTCCTTTAATGTGTGTGTCCTCCAGGATGTCTTCCCTGACAAATCCCATCTGGCCCAGTCCCTGCTGTGGTTTTGTTTCTCGGGTGTGTGCTCCATTTCAGAAGGAGAGCACCCTGAAGTCAGGAGCAAACCATTTCTCACCTCTCCTCCTGGGGACTAGGGAGGAAGCCTTTGATCGACGGTAAGGACAGGGTCCCAGGCCCATGACCATACGAGTCCCATTGCCCACGTGATGGGTGGTGGGACCCCAAGTCCAGCCCCCATCTTCCTCCTTGGTGCAGGACTGCTGTCAGAAGAGTGCAGTTTTCCCCAACCTTCCCCAAGACACCTTGCCCTCAGGTTCTTGTGTCTGGTACAACCAACTCTGTGGCCTACGCCAGGTAAACACTCAACAGGGGAGGTGCTTGCACAGCCCTCTGCAGTGAAAACGCAAACAGGCTGACTGCCGGGACCGGTAGCTGCCTGCTGATAGCTGGGGAGGAAGGACTTTCATTCGTTATTGTCACTGAGCTGACACGGCGCCAACCCCTCACATCTGGAAACAGTTAGAAAGAAAGAAGAAGCACGAAAGCCTGGGCCTCACAACTCTGCAGTCTTCCTTTCTGCTGCTTTATTTATTAATTTACTGGTTTGGAGTGATCAACTCGGGTCCCCAGAGTGAGTTATGGGAGCCAAAATTAAAGAGAGGCTGTGACTGTCACAATCCTCTGTGAAAACAGGCCAAGGTCTTATTTACGGGGTCTTGGGCGAACTTTTTATCTGAACAAACATGTTTTTGAAATTGCGTGTTGGGTTGGACTTCAATCGCCAAGCCAAGCGTTTGTAAGCTCTGCCTTGGGCCTGAGCCTGGTGCCGCTCCCGCCTTGGCAGACTCCGTCTCAGGGCTCCATAGGGTTTGCACCGACTGGGTGTGGACACCCAGACACAGCCTGCTGTTCGCACATCACACACGCTCCGAAACACGTTTGTGGCTCCTCCTTCCCTCCTCCCAGCGGTAAGCGCCGAGCAAGTTTGCGCGGAGCCTGGGCTCTGTGTGTGTGTGGTGCCAGAGCGACGTGCCCTGAATTGCTGATGGAATAGAGTCCACAGGGCCTAGGGCCCGCTCCAGGGCTTGTTTGGCTTTGGAGTTTGGAAAGTGCCCGCACAGAAGGCTCAGGGCTGCTTTGGAGAAGGACCAGAAATCAAGCCTTAGGATATTTAGTAGAGTTTCATTCCATGGACGGGGAGGGGTTGATCCTAAGTGCAATAATCAGAATGGCATTTTCCTTGGCCATTAAGAATGGACACACAGGAGGGCAATTCTTTCAGGCTCTTGTGTCTTAGGAACCATGCATAGCACTAACGAGAACCAGAAACCCAGCCCAGCGGCCTGTCTCCCTCCCGTTGCTGGTTGGATGAGTTGCCGTCTACCTTGCTGACTTGGCTTCCCTCTCTACCACATGATGAATCACCTCTTCTGGGAAGAACCCTGACCCCCTGCCACTCTTCTCCCCGCTTCCCCCGCCCCGCCCCCGCTGTGTGGTTGGACACTTCCCTTTGGAGTTCCTGTCACCCAGAGCCATGTGTTGGGCACTTATTTCATTGTATATGCGCCTGGTTTCCCCACAAGACTGTCTCAGGGCCAGAGAGTGACTGACTCATCTCTGGAACCACAGCCTCTGGAACCACGGCAGCGTGAGTTCAGTTAGCACTTGTACAGTAGGTCCGGAACCACCTCCGGAGCAGGCTGGTTGTCCACAGGTTGTCAGTGATATTTTTTATATGTGGAGCAATAGGTTTAACTCAAACCCCAGTTCAACTGCGACCTCATAATGTACTCGCTATTAATGCAGGCAGATCTTGTCTACAGAGCCTGTGGGTTGTTTCGATTCTTTTGTTGTCCCGGGATTTTGTTGCATGAAGTGTTAACCAAGATGACCATGCTATTAGTTTGAAGAATTCTCAGGCACAGATAATTACTGTTTGATCTGTAATTAAACAGGAATACAACTTCGTTGTTTTTCACATGCCTTGCCGAAGTGTTGTCACATGTGGGGTTGTGTCAAGCACCCCCCAAAAAATTGCCTTTCACTTCTCAGTTTCCATCGGGCAGTGCCCCCTCATCCCCAGTGCCACTCTGCACAGCTCCATTATCCACAGGCAACTACGGTCTGCAAACATCACGTGGAAAATCCCAGAAATAAGCCATTCTTAAGTTTTAAATCCCACGCTGTTCCTACGAGCAGTGCGATGAAATGCCACACTGCCCTGCTTCATCCCACCCAGGCACGAGGCTAGCTTATCTGCGCTGGGTCCACCCCGCCCACCCAGCAGTCACCTCGTAGCTGCCTTGCCTATCAGATCGACTGCCGCTGTGTCACGGTGCTTGTGCCCAAGTCACCCTTATGTTACTTCCTAATGGCCCCAGACCACGGGAGTGGTCAGGCTGGCGACCCAGATTTGCCAGAGAGAAGCCCTACGGTGCTTCCTTTAAGTGAAAAGGAGGAAGTTGTCAACTTAATAAGGAATTTCATCATCTCACCTTATCATAAGAAGGGAGTGTACACTCAAATATTTTGAGAGACAGACCACATTTACATAAATTGTTCTATTTTGTTTTTAGATATTGTTGTTAATCACTTACTGTGGCCAATTTATAAGTTAAACTGTACTGTAGGTTATATATGGGGAAAACCAGTGTACTCAGGGTTCAGTACTATCCGTGGTTTCAGGCATCCACTGGGGGTCTTGGAACAGATCCCCCATGGACAAGGGGGGTCTGCAGTACGTTCACGGCGCTGTAAGAGAAGTAATGACCGCTTAGCATATATTGGTCCATCCCCAACGTGACATTTGTTAGGAAAGAAGATGATCCATCTTGCCAACCAAGGGCCACACAGAAGTCATGGAGAGATGCAGCTGGCTGCAAAGAGGGGTCTAGATAATTAAGATGAAAGGGCGGGACCTTGCCATTGCCTGCCCCAGTACATTCACAAACCTCTGGTGAACAGAGATCGTAAATTAGCCCCTGGAGCCTAGCAGCTATATAATGGTAAATGATGCAGTGGCCCCCAGCAAGGCTGCTGAGCACTGCTGAGTGATTCTAGCTGATCCACTCCAAGGAACACTGAGTTCATGGTCCAAGTAAACGGTGGTTCCGCAGCTCTGCTCCCCTGCCTGTGTGGGGTAGGAGGGGTGTGGCCACGGGGAAGGAGGGGCGTGGCCACGTGCTGGCACCTTTCTCAGCAAGGCTGCCTCATTCACCAGCAGACCTCTGGGAACTTGCAGGAGGTTGTTCAATGAACGTCTGTGCAAGGGAGAGAAGGTTCCAGTCTTTCAGAACATGTGCAACTAAACTACTCAGGAGAGGACCATCATGTGGTGGGATCAGCAGGGCAGGTGCTGGGAGCCGGGCCACCTCCGCGTAAATGCTGACTCCTCTGTGACTGGCTCCGTCACCACTCCGGCAGGTTCCTTCACCTCTCTGGTGAAAAAAATAACAATACCCAACCCATAGGATTATTTCAAGGATGAAATCACTTCAGGCGTGGAAAGTACTTAGGATAGTCCCTGCCGTCGTAAGCTGTAATTATTCTTTAATAGGCTGGTATTCTGCGTGTACACATGCGTGCACGTACCTGCTCTCCCCTTCTGACGGCTCTCCCTGTGTGGCTCTCCCGCTCGCTCGCAGCCTTCCCTGGACACAGCCTCAAGGTGGGGGGCACCTCAGGTGAACCCCTGCCTTTGCTGCGCTAGAAGCAGCAATCGAGTCCCCTTTGTGTGCCTCCTGTCGTCACAGCATTTACCCCACTCGGGACCTGGAGAGTGAGTGCACTCCCTGGGTGGGAGATAAGCTTCTTCCTGAAGGCGGGGGAGGGGGTGTGGCGGCGAAGTGATGCTGACAGGCGGCCCTGGGAGCCTGTCCTCTGGGATGGGCCCAGAGCCTGACTGCTGGGGGGCGGGGGTGGGGTCCAGGGAGGTGAGGTGGGGATGATGGAGCCCTCGCCCTCGCCCGAGGGGTCATTTTGTCCTGTCGTCCCAGGGTGAAGCTTCTGGGCTGGAGAAGGAACGCCTTCCAAATGTTAAAAGCTGCAGGCAAAATTCTGTGGCTCTTGTCTCACAAGCGCTTCAGCCGGCACAAACCGCCTTCTGTACCCTGGATTCAAATGTCCAGGGTGGTCTGGGGCGGGGCAGGGTGGTGTCAGCATAATCTTAGGCACTTTGAACAAGGCTCTTAGCTTCAGCCTCTTGCCCTCCTTCTGCTCTGCTCTCCGATGCCAGCACCACCCTATAACTGAGGAGGTGGAGGCTTTCTTTTCCCCTAGCATGGCAGACAGAGAGTCAGGATGTGATGCTGGGAGAAGCCTGCTTCTTCCTGCTGGGACCGCGTGCCCCAGCCGGGGCAGCTGGGCAGGGGAGCCAGGAGCAGTGTCCCTGCGGCCCTTCAGTCTCTGCCTGACCCAGCGGGCCACAGGCTAGACCCAGGTGTGCGGTGGAGCAGCCCCTGAAGCAGTGGCAGCCCCTGTCTACTCAGGACCGATCCACTGGAACCGTCCCTGGCTTTAGGCCAGAACTTTCAAAACACAGACAGCCAGTCAGTTAATGAATCCCTAAATGTTAACGGGGCTCCGTGCTGAGTCATCGGGGGTGGGGGGCATAAAACAAAGCACAGGCGCACACTGTGACCCTAGACCCCAGGGCTAGAAGTGCTAGGCGTTGAAAAGGAGAGCCTTCCATGGAAGGCCATGGAAGGGAGACCAGCTGAAAACAAACAAACAAAAATCAGCAGCCCAGATGGGTTAAGGGATTTATCTGAGGACACATCCTGTCTCAGGAGCAAAGCTGGTCTTGAAGGAGAGTATTACACACGTTAAGCAGAGACAGGCCCTCGAGGGGGAAGCCGGTGGGGCCATGGGGGCCGCCTGTGAGCGGGGTGAAGGCACAGCCCCGCCCGCAGCAGCCAGGCCTGGCGCTGGCCCGAGAGGAGCAGTTCTGCAGGGGACTTACAGGCCAGACACAGCAGAAGGAGGGCTTTACTGGACAGCACCTTTTGATACAGGGATTATGGATGGATCATTTTTATCCTCTTATCTAACCTTTTCAGTATTTTCCAAGCCTTGCGTGAGGGGCATGTACGTATTCCTTTTTTTTTTTAACTAGAGGGATAAAAAGATACTTATTAAATCCAAACAAGCAGAGCAGTCTGGATTTTCCCTGATAAACAACAGAAGCCACTGGGAATGTGCTCAGCGAGCAGTGTCCTGGCAGAAGTGACATTTGTGGGAGATAAGACAGGTGGCGCTGGGAAAGGTGGGTGGCTGGGGTCGGGGCAGGGCTGGGAGGTGAGGCGGTGGGGTCTGGGCACTTGAGCAGTGGACGGGGGAGAGAATCATCCAGGCGAGATGCGAGCAGTGCAGGGTCTTGGTGACTGATTGCAGGGAGTAGGGCAGGAAGAGGAGACGGGCAAAACTGGCTGCACTGGTTTCCCACCGCTCGGTGCCAGAGATGAGGCTCAAGAAGCCAAGAGCTATGCGGATGCCTGGACTTCGGAATGTGTTGCCCTTGGGCGTGGGGGTGCTGTCTGTTCCTCAGAGGCCTTTGCAAGAAAGCTGGAGGGAAGCAGAGAAAAGGCTCGGGCAAGCTTTGCTCCTTCAGCCAACAATCATCTGGTAAATTCCCTACTGTGGGCATCCCTCCACGAAAGTATTTGAGGTCAGGCAATCGAGGCAACATCAAAAGCGCCTCTGGATTCTTCTCTTGTTATGATATTTTATCTCAGCCAAATCAATGGAAGTCTCCTGTGAAAAGTCAGTTTCCCTGGAAAATAAAGCTGGGTTCTACCCAACAAGTAGTAGCATTTGGCAAGCTCCGAGGAGGAAAGCCAGCGTTTGGAGAAGTCCTGGGGAAAGTAAACACTGGGGCCCGGATGCCACCGTAGGGCTGTGCCAGCTGGTTCTGTCTCGTCCTCGGCTGTGGCTCCTGAGGCCGCAGGTTTGTTTTGGGTTCTTGCTGCTACAGACCTGTGGCTCAGCCAGGCCCCTGTGCAGACTCTGAAAGGGGCGAAGAACCGAAGGTGACCCAGACTGAACACAATTCCTTCACCCGATCGCGGTGCGGAGGACTGAATACCCAACGACAGGCGGGTGAGCCGAGGTTTCCAATGTGGTCCTTTCGTTTCGGTGTACATGTTCAGGTGTGCTTCTCTTTTGGCAATGGTTTTATTTCTTGAAAAGCTTTTACATAAACGGAAACCTAGTTGAAATTCATCTGAGATTTAGCTATTTAACATACTTCTCACTCCTGCCCCAGGCCTGTGCCGTTGACCTTTGACATGCACACAGAGGACCCGGTGACCTTGTTAAAACTTAGAGTCTGATTCAGAGGAGGGGTTCGGGGGGTTGGGGGGGGCGGGGGTGGGGGCTGGTGCTGCTGTTTGGCAAGTCACACTTCGAATGGCAAGATTATGGAAAGTCCTTGGAAAACCAAATCTGAATTCCCCAAATGGCAGTACAATTACCTCTTAATTTTAGTAAACGTGGGTGTTTCTTGCATTTAAAAAAATGCAAGATGGATGAATACCTGCTGTGTAAGAAGCACTATTCTAAGTGCCGTGTGTTGTGTAAAGAATGTAAGTTTGCCCCAGACGTGGTTCATGCACCCTTTCCAACTGGCTACCATGCCAGAACCAGCCCTCCTTTCTCCCCAGCAAGTCTTGGGACACTGAGTTGTAAGAGCTCTCTGCTTCAGACACAGTGGCAGGTTACAAAGGCAGGGTGCCCTCTGGCTATTATTTTGATCATGTCATCTGTCCAAGGGACACCCAGCGTCACCAAGAACCCTGGAGAGGATGACAAAAGGAAGGCCTGGAGTTAGTGAGGCTGAAATCGCCAGCTTTCCCCTGCAGACCCAGACTACCTCCTTTTTTCACTTCCTTTGTAGGAAAATTACCAGAGCTAGTAGCTTACCTGATGTCTAAGGCTGTGACCGAATGCAGGTCCAGCTGCCTGCCACTACAATGGCCAGTACTTCAGAGGCTGGTGCTGATGTAAAGGCAAGTGGTTTATTCAGGTGCCAGCACCCTGGGAGATGGGGACTCGAGTCACAGAGCCCATCTCCCATCTCAGTGGAGGCTGAGGTTTCTATAAGGAAGGAGAAGGGAACAGAACCAAGCAACCAAGGGAGGGGCTTGCAAAGTGCTCTGCATGCAGACGAGCACAGACCAGTCCGATAAGACAAGTGACGGTGGGTGAGCGTCATCCCAGGTTAGTCATCCCGGCTCCACATCATCCTGGCCTTATGTTTGGAGACCAGCAAATCTCCCAAAGCCAGGGGTGCCTGCAGGTCGGGGTCTGTATCTTTTGAAGTTCGTTCCTAGGATTCTTGTGCAAACATGCTGTCCATCTACAAGCCATGTAGTAGTCAGAGTGAGCGCTCCCAGCAACAATGTCGGGAGAACGGTGGGTGGGCTGGACTTCCCCACTGTTACAATTTCCCACTGTTACAAGGCCTGTTGTTGAGCTCACCAGGGTTATTTTCAAAAATCAAACTGTTTTTAGTAATCTTGTATGAGCCACAGAATGTGAAAGTAGTCATTTTTATAAAGTGCCAGAAAAAGTCTAGTAATTATTGTTCCAAACAAGCCTCTCTTTCTCTTCAGTTTGTCTGACATGGAAAGAAAAAGAAAATCTTCCCAAATGAAAGGTCTCACAGTGAGCTGTGCTAAGCCTGGGTGGCTCCCGTCACGGTCACAGGCATCCTGCTCCCTCCTCCAGCCATGGCTTGTCCCCCGCCACCGCCACACACACACCACAGCAGCGTCTGGTGGGAGGGCCAGTTCGCAGTCCCTGGGTTCTGTGTTTTATGGTTTGGGGGAGGGGGCTGTGTTGGGGCATGGAGGTGTAATTCTTTTTTTTTTTTTGCATCTAGACAGTAAATGAAGTATTACTGTAATTCCTCTTTCTGAGCTCATGGAAAAACTGGAGTCATGGAATGTTAGTCTCACAGAGGAGGAAAGTTTGACGGGGAGGTTACCTGACTTGCCCCAAAGCCTGTAAATCGTGCCGGAGGAAGAGCTGGGCCGGGCAGGGCTCCCGGCCCTGACACAGATGGCGTTTTCCTGAAGCTGGGATGCCGCCAGTGCTCCAGCCCCAGGGGACACTTCCCGCCCTCGTTTGCATAGTTGTGAGCCTTCCCAGTGTCCAGTGCCAAGTGGTCATGCTGAAACAGTGATGTTTTACCTTCCATCAATTAAATGATCACTCTCAGATGCTTGCTTCTATAGTTGCTAAATTATCCTATCCTGTCAGTGCCCTCTGTCACGTGGAACAAGTACTGGGGAGAGGCAGCGTGTTCATCAGCCGCTTTACTGGGATTATGTCTCTGGGGTAGGTTTTATTGCCTCCGAGACTTAGCGGCAGAGTCCCAGAGGAGTGGAGCAACTTGCTCAAGACCACACAGCTTCTAAGTAGCGGGACTGGGATTCCAACCCGGGACGCCCGCCTCCACAGCCTTCGCATAGCAGCTTGTCGCACCGGCGCCGCTCGGGCAAGGCTGCCAGTCTCTCCGGGTCCTGGCTGGGGGCTCGAGACCCTAAACCGTCAAGCGAAGTTGCCACAGGCCACTTCCTCCCCTCTCAGCGCCTTTCCTTCCCTGAAACTCCTTCCAGTCCCCACCCTGCCCTCCTGGTCAGGACCACCCCATTTTATAAAGGGGGTGTTTTAGAGCAGCTCGGACTCTGAAGCCAACCCACGGAGGCTGCTGCGTGCTCAGACCGCAGCCCGGGTCGACCTGAGGTTCATCCCCACAGACCAAGGAGCAGGGTCATTGCCAAAGACACCTCTTTCTGCATGATCACTGACTGAGCAAAAGTCAGCAGGTAGGATTCGTTGGTGTGGAAATCATCAGAATAGGGTTTCCTATCCTGATCTCTGGATTTTCTCCCTGAGGCTCCAGGGAAAAAAAAGAAAGAAAATGATAACACCACAATGAAGAAAAGAATTCTAAGAAAGCAGAGCTAGATCCCAGGAGCCCAGACGCAAAGCCTCCGGCAGCAGAAGAGGCTTTCTCCTCTCTCAGACGGCAGTTTTCAGAAAAGTACCATAATTCCAGCCTGAGAATGGAATTATGGCTCACCAGCCAGCAGAATGAGCCCCACCAGACAGACAGACAGGCAAAGGGAACACTTTACCCAGTGTGGCAGGGGTCCCCAGCGCTGGGACTGGCTCCCACAGGAAGATGGGACAGTGAAAGTCCCAGCTCTCCTTTCTGGGGAGATGTGAGAAGGGGAGGACATCAGGGAAAGACCTGACTCTCTAAGGTCAAAGCCACCCCAGGACACCTCCTAGCCATCAATGCAGACAATCCAACCTGGGGTCAGAGTGCTCCAGAAAGCTCTGGAGCCTGTGGTCGTTGGATTCCTGAGTGCCAGTCATAGTCAGGAACCACTCAGAGGCAGGGTCCAGCTTGGATTCTCCTCTCCTGTGGCCACTCTGGAGCTCTGCCCCTTCGGGGTTCCTTCTCTGCCTTCCCCTCAACCTCTCCAGATGGGTCTGCCCAGCGCTCTGGCCTGCCCCCTCCTCTTGCCCTTGCTCTTTCTCCTCATTTCCAACACATGCTCCCGAGGGACTGTGTCCAGTCCATGGCTTTAGCCACCACCTGCCAGTGTGGTGACTCCGGCCTGCATCTCCAGTCCTCATACCTCCCCTGAACTCCAGACCTTTGGAGGTAGCCGCCTCCTGGACATGTCCTGCCGGAAATGCAAGGGGCCATCAGGCATGATGGGAACACCTGGAGTCGTCCCCCTCCCTGGAGGCAGCCCAGTGTGGACCTTCACCGGGGCCCAGCACGCACCAGGCAGTGTAGTTGTCTCCCACTCGCCTCACCCTTACCCTCCCTGCCCACAGTGTCTCCAAGTCAGGTCAGTGCTGCCACTGAACTCTCCCTGGAACCTGTCCCCTCCACTCCACTCCTTCCACCCTCCCCGCCAAGTCATCCTCTCCACTACTTCCAACCCCCTCTCCCCGTCAGGCCCTCAGTGGCTTTTACTCCCTCAGGACCCTGTCCCTCTTCCGGCCCCCACACTGAGACACCCCCCCACACTCCTCTCCTGCTTCCCCCCCCTCTGATTAGCCCTCTCCCCCATGCTCTAGACCAACTCCTCTCAGCACCCTAACACAGCCAAGCCTCTGTGACTTTGCCTTCCCCTAGCTTCCACCCTGACTCTCCCCTTCCCGTCTCAGACAGGCTTCTTGAAAGACTCATCTGCACGCTACACTTGCTGTTTTTCCATCAGTCCACCGTCCTCTGGCTTCAGCCCGCCTGCTCACCACAGCCAAGTCCCCAGCCAGGCGCCTCTCCCCTCTCGTGTGAGACACAGGGGACACTGGTTCTTTGGATGCATCTTGGGGGCGGCATTGCTGCTACCAGCTCCCTGCCCCGGGGCCCCACCGCCCATTTCCTCCTTGAGTCCTGTCTGCACCCCTTCCCCTCCTGGTGGCTGCTCTGTACCACACCTCCACTCCATCACCTGTCATCACTCACCTCTTGCTCCAGACGCGAGCGCCCCAAGAATTCTCTCACCTGCTCCCACAGTGGCGTCTTCTTACAGGCCAAGGATGACACCCACATCTGATTCTTCACCCCAGCTCTCCAACCCGAGCTCCAGATCCTTATATCCAGCTGCCCACAGGACACTCCCTCTGGGTGAATCACAAGCACCTCAAAATCAGCATGTCCAATACAATTCCCCTGGCAGACTGGCACCCCCCATGCCCCTTATTGTAAAACTGGTGTCACCATCTACCAAGATGCCTGTGCTAATATAATAGCACCTTAGTCACCCCTGACTCCTCCTCCTTCTCCTCCACACCCTGTGTGCAGCCTCCAAGTTCTGCTGGGTCCGTTATCCTAGACACTGCCCGGGTGTGTGGTCTCTCTTCACGCCCGCCTCCACTGCCACAGTCAAGCTTCCACACGGTCCCCTCCTAGTTACCTGTCCCTCTTGCCTCCAGTCTTGCCTTGGTTTGTTTTAGTGGATCTGCTCACAGCCTGCTCCTGACGGAGATGGAATCGCTCACCTGCTTCTCCATCCCCTGCAGGACTCCTGGCTTGGCTCTAGGCCCCCCACAGGGCCTCCCTCTTCCTCTACCCTTGACGCCACCACCCCCTGCTTAGGCCAACCCCACCACCTGAGTTCTCTGAATTCTCGCCTCATTTTGCTTGCAAACTCCTTCTCACCCTTCAGGCCAAAGAGCAGGTGTGTCTCCTGTCAGTCCAGGCCTGGTGCCTCCTCCAGGGCCCCGCAGCCCCAGCTGCCCTCCTGCTCCGTGGCACATTGTCGGAAGGCCCACAGATCTTCGGGCTGTGAGCTCTTTCAAAAAGAGCCTGGATCCTACCCACTCATCCATCTTTGTCTCCCCCAGGCTAGCAGGGCTAGGTAGCTAAGCAGTGGGTGATTGATAGGTGCTTGGATGAATCCTCCCTCCATGTGACTGTTTGTTTACGGTTCTGAGCTCCTCCAGGGCAGAAATGTTTGCAGCATCCACCTGGCCGCAGTGCCAGACATATTTATTGCAGGAGAGAATGAGGTACCAGGTGGCGGGCCCCACCCTTCTCCAGGGTTTGCAAGAGTAACTTACATTCTTTGGGCTTCTGTCAAAAATTAAGATTTAGTCCTTATCTATCTCTTAGCGAGCAAGCCTGGGGAACAGAGGGGTGCTCCTGGAATGCAGAGGCAAGTCTGCTGGGGAGAGTGTTGGGGGGCTCTGCGTTGCCTCTCCCCACTTCGGGCAGTGGTTTGTAGCCTCATGACCAGTGGAGGATCTTCGGGTTCAGAGACCGGCAGGCTCCAGGAAGGGAATGCGGTGTGCGGAGAGCCTCTCCAGTCCCAGGACCTGTAGCCTTGGTGCCAGGAAGTGGGTTGGGGAGGGGAGGGAGGACTGGGCCGTCGGCAGGGGCGGGGAGGCACCCGGGCTCCCGCCCTCCGCCCGCAGGGCCGGCCTCCCCGCCCCTCCTGGCCGCTTATTAGCCGGGCCGCGGTGGAAGCGCCCTCACTGCCCGCCGTCCGCTCACCGTCGCTCCGCACGTCCTCGCTCCATGGCGCTCCTCCTGCGGCTGCTGCCCCTCGCCTTGGCGCTGGCCCTGGACCCCGCCACCACCCTGGCGGGCCCCGCCAAGTCGCCCTACCAGCTCGTGCTGCAGCACAGCCGGCTCCGGGGCCGACAGCACGGGTAAGCCAGCCGGCCGCCTGCCGGGGTGGCTTTGGGACGGGCTGGGGGCACCGGGACAATCCCGCGGAGTGGGACGCTCCCTCCGCGGGACCATTCTTCATGAAGTGGAGAGAGGAGGGGACGGTGGAGGGAAGCCCAGCCACGGAAGCTTTGTAGAGGAAGGGGGTGGGAGTCGACCAGTGACCCCAGACTCAGGCCAAAAACATGAGACCACCCAACCCCGGCTTTCCACTTCTCTAACCGGCCAACAGGAGAAAAGGGGAGTCCGCAGCTCTGCCCAGAATCACCATGGGAAGTTGGCTGGGCAGAGAGGAAGCCCACCCAATAGCACCCGTATTCCAGTCCAGCCAGGTCCTTGTCCAGCAACTCCAGGTGTGACACTGAGGCCACACAAGTTGGTAGCATCCAAGGCTGCAGGTTCCTGTTCACCTGGCCTGGCTCCATGCCCACCATCTGGCACTAGACAGAGCTCTCTGTGCACAGCCGGGATAGTGAAGGCAGTATCTCCCCTGCCGGATGAAGAGCGGGAGAATTCCATGGCCTCCCACCCATTGCACAGACAGGGAAACTGAGGCTGGAAGGAACACAGCACTTTCCCAGTACTGGGATCTCTCTTAAAACAATAGCTACATTTGTAACTTTGGGACATTTTCATCACAGACATTCCTTAGGGATATATCTGCATAAGATGTGTTGGCTTTAGAAGGCAAAGGCAAGCAGAGGGTCTGACCTGGTAAGGACCCCGGCAGACACAGGCAGAGGTGGGCACTATTTCTGCATCCCGCACTGGGCCATCCTGCTCACACAGAGCCGGGCCGTGTGCAGCTTCCAGCCTGCCCGGTTGCCCCAGCTCCTTTCCCACCACCAGGTACAACCGCATGTGGGTGGAGTCGTGTACCTGCCCAAACACCACCGGGTGCAGGCGTTCTTGCCCAGGGAGGTCCAGACCACCTCATGACCAGGGACATCTGTACTCAGATCAAAACTCCCTGTTAGGAGTGATTAGAGGTGACTTCATAGGACTTTACAAAGCCTTGGGTCCCACCCCAGGACTGCCACAGGGTTCTGGGTCATTCCCTTATTACCTCTGCCTGTGTCCCTACGCCCTTACCTGGCCCTTCAGGTGCCCAGGCCTGCAGGGAAGGAGACAGCTGGGAGTGAGTCTGACTACTCTGCAGAGTGGAGTGAGGCCAGGCCATGCCACAGACCCACTGCCCTACTAGGAGGAGGAGAGCACCAGGGAGGGATGTCCTGGGGTCTTTAGGGAGCGGGGAGCATCACCTTGGACTCAGGCTGGTACTAAAGGATGAGGGCACAGGTCAGAAAGATGAGGGGCTCACATGGCATTAAAGCCCAAATGGGAGCAACTGGCATTTTCACTGTCTCTGCCAGGCTCACCTTTGTCCCTCTGCCTTTCTTGCAAATGACGTGTGTTATAGTTTCTGCCTGGAGGTTTGTGTTCCTTTGTGTCTTCACTGCAAAATAAGGAGAAGCGCCCCCACCCCAGTCCCCTGTAACCCTGTCACCTAGAATGGCGTCTGCACATCACAGTGACACCTCCCCAAAGGCGTCAATCTCTATAGCAAACCTCCTTCCCACCAGAGCACAGAAGAGACACTAACCAGCCTGAAAACAGGTTTGTTGTTTTAATGCAAATGCTCTTTGTTGTGAATTGCAGGTATTAGATCGACTTTCCACCTCCCTGCAGGCCAGCCCTCCTGATTAGCTTCTGCGTGCAGTTGGCCCGCAGTTGGAGAGGCCTGCGGTGATCTGTGATGGGTGATCTGTGATGGGCAGAAAGGTCTAGGAAGGCACATGTGCACCCCTCCCCCAGGGAAGTCTAGGTGCTCAGGGAGACGGACTGTGGCAAAATGGTTGCAGGTGCCCTTGCGTTCCCTCTGATCTAACTGTCCCTGCAAATACCCCAGGGCTGCCTGCCTGACTCAGGGGTGTGGTGCCCTATACAAAACAGATAACCTTGCTCAGGCTCCAGCCCTCCGTTCAAAGTGAAAACGAGTGAGAAGGGAAGAGAAAGCTCTCTGCTGTCTGAAGGAAGGACAGAGTGCTCTGAGACGGCCCCCCGCTGGTGTGCAGCTGGCATCACCTGCGCCGCTGTCGCAGCCACGGCTCGTGGTCCCATTCCGCAGGTGGAGAAAGCGCAGCTCAGTGAGATGGCATGGCGTAGACCAAGGCAGACAGCTGTTGGGAGAGTATTGACAACCACGTGGTCGCTCCCCTCCCACTGTATCTGTGTTGCCATAGGGAAGGCAAAAATAATACTGAAAGAGAAGTAAAAATGCGGTCACGCTTCCGAATAGCACCGACCAAAACCGGACTGAGTTTCCTGAAGCACTTGCTTTTCAAATCCACGTCGTCGCACAGCAGAGCTGCTGTGCTTGAGGCAGAAGGCCCAGAAATGACTCGCTCACTTCACCAACTGCTGTGTACACGGCCCAACCCTGTCCCCCGATGTGAGAGGGGGGCAGGCCACAGTGCCCCCCAGCCCCTGCTCCTGTCTCAAAAGGCAGCCGCAGAGGAAACTCACTCCGCCGAGGAATGTTGGAGCCACATTCAGAAGAGACCCGCTGAAGATTTGCCAAACGCCCACGGGAGCTGCAGGGGATTCGGCAGTAATTGTTTCCTGCTCCGTCAGATGGAAGAGTTTCGGAAGCTGTGCACCTAGGGCTGGAGCGCGGCCAGCAGGAACTCCCCAGGGGTTGGCTGGGGACTGCTGTGGCCTGCGAGTCGCAGACAGCAAACAGAAGCAAGGTGGCTTCTTGTTAGAATCCTCTGGGAGCTGAGGGCATTGGGCCAAACCGAGTCACCACTAAGGGGACCTGGGCTCTCCTTCCGGCCCACCTGGGCTTCCCTCTCCAGCCCTAGCCGCCCTGGCCCTGGGGTTCTTACACCAGCTTGGCTCTGTTTACCGTGCCTCTTTGTCCCACTCACCTTTGCCTACTGAACCATCGGGCAAGAAGTAACAGCCACATGGGCGGAGAAATAAAGGGTTGGCACACTGTTCACCCAATAACCTGGGGATGGCAGGTATAGGCGTCCTGCATTATCAGTGTCTTCCTGAAAAATGCACACACATCAAGGGATGCCTGTTGGTTGCATTTTATAGCAACAGAGGAGTCGGTGTGAGAGAACGACACCCAGACTTCTCTGGCCCAGGGCTTGTGTGAAGGCCCTCGGCCTCTTCGCCTTGCTTTCCTCTGACTCGGGATTCAGCTGCACGGACTGCCTGCCCCCAGCTCAGGACGAGCCCCTCCCAGGGGCCGCCACAGGGCCGGGCACGGTGCGGGGCAGGACTGGGTGCCCCGGGCTGGAACACATGGAAGCGGAGCCCCACGGCTGTGGGAGAGAAGGCTTCGCAGCCCAACCCCATGGCATTTGCCCTCGGCTCCTCCACAGAGTTCCTGAGGATCCTTCTGAACTGGGTGGTCCTGGGAGTGGTATTTTCATTCTGTTCACTCAACTTCTTTCCGAGATGCTCCGTCCCTCTAGCCCAGCGGCCCAGCGCTGGGCCCCGCTAGAACAGAAAAGAAAGAACGAGGCAGAGCTTCTGCCTGAAGGTTCTTTGGGAGGTGGGGGACGGAGGCGACAGACACACCCTGGCCAGCTCTAGGAATCTGTTTACTGCCCAGGGCCAGACAAGGGCTGTCTCCCAGGTCTGAGGTAGACAGAAGAATGTCACCTGGGGCACCAGAAGGCTTTCTGAGGGAGGTGGGACACGAGCTGGGGCCTAGGTATGAATGACGGCGAGTCCAGTGGGAGAGCGTCTTGTGCGAAGGTCCAGCCGCAGCCAGCCCTGTCCTCTTGTCTCTAGGGCGGCACTGGGGCAGCTGCGTATGGGAACCAGGCGGCCGGTCTAGGGATGCAGGGTATGACTATGTGTGGAGCTGCTGGCGGGGGGCGGGGGGGTGCAGGGGAGAAGCAAAGGAAGGCTGGGGGCTTCTCAGAGAGTTGCTTCATTTACTTAGCAAATGCACAATTGTACTTAGCTAGTTATCCCACTTAGTGACGTGCAAGCTAAAACTTTTAAGATGCTTTTACTTCTACTTGCCAAATGTCCATGTCAGAGGACACTCACATGAAGAAATTATGTCCCTCCCTGTGTGAGGTACTTTGGCAGTTTTTAGTTTGGAGGGAAACTTCCAGGAGGGTGATGGAAATCTAGGTCAGGAGGATCGATGTCTGCCCCAAGCCACCCTCTGGTACCAAGACTGAAAAGCCTGTATCTCCTACATATCTAGAATGTCCCAACGTGCCAGCAGGGCCCCCGGAGGGAAGGACGTGGAGGTGGGTGGACGTGAGGTCATCTTGCTAACGCCGCTGTGT
Organism: Trachops cirrhosus; assembly: GCA_028533065.1. Classification (NCBI taxonomy): domain Eukaryota; kingdom Metazoa; phylum Chordata; class Mammalia; order Chiroptera; family Phyllostomidae; genus Trachops; species Trachops cirrhosus. Next base: position 28,440,218 of record CM052546.1, on the reverse strand, counting down.
TGTTTCAGCCCCAACGTGTGTGCGGTGCAGAAGCTCATCGGCACCAACAAGAAGTACTTCACCAACTGCAAGCAGTGGTACCAGAGGAAGATCTGTGGCAAATCAACGTGAGTATGGGTGACCACCCAAGACCACAAGGCGCCCAGAAGGCTGGGCTCCGCGTCCTCGCGCTGTGGGGACACTCGGGGCTGGGCCGGCCCCTGGAAGGCCTGGCTGCTCCGGAGCCGTGCGGATGCCTGCGCAGACACACCAGGGAGCTGCGTGCCTGGGAGCGGCGGCTTCAGTAAGCTGGCCGGTTTTGTTTCGCATTTTTAAGGCCTCTGACGAGAATTGGTTGCATTTTTCAGGGCTCATTTGAGATTACAAGAAGCATGAAATGTGGTGTGCGCGTGTGTATGTGTGAATTTTTTAGCTGTTATTTTAAAATTTTTATTTTTTAAGCACATTTTATTGATTATGCTGTTACAGTTTTCCCAATTTTCCCCCCACCCCCTTAGCCCCTGCATTCCCCAACCCTCCAACATTCCCCCCACTTAGTTCATGTCCATGGGTCGAACATATAAGTTCTTTGACTTCTTCCTTTCCTATACCATTCTTAACCTCTCCCCACCTATTTTATGCCTACCAATTATGCTTCTCATTCCCTGTACCTTTCCCCCCCATTCTCCCCCTCCCCACTGAAAACCCTCCATGTGATCTCCATTTCTCTGATTCTGTTCCTGTTCTAGTTATTTGCTTAGTTTTTGTTTTCATTGTTGTTTTTTTTTTAGGTTCAGTTGTTGATAGTTGTGAGTTTGTTGTCATTTTACTGTTCATAGTTTTTGATCTTCTTCAATTTCTTAGATAAGTCCCTTTAATATTTCATATAATAAGGGCTTGGTCATGATGAAATCCTTTAACTTGACCTTATCTGGGAAGCATTTAATCGGCCCTTCCATTCTGAGTGATAGCTTTGCTGGATAGAGCAATCTTGAATGTAGGTCCTTGCCTTTCATGACTTGGAATACTTCTTTCCAGCCCCTTCTTGCCTGTAAGTTTTCTTTGGAGAAATCAGCTGATAGTCTAATGGGAACTCCTTTGTAGGTAACTGTCTACTTTTCCCTTGCCGCTTTTAAGATTCTCTCTTTATCTTTAATTTTGGGTAACTTAATGATGATGTGCCTTGGTGTGCTGCTCCTTGGGTCCAACTTTTTTAGGACTCTCTGGGCTTCCTGGACTTCCTGGAAGTCTATTTCCTTCACCAGTTTGAGGAGGTTTTCCTTCATTATTTGTTCAAATAAGTTTTCCATTATTGCTCTATCTCTTCTCCTTCTAGCATCCCTATGATTCAGATGTTGGAACATTTAAAGTTGTCCCAGAGGTTCCCAAGCCTCTCATTTTTTTGAATACTTATTTCTTCATTCTGTTCCGATTGGATGTTTATTTCTTCCTTTTGTTCCAAATTGTTGATTTGAATCCGGTTTCCTTCCCCTCACTGTTGGTTCCTTGTATATTTTGCTTTATTTCACTTTGGGTATCTTTCATTTCTTCCTTCAATTTGCAACCATGCTCAGTCAATTCTGTGAGCATCCTGATTACCAGTGTTTTGAACTCCGCATCGGATTGGCTATCTCCTCGTTGCTTAGCTCTTTTTCTGGAGTTTTGATCTGTTCTTTTATTTGGGCCATATTTCTTTGCCTTGGCACACCGGTCTGGTTGACTGTTTCTTTAATTCCCTGGTTGTTGGAGTTCCATGCAGTTTGATTTTCTGGCAGTTCTGCAGTTCTGGTTGTTTATTGTTTTTAGATTGGTAGTTATCCTCCTTTCGGTTGTGCGAGGAAGTGAAGGGTTTGTGCCTACGCCTCCTTCTTGGCTGGAGCTCCTTGAATTTCTTAATCCTCACTTAATGATACAAATATCATCATTAAGGAGAGGTGGGCAGCCTGCGACTCTGGGAAAGAAGGCCCCTGGTGAGCCGATGCTCCAGGCCCGCGCTGCAGTGCTGAGGTAGATGCCCCAGAACAGCGTGAGAGAGCCTAGGAACACGCGCATTACCAGTCAGTGTAGCCTTTGAAGAACAGAGGCTGCGACTCCCTCATTCAAACCCTGGCTCCGCCGCTTTTCTGGGCAAGTAGCTTCACCTTGGAGCCCTCAGTCACCTCATCTGTGAGATGGAAATAGCAGCAGGACGACTCACAGGACTGTTAGGAGGACTGAATGAAGCAGTGCACGAGGGAGACCGCCTGCCGTTCCCAGCACCACCAGGCCTTGCAAATCTAGGCCACGAAAACAGAGGTGGGAGTGCCAGCGGGGCGTGGGCCAGTGGGGTGTGCGCCAGCGTGGTCACGACGGGGCTCGGCGGCGTGCAAGGAGGCGCGATCCCCCGGCCACTTGCTGCCTGGCGCGAACGGGGCAGCGTGCATGTTCTAACAGAAGCCCGTGGAAACCTAATCTGTTCGGGCGCCAACCGTCAACAGAACTGGAAGCTGGCTCTCTCCCACAGACAGCGACGTGTGCTATGTGAAACCTCCTGAGCCTCTTGGGAGGGCCTGACCCCCCCTCGTCTGCATCATGGGAGGGTTCTGAGACTGCAAGCTATTGCCTTGAACAGTTCCCATGTTAGGGATTTTTAAAAGTGTTGCTTTTGAGCAGATAGCTCCTTCAGTTGCATAACCAACTAAAGGAAGGTAAAATGCTCTTTCTTTAATATGTATATGGAAATAAATACCCCAACTTCAATCCTTATTATGTCAGTCAATTATCCATCCTCGTATGCATCAAGAGAAGTCAGGGATCGTGGCAGAGCTGGGGAGAGACCAGCAGCTCCCTAGGAGCCTGTCAAGGGCAAGTGCGTGACAGCTGGCTCCCCACGTGCCCAAGCCCAGCTTCAAAGGTAAGGGTTGAGTGAGCTAAGAGGACACACCTCCTGGGTTCAGGAACAAACACCCAGGGATAGTTCTCGTTGCTATGGACAAAAGAGATTATGCAGGTTCTGAACCACAGATCCTTTCATGGTGCTCAAGTTAAAAGGAAAAGAAAAGAATATACCCTGGCTGGGTGGCTCAGTTGGTTGGAGCATCATCCTGTACACCAAAAGGATGCAGATTCAATTCCCAGTCAGGGCAAATACCTAGGCTGTGGGTTCGATCCCCAGTTGGAGAACATATGGGAGGCAACCAATCAATGTTTCTCTCTCACATTGATGTTTGTCTTTCTCTGTTCCTTCTTCTCTCTCTCAAATTAGTAAACATACCCTCTGGTGAGGATTTAAAAAAAAAGAATACCTTTAGTACTCTGATTTTTCCCATGTGCAAATATTATGCACTCAAATAAACCAATTACTTAAACACCAAGCCAGGCCCCATACAAGTGCTTCTTGGAAGGTGACCAAAGCATCAGTACCAAGCAGACAGAGAACCCTGGGTTTCAAAGAGCTCTTCCTTTGTGTTAGTACCTTTGTGTTTCCCTGAAAATGGGACCTGCCTGTGATGTCAAGTTGGCAACGAGTGGCATTGGCCTTGGTGTCCCGGGGGCCCTGTGTGGAGGCCTGTGCCCGAGCAGCAGCAGCAGATTGGAAACGTGCCCCAGCAGTTCCCAGCGGGCACTGCTGTGGACAGTGAGCCGTCCTGGCTTATCGGCTCTTGTTCCTGCATTCGTCTCCATCTGTGTGCTAGGACACGGCACAGGTGGCACAGTGGTGTGCTGGCAGATGTCCTGGTGACCCGGTTCTCCCCTCTAGGCAGGCCTGGCTTTGAGAGGGTGGCCGTGTCACAGTGCACCCCCGCACACCAGTGCGTGCAGGGCGTCCCAGGCACTGGGAAAAGGAATGGATGGGTGGGGCATGGGTGCAGAAGGTGTGGTGTGCAGGGGAGTCAGGCAGAGCCCAGTGCCCGGACCCAGCCGTGGCTCCGGCCTTATGGAGCCAGAGGGGACAATAGGCACATTCAACTCTTCAGTGTGGCCCTTGCTTTGGGCAGCTTCAAAAGAGGAAATGAGGGTAGAAAAACATGGGGTGAAACAGAACTTCATGATCTGGGACAAGAGGGTCCCTTCCTGGAACACCATTGCGTGTGAGGCAGGCGGAGCTGAGTTGGTGGAGGTCCAGGGAACCTGGGAGGGAGAGGGGAGCAGCTGACCGTTGTCCCCGGGGGAAGCGGAGGAAGAGCAGCCTTGCCGCTCACTGTGGTGCCCAGGACCGAGAGCCACGTTGGAGCCGCCATCTGACCCCCAGAATTAAGTGCCGTGGGTGGCCAGGAAGGGAAGGAGAGAGAGCTGTGCTGGCTGGAGTCAATGTCACGCTGGTGGGAATGGCTCCCTGTGCACCTTTGTCTGGGTGAGGACCAGACTGGGCAATGGGGAGCACGCAGTGGTTGGAGGACTCTGTCCGCGCGGGGCCGCCTTAGGCAGTGGGAACTTTCTCAGCAAGTCTCCAGGAAAGAGGCTGGAGCAGAAGTATATGTTGTCACAGGGAAGGGGCAGCACAGGTCACCAAGAGCCCAAGATGAAGGAAAACTTGAACTTGAACTTGAAAGCAGTCCAGCGACACCAAGCAGGGGTAGGAAGCACGTGTGCATGTGTGTGTATGTGAAGACTTTGTAGTGTCAGGTCAGAGACCCAGGAGCCTGGAGCCCCTCCATGGAGGGAGGGAGGGAAGGAGGGGACACGCCACACTTAGCACTCCCCTCAGGAGTCCTCCCTACATTGTTCTCGGACAATCACTTCTCGGCTTTTCCTGAAAGAGAAGAACTGGAGTCTTTGGTGCTATTTGTCAAGCCAATGTGTGGACTTTATTGCCAGAAGAGGTTACCAGTGGGCCTCTGTTTAGGGACTTGAGTGAATCTTAGGACTTGGACATTTCAGGTAGCTTTCATTTCAGACCCTAAGGAGCACCAGAGTGGTCCAGTAGCTAAGGAGACAAAGAGAACTGAGTGAGCAGCATCCTGCTCTGGTTTCAGGCCCCAGTTGGGTCAGCCACCAGGACATTTGTACACGCAGCAGCTTGAGGGAACGGGTCAGGAACCTGCTGCCCCCAAGACGGGCCTCCTTTGTGTGAACCCCGGCGAGAGGGGGGCCTAGTGCACAGCCAAGTCGGAGCTGACATCGCTGTTGCAGGAGCTCAGATGTCATAAACGTGGCACCCCGAGGCCAGCGGGAGCTGGCAGGTTGGAGAGGCAGCTGTCCGTTCCAGAAGTCGTGAAGTTGCTTCACCAGCAATGCGTTTCGCAAGCACAGTAGCCCTTCTCCAGAGCCGAGCTGAGCTGGCAGGACACTCCCCTTTCTCATGGAGCAAGCGGCGCTTTGCCCCAGGCTGAAATATTGGTGCTGCCCCAGCACTGCATCAGCGCTTCGAAATCTGCTTCTTACCAAAGCCGCCGGTGGAGTCGAGCTGTTCGTCAGCTGGCAGGGCTGTTTCCAGGAGATTTCATCCTGGCGGGGCAGCCGGGGGCATCGCTGTGCAGCTGTGGAAGAGCCTCCTTGTCCTCCTTTCTCTGTGTCCCACAACTTTGGTCCCAAGAGGAGGTGAAGGGGATGGGGAGAAGCCATGCAGGGAAGCCAGGCTGTCCCCAGACCCACACCAGCACCTCCTTCCCTGTTTCATGTTCGCGGCCCTGCCTGCTGGGACCCATGAGTAATCTGCTCCTAAATAGCTGAGATATGACATACACCCAACACCAGGGGCTCACCAAACCTCTCTGTTGTGCAGTGCTTCCCAAAGGTTCTGTCCCGTTCTGCAAACTCCTGGGCGGCAGCGTAGCTGACGTGGAATTTTGTTCTGTTGAGTATTTTCATGAATCCATGTACCATCTGGGGCAAGGCCCTGTGGTGGACCCCTACACACGTCCAGGCCCTAATCTCTGAACCTGCAAACACGCCCCTTACAAGGAAAGAGAACTTTGTACATGTGATTAAGTTAAGGGTCTCGAGAAGGGGATTATCCAGCATTATTGAGTGAGTCCAGCATAATCATAAGGGTCCTTATAAGCGGGAGGCAGGAGGGTCAGAGTCAGAGAAGGGCATGACAATGAAAACTGAAGTAGGATGCTGCGGCCAAGAGCCCAGAAACCCAGGCAGCGTCTAGAAGCTGGAAAAGATAAAGGATGGATTCGGCCCTGGAGGCTCCCGAAGGAATGCAGCCTTTGAGCCCAGCCTCACGAGGCCAGTGTCTGGCTCCAGGCTTGTAAGTTCAGAAATGCGTGTTGGTCTAAGCTACTAAAACAGTGCAGATCTGTTACAGCAACAACGAGGAACTAATGCAGGCCCTGTCTAGTGCGTTACGTAGATGTGCTGTGGGAGATTTATGACCACGTCATTGATTAATGGTCTCATGGAGGACATTGCTTTTAGTGAAATTATTAACCTAACTTCAATTTTAAAGTTTACACCTGGAGTTTTTAAAGAAGAAGCTCAACAAGTGAGCACTCAGTAAATACTGAGCATCTGTTAAGTGACTTTCGTGGGTGAGTTCCTTCAGTTCTTACAACGACCCGATCACATCAATCTGGCCATCAGCCCATTTACAGAGGGGGAGACTGAGGCTCAGAAGGGCTAAGCAACCTGCTGGTCAGCGGGGGAGGTCGGCTGCCCTGGGGGAATGAAGCCTGGCGGCTAAGGTCAGTGAGCAGCCCTGTCGGGCCTGGGCGAACGGCCCCGGATCGCTGTCCACAGCCCTACGACCTGTGGCTTTGGGCCCCAGGGAAAGGCCTTCTCAGGGTCAGCAGAGGCCATTTGGCCCAGAGTCACCAACCTTCTCCCGGTTGCTCCCCCCAGTCCGGTGTCATTTTGATCACCGGCTATGAGGGGCCTCCCCAACACCCCTGGTGAGATGTGAAGGGCCTGGGAACAGAGGAGGCACGGTCAGTGTCCAGGAGCCCCCAGAATGCCCTCACACTGCACACAGATTGCCACCAGAGAACGTAACTACATTTTCTGAAGACAGCCTCATCACTAACCAAGCTGCACCCTGGTGGTTGGGGGTGGTGGGGTCTTTGGGGATGGACAGTCAGTTAGAACAAGCCCACTTTCACTAGCGGGCTCAACATTTTGATCTTCTGGGCAGCTCGAGAAAGCTCAGCTGTTTCCCAGGCCAGCAGTGCGGAAAATGGACCACGGCAGGTGGCCCATCTGTGGGGCGCATTCAGTGTCTAGACAGTGTGGGTCTGTGTTTGCTCTGCGATTCCTCTTGGAAATCATGACACACTGAACGGTTTACCTGCCGTCACAGGAAACCAGCTCTCGGGCTCTGCTCCTTGCTCCACCCCCATCCAAGGTCTAGTTCATCTCCAGGGTATTTACAGCTGCGGTAGCCGGTAGCCGGCCAAAAGCATGAAGGACACTTGGGCGAGAGTGATTGTTTTAATTTATTACATTAACTCCATGGAAAATTATTTGGGGAGAGAAACACCAAAAATTCTCTCAAATCATGAGTTAAAAATCTAGGGGGCTGGAGGGGAGCTTCCGGAGCATCTCTGTCTTCAGGCTGTGGGTTGACACTATCGCAGTGGCCCTCCTGAACCCCCTCTCACTCTCTTCCTCAAGTGGTTCTCCTGGCCAGGGAAGCTGAAAGGTCTCAGTGTCCTCCAGGACATGCTTTTTCTGACCCAAGGTTTTTCCTTACTGGGCTGTGTCAGGCCGAGGAGAGCCAGACGCCTTCATTAGAACAGCTTTTGCTGTTGGGATTCGATTCAAAGACCAAGAAGTTGGTCCTGTCTGTACAGGGAAGCCCAGGAACTTGGGAGACACAGATGGGGGCTTCCCCTGGTCTCCATCCTTGGCTGCCTTCATCCCAGAGGGATGGCATCAGACCTGTGACCCTGTGGCTGCCCCTGGCTCCCCACAGCGCGGACATTCTCCCCAGGGCCAGGGCTGCACACTGGGCTGAGAACAGACCGCTTGCCCAGGAAGATTTGGTCAAGATCGTCTTGATGGGCTGTCTTCTCAGTCTTCAGTTTCCAGCTGCTCTCTGCTGCTTGGGGCCATGCAGACAGGGTCCGAGGACAGTGGGCATCGTTGGGGCAGCTGGCAGCAGGGAACCACCCACTTCGGCAGCATCTCAGCCCATAGGGCTGCCAGGCTCAGGCTGAGAGGCTGGGCTTCCACCTGCTCACCTGGAGAGCACCGCTGCTGGACTGGGCAGCAGGAGGGCCGGGGAGGGAGAGGTCAGCAGGGCGAGAGGAGTGGGAGGAAGCTTCCTGGCAGAGGACCAGAAGGAAGGCTTCAGCTGGGGAACTGAGCCCCTGTGGGGGAGTGTGCTGGGGACACGGGTGCAGCGAGCCCACCTGGAGAGGCACGGGGAATGCTGACGAGGGGTGGCTCTTGTCACACTGGAGAAAATACCTGTGACCTTTCACTGTCGCACTCTGCAAGTCCGCCTCCTTCCCCCTGCACGTGCATGGTCTACAGCACCGGGAAAGGGGTTGGACTTGCTGAAATCTGGGAGGAGTACTAGACCTGCCCCTCCCCAGCTGTGAGGTCAGAGACCCCCTGTCCCTCGGAGCCCTTGCAGTTTTCTGACTCCCTGGAAGTGTCCTTCCTGCAGAGACTTTGCTCCCAGATCTGCACCTCCTCCCCACCACACAGTTTCTCCTGTGTCATTCTGACCACTTCCCCTGCCCCCACCCCATACACTGTTTCTCCTGTGTCATTCCAACCACTTCCCCTGCCCGTGCCCCATACACTGTTTCTCCTGTGTCATTCCAACCACTTCCCCTGCCCCTGCCCCATACACTGTTTCTCCTGTGTCATTCCAACCACTTCCCCTGCCCCTGCCCCATACACTGTTTCTCCTGTGTCATTCCAACCACTTCCCCTGCCCCCCCACACACACATTCACACTTGGCCACAGGAACCAGTGTACACTTGGGGGGTTGGTTTTCCTTTGTCCTCAGTGAAACCCTGATGAGGTCACCTGGGCTGTTGAGCTCTCTTGTGGTTTTTTGGGATGAAACTCAGGTGCTAACACCCTGGAAGAAGAGTCTTCTGGTGATTCCCGTGGCTCAGCAGGGCGAGCGTGGCTGGGAGCTTCGAGGCACGGACTGTGCAGCACCCAGGTGTACGAGGGTCCCCAGAAATAAGGAAGGCTTCAGGAGAAGACCTGTCCTCACCCTGCGCATCTGCAACTTCAGGGAATGTCACCCAGGCACTTTTGGAAAAAAACTAAGCTTTGGGAGACTTGACTTAATCCCTCCTCCCTACCCCAGTCACAGAACCCCGGTATTTGTTGGAAAAAGCCTGGGATCCCCTGCGTGGGTGCCCATCTCCTCGTCCTGTGGGCTCAAGGCTTGGCGCTGTCCCTGGGTTTGGCTGGGAGAGGCTGGCGCTCTCCGTCTTTGAGAGTTTGTCTGCCCCTGGAAACACTCCCACTGACTAGAGTTCTGAGTGTGAGGTGGGAAGGGACCTTAGAGATCATCTAATTCAACTTAAGGATTGAAGTCAATCCTAAAAGTCAATCAAATTTTACTGTAGTTTTCGAAGATAAATTTGTGGGTTGGTCCAGTAGAGTCCTGAGAACACCAGCCTGTTTGGCTGTTACAAGTACAGGGGTGAACGGTTCAGAAGGACCCGGATGGCGAAGGGCGGGAGGCAGGGGGCACGAGAGAGGCAGGAAGGTGGAGAGGACAGGACAAAGAAGAGTGCGCAGGGCTGGTCACTCCTCGGCCATGCCCTGGGGTTGGAGGAGTGTTTCTGCCAATGACGTGCGTAGCTCCCTGGCGGCTGAGAATCCTAGCCAGTCCGTCGCTGAAACAGTTGGATCACAGACGAACCAGGCTTCATCTTCTCAGGACTCACAGGGCTTCCTTGAGGTGATTCTGGTGCAACTGTTAGCGAGAGCAGAGTGTCTGGGCTCACTGAGAGCATGCCCTCCCTCCTCTCCCCCAGTGCAAAGCCCCTTCTCCCCCAGCCGCCTGCCCCTTCTGGTGACATCATTAAATTGCCGCGTGTGAGCAGCTCCGTGTAAAACCCGTAAAACCTGCTGCAATTAAAGTCTGAGCTCTCTGCTGTCCCGAAGGGCATCTCTGTGTGTAAGAGAGGAAGAGAAACACAGGGCTGTTTGCATCTGGTTTCTGGGCTGCCGAGGAGGGGCCTTAGGGGGTGGGGGGGAGTCAAGGGTAAAGGGGTCCAAATGGGTGGTGACGGAAGATGATTTGACTGCGGGTGGTGGGCACGCAGTGCGATATACAGATCGAGTCGTAGAATTGTACACTTGAAACCTATGTGAGCTTATGAATGAATATCACCCCCAATAGATTTCATTTAAGACAAATTTTTAAAAGAGAGAACACCTCCTTCCTTGCAGTGATATTTGAAATTCTTGGGGCTTCTCCAGAACATGGGGTTAGCTGTAGCTGGGGGTTTCAGACGTCCAGAAGGAGGTAAATGCTCCATGATGGACGGGTCTGAGTTAGAAGAAGAGAAATTTGTGAGTTTCTCTGCCAAACGATTTCAAAGTTAACAACTGTATGCCGCCAGGCTCACTCCTCCAAACACACAGACTAGCCGACTGGTGATGTCGGGTGCCTCCTGGAAGGTGGGTGGTGCTGTTGGGGATCAGGGTGCATGGGGAACACTTAACTATGTGGTCCTTTGTGTGTTTTCAATTTGAAACCATACAAATGTTTTCATTGATTAACATTTTGTTTTTAATTTAAAAAAATTCAAAAACATCTTGATAAAAGGAGCTTTGTTTTCATTTTCATTTTTCTAAATATATAACCTTTATTACATTTTTTCCATTACCATTCAGTCCTCTTATACACCCCTCTCCCCAGCCGAGAAAAACTTGATCACATGCACACCACCCTCCTTGGTCATTAATTGGAGAGCGAGAAGGACACGAGAGGTTTAACCCAGCGACCGTCACACGGGTTATGTTTCACAGATGAGGAAACCGGGACCCAGAGGGCGAGGCGGGACTGCCGGGAGGTCGCAGGCAGTGAGTGGCAGACTCAGAGCCAGGACGGGGGGGGGGGTTCTTTCTAGCCCTCCCTGCTGCCTCTCGGGGACACTAACTACTGGGTCCCCGGGAACTATGTCAGAGATAAGTTCTTGGTGTGTTTTTCGAATCCCACTGTTGCACATGCCACCGCTGTCCCCTGACTGTTTCCCAGTTGGCAGCGTCGGGAACATTCCACAAAGCGGAGGAGGAGTGACAAGCTCCTCGCCAGTGAAAGGCACAGGCATGATGTAGCGAACGATCCGGGGGCGGGGTGTTCCTCCCGCCATTTCCCTTGTCCACGGAGGCCGTTCTCCCCGGGGGAGGACTGCTGCACGAGCAGGAGGAGCCCTGCCTAATGCTGCCTGTGTGTGTCTCACTGCAGAGTCATCAGCTATGAGTGCTGTCCTGGGTACGAAAAGGTCCCCGGAGAGAAGGGCTGTCCCGCAGGTGAGTGAGCCAGGCCTTGCCTGTCTGTGTGGATGGAGGGCAGAGGTGGGGGAGATGAGCACCCACATAAAAGGCAGCAGCGTCTGCGTGGGGCCCGAGGGGTGAGGCTGGGCGGACCTCCCCGCCACGTGCCTCTGACCTCCAGGCTCCGTGCAAGGGCCAGAGGACGGACGCGGAGACTGAGTTGCCCGCACTGCTCCTTCCTGTTCAAGCGGACCTCCTTGATGAGCGGGTGGGACGGGCTTCAGTGCCCTGTCCATGTGCGTGGGCTCAGACCTTGTTGGCTCCGGCTGGGAGCGATTCTAAACACAGCCAGCACTCCTGACCTGCCGTGCTGGAGAGCAGATGGGACAGGTGTGGTCTGCAGCTGGGCCAAGAACACCAAGCCACCCCCACCTCGCTCGGTGGAAACCTGGCCCATTGCAGTGCCGCAGCGGGGAGAGCCGCAGGCCGGGCGGGCTTACCGCCAGGCAACAGGGTGCCACGAATGGCCACCTGAGACCAAGGACTGTGTGGCACCTGTGAATGCCGGTGGAGCCTCCCTGTTAGTCCCCATGCACCACCAGGGACTGTGCAGGGGAGACTTTTTATAAACTTTGAAGTATTTGCTGTTTTATTAGTTGAGAACGTGAGATCAAGACTTAAAAGGAAGGGGGCCAATTAGGTGGGTGCCAGGGTCACCAGGGGGTGTGGTTGGCACCCCCGGGCCATAGCCTTCCTGGCCTAAGTGGAAGCACAGGTCGGGATGTGGAATGGGAAAGGAGTGTGACGTAGAAGTGGGGAGCCCAGCCTCTGTGCCCGAAGGCCACGCCCCAGACCCGAACAGCAGGCTCACTGTGTGAGGGAAGGCCCCCCTCGGCTGCTGTGGACACACAAAGTGCCACAGAGACTTGTGTGCAGTTCTCTCACTCCAGGAACGAGTCTCAACAACTGACAAACCTGGAGGCCTGGTTGGTAGCACCTCTGGTATGCGTTCCTGCCTGCATCGTCTCAATGCCTGGGGCCTAAAGCTTTGCTCTGATGTGGTTAAAATGATTAAAAATTACCAGTTGGTCCAGTTCCAGTAGGGAGGCATTAGACCGAGTTATTTTAAGACGCTTTAGATTCCCACCAGCAGGCCATCTCCAGCCCTTTCCACGGGCTCCTTGCCGCAGAAGCGCCATCCTCTCTGCAACAGGGAAGGGTGTGGCCTGGTGGGGGCGGCCTCACAGCCCCCCCACACCCCCTGACCCCCCGTCTGTCCTCCGCCCCTGCAGCCCTACCGCTCTCAAACCTTTATGAGACTCTGGGAGTCGTTGGATCAACCACCACTCAGCTGTACACAGACCGCACTGAGAAGCTGAGGCCCGAGATGGAAGGGCCCGGAAGCTTCACCATCTTTGCCCCCAGCAACGACGCCTGGGCTTCCTTGCCAGCTGTGAGTCAACCTCCTTCTGCGGGGTGGGGGGCTCTTACTGGGGACTGCCTTACTCCCCAGAGGGCAGGCGCGAAGGACAAGACTCCGCAGGGGTTTCCCACTGTCTCAGGAAACAAGCCAGGGACCTCCAGCTAAAACAGACCTCACCAGGTTCTTCCAATTGGACAGGCCACCCCAGTGTCCTCTGAGGAGGGGCCCTGGCAGAGGGGAGGCCTGGGTCACCGAGGCTGCAGAGCGTCTTGGCCTGGGTAGCAATGGCCTGTCTTTTGAACCTGGGGTCCGCAGCCCCCTGAGCGCCACACCGCCCTTCCCCCCAGGAAGTGCTGGACTCCCTGGTGAGCAATGTCAACATCGAGCTGCTGAACGCCCTCCGCTACCACATGGTGAACAGACGCGTGCTGACAGACGAGCTGAAACACGGCCTGGCCCTCACCTCCATGTACCAGAACTCCGACATCCAGATCCACCACTACCCCAACGGGGTAGGGCATCCCCGCAGCGCGGCTGGGCTGGGCCCCAGGGGCTGGCGCCTGAGCCGTGGTCCCGCAGGGGGCGTAAGCTGCAGACACCCCTGTCCCCCTGCCCCTGCTTCTCCTCGGGCTCTCTAGTCCCACAGCTCGTGGGCCCCGCTTGCTGTGCAGGGCCTTCTCTGCCTGGGGCTTCGAGACAGTGCTTCCGTGTGCTAACTACTCCTTTTCACTGCTTTTCTGGGCAGATCGTGACCGTCAACTGTGCCCGGCTGCTGAAAGCCGACCACCACGCAACCAACGGAGTGGTACACCTCATTGACAAGGTCATCTCCACCACCACCAACAACATCCAGCAGATCATCGAGATCGAGGACACCTTTGAGACCCTTCGGGTGAGGCGCTGCCCGGGGAAGGGGCCCAGCCCGCACTGGTTCCCGAGAGGGGCTGCCTCTGCAGGAGGAGCCGGGGAGGTCTCCATTTTTCAGGCATTTAGGGGACATGAAGCCAGTTCCTCTAAAGGCCCGTGAATGTGGAGAATCCGTTAATCAGAGCCCCAGCGTGGCCACAGCAAAACGTCGTGATCACGTGCCGTAAATCCCCTCAGCCCCTCGCCTTCCGTGTGAAGCTCTCCTTCCCTTCACTGCCCTGGAGAGTCAGTGGCTTGTGGCTGCAGCAGACCAGGGTCCTCTGAGCGGCCAGGCCTGCCCTGTGGGTTCCAGAGGGGGGGACGCTTCCTCCCAGTCGGGGTTCCCACACGTGGGACTAGAATAAATGGCCACTCGGGCTGCGTGATCTTCTTGACATGTCCCCACCATGGGACCCCTGCTCCCACCCTACCCGTGTTTCCTTGGAGCCCAGGCCGGCAGCGAGGGGGCCGCAGAACGCTGGCCCTCCCCCACTGCCCAGCGGACACTTGTCCTGCAACCGGAGTGGCAAGCGGGTGTTCCTCTCGGCAACCGCCGCCCAGAGGAAGTGAGCACAGGCTGCCCCGTCAGGGCTTTTGCCCTGATTCAAGAGCTTCCTGACCACAAAGGATGCAGAGTGGGAGTGCGGCGGCTCCTCCCCTGGAGATCTCCAACACACAGGGACAAACACCCCCAGCTGGGCTGGCACCCAGGGGGCCTCAGGAAGTGGCTCTGGGGGGCCCCAGGGACCCTGCTGTCTAAGCCCTTCCCCTGCCCCCTCCCGGGTCACTCACTGGTCAGGAGCCTGCTCGGGAATGATGTTCCCACAGAGCGGGTGGTGCATCTTTTGATTAACATCCTTTGACCCCACCAAAGAAGGACCTCTTACTGTTTAGGTTTGGCAAATATGCCTTCCTTGCTCCTCCCTAGTGCCCATCTTTCTTCTGTGAACACATTTAAGCACTTGCTACTTCCCAGGCATTGCCATGTGTGCCAAGGGTAGCGAGGTGAACAGGACACACAAATGCCTGTCCTCCGTGGCACGTATGTTCTTTCTGGGCTGACAGACAAGAAACGAACAAGGTTCCCGCAGATTGTGCTAAGTGTTCGAAGTCAGGAAGTGGCAAGCAGAGGAGGCTGGTTGGGACCAGGTGGTCAGGGAAGGTCTCTGGAAGAGGTGACTTTTGAGCTGAGGACTGCAGGATGAGAACAGCCAGTTATACAAAACGTGGGGTCAGAAGCCCAGCGGGCAGAGGGAGGGCAGCAGTGAACTCGAGCAAGGGCTCGGAGGCAGGCAGGAGGCCCATGGGGCCAGAGGGAAGACAGCCAAGGGGAGGGGCATGGCCAGGCGGGCTGGGGGGAGGGCAGCTCCTTCAGGGTCTGCGGACCAGGCCCAGGAGCGCAGCTTCATCCCGAGGGCCGTGGGAAGCCACCTGTGCTCGCAGATCCTTCTGGCTGCTCCTAAGATAGCCGGTGACGTGAGGCTTATACTCACGGGGCTCACATAAGTCATCGTCACCAATAAATATTTAATTACGACAGGAGAAGGACAGCAAGCTGTGCGAGTGTGTGCAACAGCCCATTTCATAGGGCAGTGGCAGGTGAGGTGGGGGCATGAGGCAATGTCCCATCGACTACCTAGAGAAATGACATTTTAGTTAGAGCCCAAAGAAGGACGAGGAATCACAGGAGCAAAGACGGGGGAAGGGCAGGGGTGCAGGCTGGAGGCAGGAGGGGAGAAGGCACAGGCAGTACCTGAGAGGCTGGGCTCAGGCTGGGCCAGGCCCTGGGTGGCCCCCACCGGGCAGCCCCCACCGTGGTAGCAAGTAAGCTTCCGCTCGGCCTTTCTTTCCACCTTGGGCTTCTATGAAGGCCTGGAGGCCTCCATGGGAGCACTGGTGATGCTGTGGCTGCGCAGGTCCAGTCCGCAGAAATTCCCAGAGCCTTCAGGGATGCTCCGTCCTCTCCCCTCCCCCACAGGCTGCTGTGGCTGCCTCGGGGCTCAACACCCTGCTCGAAGGTGACGGCCAGTACACACTCTTGGCCCCCACCAATGAGGCCTTCGAGAAGATCCCCGCTGAGACCTTGAACCGGATACTGGGTGACCCAGAGGCCTTGAGAGGTGAGCGCCCTCAGCTTATGTTGCCGACTCATGGGTGCAACCACACCGAGCCCAAGGCCTGCTCCCATCCAAGGTATACAGGCCGCCTGCCGTGCTGTCCCATCGCTCCTGCCTGGCTCAGTCTCTGCAGAGGCCTGGTCAGAGGGGCGCACATGGAATCTGCAGCCTTTGCCTCGGGTCAGCATGGGGCTGAGGAGGGCGGCAGAGCTGGAGGCTGACAGCAGGCCTAGGCCAGACGCAGGGAGAGTTGAAGACCCCAGGGATCAAAGGCAGAACAAAGCTGCCGGGTGGGCAGCAGCTTGGCGGTATGGGGAGGGGCTGGCCCGTCCTGGCATCCTTGAAATGGAGTCATCACGCTGACCCTTGAACTCTTCCTATGTCTGCCCAGGCGTGTCATGGGTAATCTAGGACGATGGTTAAAAACCAGTAACCATCAGCTCTGGACTCTTCCTGACCAGGCCCATCCACACTCCTCAGTGGGCCTCGGAGCTGGGGGTGCACTGATTATCACTGGAGGGGAGGGGAGGGCCAAGCATGTGAGGAGAGTAGGAAGGGAGACCAGGCTCTGCACCAGCCCCCAGCCTGTCCCCTTCCGTTCCCGGGCCAATGTGTGCAGGCTCAGGTCCCCCGAGTGCCCCAACCACCCCTCTTCCTCCCAGATATAACCTAGGAAGGACTTCGTTTCTTTTGAATCTATGTAAGCCCACCTTTGAAATGTACGACCGACATGCCTGGTGCATTTCTGACACCCCGTAAATGCAAAGGGCTCTCCTTGCAGCCACGTAGGGACAGGAAAGGGCACATTGCCAAATGCACAGATGGGGACAGGCCGTGTCCTGATGACATGCTGCCTCTGTGTCTGGCCTGAGCCAGGAACTGAGCTGCAAAGGTGAATACAACACTGCCTTCACCTGCAAGGAAGTTGAAGGCTAGTGGGGACAAGAGGCTCGTCGAAGGCTAGTGAGAGATACCATGAGGGCAGAACACCGGTGGGGTACATGCAGACTGAGGGGTCTGGAAGGCTTCCTGGAGGAGGTGAGGTGTAGGTGCTTCTCAGCATAATCAGCTTTCCACTTAGAATTATGTTCCCTTTAAGATGTGTTTGTATACAGCACACTTTTATCTTGTAGATGTCAAAACTCCTTATTATACAGTGAAAATAAAAACCCACCCCTAGTTTATCCTTTATGCACATCTGCCTTTTCCTGCTCAGTGACCCATTTGCTCAAAGCCAGAGCCCTCTGTGGGGCCTGGGCTGGCAGCTGGAAGGCAGAGGCCACGAGTTCATCCCACAGTGTCCTGTGGTTCCTCGTGGGCTGGCAGACAGGCAAGATGCAGCCCTCGGCCGGTGTGCCCCGTTGGAAGCCTGGCTTCCAGCCCGGGCCCAGCTCACCCCGCCAGTGGCCCTGGCAGGTCCCCTACACCGGCCCTGCTTTCAGTTTCCGTCCTCCGGAAGCTAAATCCCCAAGGCCTCATTCCCGTAACGACCTAGCCGTCCTCTCTTCCCCACCGGCCAAATTGGGTCAGCGCCGGCTTTCAAGTCCCCCGCACTTCTGCAGGCACCCGAGGGCCCTGTGGGGCCTCCGAGGTCCCCCCTGACCATGGCAGCGTGGTTTTGGTTCCCACACAAAGAACAAATGGAAACTCGCCTCTGCGGGGAGAATAAGACAGGGGCCTTGGTGACTCTGGTGAGCGGCCGTCCCAGAGCCTGCTCTGCCAGTCCGGGGCTGACACGCATCCCCCTTGTCTGCACCCTGCAGCTTCCCCAGGGCCCCCAGCCTCTGTCTGGTCCCTAAAGCAGTGCCTGGGCAAGAAACTGGATGATTGTACTTATGATCCATGGTGGGGGTAAGTGGGGTGGCAAAGACCGGCCCATACTGGTTACCATTCCCAACGCCTAAGGCAGCCTGGCAACTAGCAGACCTTCGGGTAAAATGCACGAGTAATTCATAAACTCATTTACCAGTTTCCATCTTTTCGTACCACATTTTACATTTTTATTAATGTCTGTGGATGAGAAGTCCCAGGTAAACTCCTTTGAGTTTTCCCCCTACCCCTGAAGTTCAGGTATGAACAGGCTAATCACAAACACATACTGGCTTCTACTCTGTCCCACTGGGTGCCTCACACCCAGCTCCATCCTCGCCCCAGCCCTAGGAGATGAATGCTCTGCTGATCTCCACCTGACTCTAAAAGGCTGAGTGACTTGCCTCAAGTCCCACAGTTGGCAAGTGGCTGAGCTGGGATTCGAATTCAGGCAGCCCGACCGCAGAGCCCCAGCTCGTTTTAGAGGGGCAGCAGGCAGGAGGAGAGGAGGATCTGGGCCATGAGGTGCCGCGGCCTCGATGGAAGGTTAGCGCTGCAGAGGACAGAATCCTCAAAGCCGGGGCAGGCTGCGCTGACCCGCCTGTGTGCTTCGGCCCCCAGACCTGCTGAAGAACCACATCCTGAAGTCGGCCATGTGTGCGGAAGCCATCGTCGCAGGGCTGTCCGTGGAGACGCTACAGGGTACCACGCTGGAGGTGGGCTGCAGCGGCGACATGCTCACCGTCAACGGGAAGCCCATCATCTCCAATAAAGATGTCCTGGCCACCAATGGCGTGATCCACTTCATTGATGAGCTGCTCATCCCAGACTCAGGTAAGCCAGGCCTCGGGGCGCCCCAGTCCTACCAGGCCCACTGTCCCCTCTGCTGTCTATGGTGGCAGAGCCGGGGGAATTCAGGGATCTCTGGGGCCAACCCCCGCCTGTACCCAGCTCACAGCCCCTCAGAAGAGAAGGCTGGGCATGCGGGGGGCTGCAGCCAGAGTACGGAGAATCCTGAGCTGCAGGCCTGGGGCCGGTGGAGAGCCATCGGAGCATCGGGGGGGAGCAATGTGATCACAGAAGCCTTTCAGAAGATCTGCCCGCTGTAGCTGGACATGGAAGGACATTGCTTTCTCAATAGTGCGCAGGCATCCCAGTGGCCCTGGGAGAAATGACCGAACGGACTATGGCTTGGGTTTCATTCAGCATCCTAGCCCCAGTCTGAAATTCCAGGAAGGTCTATGTCCCGTGAGTGCCAGATTTTCAAAGGAAAAACCAAACCAGAAGGAAACTCTTTCCACGGGCGTGGTCACTGGCCTTCTCTGCGCTTCAGAAGCCATGACACAGACGGTGGTGCCTTTGTCCCTGGCATTTGACAGTGCCCCAACTAAGGGCTGGGACGGCGGCCGGCCTCTGCCCCACGGAGCCTCCCCTCGCTTCCCCAACCAGGGAGGTTTTCTGGGTGACCGTCCCCTGATGACACGAGCCCACAGTGCCCCAATGCCGCAGTGTTCAGAGGCATTGTTGACTCACGAGGTGACATTCCTGCTGGTGTATGTCAAGCTCTGGGGTGCATGGATGACAAACGAAAACAGCACTTTTAACTTTTGAACCCACTGTCTCCTTCCTCATAGCCAAAACGCTGTTTGAGTTGGCTGCAGAGTCCGATGTCTCCACAGCCATTGACCTTTTCAAACAAGCGGGCCTCAGCTCCCATCTCTCTGGAACTGAGCAGCTGACTCTCCTGGCGCCCCTGAATTCTGTCTTCAAAGGTAACGTAGGGAAGGCGCCCCTGTGAGTGCGTCACTGGGGGCAGCTGCCCCGCCGCTGTCGCCTCCCTGATTTATAGCACCCTGCAGAACATTAGCACTCCCGCCCAGCTCAACCGAAAGCAGATGTGACTTCACCAGCAACTTCAGAGCCGCTGCTGTTTTCTTTGGCAGAGCAGAGAATGCATTTGGGGCTCTGGCCCTCAGAACTGAAGAGTCTGCATCCATCAGGGGAGCAGAGCACTCCCTTGCCTCTTTATGTGCAGGGGCAATGGCCAGGGTGATAGTTAGGCGGTCAGAGTGGGGATGCAGCCGAGTCATGGCCACCGGGTGGCGGAGACCGGGCCAGCTGTGCCCATGCCTTCCCCTCCCTCTCAGGGCAAAACTCCAAACTACCTCGATACTCTGGACCTTCTCGTGTTGTTCTCTAATTTGCAGAAGCTGCCAGATGTTAAGGAGTATTGCGGCCTCGTTTGATCTCTCAATCTTTGTCTCCAAAGTCAAGGAGAGCGGGGCTCTTGGCCTCTCTTCCTTTCGGGGCGTGTGCCTGCACCTGACCACACCTTCTCTTGCAGAAGGAACCCCTCGCATTGATGCCCGCACGAAGAACTTGCTTCTGAACCACATGGTTAAAAGCCAGCTGGCCTCCAAGTATCTGTACCACGGACAGACCCTGGACACTCTGGGCGGCAAAAAGCTGCGAGTTTTTGTTTATCGTAATGTAAGTTCTGGGTCCTCGATCACGCTCCTTCTTCTCTCAGCTCCGAGAAATAGAAGAGCTGTGAAAAAAAATAAGCGTAAAAAAAATAAGGAAGGAAGGAATTTCTGCAAAATATATCTGATATCAAAGGGTGAAATAAGCTTTTGCAGAAGGATTAGAATCCCTTTTTGTGGAGGCCTTCGGGAATAACCCACACCCCTGGCTGGGCTGGCTGGGCGGGCGGCGAGCGGTCCGCCTGGAACTCAGAGTGAGGAACTCAGGGCGGAGGGGTGGGGGTCTGAATCCTTCCTGGCTTAGGCGAAGAGACGCCCCCTGGACTGAAGCACCGCCCTCCTTGGTCCAAAGGTTCTGTCCTCTCTTTTCCTGTCCCCTCTCTCTCTTCAAAGCCAGCAGCTACCCGGGAGTAGCAGGCAGGAAGCACAACACAGCGTAGCTCTTGCTCCAGACCAGCCAGCACCATGTGACCGAAGATCGTCGACATCTGTTAAATACATAAATCAATAGACTTGGCCTATTTATTTGGCCATTGTCAATGGACTTCACGTGTCACATGATAGTCTCATTGCGGGGCCTCTATGGGACTTTATCGAGGCCTCCATGGCCCTCTTTCCAAATTAAGGAACACATTTTTATGTTTTTCTTTCCTGGAGAAAATACATTATTTTATCCTAGTCATGAAAACCCATCCTGGTGCGTATTCACTGGCATTCATGGGTGACCCCATCGGCACAGAGCAGGGGGCTCCTTCTTGGGGGATAACCTGCCCTCCCCGCTCCCTCCGTCCAGAGCCTGTGCATCGAGAACAGCTGCATCGCCGCCCACGACAAGAGGGGAAGGTACGGGACCCTGTTCACCATGGACCGCATGCTGACCCCTCCAATGGGGACCGTCATGGACGTCCTGAAGGGGGACAATCGCTTCAGGTAACCAGCCCCATCCCAGGGCGTGGCTTCTGCCAAGGGGACATGCTGGGGAGGACGCTGGGTGTTGGCTATTTGTCAAGATCCCCCCTCCCCCTGGGCATCAGTGAACACCAGTGACACAGTGATGTGACCTTCCAGGCTTGTGGGAAAAAGGACCTTGGAAGCCACAGCTGAGAAAATGGGTTACTTCTGGGAGCGTGGCCCTCGCCCATGTGGGGAATGGGGAGGGGCTGCACTTTTATTACTGGAGTGCAGGGAAGGCCTCACGCCCTCGGTTTACAGTCCCGGGCGAGCCGAGAGCTCCCGATTTCAAGCACACATGAGCCCCACTCTGTGTAGTGTCCGCCAGTTGCACTTGAGGACTTCTTGCCGCTTCTTCGCGGGCTCCCTGTGCCAGTCTCCTGGCCTGTGTTCTCCATTCTGACCTCCTCGCTCACTACTAGGTGCTGTGACACTGAGTGTCTCCTGTTACTGAGGTCAGCCACCTGTGCAACAGCCTGGGAGACCCACCTGGGGCCCAGTGCCTCAGCCAGGCTCCGGGTCCGCTATGCCGCTGTCCCTTCTTTCCTCCTTCCCCCTCTGGCCTCTGACTTCTGGCCGTTTAACTGAGCTTAGTATTTAGGAGAGAAGATGCAGACTGGAATTAATTGTCCCTTTTTTGCATGGGGTGGAACGGGAAGTCCCAGTGCTCTGGGCCCCAGCTGCCCACTGTGGGGAGGTATATGAGGGAAAGAGACGGTGCCACCCAGGCAGGTGACATTTTCTGTGCCTGTGCCCACAGCATGCTGGTGGCTGCCATCCAGACTGCAGGGCTGACGGAGACGCTGAACCGGGACGGGGTCTACACAGTTTTCGCCCCCACGGATGAGGCTTTCCAAGCCATGCCACCGGGAGAACGGAACAAACTTTTAGGTAAACACCAGCTTGAGTCCATGTTGCAGCTTTCCCGAAGTCCCTGTGTCAGTCAGGGTCCCCCAGGAAAGAGCTGGCCCAGCACAAAGGGTTTGACCGAAAGACACGTAATGATGAGACTGTTGGCAGAAATGTGGGCAGGATTAGGGATCCAGCAAAGGGTGACGGCGCCCGGGGACTAAGAGCCCTGGGAAGCCTCTGCCGCCCCAGGTGTGGGGTGGGGTGGTGGACAGGACCAGGGAGAGCTGGACCAGGGGGCACAGGACAGTAGGCGGAGCCACAAACAGCTGCCCTCAGAGCCGTGGTCACCAAGTGCCCCAGCCCAGCTCCCTGCCCTCGCCCACTGCCTGCCAGGCCGCCTGTTGGCTGGCTGCAGGAGGAGAGTGAGGGAGCCTGCAAGACACATTTCTTGGCATCAGCCTTCCCCGTACCAAACAAGGTAGAGAAGAACAGAGAAGACTTCCCAGAGGGTGACAACCAGCCAGTCACTGCAACATGGCTTCCACTCAGGGCCTGTGAGTGAAGGCCATCTACCTGCATCGCATGTTTTATCCCCGGGACAAAAGCTATACCGAGAAGCTGGTCATGGCCCTGAGAAATGAGGTTGAGCATGTCTGAGCAGAAATCTAGTGGTCAAGAGCTCGGGCTCCCAGATGACCTGAACGCCGGTTCAAATCCCAGCTCTGGCATTTGCCAGCTGATTGGCCTCTAGCAGGTTGCTTAACCTCTCTGAGCCTCAGTTTTCCCGTTAGAAAAATGAAGATGATAAGAGTACCTTGCTCAGTGCATTGAGGATTAAATGAAGTGTTCCCCACAGTGCTGAGCATACACCCTCCATCAGTAATGGCTGGAGTGGAGGGGAAGTGGGATGGGGTGGCAGTGCTAAGTTCCGGCGCATGCTCGTGAGAGACACTTCCACCCATCACAGAAGGTGGGCCTGAGAAGGAGGAGGACGAGGAAGGACCTTGGCCAAACCCTGGGGCCACATAGTCTACACCTCCCTTCCTGCTCTGGAACAGAATAGAAGGTTCAGGTTGCAGGCAGCCGTGAGCGGAATTTGTGTCCTGTTTAATTTTCTTTATTGCTGAATGAATGCCTATGTCTCCAACACAGACGTGTGTTCCTGAGAAGAGGGGAGAAGTTCACTCTGAACATAAACTTTCCACCCTCTCTCTGTCCAGCAGGAACGAAATATTCCCCCGGGGGCCTGAGCCTGCTCGGCTTCCGTTTCATTTTCAGCTGTGTGGGAGCAGAGGGGGGTGAGGGCCGAGCGTCCCAAACATGCCCTCCTGAGGGCCCATGGGCAGGATCGGACCCCAGCCCTCTGGGGCATGGAGGGCCGGCCGCATGGCAGACACCTCAAGGGCTGGCAGTGTTTCCGTGGGGGGGGAGCTCTGGCCAGCTGCAGGCTGTGCTTGGAAATCACTTGGTACCTGGTGGCTCTGTCCCACAGCAGTAATATGGAGGTGTCGATAACCAGTGGACTCTCCAAAATGCTTTAAAACTTCTTGCCTTCTCAGTTCCAAGATGCTGGAAATAGCCCTGGGGAAATTCAGCCATTTGGCTGGTTATGTGAGGATCAGGGGGTAGCCTTGATAGAGATGAGAGAGCAGCTGGCAGGTTGAAGAACTGCCTCCCACACTTAATTTGGGAAATGCCTGTGCACCTTGATGAGCCATCTGATGCTTTCCAGTCAGTGGGGAGGCTGACGTGGGCTGGAAGGAATGCTGGGGCGTGAGGCGGGGGACCCGGCGCGGGAATGCCCCCTCGGCCCTGACCTCATCGGCTCCATAGCTCCTCCAGATTGCAGCTGTCAACTCTTTCAAGTTCTCCCTTCAGGAAATAGCCAGTCTCTGAATATGCATTTGAGAGCAGAATGTGTAAATATTTCACTACTGTTATAACTATCGGGAGCCACGCTGATGATGAAATGTCCCAGATGCCAGTGCTGGAAGGTCCCTGGCTTCCCAAGCAAATATTTAGCTCATGGAAACGTGAGTCACTCTCACAGAGGGCTATGGATTAACTCCTTCTCAGCACCACAACTCAGCAGCCCGCCGGCTGCAGGGGCGGTTCATGGCCACGGACATATGCCTTGTTCGCCGGGTCGCCGTGGAATGGTGGGGCAGAGGGCTGAGCACGCAGCGGTGCTCCAACTCAGGTGTGACCCCTTCTATCTTCTCCTCTGGGCCCTCCTTGGCCACGCCAATGACCAACCTTGGCACTAACTCTGCTTTCTTTCCCACACACCTGCAGGCAATGCCAAGGAGCTTGCCAACATCCTGAAATACCACGTTGGTGATGAAATCCTGGTTAGCGGAGGCGTCGGGGCCCTGGTGCGACTGAAGTCTCTCCAAGGCGACAAGCTAGAAATCAGCTCAGTGAGTGTGCCTGTAAATTAAAAGGCTGGCTGTGGCCTGCCCCCCGGGCTCCAGGGCCCCTCTCTCCCCGAGAATGGCAGTAGACACACACACAGTCTTTAAGACATACCTTGAATCTCTGAGTGCATTTTGTCCAACAAAAAGAAAATAGAAAAGGGTCTTCAGGGAAATCAAGTGAGACTGTGGTTAGACATGAATAAGAACTCCCAGATTTGCAGGGAAATAAAGACTCTGATTGGCATCTAGGAGAGGCTACTGGATCTTTCTTCCCTTAAGGAGATGATGGGCAATGACTTATATGTCTTGAGAGATAAATCCCCACTCCCCTTCTCACTTCTCCCAAATCCAGGGCTCACGGAATTGTGCCATGAGCCAGACCATCTGAAAATGCTTGCTCTACGAGCCTTCCCTCGCTCTGCACGTTGAGACACATTCCACTTTGGAGCTGCCTGAGGCCTCCCTGGCTGCCCCAGCCAAGGCCACTAATCCCCCTGCGGAAGGACCGCTTTTCCAGTGTGTGGCTGGCTCAGCCTCTGCGCCCAGCGCTCTCCCACCCTTCAGCCACCCCTTTGCTCGCTGGCTTCTCTCCAGAGCACGGGAACGCGTGTAGGAGGCAGGAAGGGGCACCTGAGAATCTCCCAGCTCTTAGATTTGGCTGTCAGGTCCTGTCTGTCACAGGTTTCGGTCCCCCCTTCCCGCCATGGGTCTGGTAGTGGGTAGTCCAGGAAAACCTAGATAGACTTACTCCGGTACCCTTCCTGTGAGAAAGCCCCAACCAGGGCATCCAGCCAAAGCGCAAAGAGCCCTTAACCCAGAGCTGAGGCCTGGCTTCTGGCCCCATCCATCCATCCAACTGACTTAGCTTAAAGAAGGCCCCTGGCCCCTCTGGAGCCTCAGTTTCCTCTTCTGTGAAGTGAGGCAGTACTACCTGCCTCGTCACGATACACTGCTGTGAGGCGAAGTGAGGAACACAAAAGAGCATTTTGTGAATCGCAGTGTGCTAAGTCGGCACGAGGGGCAGGGGTGAGTCCGGCAGACCAGAGGGTTGCAGCGGGCAGGGACTCCTCCTTCCACCAGGGCATCCCCGACACTTAGCCCAGGGTCCGCTCTCCAGACGTGCTGAGTCAACACTGGCTGAATGAGTGAGGTAAGCGTGCTCTAAGCGTGCTCTACGGTCAATGATTGTTGCCTTTTTTCTCCCAGAAAAACAATGTCGTGTATGTCAACAAAGAGCCCGTTGCGGAAGCCGACATCATGGCCACCAACGGCGTGGTCTATGCCATCTCCAGCGTCCTGCAGCCTCCAGGTAAGGCCCCGGAGCGGCCCCCTGCCCCTAAGTGCGCGGCTGCCTTTCTCTAGCATTCGGTGTGTGATAGAAAAGCTCTTCTAAGCAAAGATAAGAATGAGGTGCGATCTGCAAACCCGCCTCCGTGGACGGCATCACGGTGGCTGAGTGAAAGTGAGTGAGGAACTGTCCTTTCAAAGCCGTCACCACGAGGTGCGCGAGACCAGACCTGTCCTTCTGCCCTCACTTGTGCGTCCTCCTCCCTTGCGCTCTCTCCCCACGGGCCAGGTTCTGCCCTGCGGTATGAAAGTTGTCAGGGAAAAATTCAGTGGAAAATGCGGGCCAGAAAGCCCAACGGTGCCCCTCAGTCGTGGCGGTCAGGCAGTGACTTTCAACCTTTCTCCTGTCACGGCTCACATAAATGAATTACTAAAGCTCTGCGGCACACCAAAAAAGGTGTTCCTTGTCAATCTAACCAAAAGAGCAGGTATAATTTTGATTCATTCACATTGGACAGCTATTGTCGTGTTGGCTGTTGTCATTTGTTTTTAAATTTGACAATCTAAGGGAAAAGAAGTCAGTGTCCCTGACTAAATAGTCAGGTACTGCATGTTTTAAAAATTCAGCAGCACACAAGTTGAAAATCACTGGTATTGGGAATGGCATGCTAATAGTTTCTCTCTCACCAAAGCTGCCTTTTCTCTCACCTCCAGCCAACAGACCTCAGGAACGAGGGGATGAACTAGCAGACTCTGCACTTGAAATTTTCAAACAGGCAGCAGCCTTTTCCAGGGTAAGATGCCTGCTAGGTTTGGCCCTGGCCTGAGCAGCCTTGCTTGGGCCCCCCGTCTTTCTTCTTGGGCCCACAGAGGGGTCCTCCAGGTCCCCTGTCTTCCTCGGCTGCTGTCCCAGGGCTCTCTTGAAACTCCTTCCCTCTCCCATTGGGCATCCTTAGCCCTGGCCTGCGTGGAGTTCAGGGACAGGAACCCAGGCAGTCCCGGCTTCCCGGGCCTTCAAACGGAGGCCTCTGAGCCCCTGTCCGTGGGGAAGCTGCTGCTGGTGAGAACAGAGGCAGCCCCAGAATCCATCCCTCCAAGGAGGGCCACCCGTCCTGAATCCGCCTGATGGTGGTCTGGCCTGCCCTCAGCCTGGGCCTGTTTACCATGATGTGGCCCCTAGCAGGTGCTTCGAGGGCTTCCTGGGCTGTGGTGTGGGTTCTGGACACAGGGCCAGCTCTGTGTGGCGACCCCGGCCCCTTGCCTCAGCCCCGCCCTCCTCAGGACCCCTGACTCTTTCTGCTGCTCTTCCTGCTTCCTGCCAGGCCCAGGGCCTGGAGCCCCACCCAGGTTGCTCCACTTCTTTGGGGCAGGTGGAGCCCCTTGGGAATATTGAGCACCAAACAGAAGGCTTGCACTTCAAATAAAAGGGTCTATGGGAGGTTGCCCTTAATGCAGAGGCCTGCAATTGAAATGTGTTGCTTTCCTTTCGGACAGAGGGGTGTCCTTAGTGCCCCTCAGGAAGGTTCTCGGCTCTGAGCTCCGACTCCCCTGTGCAATCCCAGCTCCCCAAGCTCCAGGCTGGGGTCTTGGTGGAAGCCTGGCTTTGGGATCTCCTGGGAATGTTCACATCAGACTCTACTTGGTATGAGTTTGCACGTCACTTAAGGCTGCTGAGGCGAACTGCGGGCTGCTGAGGCGAACTCCCCGGGGCCCAGCAGTTCCACGTCCCCCTTCCTCTTCCGCCTCCCCAGCATTTGTTCTGAGGAGGGATGGCAGTGAGCTAAGCCACTGCCGTGAGCAGGTGCAGGCACACCTGTCACTCCAAGTCCTGACACCTTGTGTTCTCTTTCAGGCTGCCCAGAGCTCTGTGAAGCTAGGTAAGTCTGGCCCGGGTCCGAGGTCCCCACAGGCCTGTGTGGGCATTACCCCCAAGCAGGCCATCCCTACCATCTGCTGTATAGAGATGAAAACCTCGGGGTGCGAAAAAGCCAGCCTGGTCTTTGGGGCCAGGCGCAGAACACTCCATCTTGTCCTCTATAAGGTGGAGATAAGTTCCTACCAGCCTTTCAGGGCTGATGTCAACGTTTGGCTTCGGGAGCCTAGAAATAGTGCACAGGGGCTTGGCAGGAGCCCGCCATGAGGACGTGGTTCCTAGCCGGCAGTGTGGAAAATCCCGGTTCAGAACCTCACTAAGGCAGGAGGCTTCACAACTCACAAGGGACCTGCTGGGTGCAGGGGAGAAGGGCAGAAAGAGACCCCATGGGCCCCACGCCCACGAGCCCGACAGGTCCTAGACAGACGTGGGAGCTGTGCGTCCTTCTCACCTGCAGACCTCTCTCTTTCAGCCCCGGTGTATCAGCGGTTGTTAGAGAGGATGAAGCACTAGTGCGAAGCACCGCGCGAGAGTGCACCTCTGCAGCTCCTGGCCAGGTTCTCCCGGTTTGCCAAAGAGACTGACAGTTTTCGAAACCAAATAGCACACTTCAATGTACATGGGCCGCACCAGAGTGAGCTCTGCGCCTTGGGCGGGTTGCGGGAGGAAGGAGAGAGATGTGCTTTTCATTTTTGTTCTCTCTAAACATGGCTGTTAACCCACTGTGTGGAGAGACCTGGATGTCCCTGCCTGACATTCACTTTCAGAAAGGACCTGTCCCAAACTTGGAACTTCTTACCCATGCCCACTGCTCCGGAAAAGGGAACCGAAGTTTGTGGAGTTTCCACAGCATGCATCAAGCAACCCAGCGCCGTGGGGCATCCTGGCACTGTCTGTGCTAGCTGTTCACGTTGGAGAAATGGCGTCACTATA
The DNA here is from genome assembly GCA_028533065.1 of Trachops cirrhosus. Classification (NCBI taxonomy): domain Eukaryota; kingdom Metazoa; phylum Chordata; class Mammalia; order Chiroptera; family Phyllostomidae; genus Trachops; species Trachops cirrhosus. The sequence continues at coordinate 28,411,844 of CM052546.1, read as the reverse complement.
AGCTATGAGTTGAACGCTCTGTCAAACGTGTCTCAAGTCTGCGTGTGGCTTGGACACGTCGGTTGGCCAGGTAGATAAGAGGGTAGGTAGAGCACACAGAGCCCAGGATTTCCCAGGTGTGGCGGAGCCATGGTGTGTTTGTAATAATAAAGCCAAAGAAACGTGTGCCCGTGTGGATGGGGACTGGCTTCTGCTCGGGGCTGTGACGCTCCTTCACGCCGACAGCACCCCTGGGAGCGTCTCAGCTGGGAGCCCTGAGGACGGGCTGCTCCTCAGATACCCAGACAGCACATGGGGTTTGCACCTCAGTCTTTGTGGCACTTGTGTTCCTTTCTGCTTTCACCAGCCCCGGGGCCTTGGGTCCTCAGGGTTCACTTCACCAGCATTTCTCTTACTGGCCCGAAGCATCCTTGTTCCCTTTCAGCATTGGGACCCTGTGAAATAGGCGCCCGAGCGGTCCCATTATACAGATGAGGAGACTGAGGCTCAGGAAGGGGAGAACCACCGGAGACAGAGAAAATGGCTGAGCTGGGACTGGAAGCCCAGTCTCCAGACTCCCAGAGGCCACCACATGACAAGTGAGCAAACCCAGGTTTTCCGGTCACACCCTCTGCGCTGACAATGTGCCAGTCCCCTCCCCTGCTCCTTTTGTCTTCTCCATTGTCCTTGGCACTGAGAGGCTAGTGTGGCCATGGCATCATTGCTCCCCAACTGTGTGGCCTCCAGTCCATCACTTCACCGCTCAGTGCCTCTGCTTCTTCATCTGTTAACGTGAATGACCGTCACATCCACTTCATAGGTCCATAATGGGGATAAAACAAGATGATACTTACAGTATGCTTGGCACAGCAGTAGGTATCCTTTTTTTACAAAAAGATTGTATTTATTCTTAGAGATAGGGGAAGGGAGGAAGAGAAACCTCTTCCCCTCTGGGGTGTGTGATTGCCTCTCGCACGCCCCCTAGGGGACCTAGCCTGCAACCCAGGCATGTGCCCCAACTAGGAATTGAATCGGCGACCCTTTGCTTCGCAGTCCAGCGCTCAATCCACTGAGCCACCCCAGCCAGGGTGGAATTCTTACTCTCATTATGCCAAGACTGCTCAGGATCAGGGCAGCCGAGGGCCTTGTTGTATGTGTCCTTTCCCAAAGGCAGCCCACTTTCTTGGGAAATGGGACAGTCCTGCCCTCCCACACTTCCCAGGGCCAAGGCTGCCTCTCTTCAGCAGGCAGAGCTCATTCCACTTACTGAACCCACTGAGCCAACACTGCTGCTCCTCTGTCCACTGCTGGGAACAGCAGTGGCCGAACAGATGGCCCTGCAGATATCACACATCATCCAATAAAGTCATTCACTCCTTTCACAGCTAGGAGAGAATTATGTGTCAGCCAGTGGCGCTACTGCCTGCATGCGTATCCATGTGGGCTGGGAAGGGCAGCCCTGTGGTTCTGTGCACAGAGTGAAGCAATCCGAGGGAGCAGGGCCCGGGGATGGGACACACAGGAGCTCCACAGAATGGGGGGACTCAAGAGGAGGTGAAGGAGCTAACCTGGGAAGTGGTCAGGCTCGGGAGAAGGGGTCCTGAGAGGGGAGGTGTTGCCGGTCCTGCTCACCTGGCCTAGCGGTCACATGGGCTGGGGGTGTGGTGATGGCCTAGCTCAGCGCCGGGTGTGCCCAACTTCACCTCACTTTCAGCACGCAGAGTGCACGCAGTGGGCTTTGTAAGAACGTCAGAACCCGAGTGATGAGATATGAAATAAAAATCACCACAGAACTCCTTAAAAAAGCCAAACCCCTCCTTCTGTCACTTTGACTTCTGCCCTGCCGCCACCAAGCCTCCCCAAAAAAGGGATCTCCACTCTTCTCTCAGCTCCCCCTGGGAGTCCTCCTTGTGACTGCCATTGCCCCACCTTCTCCTAGCCCAAGAGGGTCAAGTTCCCCTTCTGGGGTCCAAACAGCACACACACACACACACACACACGCGCGCGCGCGCGCGCACAATTTTCCTGGAGACTCAGTGGGCCAAGTCTTCAGTGCTGTGGTCAGGAGATGGACTCCCTGGTTAAGGGGTCAGCCACTGGCTGTAGCTGGGGGTGGGTGACTGCCGGAGGAAGGAGCGGGCTGCCTCTGCCCCGTCTGTCAGAAGCCCAGCGGAGGTTGCCAGGCCTTCCTTGCCTGAGCCCTGCCCGCTGCACCCCGACCAGGAGAAAGAGGGAGAGAGAGAAGCGAAAGGGCTCTCTGCTTGGTCCCTTCTCTCTCTGCTGTCACTCGGGCTACCAAGCCTCTGGGGTGTGTAGAGGGAACTGCAAAGATGCTCTGCATTGGGGTCCAAGGACCGACTAGGCTGGTGGGCCTTCCTCACACAGGAGGCGGGGGCTGTCTAGACCTGGCCTCACCGGCCATCGGACAGGCCCGCCACCGCACTGGGCCATGGACCTGATGTCATGGCCTCCACTCTTCCTGACATCAGTGCCGTGAGACGGGTGAGTGCTGGTAGAGCTTTCATTTCACTGCTGTGGAAATAGAGGCTTGAAGAGATCAAGCAGTTCGGTCACAGAACAGGGAAAGTCTGGCACACAGTCCAGGCCCATGCGAGTCTGGGTCCTACCCTCTTGTCCAGTCTGCCCCATCTGCCCCACCTCACCGGGTCCCTGGAGGAGCAGCCCAGGCAGCCCTGGGCAAGCGGGACATGGGTGCCAGGGTGGCCAGAAAGGACTCGAAAGCCCCACCCCTCCTGAGACGCCCCAGTGGCCTGGTTTCTGCTCGCACAGCCCGACCATATCACGGTCGCAGGCTGCTGAGGGGTCGGGAGGGGGACCCACAGCAGCCAGGGACGCCCCGGCCACGTGGATGTCAGGGGATGTCAGGAAGAAGTGAACGGAAAGGGATTCTCACGCGGAGGAAAAGACTTCTATGCCTGAAACCACACCTCGTTGTCATCCTCTGAGAGGTGCTGCCTGGGACTCTGAGCTCTGGAACTTTCCACAGCTGGGAGGGAGAACCATGAAGTGAGGGACAGGCCTGGTGCCCTACCCGGAAAGTCGAGTGGGGCTGCCCCTGGCCCTCCCTGCCCGGGGTGGAAAGAAAGCCCCGCTCCATGGTGACCTTTGGCCAAAGCTCGGATGCAGGTAGTTCGGAGAATAAGTGATGCGGCCATGGGAGTCTGGGACAGTCCCCTACACACGTCCACCAGCCTAGGGCCCGAGGCAGCCTCAGGCCTGGGTAACTCCTACAGAGCCGTCTGCACGCCGGCCGGCAGCGTGCCGGAGCCTGCCCTCGGTGCGGTGGGCGGTGGAGCTCACGCTGACACCTGGAGGATGACGAGGCTGGGGACAGGATTTGGCAGAAAGAACAGTGTGCAGAGTCTCCGAGGCAAGTGCTAGAGATTTGTGTAACTAGAGTGGCGAAAATAGAGAAAATGCCGTCTGGAAGCTAGACAGTGCCAGGCCCCGTAGGCTGTAGTAGGAATTTTAGGCATTTTTCTTAAGACAAAGAGAAGCCATTGGAGGGTTTTAGATGGGGAAGGTGTGCTATGATCAGATTTCTTTTATTGTGGTGAAACATACATGAATGTATCATTTTAAGGCCAGAAAGATTGGCAAGAAATATTCAAAGTGATGAAAAGCAGGGACCTACAACCGAGATTGCTCTACCCAACAAAGCCATCACTTAGTATTAAAGAGCAGATAAAGCCCTGGCTGGTGTGGCTTAGTGGATTAAGCACTGGCCTGTGAACCAAAGGGGTGCTGGTTCGATTCCCAGTCAGGGCACATGCCTGTGTTGCAGACCAGGTCCCCAGGAGGGGGTGTACAAGAGGCAACCACACATTGATGTTTCTCTTCTTCTCTTTCTCCCTCCCTTCCCTTCTGTCTAAAATAAATAAAATCTTTTAAAAAATAAAAAAATTAAGGGCAAATAAAGAGCTTCCCAGACAAGGAAAAACTAAAGGAGTTTGTCATCACCAAACCAGTATTATATGAAATGTTAAAGGGTCTTCTTTAAGAAGAAGAAGAAAAGATAAAAAATGTAAACAGTAAAATCGAAATAAGTGCATATCTATCAACAACTGAATCTAAAAAAAAAAAAAAAAACGCAAACAAGCAGAACAGAAACAGACTCATAGATACAGAGGACGTTTTGCTCGTTGCCGGGCAGAAATGGGTGTGGGAGGATGGGTGAAAGGGGGAAGGGACTAAGAAGCACAGACTGGTGGTTACAGAGCAGTCCCGGGGGTATGGAGTACAGCACAGGGAACAGAGTCAATAACCTTCTACTCACCGTGTGTCTATCAGACAAAGAAGAATGCCGGGGACAGAGGCCCGGCAGAGGGAGAGAGAGCTGCGGAGTGACTGAGAGCTAGTGTGCGCGCTCTGGGAGCGAAGACAGGAGAGCCTTTCAGCAAGGAGAAAGTGTCAGCTGTGTCAAATTACTGGTGTGCCCACTGGATGTGGCCACACGAATGTCATCAGCAACCCTGGCAAGGTCATTCTCGGGAGGCTAGAGGGCTGCCTCTAGGGAGTGGGGAAAGCAGAGTGAGGACAGATTTTGTGGTTTGAGTGCTTACTGGGTGCCATTTTCAGGGACTGAGAACCCTGTAGGGGAACAAAGAACTGGAAATAATCCAGCCACTCAGTTTTGCCCCTGGAGCCTGGATCAGAAGCCCTCCCTCCTGCCTGTGCACCCACCATCACAGCCCAAATAATGCACGTGCAGCGATTTCCCACTTCCTGTGGGGCTCCCCCAGCCAGCAGGTGGGCTGCTTTGAGGTGGGGTCCTGTCCCTCTTCTGGGTGTCTGCACCTAGCACAGGGCCTGGCACACAGCAACTATTCAAAAACTGTCACCCCAGGGCCTGGTTTCCAGAGAACAAATGGCCCCTTCATTTAAGAAGGTGGGCCCAGCCCTGGCAGGTGTGTCTCAGTTGGCTAAAGCGTCGCTCTGCTGACCGGAGTTTCTCGGGTTTGATTCCTGGTCAGGGCACACACCCAGGTTGCACTGTGCTCGGGTTGCTTGCAGGAAAGCCGATGGTGGCCTGGTGGCATCACCGTCCCCAGGGCAGCCCACCAGCTTTGCCTCTGACCACTTTGTCTGAGAAGAGTCCCCAGCTGAGAGAGGGTGCTCGTGGTCAGCCGGCCCCAGGGCGAGGAGAACACCTGGGGCCAGAGAACGGACTACTGGCTGCTTAAGCACACCGCAGGGTGGGTCACCTCATCTGGACCAGGTGACCCGACCCTCCGGCCTCTTTGGAGAGAAGTTTCATGCTTAGAGAGTGCCCCCCAATTCTAGGATCCTCTGCCTCCAGTTCCGTTAGAAGGAAGAAGTTCTGAGATTTGCAAACAGCAGAGGCGGAAGGGAAAGCTGTCTGGTTAAATACCCTCATTTGGGCGGAAATGAGTTTCTGAGTGAACAGATGGGAAACCACTCTCATTCCCGCCAGTGAGTCCCCATGGCGTCTTGGCAACAGCTCCTAAATAATTTGTTCAAGGAAGCCGCCTGCCTGCAGGGACCTTCCCCTGCTGACAGCTCTCAGCCCGGCTCCCAGAAGTGCAGGCGAGGGAAACAGCCCTGGTGAGGAGAGGCTTAGTCACACGGCGGGGGCGGCAGGGCACGAACACCCGGCTTTGGGGGAGCCCCCTTGTCCTCCGCTCTTCAGTCGTGAGGGGGCAGCTCCTCAGAACACGGCTGACGATGGGAAAGAACAATCTGAAGAGCCCGGACGCAGCTCAGGAGCCAGCCCCCCTTCATTCAGATCCTGCCGACTTCCGGCCCAGAGCGGGGGTTCCTAACAGAACCAGGCACCCCCGCTCGGGGTCCAGCCCAGGCCTCCCCTCAGGATAATGCGCAAGTATCTGCAACGCACACTTTTGGTGACTGGCCACTGCCCGGGAGCCCTGCTCTCGATACATTTCACGCAGACCTGAAATCTGCAGAGCTGCCGACTTCTTGAGGGCAGCAAGCAAGTCGTCTGCCCATAGCATCTAGCTTAGACACACAGTAGGTCATTCATAAACAGAGAACGAGTCGGCCATCAAACCACAGCGCAGTTTCTGGGTCTGCAGCAGGGCCCAGAGGCTGTCCCTCAATGGCAGGGCAAGAGAGGAGAGAGAAAAGCCACAGCCAGGTGTGATGTGGGGAAAGGCCTTCCCCCGGAGCCCACCTCCGCACGTATGCCGGTGAGAAGCCGAGGGTGTGGGGGCGGAGCATTTCAACATAGCAGAGCCCATTCGTGGGAACCCCTGGGCATCCCCGCAACGTGGAAACACCTTTATTTGGGGCTGATAGTCTAGTACTTGGGAGAACTCAACCAGGAGAAATGCCCCCAAATGAAGGAAATCTTTGAAGGTATTTTATCAATAGCCTATACCTTTTTTTAATCATGGAATTTATACCAGTGAATAATTTAAAATCATTTTGCCATCTTTCCAATCATGTTTTCAGCTTTAGAAAACTCACATTTCTGATTTTAGTTTTATTTCCTAACCTGTTTATCGTTTTCTTGTTACCTTTCGAATCCAGTTTGAATGTGGTTAACTTTAAGATGGGTGAACCATTCATACTGAATAATTTCACCCCCAAATTTTTCTCCCACCACCTGGAGTCCAGCAGTCGTTGCGTCCCCACTGCGCGCTCTGCCCTCCTGGGGACGCGTCTCGTTCTCAGACAGGTCAGCCCGCGCCTCGGGGCCACGTTTTCTCTTCCTTCGATCTGCATAGCCGTGCTTGCACCAAACCGCACCACTTAAATTGGTGTTAATTTAGCATCTTTTAACATCAGGTAAGAGTCGACTCCTTTGCTTTTGAAGATAACTTTTTCCTTTCACAAAATCAACACTTTCTCCAGGCAAAAGCTTTACAGAAAATAGAGGAGCAGCAAAAGTTAAGATTTCCTCTACAAGTTAAGACTAATTCCAGCAACCGGTGACAACCATCATCGAATTTTTGGAGCTGGCCCCTCCAGATGTTTTTGAGGAAAGCGTGAGTGTACATAACATATTGTAATCTTTCATTGTGCCAAAACAAACTGTTAATAAGTTACAAAATAAAAACAAGGCAGGCGTCGTGGTAGGTCGAATTCTAACAGGGCCCCTGTGACCTTTGCCCCCTAATTTATTCCCCTGATGGCAAACAGGAGATTATCCAGGTGCGTCCAATCTAACCACACAGCCTCTTGAAAGCAGATTGTTTTTCCCCAGCTGGCGGCCGAGGAGGAAATCAAAGAGATCTGAACGCTGAGAAGAGCTGGGTGCAAAGTTGCTGGTTTGAACATGGAGGGGCTTCCAGCAGCAGAGAGCAGCCGCTGGCAGCCAGCCAGGAGGTGGCGACCTCAGAGCCACACCTGCAGGGAACGGAATTCTATGACCACACACATGAGCTTGGAAATGCTTCCTTCTCCGGAGCCTCCAGGTAGGAGCCTGCCGGCACCACGGTATTTAGCCGGGGGACCCTGAGCTGTCCACCAGCATTCTCACTTAGAGAATGGTGAAATGATTGGTGGGTATTGTTTTAAGCCACTAAGTTTGTGGTGACCTGTTACGCAGCAATAGCAAACGAATATAGGCATTTCAACCTGTGAACAAGTTTTAAAGCATTTTTATTATCTTTCTAATGGTGTTTTCAACATTAGAAAAGTTGTATTTGGGAATAATCCTGTGAGTGTAGTTTATTTTCTTCATTCAACCTCTGCAGAGGCCTCGCTCCATGGAAAGCCCTAGTCCTGGGCTGGGGTTAGGGGCCAGGTCCTGGGAGGCCCCAGTGTGTTCTGGGAAACGGGCTGATTCCCACCCCTGAAACTGCCCCAGGCCCACCAGAGACGTGCTGAGAGCTGCGGGTGTGGCAGCATCCCTCCTCCACTGTCATTCTCCCGGAGGAAAGCCGCTGCCCAGAAGGGCTGCATGTGACTGAGGGAGAGTTATCCCCACATCCTCGTTTATTATCTCATCATCGTTCCAGTTTGCAGAGGGGGAAACTGAGGCTCAGAGAGGTTGTGGAACTTACCCAAGGAGAGCTCACTGAATGGGTGATGGAGCCGGGATTCGGACCCAGCTCTGACGTGGACTCCTAGGCACCACCCTCACAGCCGAGGGGAAGGTGGGCGTTCAGCCCCAATGCTGCATGCAAGAATCCTGTGGGGCTTTTTAAATTCCTGAAGCCCAGACCTCGGTGCCAGAGATTCTGATTTTCTTTTTATCTTCACCCAAGGACATTTTTTCATTGCTTTTAGAGAGAGAGAGAGAGAGAGAGAGAGAGAAAGGGAAAGAGACAAACATCAATGCAAGACAGAAGCATCCATCAGTTGCCTCCCCTGTGCTCCAGGACTGGGGATCAAACCCACAACCAGGCATGTGTCCTGACCAGGAATTGAACCCGCAGCCCTTTGGTTATGGAACAAGACTCCAACCAACTGAGCCACACTGGCTGGAGATTCTGCTTTTAATTGTCCTTAAGGGAGTCAGACCTCAGTAGTTTCAAAACCTCCCCAGGTGATGTTAATGTTCTGTAACTCTGCCCTATAAGAACCCCCTAAGGAACTTTGTTACCTGTGCAGATGCCTACCTGTGAAATTCTGCTTCCGGTTGGGACATCGGCCGGGAGGGCAAGCCCAGGAATTTGCATATTTTCCCCCTCCCTCTGTGCTTTTCAAACTTGTTAAAATGAAGAGTATGATGCAACAGGTCAGATGGAGCCTCGGATTCTGAATTTCAAATAAGTTTCCAGGTGACACCAGTGCTACTGATTTTGGGGACACACTTTGCATGGTAAGTATCCCAGCAGACTGGGAAGAACTGCCCTAGATCCATGTTTCCCTCAGCATAGTCCCAGGACCAGCAGCATCTCCTGGAAACTTGTTGGAAACAAAAATTGGGGGCCCCGGCCTGAGACCTACTGGATTGGGAACTTGGGGGGCATGGAGCCAGCAGTTTTAATAAGCCTCCCAGGTGACTCCAGGCAGGGGACAGTATAAGAACCATTATTAGAGGAAAGGGCCACATCTGCTGGGCCAGAGCCAGCAGAGAAGGGGTGTCTGGCTCCCAGGCTCTGGGCTCCACACCCAGGAGGCCAGGTCCCGCTGAGCAGGAAGCAGAGAGGGCCCTGCCAGCCACATCTGGATCCCAGCAGGCATGCTCCAGTTCCCTGACAGAGTCAGGGGCTGCCACGTTGGTATCATTATGCAGATATGCAAAAGGCAACATTCTTGGAGGAAAGCCATTGACTTTGGGGTTTTAATGAGATCTGGCTCAGCCTTCCATCCAGATGTCCATTTATTGGTTCACCAACAGTTGCCAGGGAGATGCAATACATAGTTTGTTGGGGTTTTTTTTCTCTCAGTTTAATGCATCCGTTTCTGGAGCCTATACACTCATTTTTAGAAAGCAGTGGGATTTCCCTGGTCTGGGGAGATAGGGAAAGTTGGCACCTCCCTAAAAGGAGGGGAGTATGAGTATCATTTTGAACATTTCAGTATTTCAATAAATATGTATTGAATGCCTGTGTGTGCCAAGCACTGAGCCACAAACTGGGGAGAGAAATGGTAATACCATTCATTGTATTAATGAGTGGTATGTTAACTAACATATGTATGTGTTAAAAGTTTTAACTTCCATGGCTGCAAGTCTTATTAAAAGAAAGGGTTTATGCCCTGGCTGGTCAGTGGATTGAGTGCAGGCCTGAGAACGGAAAGGTCAGCAGATCAGGTCCCAGTCAGGTCACATATCTGGGTTGCAGGCCAGGTCCCCAATTGAGGGCGTGGGAAAGGCAACTAACTGATCGATGTTTGTCTCACACATCAGTGTTTCTCTCTTTCTCCCTGCCTTCCTGTCTCTTCAAGGGAGGCAAAGTTCCCCTTTCTCCTTTTCTGGAGAACGGGCCCAGCCCTCCAGTGCCCCACCCTAGGGCTGGGGGAGGTCCCAGGAGGCTCACAGTCAAAGCCCAGCTCCTCTGCTTGGCCCTGTATGGAAGCTTTTAAAAACCAGGACATCAGCAAGATGAGCCAAAGATGCAGCAGGGCGCAGCCTCACCCAACCCGGAGGTCTCCTCATAGCTCAGGGATCTAGTATTCACAGAAAAGAAGAGAAGCTGATGCTATGTTTCAAGTCTGAAACAAAAGCAGGACCAAAAGTCACCACCGATAGCAGGAAAGGCAGAGCAGAGGAGAGGGGGTCTCCACTTCATCCTCTGCCAAATAGATGCCTTTTCCACTGTCGGTAGTTTCCCGTCTGAGGATGGGGTGTGTCTCCAGCCATCCTCCCGAGATTCAGATTTAGGGATCCAAGTGGTCTCAGGTCATCTCCATAGGCTCCTCGGGACCAGCTAGCTCCTGTATCCTGATTTGACCCCAGTAGCGTTGAGCATTTCCTTGCTTTTTTTAATAATAGAAAATTGGAAAGGAAGGTCACTGTGCTGCACAAAGAATGAACTGGAGGGTGGAAGAGAAAGCAGGAAGCCCAGCTGGATGCTGTCAAGGAGTCACAGTGGCCATGATAAGTGATTGAATTAATGATGCACTTTAGAAGTAACACCGAAATAACTTAGTGGATTGAATCTGGGGGCGTGAAGAAAAGAGGAAAATCACAGACGGCACGTGTCAGATGTCCTGGCACCTTCTGCACCAGAAATGTTAAGGAAGCAGGTGAAGAGCTTAGGGCCCGTGCGTTGGCTTTGGTGGTGGGAAGGCAAGGAGATTCTGTGCTTATGTGAACGCCTATGAATTACAAGGCAGGGCCACCCGCTGGGGAGGAGGTCTGAGGAGAGGAGGAATGAAACAGCCTCCCTAAGGTTCTCTACAAATGCAAATTCTGGCCACCACCCATGATCCCGACTTGGCGTCAGAGGCAGAGCCTGGAAATCTGGTTTTAACCAGATCCTGGGGAGACACCTGTGAGGGGAGGGGGTCCTCCTCCAAACTACAGCCAGAAGCGTTTATTGTTTGTCTTGTTTTACATTAAATAATCTGTGTTCTTTACGGAAAATTGGAAAAGAAGAGTTGGTCAAAATGTCAAGTTTAATCCCCACCTTCATCTCTGCTAATATCTCATCTTCAAAGCTAGGTCTAGCTCAATTTCCCCTCTTGTTTAGTTCCGTTTCTTTCTCTTGAAAGGTTCAAGTTCCTGTGGTTCTCGCGGGGGCGTGGGGTGGGGGGGCCGGCGGCGGCGAGGGGGCTCCTCTTTGTGCGCCAGGACTGTTTTCCGCCCAATGGAGGCACTTGTTCTCCGGGGATTTGCTGCCACCAGCCCCCTCTCGAGGTCCTGCGGCCGCTCGCCTAGGAGCGGAGGGGGTGGCCAGCCCCGGAGGGCCCTCTGTGCTCCTGCCTGCTGAAGTTGCAGCAGGGTGCCGCGGAGGCCTGGAGCCCCAGCGTCCCGGGGGTGCATGGCCCTGGGGACTCTCTCAGGCTGCGGCATAGGCTCAGGGATTGCGAGGCCCGCAGACTTGAGCCCAAGCTGGCAGGCTCAGCAGTGTGCGGTGAAGCGGGGTGGGAAGTGGTGGGGAGGAAGCGCTGTTGCCCAAACTCAGAAGCGTGAAAAAACGCGGTGTGATTGAAGGTGCGTGTGGCATCTCCAGAGCCAGATGGGGCGGATCGCAAGGCCAGACAGCTGGTCCGAGGTCCTCAAGAGTGTTCCTAGGAAGCCTCCCCACCTTCAGTGGCATCCCTTTGTCCCTGGGACGCAGGATGTCCCACCCTGAGAACCAAGGCCTATATCAGCCCCATCTTTCAGAAAGGAACTTGAGCAGTGCCAAGTGCTGGCCCTGCAACTCCACTCACCAGAGTTCCGTGTGGGGTGGGGGAGGGGGACCTAGACGTGCTAGACAGCGAGGGGCGGAGGCCCCGGCCCTCCTGCAGTTTTGATCCTACAGGGGAGCACCTCCACCCCCCACCCCTGTAAACAAATTCACATAAAATGTCTGGAAATGTGCAAAAATGCTGTGAAGGAAACAAGAGGTGGAGGGAGGATAGGAGAGGTCGCCTTTTGATTGGGAGGGAGGCTTGCTGGGGAATGTTCCATATGAGTAAGCCTCCCCCCCCAACCCCCCCCCCCCCCCCCGCCCTGCAGGTGAACCAGGGGTGTTCAAGGGCCTGAAAGAAAAATCCGGGGTGGCTGGAGAGTAAGGAGGGGAAGGTATCACTAGTTATGGTTGATTAAGTAGGTTCTGTGGACATTGGTGTACGCAAAGAAAATAGTCTCTAAAGATGAAATAGTAAATAACAGTGATTGTTAATAAAGTTCTGGAGCCTGTCTCCTTGTAGTAGTTACCCTGACCTGAGTTCCTGGGGCTCTGACCTTAAATGAGGCTCCTGCTGAGTGACTTTTTTTCTTTTCTTTCTTTCTTTTGTTTTTCTTTTTCTTCTTCTTCTTTTTTTTTTTTTTTTTTGCCATCTTATATCTAACCTTGACCCAAGAATGCCCAACTGATTAATTAAGTAATTGGCCAAAAGTTAGAGCTACGGAGCACACATTTAAAATCCTTGAACCTGGGAACTATACAGAATCTAGAGCAGAGAGTTTGGAACAAAAGGGTCAGAAAGCACCCGCGGGTCTCGAACCCCAGGGCAGGAATTAGCGTCTGCCATGACAAAGTAACCGCTTGAGCTAAAGCCGACCCAGGAGGTTGGGTGCAATCTTAGCCTCTAAACTATAGTGGAGTGACGTGGAGGGGCTGGGCTGCCTCTACTCCATGCCTCTGAGCTCTTTTGCGTCACCGGTCCCGCCTACTCCCTGCTTGGTGTCCGGAGAGAGCCTGTCCGAGGAGTAGGGGAAAGCCTCTAGGTTCTCTTGCATGCAGAAAGGGACCGGCATGCGTGGCAGGGGAAAGCTGAGGGTGCGGTGAGCACCTCGAAGACCATGGTCCCTGGGCAGGTGACCAGGTGGCGGAGACCTCTCCTAGAAACTTTTCAGGGTGTCCCTGAGCAGATGGGGGTAGCCCAAGGCCTTTCATAACACGGCCCAGGAGCAGCCAGGGACAGGGTTTCGGATCAGCAGATGATTTTGGGGTGGGGAGGTGAGTGAATTAGTGAATGATTATCAGAGCAACAGGGCCCAGGATGGAGCCTGCGGGCTGAAGACTTTAAAGCCTCAAAGCTCAGGAGAAACTGCCCGTCCTGGATGAGGTGGGGTGAATCCTTTCCCTGCCCCCACCCCCACCCCTACCTTATACTCCCCCCTTTGGGAGGATTCAGGGGCTGCATGGAGACCTTACCCATACTATTGCTAACAGAGGGACTGGCACCTCAAGGACAAATGTCCCCATCATTGAGCACACATCACAATACCAAGCTCTGGATTAAGCATTTACCCAGTGAATGGCCAAAACAACTCAGTTTGGTAATGTTGCCCCATTTTGCAGGTGAATAAACTGAGTGAGACTCAGTGTAAACAATGGGAATATTAGGAATCACAAAAAGTGACACAATTATCCAGGGACAGAACCAAAGTTTGAACTCTGAGGAAAAGGGAAGGGTTACCCATGGGGTCTGTCTATCTTGCTTTAAAATGTGTCAAACAATGAATTAACTGCACTAGACAGAGTCCTTCCATTTTATTCTTTGCTGTTTGCTTGTACCTAGCACAGTGCCTGGTCCACGGCAGACATTCAAAAAGCATTTGTTAAGTGAGCGAGGCACTACCTGGGGAGAGCAGGACAGCATTACACTGGAAACTGTGCTCTATCATCCCCAGCCTGGGTTGAAGCCCAGCTCCTTCACTTCCTCGCTGTGTCCTTTCAACTTCAAGCTTGTTATAAACTGATTTTTTTATATTCATTTCTCGAAACAGAAACCACTTGAAAGATTAAAAACCGTACAGGTAATGAAAGCCACTCTAAACCCAGCTACATACCCAGACCCCGCCCCCGAGGAAACAGCTATTTTTAAAAGGTTTGCTTTGCCTCCTGCCGGTTCTCTTTCTATCAATTTGCATATGAAGGTAAATAAAGCTGTGTAACTTGTTTATGGCTGGGTTTTGTGTGATGTCGTGGGACTGCACTGCACCAGCTTTGTGGGAAACTGCAGTGCGTCTGGGAGACATCCCCACGGCGACGTCTGGGATGCCTCATTATTTACAATAGCTCCCCCAGAGTGCGTGAACCCCGATTTGTTTGGCTGTTCTCCTGGTAGGACTGGACATGGAAGTTATGTTTTTTCATCTAGTTTACAAACAGTGCTCCAATGAACATCCATGCACAAGCCTCTTCATGAAAACGAGCAAATAGAACAAGCATTTCCCAAGGATGAATTCCCAGAAGTGGAATAGCTGGGCTCAGAGGCATACACACTTAAAATGGCAATTGCCAAGCTGCCATCCAAAAATGGGCCTATTAACAATGTGTCCCTGACGAAGTCTTGGACGTTATGCTGTAATAATGCACCTCATTCAGGCCAGGCACGTAGTAGGCTCAGTAAGCAATCTCCCTTTCCCTTCCTCTCCATTCCATTCCCAGCCCTTGATCTGATCAAGCCCTGGCTTCCGGCCTGCAGCCTGGGTGTAGGACAACCGGCCCCAGCAAGACCAAGACACCGTGGATGCGTCCCAGGCACTCCCCCTGGTGGGCAAGTGCCCCCGGACAGTAAGGAAATCCAGGTCTTTGTAAACCCCGAAGCAGAGCACCTCCATTCCTGCTCGGAGTGCTGAAAGCCCTCGCACTCTCAGACTCCAACCCAGACTCCGCTCTCTGGGTGCTCTGGTGCCCGCCTCCCTTTCTGATGATGCCCGGTGCCCCTCTCCTCTTCCCTTGTTCTGCTGCCATGACATTGCCATCTCTGGTTCTCTAGACGTGCCCTTTCTAGCTCCTTCACTGTTTCTCAGCTCTCCCCACCCTCCAGTGATTCTTTAACATGTAACTCATACGCTACCTCTGAGGAGTCTTTTCTCTGAAGACTGTCTAGAGGCCCACCTCTCTCCGTTCCACATCCCCCTCCTCCTCCTTTGTCCCATCAGCCTGTGTTTTTCACTTATTAGCAAGTGTACATTCAAGTAAACCCAGACATTCCTTTTTCTTCCCCCTTCTCACAGGAAGTGGAAGGGAGGGAGACAAACATCAGTGTGAGAGAGAAACAGATGGTTGCCTCTTATACGCCCCCAGCGAGGGACCTGCCCTGTAACCCAGGCATGTGCCCTGACTGGGAATCAAGCCAGCGGCCTTTTGCTTCGTGGGAAGATACCCATCCAACTGAGCCACACCAGCCAGGGCTTAACCCAGGCATTTCCAAGGGTGGCAGAGCACCGTGTTGTGAGGGCAGGGAGACTGTGTCTGTCGTATGTAGGACCCTGGTCTCCCAGGACCTGCTGCAGCACCTGGCAGTAGCAGGCACTCAACGTTTGTTTGTGAGTGGATGAATGAATGAATAAATGACACAAGCAGGAATAAAACTGACATTGACAGCTAGACTCGAGAGGCAGGACATACCTTCCAGGGTTTTGGCTCCTTTCCCCTCTATAATCACTATGAAAATTTTTTGCTGGGGTAACCTTTAGCCACAGATAGCATCCTGAGGTGGAGGGAAGGAGACAGAAGGCAGGGGAAGTTTCTACACCTTTGCTTTGGTATTCCTCTCCACAATCTGTGTGGCAGACCCTATTATTTGCTGGATGAGGAAACAGGGTCAGAGAGCCAGAGTAGGATGCTAGGGCGAGCAGCTAGCATCAGGCCCCATGAATGGGACTGCCTGCTGATTGGAGGGTTAGCCAGCAGTCCCGTCCTCTAATCCAAAAGGACACACAGCCCAAAGGAAGTACAACCCCACATTTATGTCTTGGTGGCCCTTCTCAGTGGAGAAATCTACACTGGCTGGCATTAGTTGGTGGGCTCATCCATTCAACACACTCTTGAAAATCATCTATTATGCACCAAGTCCTTCAAAGAGAATTGAGGGCTGAATTCAGCCTTCAAAGGCTGTACAGCCAAGAGATGTAGTAGACCACTGCTCTGTAGGATGTCAGGTGGCGTGCTTGGGGCATGTCCAAACAGGAAAGCCCTGTGTGGCCAGATTGTGCATCACTACAACCCGGGCATCTCCCGTCAGAATGATTGCAATGTGAGTGGTGCGCTCTGTGGTCGGGCCAGGCGCAGCCTGAGCAAGTGCATGTGGCTGCTGGTGGGGGTGGGGTAAGTCATCTGGAGTCGGGTGATCCATCTGAGGAGTGAGAGGAGAGACTAGGTCTCAGGTGCGCACCAACACATAGGTGTCTGGGGAAGAAGTAAAGCCAGAGAGGCAGGCGGAAGACTGGGTGTTAGACGACTCAACCGAAGAAGAAGCAGGATGGAGGAGCAGGCAGCAGCGCCAAAGGCTGAGAATCGTCAAACAGAGAAGGGCTCCCAGGGGATGTAATGCTTGTGGGAGATTTTGGCAGGAGTGGTGAGGATGAGAGATGTGGACAAAGACCTCTCCTTTGTCATGGGTGCATGAGATGTGGAAACAGAGGGAGGGTGTTCAGCCCTGTCTGGAAGTTGGGCTGTGGAAGGAGAGGAAAGGCAAGGGTGGAAAGGGTCTTAGGACTGGGGAGGGGTTTGTTTTGCTGTTGGTTTTTAAGAGAAGAGCCTGGAGCATGTCTAAATGCTGTTGAGAAGGAGGCAGTCACAAAGAGAAGTTGAAAGCCCACTAGAGAGGATTTTTACCAGGGTGAGTGGCACAGAGAAGTTTCTAGGAGGGAGAGAGGTTGGGTTCATAGTGGGCAAAGATTCCAGAGGATGGCTAGTCAGGATTCCAGAAGGCTTTATGGAGGCGGTGTGCCTCAATCCTGGGCAAAACAGGCCGCTGCCCTGTGCCCTGTGCTTAAAGACCCCTGCCTGCTATGCTCTCCGCAGTGCAATAAGGAATTGTCCAGGAGCCAAGGGAAAATGCATATGCAGAACTCTGCCAGGTTGTATTCCAGGCAGCTGGAACACTTAAGTCACCTGGCAGAACAGCCCTGTCTTCCAGGGTCTGTATGCACCTCTTCCTCAGGGATCCCTCCCAAGAGCAGACCACACCCGGGGGAAGCTGACCACACCCGGGGGAAGCCAGCCACACCCAGGAGGTTCCATTACCCTTACACCACACCAGAAAAACTCATTACCAAAACAACAGACCATTGTCCTTCACGAACAAAACAAACTTTTAGCAAATAGAATCCAACAATCTATTAAAAACATATCATGACCAAGTGGGTTTTATCCCAGGAAGGTTGATTTAACATTTGAAAATTATTCACTATATTAAACTTTTAAAAAATCCACAAAACAAACAAATAAACAAAAAAAAATAGCATTACAGCAATAGATACAGAAAAGGCATTTAAAAATCCAGGATCCATTCCTGATTTTTTAACAAATACTCTCAGCAACTTAGAAACAGTAGGAAACTTCTTCCACTTGCTAATGGGCACCTACAAAAGGCCTGCATCTGCCATCACACTTAAGTGTGAAAGGCCAACTGTCTTCCCCCCTAAAACCAAGAACCAAGCAGGATGGCCGCTCTCCAACTTTTATTTAACATTATACTGAAGGTTCTAGTCAGTACAATAAGTCAGAAAGGAAGAAGGAAGGAGGAAAAGAAAGGAGGAAGGAAGGAAGGAGAGAGAGACATAAGGAAGGAAGGTAAGGAAGAAAGAAGAAAGAGGAGCCCAGAGCCCTGGCCTGAGTGGCTCAGTGGACCGAGCCACACCGGTGGCACATGAGAGGCAACCACACAGTAATGTTTCTCTCCCTCTCTTTCTCCCTCTTCCCAAATCTATTTTTCCCCAAATTCCTCTTTTCCTACTAAGATATTTTTTAAGATTTTATTTATTTATTTTTAGAGAGAGGGGAAGGAAGGGAGGAAGAGAGGGAGAGAGCATCGACTTGTGAGACGTCAGTGGCCTCTTGCACACCGCCAACCGGGGACCTGGCCCACAACCCAGGCGTGTGCCCTGGCCAGGAATCAAACTAGCGACCTTTCACTTTGCTTTGTGAGATGACACTCAATCCACGGAGCCACACCAGTCAGGGCCCTTCCCAAATCTTTTAAAGTTGAACTGATTCTAAAATTCATATGAAAATTAAAGGACCTAAATTAGCTAAAACAACCTTGAAAAAAAAAAGAATAAAATTGGAGGGCTAACACTCTCTGATGTTACAACTATAATAAGACAGTATGATAATGGCATAAAGATAGACAAATAGATCAAAGGAACAGAACGAAGACCCCAGAAATAGACACGTGTAAGTAGACAACTGGTTTCTTGACAAAGTTGCAAAAGCAATTCGGTGGAGAAGGTGTAGTCTTTTCAACAAGTGGGATGAAAACAATCGGTTGTCCTTGTGCAAAAGAAGTCTGAGCTGTAACTCCCACCACATACAACATGGAATTATTTAAAAAACAACAAACCAACTATTGACAGATCATAGATCTAAATGTAAAACCCTAAAATCTACAAAACTTTCAGAAGAAGAAATCTTTTCACCTTGATTTAGGCAAAAATTTCTTAGCTATGAGATCAAAAACATTTGTAAAAGATAAAAATGGTTCATTGAATTTCCTCAAGATTTAAAACTACTCTTTGAAAGATACTGTTAATAGACTAAAAGAAACTGTGAACTGAGAGAAAAATGTTTGCAATCGTATACCTGGTAAATGGCTTATATACAGAATATAAAAGAATCCTTCAAACTCAATAGTGAGAAAACAAACAGATCATTTTTAAAAAATAGGCCGAAGTTTTGAACATTTCACCAAACAAGATATATGGATGACAAATAAGCCCATGATAAAAAACTTCTCAGCATCTGTAGTCTTTAAGGAAATGCAGATTAAAACCACAGTAAGATAACCACTACATTTATTACAGTAGCTAGAATGAAAAAGACAAATCATTCCAAGTGCTGGCAAAAGCGTGAAAGAACTAGAACTCTCTTATGCCGCTGGTGGGAATGTAAAATGGCTAACCACTGTGGGAGAAAAAAAAAAGTGACAGTTTCTTAAAAAGCCAAACTTAGGCATATCATATGATCCAGGCATTCTGCTACTAGGTAGTTACCGAAGAGAAAAGAAAGCATAGATAGAAATAAAATCTCATACATGAATATTCCTAGAACCTTCATTTACAATAGCCCCAAACAGGAAACAATTTAAATATTCATAAATAGGTCAATGGATAAATAATTTGCGTTATGTCTGCACAGTGGAATACTACTCAATAGTAGAAGGGAATGAAATATTTGTACATGGCCCTGGCTGGGTGGCTTATTCGGCTGGAGCATTGTTCTGATACACCAAGGTTGTGGATTCAATCCCTAACTGGGGCACATGCAAGAAGCAACCAACGAATACACATAATAAGTGGGGGTACCAAATCAATGTTCCTTTCTCCCTTCCCTTCTCTCTCTTTTTTTAAAAGTATATTTTATTGGTTATGCTATTACAGTTGTCCCATTTCCCCCATTTATTCCCCTCTGCCCTGCACAAGCCCTCCCACCTGCATTCCCCCACTTTAGTTCATGTCCATGGGTCATATACATAACTTCTTTGGTTTCTACATTTCCCATACTATTCTTAACCTCCTCCTGTCTACCTTCTACCTACCATTTATGCTACTTATTCTCTGTACCTTTTCCCCCTCTCTACCCAACCATTCCCCAGCTGATAACCCTCCATGTGATCTCCATTTCTGTGATTCTGTTCCTGTTCTAGTTGTTTCCTTAGTTTTTGTTTTAGGTTTGGTTGTTAATAACTGTGAGTTTGTTGTCATTTTACTGTTTATATTTTTTATCTTCTTTTTCTTAGATAAGTCCCTTTAATATTTCATATAATAAGGGCTTGGTGATGATGAAATCCTTTAACTTGACCTTATCTGGGAAGCACTTTATCTGCCCTTCCATTCTAAATGAAAGCTTTGCTGGATAGAGCAATGTGGGATGTA
>CM052546.1:28180391-28391483 GCA_028533065.1 Trachops cirrhosus | reverse complement strand
CTCAGTGGATTGAGCGCGGGCTGCGAACCAAAGCATCGCAGGTTCGATTCCCAGTCAGGGCACATGCCTGGGTTGCAGGCCAGGTCCCCAGTGGGGACCACATGAGAGGCAACCACACATTGATGTTTCTCTCTCTCTCCTTCTCCTTCCCTTCCTCTCTCTAAAAATAAATCAATAAATTCTTAAAAAAAAAAAAAAAAAAAAGAAAGTTCCAGGCAGGGGGAACAGCGTGGGCGAAGGCCTCAAGGTAAGGTCTGGCATTGTTGAAGTCGTGACAGAAAGAAGCATGACGTCCAGAGTTCAGTAAGGAGAGAGGGGATGAGGCTGGATGCTGAGAGAAACAGACTTTCTATGAACAAGGGTCTCCATTTAAGAAGTACGAATGAAGCCCTCGCTGGTGTGGCTCAGTGGACTGAGTGCCAGCCTGCAAACTAAAGGGTTGCTGATTTGATTCCCAGTCAGGGCACATGCCTGGGTTGTGGCCCAGGCCTCCAGTAGGGGGCACACAAGAGGCAACCACACATTGATGTTTCTTTCCCTCTCTTCCTCCCTTCCCCTAATATTTAAAAAAAATAAATATTTTTTAAAAGAAGTACAAATGAAGAACAAAACAAAACAAAAAAACATCAAGCCTATCTACCCCTCAAAAAATGCAGATGAGGGTTTGGAGCCGGAAGAGGGCAGCGGCACCATCCCCAAAGAACACCCTTTGGTAGAACAGACGAGCCACTTGCTAAGGGTAAGAGGAGGAGCCCCCAAAGCTCTCTTTATTCACACAGAGAGTACGAAGGTCAGTTGCTTTCATAGAAAAAAGATTTATCTTGGGCTGCACTCATATCATATGGGGAAGGAAAGCATTCTTAATTAAAGTAAACCCAGACAGGCTGTGTTAGTAAACATGTCCTGTACTTAGAGGGGCTGGGACATTGCCATAGTCACAATTTCAGTTTACAGTGACAGAATCCAACCCTAATTAGCTCGAGCTAAGAGGAATACATTGAGTCAAATAACTGGGGGGTCTAAGTGGTAAACGAGCAGGGGAGGGGGCTCAGACTTACCACCAGTTGTTTGTCTCTTTCGGTCTTTCAGGCTCTCTGTTCCTTGGTTTCCTTAGTGATTTTCCCTGATGCAGCTGCATTCCAGGTCAGGCAGAGATGGCCTCATGCTAACTTCTGATACAAGAGCTAGATCGTTATGGGAATTCTGAGTCTCAGCTTGGATCACATACCTGTCCCTGAACGGACTGCCAGGGGGGCAGAACAGCCTGCCCAGATGGATCTCAACCCAACCACGTGGACGAGAAAATGGGAGTATGGAACGCCAGAGGGCTCATCCCCCAAAGGAGGCCAAAACAGACCTCTAGCGCCTCCCGGAGCCAAACTTGTCCTGCCTCCACTTGTAGACTTTTATTGTTCCATTAGTTTTTCTGAATTAAAGAAGAATTACGGTACCCATAAACCTGCCCCCTGTTGCTGATACTTTGTTGTGCGTCCTATTCATCACAGACGCACACACATAGAAACGTGTGTTATTTTATTGGCTTTGTTTTCCTTGGTAGTCATTTGGTAGGAGAATTTAACACCCATACTATTAACTTTTAATTTTTCCAGAGAAACTTAAACCTGTATTCCTCTAATAAGTGACATCCCACATGAAGATTTTGCTGACGTTGCTCCGTGTGAACCCCGTTCACAGCTTTTAGTCATTCCCGTCTTTCTCGACATTTGCACTGAGGTCATTACCCCCAGTCACCTTCTCATTGCTGGTGTTAGATTCAACCACAAATGTGACCACGCTCATGTTCCCAAAGTTTCTTGTCCCCTTTAGCTCATCTTACCTGACTGTCTTTATTTTCTGATTTGAACTTCACCCAGCCCCCAGAAAATAGTTTACTTTCTGAGTCCTGGTATATACAGAAAAGTGTGGATTCTTTCCACATGAATCAGTCATACCTTGGCTGGGTATAAGATTCTTGGGATGTAGTCCTTTTCTTTCAAGATCTAATGTGATGTTCCACTGTCTTCTAGTTTCCACTGTTGCAGATGAGAAGTTTAAGACCAATCTGATATATTTTCCTCTGTAAGTCAGTTTTCTCTGTGCTTAGAAACATTTTGAATTTTCTCTTTAACTTTGAATTTAAGGAACTTCACCAGGATATGATTACGTTTTTTTTAAATCAATTTGTGACAGAAAGAAAGGAAGGGTGGGGTGGGGACTGGGGGTGGGGGGTGGGGAGGGAGAGAGAAGGAGAAAGAGAACCACTGATTTTGTTCTTCCATTTCTTGATGCATTCATTGGTCAATTCTTGTATGTGCCCTGACCAGGGATTGAACCTACAACGTGGTGTATTGGGATGATTCTCTAACCAACTGAGCTACCCAGCCAGAGCTAGTTTTGTGGTTTTTTTAATGCAACTTGGAAGTTGATGTGCCCTTCAGTCCTAAAAGATAAGTTTTTCTAGAACTGAGAGTTTTCTCTCATTATTTCTTTAATTGATATTTTTCTCCTTCTACGCCTCTGGCCTTTAGGCACTCCTGTTACTTGCATGCTGATCTCCCAGAGCTACCCTTTGTGAAGACTGCCCTGCACCCCTGGTTTGCATTACTTTGGTTTTTGCCTCTGAGTATTTGTGATGCATCTTCCCTCATTTGGTTTTCCAGCATACAAATTCCATTCTAAGCGATAATTGTTCTCCTTTTCAGGTTCGTTGGTTAGTTTTTTAACCAAGATTTCAGGTCATACTTTAAAGTTTTCCATTTCAGAGATTTCTTGTCCTTTTTTCATTAGCTCTGCCTCCGGAAGTGCACAGTAGGTGTTGGGAACTCGGCTCCCCACCCTAACATGGCTGCAGACTTCCCTCCCCCACACCGATGGTTTTGCTCCATTGCTTAGTGCGATACGGTGTTGTTGAGAAAAAGTTTGACACAGCCTGATTTCTGTTCCTTTGTGTGACACCAGTTTTCTTTCGCTTCAGTGCCTACAAAGCCATGCTCATGCTGGGGTTGGTGACAGGTGGCTCCTTTCTCTAGTTACAGAAGGCGACATCTACCCAGTGAGGGGCCACACTGAGGACAGGCAGAAATCCCGCTCATTTGGTTTTTCTCCCCGTGGCTTCAGTAATTGACCTCTGGGCTTGTTCCAGGCTCTTACTGACAGAGAGTCCTCCTGAGCCTCGAACCATTTGCCCAGCAGTCCGGTGTCTAATATTCTAATGAAATATTTATACAGTTCTTTATGTGTTTGCATGGATATTTCTGTGAGGAGATGGTGTAGGGGAAGAGGAATGATTTCCGATAGTAATTAAGCTTCTTTATTGCAAACAACATAAACTTTCTCTCTGTTGTTTCATTGGAAAGCTATTGGGAAGCTTCAAGGATTGATGGGCATGTCAGAGAAGCAGACTTGGAAAGCACTACGGTTTTAGTTCACAAACAGAGTCCAATGAATATTTATTGAGTATCTACTATGTACCAGGCTTTCACTGTTCCATTTTTTTAAAAATTTCATCTGCTCTATTACCTTAACTGCATTTTCTTTGAAAAATGGCTTCTCTTCCAAAGGTATTCAAAGATGAGAAAAGGAGGACTCAGGGGGGCGCTTTTGAAAATTGTTTAGACTTACTAGTTTGAATGCCTTATAAAAGCATTTTCCCCCACTTTAAAATAAGAGATCTCATTTGAAGATAGACACTATAAATGAATACATGTACGTACAAGGTCTGGCAGAAGTACGGCCTGCTCGACTGTGGTTGGTATAGTTTTAATTTGCACATTTCACCTAAAATGTCATGCATTGTGCTTGAGTGTGATATTGTTTTGTGCTTATGATTTTGTAATAAAAGCTTTTGTAATAAAAACGGGGTGTTATTTGTGCTGGGCCCTATATATCTGATTTTCTGACAGTTTATGGAACCCAGTTTACCTGTTCCCTCCGTACTCTTTGAATTTCTATTCCAAGGATGAATTACTTTTATAACATAAAAAAAGCACGAGTTGACAAAAGTTTTACACACACACACACCCACACACACGTGTACACACGTGGTTTTTCTCTCTGACAAGTCTCCCTGGTTAGTGACTCTTCTACTCTTCAGAAGCCTTGCCTTTTGTCCCCTGCCGATGCTCCTGTGCCCCTCTGCGCGGTCTGCCCACCGGGGCAGGGACCCCATTCCGCCATCCCGATGCGCTGCTTTCTTCTCTCCAGTGCCCCGACCCTTGTATCTCTTCCAAAGATGTTATGAGAGTGTGAGGAAGAATGCAGGGGGCGTTTTAGAACCATTCAGAGTTCATGGCTTGCATACTTTAATAAAGGCTTTCAGAAGCGTTTTTCCATAGATGTAAGTTGAAAAACATACCATGTCATATTTTCCCTGAGCCCCACTCTGCCTGACTGGCATAAAGCGTTGCTCATTGTAAAGCATTTGGTTATTCTGACTCCTTCCGCAAAATAATTTACCTCAGGAAGCCACATTCCTCCATCAAGGGGGGTCGGGTGCAAAACAAAGAGGCCTTTTACCTTCTCAGTAATATGGTGCTCGTTAGCTAAATGCTGACTCTGTTGGGCTCTGGAACAGAACGTAATATCCTAAAGCGAGGTCATGGCTGTAGCAAACTGGAAAGAAAGGGGGCCCACACCTGTGTCTGAGCCCTGGGTGGGGAAGAGCCCGGCTGGGAGGCTGGGAGTCTAGGGCAGGAGGGATGCTGCCCAGGTGGCCTCCTGCTCCTCCCCTGGGCCCTGGGCCCAGAGGGAGCGAAGGAGGTGCCAGAGCACCTTACAGACCAGCGGTCTCCACACTGTCTTCTTCCCCACGCCGTTTTGGTCACAGCCACTTTATTGGTGAAAATGTTCGGGCTTATCCTCCCAGTATAAATTATGGTATGTTAAATATCTCATGAACTGAAAGTCAACATGCTAAAGGATGAAATTGAAAACTAAACGTAAAGAGAAATTTAAATATGAGACCCTTTCTGTAGATGCGGCAGGAGTGGCCCTGGGGCCCCATGGTTCTTGGAGGAATCACAACACAATTCCTGGAAGTCGCAGCTTTAAGTACAAGGTAGCAGAATATTTGGGAAGGTACCAAAAAGGCCCAAGGTTCACCTTGCCTGAAGGACAACTAGAAACTGAATTTGGGGAGAATTTCCACCAAATCTAGGGCTAACGGAGCAGGGTAGAGGGGAAAATGACCATCCAGCTTCACCCGTGAAACAAAGGATCCCTGCTTCCTAAAAGAAGGCAGAGAATCTTCAGCAACCTCCTCTGTTTACTCCCCTGGGGTTCTGCAACAGCCTCACAGCCAGGTAGACCTTTCAGAAAACCCCAAGGCTGCCTTCCGAGGCTGCCTGCCTTCCGAGGCTGCCTTTGAGGAGCTCTGAGCACAATCAGGTCCCACTCCCTCCAAACCTGCATGTTCTACATCAATCCAGAGCCTGCAAATCACAGAAAGGGGGAAGGCAGGGAGGTTGGGGGTGGGCAAGAGAGGAAGAGGGCGAGAAGTGTGGGGAATTTTGGAGGGCTGAGGTCCCCAGGTCAATGCTTTGACAATAAAGAAGAGAGAAGAAATCTTCATAACAGCCCCTGATGAGGGTTTGCATTTCTCACTTATGCCATCAATTCCGCCCCTCAGAGGGCCAAGAACTGGGAAGTAGGAGGAAGTTCATCTTCAGACAGGGGAGGTGCATGACGGGAGTGATATTCTTCTCCTCTACTGCTCACTTCAATCAAGCTTTTATGATTTTGTGGATTTTTATGTTGGTGTTCCAAGTAAGATATATTTTTTTCTGATAAAGGGTTCTGCTGAAACCCAATACGGTTATTCCTACTGAACAATGGGAATTAGATCATGAGCTATTGTGTCCACTTGCTCTACTGATGAATTCGTGATACGTGGTGCGGAGCTGTTGACCCTCTTACCTGCCTCCACAGTTAGTTCTCTGTGCAGAACCAAGTGGGGAAGGGGGAACCTGACAAGACACAGCTAAAACCCTAGCGAAGAATGTAGGAACAAATAACATCTTAAACATTCAGAGGACAAGTGTAACAATGAAATAATGATTTATGGCAAAGCACAGAAGAAAATTTTAGAAAACCAGAACCTTCATTAAACACAGCTACTATAAAATAGAAGTAGAAAATCACAAGAAATAAACAAGATGGGATGAAAAGGGATATAAGGAGGACTAAAAAACTCATATATTAATGGTAAGATTAAAATCATCTGAAGTGGAGGCAATAAAAAACTAAATGCCCAGAAAATTAAATCATTCACATGGAAGATAAACTTTAGCAGTCTTTAGAAAATTCAAAGGAAATGGGAAAAGCAATAAAGATTATGAGAAAGGAAATCATCTACTTGAAGGATAACTAATAAAGACTAATTCCAAGAAGTGTAGGCTATCCTAAATAAGAATCAAAATAAGTGGGTGAGAACCAAGAACACATAATTGAAACACTGCAGACATTTAAAAATTTTTATGAGTATGCAAATCAAAAATAAAACCATAAAAGAAAATATGGGCAAGTCTTTATCTGATATTAGGAGCAAGAAATGTCTAAACAGACAAACAACACCAACAATAATAAATATCAAAATGTGAATAGAGCAATGGCCAGCACGGCTCAGTTGGTTGGAGTGCCATCCTGTACACCAAAGGGTTGGGGGTTTGATTCCCGGTCAGGACACATATGAGGGCAACCAATCGATGTGTCTCTCTCACAGTGATGTCTGTCTGTCTGTCTCTTTCTCCTTCCTCTCTCTCTAAAATTGATTAACATATTTTTTAAATTAAAAATATGAATAAGATACTTTTCATATTTTTATGAAACTTGGATATAATACTTTTTCTAAATTTTAAGAGCATTACAAAATTGAGACAAATTATAAATTTGGAAAAATGTCAGAATAATATAACAAAGGGTTAATATATTAAATATATAATGAACTTTTAAAGTAAATAAGAAAAATAAAATACAGACCCCCTTCAAAAAGAAAGTTGGACGAAGACCATAAAATAAAGACTCAAAGGACCAATACATATTTGAAAACATATTTAATCTTATTAATAATCAAAGATACAGGACAAATACAGGACTGTGTTGACATACAAATATTTGCTTTTTATATTTGCAGATATTTTTAAAAGTTATAATACCTAAGCACTAAAGGGGATTCTGACATAAGTGGTTTTTGCAAAGCACAATTTGAATATTTTTTGTTTCCCATCTGAAGGATTCATCTCATCTTTTGGGTCTTAGCTTTCCTTTCGCTTCTACCAAGGAGTGCTGCTCTCTGACCACCCAGGCTAGGCTATGCTCTGCTATTATAACTTTTTAAAATGTCACTTTGTGACATTTATGTCAACCATATTGTGACAAGTTGTGTGATTTATTTATTCAGTATTTGGCACCTCAGTGTGACTGTCATTATAGCTAAAGTTTATATTAAGAATTTACTTTGTGCTTTTACACATTCTATCTCATTTAATCCCCCCCCCCCCCATAACTTCATGGTACAGAGTCTCTAATTGTGACTGTTTTATAGGGGAGGGGACTGATGGCATTTCCCTGCTCTAGGTGACAGGGCTGGGTCCTGCCTCCGCTGGCTCCAAGTCACAGCTCCTGCTGTGGGGGTCCGGGCCTCCTTTCTAAGCCTTTTCAGTCCAGAGGGATCACACAGAAGCAAAGCCCCCTTTCTCCAGAAGGGACCCAGTCTTTCATTTTCTGAGCCTCAGGCAGCACCATAACACCTTCTTCTGAGGCTACACGCACAGCTCAAGGTTACTTCTCAAAGATATAAAGCAAGTGGCTTAATTAGAAAATACTCAGAATTTGCTTTCATTTTTTCTATTTGTCTCAGTAAGCAAAACCTTTCCCCATGACAGTCATCTCCATATTTCAAGATGTCACATTCCCCCATAAAGATTCAAAGCAAAGCTGGGGTCACTGAGGAATTCATGGCTCAAGTGTCCAAATTCTTTCTTGGATTCCAAGGAAAATAGCTTGCCACTTTCACGTCTGCTCTGTAAATCCCAGACAGACAATGAGATAAGCAACACTGGTGAGGATACATTAGAATCAAGTCAAGTGAAGGTGGGGCAGCACCCTTTTGTTCACAAGTGGATAGCCCTGAATAGGGGCTTCAAGTCTCGGGAAGAGGGGAGCCGGCAGCTGGAAATGAAAGGAGCTTTTCTAATTAACATCTGTAACCAGCAGGGAACAGGGAAGGAATTGCCCCAGGCAGGTATGCTGTTTTGTAAACGGAGACACTCCTCTGAACCTCCCCTCTGCCCCAACCCTCTTCACTCAGCATTCACACAAAAATGGAAGCAGTTCAGGACACTTGTTTGAGAACTGGAGCTTCGATGTTAGGAAGGTCTGGGTTCAAGGCCCAGCTGTAGCTTTCCTGTGGTCCTGGCTGCGAGCTTCCCAACCCTGTGAGCCCAGCTCTGCTGTACGTAAGACCAGGACAGTGAAAGGGGCTGCTCGCAGGGCTGTAGTGACCTGTGTCCGCAAAGTTCATGGCTCAGAGCCTGGCGTGTCATTGTCCCTCAGTGTATGGTAAGCATTATCATTTCATGGCAGCAATTTGACCTGCCAGTGAAATGGCCCTTTCCTTTGTACCTTAATTATTTTTCTTTAAACGTTCATTACTTTTATGAAAACACTCTCAGCTGAAATGTGTATTTTTCAGGTTTATTAAATAGAACATGTGAAATGCAGTGGGTGCTTCGGCTTTCACTGTGCTAAACGGACCCACCGCACAGAGTGAAGGGTCTGCAGAGCCGAGACTCCACATCGCGCCCCCTGCCCCTACTCTGCAGTTTGTGGCATGTCCTCTCTGCCTTGGAATTTTCTGGAAAGTTCCATCAAATGCCGTGATGCAGGGGTGCTCCTGCCTGGAGCTGTGACAGGGTGTGGCATGCTTTCCCTGACAGTAACTGTCCCCAGCCAGCCACCCCTAGGAGCTGCTGCAGGCCTACTTCTTGGCCTTTCCGCCTCTCCTTTGATTTCAGCTGGTGGCTTTTCCCTACTGCTCATCCCCACAGTGGGGTTTCTAATCCCCTGAGTTTAGGGGGAAAAAAACCCCAGCTGATTCTAAGACTAGGCTGTGAGGATCGCCATTCAGATCGTTCAGACGCATAACACCCCATACATGTCTGAGCTCATGATTATGCCATAGAAAGAGGGAGGTATCCCAGAAAGAGTCCTCCATGTTGAGAAATCTAAAGGCCTGATTTCTAGTTCTGGCTGGACTGCCTAATACCCACCAGGCCCTGGAAAAATCCCTGTGCCTTGCTAAGCCTCCGTCACCCCGTGTATTAAATGAGATTCATTAATAAGTTCATCAAACTCATAGTAATTGCTTCCTAAGGGTCATTAATGAATTCACCAAACATAGTTAGTGATTGTTTCCCAAGGGCTAGGCATATTTCTAGGTGCTGTGCACACAGCGATGGATGAGACAGACAGGTGTCCTTGGGTCAACATTCTAGCAGTGGGAGAAGAGGTAATAAACAAAATTTGTTTCCCAGTTAGTATCTGACAGCGCTCTCAGCGAGGAAATCTGCTGTGTTCTAGCTTATCACCCTACCTCCCAGGGTTGGCAGGCCTTCAAATAAGTCTCATCAAAGGAATTGGTAAACTACAAAACATGACATAAAATATAATCCTTAGAGAACACCCATGCATTTGTAATACCAACCACCCCCGATCCTGCAATTCTCAAAGGAAAGAGGGGTATCCGGGCACATGTGGTTGAGAAACACTGCTTTAGAGGGGAGGAAACCCTCATCCATACTTACCTCAGTCCACCCTCTGAGTTATCAAAATGCCTCCCAAACGCAGTGGCAGGAGTGACATGAGAAAAGAAGGTTTTTTGCTACATACAAAAGCCAGTCTTACACATGTATTACTTAGCCAGACCCCTTCCGTTGGCCCTGGGACACTTGTGACCAACAAGTTGGAGGGTGAAGTGGGTGCTGGGATCCATGCTCTGCAGTGTAATTTTTTTTTTAGAGAGGAGGGAAGGGAGGAAGAGAGAGAGGAAGAGAAACATTGATGTGAGAGAGAAACCTTGATCAGACGCCTCCCTGCACCTTGCATCCCGACCAGGAACCAAACCTGCAACCTAGGCATGTGCCTGACCGGGAATTGAACCTGCAACCCTTCACTTCACAGCATGATGCTCCAGCCCACTGAGCCACACCAGCCAGGGCTAACTGTGTAGTATTAATTCAATAATTATTAATATAAATTAAGAGCTAGTGATCAAAGTTTATTTCAAGGAAAACTGAATTTAAAGTTGTGTCAGCTGGTTGCAACACAAACAGGCACTAGACCAGTAATCACCACCAAATGTTTCAGGGGTTCTCTTACAAAGAGCTGGCACCACACTCTGTGGTCCAGAAGCAGCAGCTTGGGCAGAAAGCTACTGGTACCCACACGGAGTTGCTGGTAATGTGGGCGTGGGAGGGGAAAGCGTAGGCCTGGAGGCCTCGTCACTCATGAGGCTGTGTGCGGTGGGTGAATTACAGTCGTCCCTTGAACCTTGTCTGAATCTGCTGGTGCAAAACCAGGGGATAAAGAGGAGGGCCAACTGCACATCTACTGAAAAAAAAACGGACATGTAAGTGGACCCCCGCAGTTCAGACCCACGTTATTCAAGGGTCAAAGGTACTTCTCTTTGTTGAGCCTATTTCTTCTTCTGTGAAGTGGGAATTAACATCCCAGGCCTGACTCACTCATGCCTCACCAGGAGGGGACCATGGGAGTCAGAAGTAGGACACTGTCCTTCGTAAAAGCTCAAAGCACAAGTTCCAGTAAGAGGTAAGGTCTTTATTCCAGCCAGGGGCACACACAAGGCATCCAGGTACCTGCTTACGTGCCTTCTCATTAATCTGCACTGTTAATGATGAATTCCAGGTTCACTCCCAGCTTCTATCATCTGGCGGGACTTGGACTCCGGCCCTGCGGCTCCTCCTGAAAACATGGAGCAGGGCCAAGGGCGAGCCTGTAAGGGCTTCAGATGCTGCTCACTCCCCGGAAGCTGGATTGCTTTGAGTATGGTGCCAAATCTCCTTCCCACTCTTGGAAGAAGATTTGAGCAGAAAGAATATAGGAACTGTTGTTCTCCCTCCCCCGGCTGCAGGATTTCTGTCTCACATTGACCTTCCGACTCCCTCTCTTCTCCTCCCGCCCAGACCCAAACTTGGAGGAGACCTTTTGCCCCGAATTTCGGCAGGAAGCACAACCAGCAACCAGATGTCTGACTTTTTCACCCCATTGGCAGGGATTAGCCATCTTCCCTGTAAACTTCCGGCCTTTCCTCTCCCTTAGATCTTTCAGCTTCTTCATGCTCCATCTCCTTTGGCTCATGCACACGAACTCCCTCCGGACCAGAAACAAAAGGCGGGGCACACCGCTGCAAACGTGCCGAGGATTTATATGCCCAGTGCAGTAAGCCCAGAGCTGGTGGCTGTTGGAGAGGGTGTGGGTGGGTCAGGTAGCGGTTCAGCCCTTGGGTTGACTTGGTCTACCACCAAATTAAGATCCAATGGAGAGTAGCTGGCCTTGATCAGAGACAGAGATAATTACATTCACAACTTAAAATAACATGTAAAGGAGAATGAATGAAAAATTCTGTTACCACCAAAGTATTTGGGTGTGGAAAAATAATAGGTGAGGCAGCTTTGGCAGTTTCCAGAGTAACAAGAGACCCATATTGTCTCTGAGACAAAGCAGAAGACTTTGGAACTGGGAGAAAACACAGACAGCAGTTCATCCGATTCCTTCCCTTTTCAGGTGAAGAAACTGAGACTCTTCCTGGGGACAGGGGGACTCGAGCCCCAGGTCCCTTGGTTGATGTCAGAGTGGGGTATCCCAGCTTAGGGGCTACTCTTGGTTGTACCGATACCTCCCCTGAGATGTTTCTGGAAAGGAGGGTGGCGGTCAAAGTTCTGGGCTTGGCCTGCCCACTCTCTGCCTGCCGTCCTGCTCTTCTGGAAATGGTCGGCTTGGTCTGTTTCTCTGGGACACTCTGAGCTACAGTGCCATCCATGAAGCAGCAGCCAAAGCGAGGGCTGGGGCTTTCCTTACCTGTGTCTGTCAGCCACCCAATAAACACCTCAAGGGGAAGAAGAAGCAGAAGACTTTCTTTTTTGTAAACACGAGAAGAAAGCCCTAACCAGTGTGGCTCGGTGGGTGGAGAGTTGTCCTGTAACCGAAAGGTCGTGCGTTGACCACCGGTCAGGGTGCGCATCAGAGGCGACTGATGCTTCTATTTCACATTGATGTTTCTCTCCCTCTCCTTCTCCTTCCCTTCCCCTCTCTCTGAAATAAACTAACATGTCCTCCTCAGGTGAGGATAAACAACCAAACAAATAAGAAAACAAAAATCCTAAGAGGAAACATACCCAGAAAAGACTCTGGTTCTCAAGTCAGCACTCCTGGACAGGCAATATGGAGTGAGCGTTCCCCAAAGAAATGCATGAAAAAGCAAGTGGGTCATCACAGGAAACCTTTAAAATGGGATTTTAAGAAATTATCACTCAATCACACAAAGTCCTGTGCCTCCATTTTCCCCACCCCCTGCTTTCCGCACATACATCTGTGTTTACTGATATAAATCTGCATTTCCCCATTCCGAGATGCGTGACTTTGGTCCAGTCGCTGTCCCTCTCGGTGCCTCAGTTTCCTTACCTATAAATTGGAGATAATAGTTCTTACTTGATCTAGCTGCCATGGGGACTATGTAAATGAGGGCATCGCACTAGGCATGTAGTAGATGTTTAATAAGCTTCCGTTGTCTTCCAATTCTCTTCTGTGAGGAAGACTGTAAACCCATTTCTTCGGAAGTGGGTCCCAACAGGGCAGGAGGTGCCTCCTCAGCAAGCCCCGTGGGCGCTGTGTTTCCTCTCCCACCGGCATCTTTGTTCTGCAGCCTCAGCGGCCTCCAAGAAGAAGGGTAGATCTGGGCCTTGAAGGATGGGTGTAGCGTGTCTAGTCGCCAGGGCACCTCAGCCCGGCAGAGTCGCCGTGGGAAACGTGTGCCCTGCCTGTCCTGGACCCACAGTCAGGGCCCTGTCCCTGATGTTTCTGATTGTTCACTTCACAAAACCTGACTTTTCTTCCAAAAAAAAAAAAAGGAAAGAAACCAGGGCCCTCACGTTAATGTGAATGACTCCCAAGGGGGCCTGCTAGCTGGGGCTCAGAACAATGAGTTAATTGAAAGTGGTAATGAGAAAAAGCAGCTGACACTCATAAAGCCATGGACCAATGAGCAGCTCAGTTCCTGGGCAGTGGGTGAGAGCCAGGCTTTCTAGCCAACCTAGATGTCAATGGCTTCTGAAAATAATTGCCTGAGGAATACCAGGCCTCAGGCCAGGACCAAGCTTGTCTACAGATCCTGTCACCTGGCTGGGAGCCACCTGTGATGGCTCAGGGCCCAGGGCTTCGAGCCCTGTGCTTGGAGGAAATGCCAGAAACCTACGGATAGACACTCAACTGGGGGTGTCATGTGAAAAACCCCAAAGTCAAGGGGCTGACTTCACGTTCCAGCCCCACCATTCCCGTGGGGATGGGGCTTGACAAGGCATGTCTCCAGGCCTCAGTTTCCCCGCCTGTCAAACGAGTACGTTAGTACCTGTTCTCCCAGCCTCCCAGCATCGCTTCGTTTGAACAGCCAGCGAGATGAGGTAATTGGAACACTCTCCACAATGAGACGTGTTATCAGCGGAGAGCTCAGTGGGGTGAGCTGAGGGATCAGACTGCTTGGTTAACTCGGTTACCTTGGGCTAGACTAAGGCAATCATTCATACCTCATAAGATTGATGACAGAATTAAGTAAAATTATATATAAAACAAAATATATACAAAACGTACATGGTGAGCACTGATCAAGTGTTAACTGTTGTCTGTGATGTGTTATATTCAGGGCTTTCTTGCCTTGTAGTGACTAATCCAAACTTATTTCTAGAGGCCCAGAGTGGGCTTGAACTTTGCTTCTTTTTCTGGTCATTTTGGGTCATGCGGATCAAACGCCCAATCTCCCCACAGCAGCCCTGCATCACACAAAGAGATGTGGGCTGCGTAGACAGAGCGATGGAGGGTTTTAGAGACAAAACGATTCACAACACAGCCGAGATCTAACCAGTCACTCTGTGCTGTGAGCTCGCTGCTTGCTTGTCCACCCGCAGGGCCAGGCAGGGATGTAATGGAACCTTCAGTGAGCCTGGAACCATTCATCCGGACAATCAGTGGAGCCCAGGGCACAGGAAGTTGGGAAATCTCATTGTGTGTGTGTGTGTGTGTGTGTGTGTGTGTTATAGAGAGGGATACAACACAGCCACTAAGAAAATGATATGCTCCTTGGGTAAGAGAGAGGACACAGGGTCTCACCAGCTAGCGATCTGCCCACCTCTGTCTGTTTTTCAGGATTTCTCATAAAGCCCATCTCAGAAATTCCCTTTAACCATCTTATTGTTCCCTTGCAGCCTCAGGTGGGACTTTATGGCAGGTGCTGAGTGATGTGGCCCACACTGAGCACAAATCCCACAGCAAGTGTGCAAGGGGAGTCCATGTGCTGTGTCTTAGCACGTCCTTCCATAAAGCCAAGGACAACATTAAAGCACAACCGAGTGATTCACACACTGCCAGTGGGAGTGAATTGGCACAACCTTTCAGAGCTCAGTCTGGCAGTATGTCTCAAAACGAGAGATGCGCCCACGCTTTAACCCAGCTTTTACTCGGAGAAATCTGTCCCACAGAAGCATGTAGGCGCGCTCACAGAGGCCCCAGCCTGACTGGCGAGACATGCCAGTGATAGAAAAGAATCGGAAACAACCCACGTGCCCATCCAAATGCACAGAGTTGCAAGGACACTGTTACATGGGGTTCGTAATTGCAGGAAAGAAAGAGAATGAAATTGTTATTTATTGGAGCTGTTTAAATACTGGGATGGTTTAGTATATAGATTATAGTGGCATGGAAAGATTTCAAATATATATTAAATAAGAAAGGCAGATTGCAAAATATTAAATAGAGGAATCCCTTCTATTAGCATATGCACAGAAACAAGATCTGAATGAATAGACATAGAACTGTTAACAATTGTTACCTTGATGGGGAAGAGGGGAGAATAGATGAGGCTCGCACTTTCTATGAAGTTTATTTCTTGTTTTGTTTTTTTAATTAAGATTTTATTTATTTATTTATTTATTTTTGGGGAGGGGAAGAAAGAGAGAGAGGGAGAGAAACATTAAAGTGTGGTTGCCTCTTGTGCACCCCCTAGTGGGGACCTGGCCCGCAACCCAGCATGTGCCCTGACTGGGAATCGAAGGGATGACCCTTTGGTTCACAGGCCCGTGCTCAATCCACTGAGCCACACCAGCCAGGGCTACAAAGTTTATTTCTGTAATACTTGACTTGTTCACAATAAAGATATATTAAGTTAAAATTTTAAAACCTAGTAAAGATGATTAAGGAAATCTACATAAACAAACCCTGATAATCAGGGGTATCCAAGGTTTTGGCATCTCTGGGTCACACTGGAAGAAGACTTGTCAAGAGTTGTCTTGGGCCACACATTAAATGCATTGTGACACATAGTGACAAAAAAAATTTCGTAATGTGTTAAGTAAATTTATAACTGTGTTGTGCCGCACTCATAGCCATCCTGAGCCGCATGCGGCCTGAGGGCCACAGGTTGAACATCCCTGCTAGGGTAATAAATCCAAGGGTCTGAGGCCACCTGCTTGACCTTGGGGGCATTCGCTAGGTTGGCGTGCAGTGACAAGAATCCAGAGAGGTGGTTGAATTTGGGCTCTTTTGTAGAGTCTTTGGTCGGCAGTGGCCAAGTTTTGCCAGAGCCTGGAGCGCGGGCAGCACCGGGTTTGTTCCCCATGAGGGCGGCAGACACCTGCTGACTGGCGCGGTCTGAGCTGCCCCCGGGAGGGGGACTCTGAGCCGCAGGGCAGAGGAGCAGTTGCTCCAGATGCTTGGATGTAGAGACAACCCCTTCTTTTTTCTCCGGTGGAGCTGGGGGCCCAGAGAGGCTGTGCTCAGAGTCAGCTTCCCCTTGGGAATAGATCTGGGTCCGAGCCAGCCAGGGAGGCAGGGCTGCCTTAGGCCCCAGTCCATCTCACAGGTGGGGTACTCACGTGGCAGGTCTCCTCTTCTTCCCTTCCTCCTGGAGGCCCCAGGAAAACTCTCATGTTTCCCCTTGTGACCCTATATTTCTTAAGGTTTGGGTTCCATGCAAGCCGGACAAGAAATATCTGAGCCCACTGGGGACCGTCAGTTCTGGGGGCCAGATGGCGGAGCAGACTCTGCCTGTAGCTTCTCATGAGCTGCCGGTTCTCACTACAGAGGGGGCCTCCTCCCTGCAAGTCATCGTCAGCAGCTTCCCCGGTTGAGGGAGAGAGCACACACCTCTATTGCTTCAAAAAAGTCAGCTGGACCTGTGAAATAGGTGGCGTGGGATGGGAAGTCTTCAGTCCCCTTAATTCTGCCTCTTCCGAGAGCTTGCACCATTTTAACGTTATTTCTGAGGAAAAAGCCAGAACTCTCATCTGAGGTTTTTGGCACTGAGAAGATTCATGGCAGGAGGTTGAGGGGGCGGAGGGTCGTCATGTGAGCTACCCTAGAATATTTAAACAGTGACCTCATGGATGAATGGAATTAGACCCATTCTGTGGATTCCAGAGCCTTTACTTCCCTATCAATAAGGGGTGTGAGTTATAGGGAAAGGGGGCGCCTGCTGCAGACCGAGCCCAGTGCTAGCTTCCAGGGGTACACTGGTGAACAACAGGCTTCTCTAACTCTGTGGAGCTTGTAGTCTAATGAGGGAGACGCCCTTTAATCATATAGTCCCGGTTCTGAAGAATAAGTGGACATAGGTGCTCGGAAAGATGAACAAGTCCCAGGGAGCCTATCACAAAGGAACCACTCTAGACTGGGGTGGGGAGGGGCAGGAAGGGCTTTCTTAAGGAAGCAATGCTGAGATCCGCAAGGTGGGTGGGAATGAACACCTTTGCAGACCATCCAGACGAGAGGGTGGTGCTGTGGGCTGGGGGCCAGCAGGGAAGGATGGAGAGAAGTGGAGGGGGGCGGGGCAGTGAGGAAGACAAAAGAAACGATTTCCATGGAAACACACGTGACCACTGCCACCACTACCCCCCACCCCCCACAGGCCCTGAATAAGTCACCTGGAAACAGATGGAGGGTGAACTTGTCGAGACTAAAGCATTTCTTACGGGATGGGATGCCTCTCTTTACTCACTGTTCAATCCTTTACTAGGAGAGAAACTCAGGGTTGAAGGGACTGAAGTGCCTGCTGATTGAGAAACAGTGAGAAATTAAGATGAAGAGGATCTGAAGTGAACATGATAAAAATGTGCACTTGACTGTCTTGTTTCAACCTTTGTCCTTTTTTACTGGACAGGAAGCTGACATGCCAGACCGTCTGGTTCAATGCCGTGCACTGCTCGTCCGGACTCCGGGCCTTCTTCCTTCCTCAGGAAACGCAGCCCGTTGCCCACGGGCTCGGACTCTCAGGCCCTTTCCTCTGATTGACTCTGACGCCCCCTTCCCGATGCCCCCCGCACCCACCTCCAGCCTCCTCCCAGACACGCAGAGTCCTTCTCACAGCCATTTCATGAACTGTAGGTCTCCTGTCCCATCCCACTGTCCTTCCATTTAATTTTCTGTGTCCCAGAAGGACCCTCTGACCTGACTCGCCAGGCTGGAGGCTGGAAGTCATGGGAGGAGAATAGGAAGAACCCCCTCGAGGTTCCTGGGCTCTCACTGCCTACCCACGCCCTGCTGCCTTTCGCCGCTCATCTTCCTCAGGGGCCGAGCTCCCACCAGAGCCACGATCGGAGGGGCTGCCTGGGGGCCAGGAAGGGCGCTGTGGGCATCCAAGGTGCCCTCTTGGATCCAGGATCTTAGAGCTGTTTGGCCTGAGCAGTGGCACAGGACACATGGCCTGACCGATAGAGAGCCCCACTCTGTGAGTTCTGCTTCCAAGGGAGCACATGTTGCCCATGGAGAGCCGCCTTCCAGCCACACAGGGAGACTCCTAGTCTGTCGCCTTCATTCATAGGTCAGGGGCCCAGTGTGCGCAGCTCTCCTTGTGGGGGTGCTGAGATGATCTGACAGGAATGAGGCCATACACATCTGGGTTTCTGGATGATGAGATAAGATGTGAAGAATTCCCTTTACTATGATGAGAGGTTCTTAGGTTCTTGGAGATCAAAGGTGCTCCTACCAGACAGATCTCCCTGTGCAAAAGCGCACAAAGTTCTGCTTGCTGCAGCAGGGCCCAGCTGCAAAGGGCTGGGAGAGGCTCGGGGCTCCCAGGTAAGCTGGAAGGTAGTCGGCAGGCGGGGCCGCTGAGTCCCTCTCCCCACGCCAGAGAGAGCAAAGGGACCTGGCTTCATCCTGGGGCCTGTTCCCAGGTCCTGGCTGCAGAGAATGAGCTACTGAACAAACACCTTCTTTTCCTTTTGGGGGGCAACCCCATTAAATAGGGGCCCTTCCTCTCTACTGTTGGGACTGCCAGGCAACAATTGTCCTCTAGGTCCAGAGGAGAGCAAAGTGCTACTTCCAGTTCTTTCATAAGGGAAATGTTTACAGAATTCACTCTGTGGTCTTGAACCAATCTGCTGACCCCTGACTGGCCAGCCAGACCCAGGGGCCTTACACACACACACACACACACACACACACATACACACACCCACCCGAAGGGCCTGGAGACCCACCGCTCCACTGAAAATTTGTCTGGGCACCAGCCTTTGCTGGAATACTGATCTGGTCAAAATCAGTGAAGTCTCCACAATTCAAACAAACAAACAAAGTCAATGTCTCCTAAGAGGATGGGAGCAAAGTCTGCAGGAGCCCCAGGTGGTCCAAGTCCTCTGCACCCACTTAACACGTAATCCTGCCCCAACTCAGAGGACAGACGGGATTGTTTTCCCTGTTAAGTTGGGGCATTCCTCCTAGACTTTCCCTTTAAGGTAGTAAAAGAAAAATAAAATTGCCTTTTGTGTGTTTTGCATTAGAATTCAATTAACAAACGCTGTGGTCTACTGTGCACCGTGATGTACCAAGCAGCGCGGCAAAGAATCGCACAGACATGTCCTTACCACTTCTCTGCATCACAGAAATAAGCCCAGTGCAATAGCTCTTCCCACAGTGCTCCGGGGTGTCTAGTCATCTAGGCCCCATGCACCCCACCCCGAAGGAAGCGATATTTAACACCTGGAAGGGAAAGAGCAGCATTTCCCGGTCCTCCCTGGGACCTGTTTGTCCCAGGTGTGCCTTCCCAGCCCCTCTGACATTCCATCTCACCCCTGCCCTTCCCATCAGTTGCTGTGCTCGTGAGTGGGGCCCTGGTCCCTATAGTTACAGGGTCACAGCAAAACCAGAGTGATATAAGCCTTGGGAGCATTGCAGGGGGTGGGCCTGGCGTGGCTGGGTGGTCTCAGCCTGGCCTTGGTGAGAAGCCACAGGTGAGACAGTGATGTGCTCCTGAGATGCTGGTGGACAGCTTGTCCTTGGAGTAAACCCATCTTCCTGTCTCCTTCCCCTCCACACCTGTGCATCTCTGATGCCACCAGCCTTGCTCCTCACTGGGCAGGCATCTGCGGGAGGCCCAGCTGTGTCCTGTGATGCACAGTTAGGGGAAGTCTGAAGCAGCAGCCCTGAGTTGTCCCGCCCACCTCTCCAGGCCACGCCCACTTGCATTTTCTGTCCAACATCTGTCTTCCCTCAGTTTCTCATTGTCATTGACATGCCCTCCTGTACCTGAAGTCTTCACACACACTATTCCTTCCTCTGCCTAGAAGGCTCCCCCATCCTCCTCCCCACCCAGACTTCACCCTCAGTGAATTCCTGTTCATCCTTCAGATCTGAGCTCCAGCCCCTCTACGGCAGAGCAGTCCTCCCTGCCCCCCCGGTTCTGTGTGCTCATTGCCTCCTGTTCCTTTCCATACCATGTGGTTATTTGATTAATGCCTGTCTCTCCTACTAGGTTATATGGTCTATGTGGGCAGAACCCGGGTCTGTTTTTGCTCACCACTGTGTCTGGCATCTGCTACAAAGCCTGTCACGTTGCAAGCTATCAGTAAAAGTATGATGAATGCGCGCATGAATGAGTAAGTCCACGGATGCCTCCCGTGGGGGAAGCTGTCCACACCAAGCAGGCTTCCCGGCCCTCACTTTATGTGCTGGGCTGGCAGAAATGCAGTCTGGGAAGTTCGGGTGTCTGCTGTGCCCGCGGCAACCTTGTCGGGAAGGCCACCTGAACCACGTCAGTCCTGCAAGTGTGGTTTTGACTTGCGCCACGTGGTGTGAGTAGAAGCAGCCCTGTGGCTCTGTGCACTGTTGCCTAGCTGAGGAGTGGCGCCCCTGCCAAGGCGCCAATGGGCTGCGTGGGAGAGAAGCCAATGCTTTGTGAGGAGGCTTGGCACGAAGTTCTGCCCAATAGAATTCATTCTGGGCGGTGGCAGGTTTGGGAATTTCTCCTGGGAAGTCTGTCTACCAGGAGTTCTGGAAAAGCACAAAATGAGAAAGAGGTCATTTTAGGGCTGGCTAAGTCCCCAGTCACACCCTGAGCTATTGTTCCAGTAGCCCTGGGACCAGAGGAACTTCGTGGCCAGGGAAACCACACTCCTTGCCACCCTGCACTGCCAGAGAGCCTGGTAATGTGCCTCCTTGACCACTGGTCACTTGTGTTCATCCCTTCCTTTCAATTTTAAAGAGTAAAAACACTCCCAGGGTGAGGATGAGTGTTTTTCTCAGTGTGTTTGTCCTTATTGTGTGCTGTGTGGAAAAATAAAAAGGACCTCTTTGGTGTCTCCTTAAGGCTGCTAAGAGGCTCTAAAAGTGGCAGCTAGAAACTACTCAGCAAAACAAACCTGTGTCTAGTGCCTGTTATCCTGATCTGCTCACGTAGCGGAGGGGCATGAGCTGCTGATGAGATGGTCTGTGGTATCCTAGCAGTTCCAGGACCACTGGGGTCTTACAGGGAGGGATGGCAGCTGGGCGAAGGGCTGGCTAGCGTATATCTCTGTGGTGAGTGCCAGCACCCGAGGCGGGAGATCCTCTGGGAGTCCGTGTGATGTGAGTACTTGGGTTGTCTGGGTGCCTCCAGTTATTCCAATCTGTCTGTGACTCTGTCCGTGTTGCGAAGACAACAAAATCAAGCAGGGTGTGCATATATCTATTTCCCCGAGATTGGTTTTAGACCTCCAAAATGAACTCCAGACATGCGATGACGGGGTGAGTAGAGGGAGGGGAAACGTGCAGTA
This sequence comes from Trachops cirrhosus, assembly GCA_028533065.1. Lineage (NCBI taxonomy): Eukaryota > Metazoa > Chordata > Mammalia > Chiroptera > Phyllostomidae > Trachops > Trachops cirrhosus. Next base: position 28,370,175 of record CM052546.1, on the reverse strand, counting down.
TAAAAAGTTCAGCTCAGCCAATGCTGGTCCAAAGAATCGAGAGGGCGTTTGGGGATCACCTTATTGGGGCAGACATGAGATGGAGCCGTTGGCGGCCGTCTTCCCGGTACGACTGCACTCCCTGTGAGCAGGGGCTCTGCCTGCTTTTTCATTCTAAGCGTTCCCAGTGTCTAGCCCCAAGCCTGGCACATAGCAGGCAGTCCAGAAATGGCTTTTTTGAGTGAATACGTGAGTCAGAAGGGAGGTTTCACTCAGGAAATCAGGGGTAGGAACAGGGGACTGACTGAAGGAAGAGATGGGGGAGAGTCAAGGAGAGAAGTGGGTGTTCTTTTCCACTGATAGCTTTATCTCTGAATAACCTTATTTTTCACGAACAAATAGAGGAATGTATGGAGCAATTTTCTTACCATTATACTGCATGTAATAGAAACTCATCCAGCCATCATAAGCAAGGAAGATAAATATGTAACCTATAACAGAAGCGGGTTTCTTTCCTGTGATCCTGGAAACCAGAAGCAGTCCCCAGATGGCTTTTGCTCAGACCCCAGAGACACGGCAGCCAGGACCACGCGGAAGCTGAGCCATCTCGTTTTTGACAGAATGACCTGGCAGTGGGCTCCCACTGTTCCAGCTGTGACACATCCAGGGCAGGAGACTTTGTTGCCTTCTTACCTCACGTGTAAAGCATCTGCACCCTGGTTTTCAGTACAGAGCGCGATAGTGCTCCTACAAAAGCAGGTTTGCGGAAGCAGCACGGATGAGATCAACACGCGCCTGCGCTCCACAATGGACACAGTGCACCGTGTGACTTGGGCGGCCGGAGTTGACTTAGAGGAGCTTAACTGATTTGACTCATCGGTCCAGATCACCTTTAATGTGGCACATTAGTAATGCCACCATATTGTAAGTGATACATCCACAGAGGCATTAGTCATTACACAAATAGAATTAATAGGTTTCACTACACTTCAAGATAAACATGTTGGAACAGTAACTCCATTCACTCAGGGTCTTTTGAGCTTGCTCAGGGCCCTTACCTGACTGTTAGAATAAATACAAAGTTTTACGGCTTCCTTGCTCTGTGTGACTTCACCATCACCAAACGCCACATATTCAGTTTAAAAATCACAATTGTGTCCATTGACATGTTTATTTATTTATCTGTGCATTCATTCACTCTCTTACTTAGTAACCTATCGTTTTTAGCCTGTTCAGTGCACAGAATATCGTGGTTCCCTAGCTGTTATCATAGGATTCAGCAGCACCATTTCATTGGAGTGCGAAAGATTAGCGTGTTTCCGGGAGACTGAGGCGGGGGAGCAGGCATCACACGCAGTGGCTAGAGCAGGAGCCTGGGTGTCAGACTCGCCTGGGTGTCGGACTCATCTGCATTTGAATTCCAGTCCATCTCTGGTGATCTGTACACACAGGAGTTGACTTCATTTTCTTATCTGTAAAGTGGCTGGGAAATCCCTCACATCGCACCACCCCATGTTGTGTTGCGTGGGTTTTCCTTCTTCTGCAGCTTCCATAATGCCTGACCTCAGAAAAAGCTCCTCGAGCAGCAGGAGGCCTTGTGAGGGAGGAATTCAAGTTGGCCTGGGAAGGACGGAGAGGACAGGCTGAGGGGAGGGAACGTTTCCTCCAGAGGTTGCTGTGAAAGCAAAGGTGAGTTGACGGGGATGTGATGGCAAGTTGGGAGCCTGGGGACAGCAAAGAGACCAGTTTCCTGCCAGGGGAAAGGAGGGCGGTAGAGGGGGAGGTGGGAGGAGTTGGAAGGGACTGGCTGGTGGGAAGCAGAGAATGTAAGACTTTCCAGAGTGCACGCAGCAATGAATGGGGTACAGAATATTCCACCCAAATTCTGTTATATTTTTCAATGCTCAGCAAAACCTGTTGGAAAACATCAATTCCTAAACAAACAAACTAAGAAAATGAACAAACAAAAATAACAATAAACACCGTCCAGGGCAGAGAGTTAGAAACATTTCTGGGAGCCATAAGCCCAAATAGGTTGTGGAAATATGCACATTCACACCAGTAGTTCCTTAGTGGCTAGTGCCTTGGTTTCTTCATTTATAAAAAGGAGGGCGATAATGTTGGTAATAATAACTACATTGTAAGTTTACTGTGGTGCTTAATAAAATACATAAAGCACATTGCTCTGTACTTAGCATAAAGTACCTGTTTGATCAATATCAGCTATTATACTTGTAGATGTCTGGCAAGATATTGTTAACTTATTGTTTATTTCTGTTTGTGCGACTTTAAATAATTTTTATTCTTTTTTGCGTTTTCTTTATAGTTTGGATTTTTTCAATAAACATGCAACATTTTTGTAAAGACTATGAAGCTATTTTTTTTAATCCACACTTAGCAATGAAACATTTCAGGAAATGTAGTCTAGATGGAGGCAGCCCTGCCTATACCAACCTTTCAAATGTTGGTACTGAATAGTTTAACCCTTCAGCATTTCAGAAAAGGGTCTTTGTTTTACATTTTCATGACTGAATGGCCTATTATATGTGGGAGTTTTTACAAAACAAGGGGCTCCTCCACTGTAAATACTTGGGCTTACAGTTCTGCAGTGACAGATCTTGATACTCGAGTCTCCGACTCTTCCGTGTGTAAATGGTCAAGCACCTTGAAGACAGAACACAAGCAAACACTCCCCAGGAGGCTGCGAGTTTCCCCAAGGCAAGTACCTCTCTCCTCTGTGTTACCAGTACTTGGCACAGTGTCAGGCACACAGTAGGTACTACATCAATATTTTAAGTTGACTGAACGAGTGAATGAATGAATGAATGTTAACTATAAGGGTTGAGTTTCTGCATGGGAGGTAAAGAGAGGGACACCCTATCGCATACTAAAATTTGATTAGGAAATTTTAAAAAATGAAATGGAAACAAAGTGATGTTACTGGAAGCAAACATAAAATGAAAATTGAAGCAGGAAGTTGAATGACTCTTTATTGAGGGCGTATAGCCCTTCAGAACCTGATCTAAGTGTCAAGGGCTCAGTTGGGATGAGGAGCTTAATTCCAATGCAGAATACAGACTTTAATCAAGTCACCACATGTGAGAAGTGAGTCCCAAGAGGGAAGGAGCTAGATGCTTTGGAAGTGTATAATGGGGGCCCAGCCCAGATGGGGTGGGAGTGCAGGTGGAGCAGAGGTGGCCATGGAAGGCTTTTGTAAAAGAGGGACATCTAAGCTGGGACCCAGCTTGATGAGGAGTGAGATAGGTGACGAGTGGTAAGCAGAGCATTTCAGAAGCTACCAAGGTGGAGAGCGAGAGCAAGCAGAGGGAAGCACACGTACAAAGCAGTGGGGAGCTGTACAAAGCAGCGTGCACCCAAGGGGAAGAGCTTGTGGCATGTGTGGGACAGAAAGAAGGCCAGTGCGAGCAAGGCACAGGTGAGGATGCTGGCAAAGGCAGGGACCGTGTCACTCAGGGCAGGGCCACGGTAGTGAGTTTGACTTTACCAAATGGGAAGACCTTGAACCTTAAGACCATAACCTTATTTACATTTTCAACATGTAATAGTTGTCATGTGATCAAAGGATTGGAGCAAGGCTGAGTGGAAGGAGAAGATAGTACAGGTGAGCAAAGAGAGTGTGTGACCTGGACTAGGGCTTAGACCTGACTGTCTGTGGATAGTAGACATGGAGAGAGTGGGTAGATGTAAAATATGGTTTGAAGGTAAAACAGATGAGATGTGTTGCTGGGCTGGAAATGGGAGGGCAACCGACGTAACCTTGCCTACTGCATCGAACCCCAGCCATGGCTCTTCCTCATGTCCATGCTGCCCCCCCACCCCCCGTTCATGGGTTTCTTTTTCTACCAAGTACTGATTACCATACATCATACTAAACTGTACTTGTTTTCATATTTTAAAAAATTGCCTGCATACTCTATAAGAGCTGGGAATTTTGGTCTGTTTTGTTTAGTGTCTTGTTTCTGGTGCCCAAAACATGCTTGATGCGCCCTGGCTGGTATGGCTCAGTGGATTGAGGGCTGGCCTGCAAACCAAAGAGTCGCTGGTTCCATTTCCAGTCAGGGCACATGCCTGGGGTGTGGGCCAGGTTGCCAGTGGGGGGTGCATGAGAGGCAGCCACACATTGATGTTTCTCTCCCTCTCTCCCTCCCTTCTCCTCTCTCAAAAATAAATACATAAAATCTTTTTTTTTAACCATGCTTGATGCACAGTAGATGTTCCCTAACTATCTGTTACATTATCGGAAGAGAGAGTTAATACATGAATAAATACATGAGGACGAGAGACAGGGATAAGTGAAGAGTGCTTTCGTTGGCTATTACTGCAAAACACCCAGCCCCAGAACCTACCTCAGTGGTGAACCTCAACAAATATTAATTTTTCCCCACTTAAGGGTCTGTGAGTCAGCTTGGGTAGTGGAGTTTCAGGCTGCAGGTCTGTCGAGCTAGGCTCCAGACTCTGTGTTGGGATTGGCTCTACGTGTATTTTTATCCTGTCCAGACCAATGGCTACCTGGTCCATTCTTCTAAGGGTAGATGACAAAGGCGCGATAGACTAAGCCATCCATCAAGCGCAGTTAAAGACTGGGTTCATTTCATGTCCACTGGCCAAATCAATGTGGACAAAGTCAACATCAAAGGGGTCAGGAAGTACGTGCCACCTTCTCTAGGAAAAGGTACTGCAAAATCACATGGCAAAGGGTGTAACTGTAATTCTGCCATATGACAGGAGTGAAGATTTAGGAGAATAGTCCAATACACCACAGATGACTGCCAGGTATGAGCTGCTATGTGATGGACCTGCCGTTTATCGACATGGCAGAGATTGGAGCAGGGCCAGGTTGGGGAGGAAGAATGACAACCATCAGGAGCTCAGATCTAGACCTGATAAATCCAGCAAGACTCCCACGTGCAGATGGTATAAGTGATGGAAGCAAAACTAGCTTAAACAAAATCGGAATGCATAGGCTGATGTAAAGGGGAAGTGCAAGGAGGATCTGCAGCCCTTTGGGCACAGCAGGATTGAGGGCTTCTCTGTGTATCATCAGCTCTTTGGCTTCACATCCAAGCAAAGTCCCCCTACGTGGTGGCAGATGGTCCCTGACAGCCTGGGAGTCACCCGCACCTTAGCAATGACAAGAAGAAAGACTTCTTTCTTTCAATATCCATACTTCAGTCTAAGGGATGATATGTGTCACCGTGCTTGGCCAGTATGCCCGTCTATGAACCAATCACAGTGATCTGGCTGATGGAGAACTACGATAGCCCTGCTGGGCCACTGCCCATCTCTGTGGTGGAACGTCTGGTGCTATGGTTGCTATAGGAGGGTGATGGTACCATACAGGGAGCAGGAGAAAGGGGATTAGAGAGCATGGCAGCCAGACAAAAATCCCAAATCTGGAGTCCAGTAGAGACATTAAGAGGGTAGTTTAAGGGCTTGAAGTTCAAGTCCAAAATGGAAACAGAAATTTGGGGATTATCTGTGATAGATCATACCAGGGGCCTGAGAATGAATAAGATCACCTATTAAAGTAGGAAGGGAAGAGGGTCTGTCTACTCTCAGATACAATGAATACACATTTTATGTAGCAAGTGAATTTGCAAAGAATTTTTTAGAAGTTGCTGGCATGTCAATGAAAATACATGTTTTTAAAACAAACATTTGCATGGCACTTCCTGCATGCCAGGTGCTGTTCTGAGTGCCTAACAAGTCTATATTCATTTAATCCTCATAATAATTCTATTCCATCGATACTATTGCTATCCCCATTTCACAGATGAGGAGACTGAAGCACAGACTGGTTAAAAGCTTCTGCAAGTTCACACAGGTAGCAAGACAGTGTGTGTTCAAACCAGGAAGTCTGGCTTCAGAGTTCTCATAACTAAGGTTTATGAAGTTGAAAGGCATCCTAGAGAACGTGAAGTTTCTGTCTCCTTCGCCTCTCCCCAGTTCCACAGCACTCCCCGATTTTCACCTGCCGCTCTGGATTTGTGGTGGAGCGCTCATGTGGTTTGGCTCTTCCGAGACACGTCTCTGAGGATGAAAACTGAGAATGCAGAACCGTGGAGGTCAGTTGAGTTAACTTGGAGAGTGTTTGCCATCAGGAAGAACAGATGCTGCTTAAGTCAGGAAGAAATGAGTGTTCACTCCAAGCCCTGCTTTAGAAAGCCTCTTTGTTTTACGACCCTGGGTGCAAGCAAGCCTTTTAATTTTGTGTTTTGGATTCCAGCCATGGGAGGCCCTCTTTCATGTAGCAGATGGCTAGAGATAGGCAAGCCCGGTTCCTACCCTCTCCATCAAGCAGCCTTCCCAAGAGAGGACTCTCCCAATTATGTTGCTCCGAAAAAGAGAAGATAACTCAAAATGGACATATTAAATTTGCACCACACATAAAGTAACCACTGCTTTAAGCATCTGCAAACATTTGGAGGTCAGGAAACCCTTTGAGACTCCGACTAAAGCTATAGACTTCTTTTTGCAGAAAACTTGTACATAGGTATATACACAAAAATGTGCATATTGATTCCAGGGGCTCATGGAGTCTCTCCTATCCATCCCTGAAGCTTCAAGGGCTCTGTGGACGTGAGATTCCCGTGCTTCCGGTGGAGACAGCTGTCATTCTTTTACTTTCCTTTTCCTTTTTTCAACCCGGTCAGATTCTCAACTTCTGAGTTGTGAAAATAAGGGTCTGTGGGTTATTAAAGAAACATTTCACATCAGAACACTCAAATTTCACTGGAAAAAATCCGTTCAAATACTGGATGAAATCATGTTAGTGTATCCTCTGGCTGGCCCAGGACCTTGCTCCTTCTGTTAAGAACTAACGAGAGGTTCTTTTGAAAATTGTGACCTGGTGTTTTTCTCTCTCAGATTGGGTCCTGGGTTATATCATTGCACTGCGTTTCTTGGGGGGGCTCTCTCTTCTCGCAGCATTTCCCAGTTTAGCTCTGGCTCCTGTACTGTTTCCCGTATTAAGGGCTGGGGGTGGGTTAGTCTGGCAGTTGAAGAATATATAGAATTTTCAGAACTTGGAAAGACAGCTTTATTGTTTCCAGGACACTGTCTGGAGGAGTGGCACAAACTTAGATCTGTTTCTTGCTCTGATGTCCGCTTGCCATGACTGTCTGAGGAAGTGGCTACCGGCTGAGCCTCCCTGATGGCTTGCATTCACTGATTTTTCTGTGCTGCGTGACCCCTCCGAACATGATCACATGCTTCCAGTTCTGCTGGGTGTGGACTGGTCACTTAGGAAGTCTTCTGAGCTTCAGCGAAGGGTAGAATTGAGATATTTATTAAGGATATTAAAACCAAAAACCATTTGCCTCAATTACCCTACATTTTAAAATAAAAAATTAAAATATAGAAAAACTGAGTTAATTCTTCCAGTTCTTCATGTCTCGTATTTCCTGAAAATTACCTCCTTTTTGGATCTGGAAAATTCAAGGTGGGGGCAGGTCATGGACCAAACATTTAGGCTGGTTGTGTTCTCCAAATGAGTAATTAAAGCAATTACTGGAAAAATTCAAAGAAAAGGTCCATTTCCCCCCTAAACATTAACCCAATTAAAGAAAAACGATTTGGGTCTTAAATCGGGGTTTCTCAACCTCAGCACTGTTGACATTTGGGGCTAGATAATTCTTGGTAGAAGGAGGCTGTCCTGTGTCTCGTGGAAAGTTAGCAGCACCCATGGGGTCCACTCAGTACGTGCCAGTAGCACCACCCTCCTTGGTGCCACAATGGACGGAGACTGTCTTCCAACATTATCACCTATGTGCGCAGGCGCCCGGGCTGAGGAGCGCAGGCCTCAGTTATCCAGTCACAGGTTGGTTTCTCTACAGGCAGAGTAAAATTGAGTTTGTATCTTATCTGATCTTTATTACATGAATGCTAAACTGCAAAGGGATGTGTCTTTTGATACCCTACAGATTATCTATCTGTTCAGATCATCTATCTGTTCAGATCATCTTGTTCTTCATTTGTTTTTAGACCTCAATTGATTGCCCAAAACAGGGACTTCCTCACTCTAGTTCTCTCGTGCTGGCAGGCCTTTTCGTTTGCTGTGGGATATGTTTTCAACTGAGTAGGTATTTAGTGATCTGATGTTCTATATCCTGGGAGGTCTGGATAATTGCTCAGTCCTGGGGGTGGGGGTGGGGGGGCAGCTGGTGTGCTGCTAAAGTTCCCATTCCTCCCTTCTAGGTCATCATCTTCTCCAACGTATGACCTAAGTGGAGCCCACATAGCAAATTGGAGAGTGGAGTCTCTGGTTGATTTGATCAGTATGTGGACACACAGTTCAGGAAGCAAAACTGTTGGCTTTGACATTATAAATGTGTTTGTTAAAAGACATCCTATACTCACACATCATTCCTCTCGTTTGTGCAGGGACTGTAAGACAGCAAGCAATTTGTTTTGGGAAGGACTTTACTATCTGTTTGAAGTAAGAAGTGACTCTAGTGTACAAAACATTTAAACCAACTTGTTATGTCTTATAATACTCAACAAAGCACTCTGCAAACATCAGTTCTGGAAAAAAAAAAGCATCCTTCAAGGCAGGGTTATAGGCACTTCTGGGAGTTGTAAATCCATGCAGGCTCCAGAAATATGTGCCTTCCAAGGGCTGGAAAATTCTGAATTAACAACAAATAATCAGAGAGTGTGTGTGACAAAGAGTTAAAGTACACAGACTTTACTTTCACAAAGTTTATGATGTAGTAAAGAGGTTTAAGATGCAGACCTGAGATTGCAAACGGATGGCCAGCAGGCTAAATTGGGCCCATGGATTTGTTTTGCTTGGCTTGTACAGGGTTGGCCTTCTGAATGTCTGAGAAAGAGAGTGTAACAGAGAGAAAGAATGAAAGGAGTTGCTAAACATATAAAACAAAGTTTTTCATTAAAATGCAGATTTCCAGCTGTTTTTGAAAAATCAGAAGATCTGCCAACACCAGGTCCTTATTCCTGCATTTCCCCGTGGTGACAGTTGAGGGGAGTGAAAAGCAGCTGCCCCCTTTGATCAGATCAAGCACCCCCTCCGGTGCCCACCCTGGCCCACGCCCCGCCTTACCAGGCCTTACCCTGTCCACGTTCCACAGGGCCACCCCAATGCGGACTTCTGCAATATTTCGTTTGTGTCTTCACAGCGGGGGGAAAAGACTGAAGGAGCTTGGAGTAAAGTAGCAACTGGTCCGCTGTGTGTCAGGTGAGATGATCCTGCCCCTGCCCCAGCAGTGAAGGTGGCACAAATGGTCAGATTGGGGATATATTTTGAGGGTAGAGTTAATAGGAGCTCGTAGTGGATTGGGTTAAGGTGTGAGAGGATTAAAAATGACTTCATTTTTTTTTTTTTTACTTTATTTAAAGAGGAAACCTATAGTAAAATTTGGAAAATCGGTACTGAACTTTTAAAATAAAAACCATTATTTAAACGCTTTTCAGAAAAGTTTTGAAGCTACTTTTTCACAAAAAGAGGACGCTCTTCACTCAGATTATATTACAAGTCAGTAAAAGCAGCAAAGCTGCACCCGACTTGACTTGATAGGCCACTGAGAAAATCTCCAACTGTCCGTGTCCAGGACAATTATTTTACTATAAAGTTGGCTGATTTGGTTAATGGGGACGACTCGTGGCTACTGTGGTGGTGGGAGCTAGCCGACCCCCACCCCTGAACCTGGCCACTGTGGTAAGAAGCCTCGGGCTGATGGGAAACCAAAGTTGGCCAGAGCCGAGCCCAGCGTGGAGCTCCCTCCGGCTGCCGGGACTCGGCGGCCCTGCCCACCCGCCCGCGGCGGTCACTCCGCGGCTTCTGCACATGCGCCGGCCCCGGGGCGGGGGAAGGGGGGAAGTCCTCGGCTCCTTCCCTCCCTCATCCGGGTCCTGGGCGAGCGGGCGCCGTGCGCGTGTCCCGCCGCCGAGCTGCTAATAAAGTTGCACTGAGGGGAAGCGCAGCGACGGCCCCGGGGTGTGCGCCCAGCCAGCCAGAGAGTGAGTGTGGGCCCCGGGGCGGGCCGGCGGGAGCAGGGGCTGCAGGCTCTGCACGGACGTGGCTCGCCCTCCAGCCCTAGAGGCCGGACTCGGGTCGAGGCGGGGGCGTTCGGCCGCGGACACAGCGGAAACCACCCGGGCCTGCGGGGCGGGAGGTAGGCCGAGTCCGGGCCTGCTGGGGTCCGGGCGGGCGGGGATGGGGCCGCCCGTCGGGTCGCGGAGGCCTCGCCTGCGGGCGGGGGCGGCCGGGGGCGTGGCGGAGGCTGGTCTGGGTCCCAGCGCCGCCGTAACCTCGGGACTGTGGACGGGGCGTTCGGACGCCCACGGGGCGGGGCGGGGCGGTGGGAGGGCGTCCCCGGGCTCGCTTCTGTCCAGGTTTGTTTGTGCTCATCTAAGCACCGCTCGTGCACACCCTCGGTGCGTCGCCGGGCTCGGGCAAGCAGCCTGGTCAGCTGCACTGCAAAGCTGTCCAGCGGCTCGAGGAATCCGTGCAGCAGTCGCTTTGTGTTTTAAAGATAAGGATCCAGGCTTATCGGTGGGAATTACGCTCTGGGCAGTCGCGACCTGCTACTGCACTCAGCTGGGTGTGAGACCTGGTTTCTGCCACTTGCCGTGCCAGTTTTCACCGCTGCAGAGATTTCTTCCACTTCATGAAAAACTTCTGCATAGTGCAAGGAGAATGCCAAGCAGTGTGTTCGCCCTCATTGTATTCAGCCCCTACCCGGGTCCTTCCCTCCGTTCTCAGTACTCAAGATTCATATTCCAGTTTCTCCCTTTCGCCCTCCCCTTCTCCTCTCTTCCCCTTTCAGCTGCTGCTCTTACTACGTGGAGTTTGGAGCCTAAGCTTTGAAAACTCCCATGTGGCGCCCGTCTTAAGTTGGAGCATGCTCGGTAGCCAAAACAGATTTTGGTTGCAAAAAAAGAAGTGGGACGAGGATAGTCGGGTATTTGGACGTTTGCCCGCTTCCTGACAAAATGTCCCAATTTTGGTTTGGATGGCATTGGAGAGTGGAGCTGTAGGCCAGCCCGGAGGTGAGGAATGCCCGGACACCCTGGGCCAGATCTCTATCTTGATTGCGGAGGCTTTGTTTCCTGACCAGCTGGAGGTTTAGGGAGGAGGGAAAAAAGCATTCCTGGCCGTTTGTGCCTTGAAATGGGTGTGGTGCTAAGTATATCTTGTTTACCTTATCTTTCTATGGAAAAAGTTTTCCAGCCGGGTTGAGTTTGTCACTCCTGCCTGTTGCCTAGCACTACCGAACGTGTTCTTATCTAGCAACAAAGATGCAGAGTGGAGGCTGAGGCTTGGCCTCAGAGAAGTTGAGAGGAAAGGATCCTTGAGTTGCTGTTTTAATACTAGAGTAGTGAATTTCCTTAGAGTACCCAGATTGCCTACGGTGAGTTAGTTTTTAATGTTACTTTGAAAGCTGGAAGGTTGAAAACTTTACTCCCAGTAGTTACAGTAACATCCAAGAAATTTAAAATTTCTGCTAGATACCAGTGCTGGTGTCTGTTGTGAAGTACACAATACCTAGACACGTGATCGTTTCACAGTTACTGGTTCGAATATTGGTGTGAAATAAGTGGGTTCAGATTAAGTTAGGAGTTATTTTTAGATCCGAACAAATTACTTTATATACTTTTTTTTACTCCTTGGCTAACTTTTCTTCATCTAAAGGGAACTTGGAGATGACAAGAATACAAAAGACTCATAAGAGAGAAGTTAACCTTCATAAAAGTTTGTATATATTTTATTTCAATTTTTAGTTTAATTTTTGTTTATGATTGTTTTCATGGTTGTCGGTAGCATCCTTTCCTTCCCGCCTCTCTCCATTGCTGCTCCCTCCGTGTGCCTTTCCTTTTCACACAGCTGCTGTTAGGGTTTATCTTTGCTATAAAAATCCATTAATCATTTATGCTTCTGTTTCTTTCAGAGCATAGGCGAAATAGGCAGTAAAAGTTAGATGAACCTACTCAACTGACTTTCCTCTTAGAATTTAAGTGCATCCATATGATATGATCTTGTTAGAAAGAGGAAGAGCAGGGAACTGGAAAAGAAAAGAAAAAAATATTTTTGTAGAACCCGTGTAGGTTTGGTGGTATTATCTGCTTGTCTGGGTTGCCGTGGTAGGCGCCACAGAAATGGGTAGATTGATATGTGCTGCATTTCTTTTCCCCCTGGCAAAGTCAGCTATTAATTTCAGTGGGAGACAGTGGCAGAATGTTGTTACTAATGAGGTTTGAATCAGATTGTTGTTTACTGTTGGTTATGTAACATGTTGCTGGGAGTATTATTAAAAGTTGCCTTCTGTTGCAAGGTAGAGGCGAGTAAGATTCTGCTTACCCTCCTCACTGGGTTTTAATTCTTGGCTGAACCTGAAGGCACATTAGAGTATAACCATAATTATACCTGGGCAGCCTGTCTGTTTCCTGTTTTCATCATGAACCCAAACATTATGATTTGCAGTGATGATCTTTTTTGTCCTTTGCATTAAACAGAGGCAATATGTTTTTTCTCTCTACTGAAAACAGATTTGTAACTTGGTTAATTCAAAGATACTGGCTTCTTAGTCTTTTCAAGAGTAGGCAGGAAAATACCAACAGTTTTTCATTTCTTACTAACAAATTGAAATACTATTTTAAAAAATCTTATTTCACACAAGTTGTTTGATTGTGTTTTATGTAAATTTTAATGTTACCAATAGATTGTAGAGTCTTTGAATTAAGAAAGCCCTTTTTGTTTACGACTTATCAGTGTTTATTATTACCAGATGTACATGTTGGTTTAGGCAGTGAGCCACACACTTGAGTGAATTTCAGAGCTGACTTGAGTACACTTTAGGATATAGGTGCCTTTCTTCCCCTGGTTTATCAATTTTCCCTGTTCTCTTCTGGAGGGTGTGTCTGTCTGTCTGTCTGTCTCTCTCCCCCCATATTAAGCACAAAGAACAAGCCAAATAGTTATTCATTCAAATGTCCTTTGATAAGGGACAATAGAGGCTGAGGGATGAATCTTATCCCCACCAGCCTGAATATTATGGGGAAGAGAGTATCTGGGAGGTTAGGACTCAAGAAGCCTGCACAGAGAGGGGTGCTTTCTCACCGGGGAAGATGATGCATGGCCCCAGGGAGCCTATTCATGTCGTTTTACACCTTGTTTTCCCACTTGCAGCGTTAATAGAATTGCCATTTGTCTAGAACTCTGAGTCTGAGAGATAGGTTTACTTAGTTGGAGGGTTAACAAAATTTTTGTTTTGAAGAACTGCTAAAAACTAGATTGTTAGGACCAATTAATTTCATAATCTCACACATCACCTCATATTCTAACAGCTTTTATCATTTGACAACTTTGAAAAAAATGGGATAATTACAGAGCTCTTAGGTTTTCCATAAATAATCAGTTCTGGGCTCTTTAGTTTTGATATATTTTTGCCTCTGTCAGTGAGGTGGGAACATTTTTGGCCTCACTGTAGTAGAGAGGTTGTGTCAGTGATTTTTCTTTTGGTTTTACTGTATTTCTAATTTGGTTGTGATAGTATTTTAGAAGAATACATTAATTTTTTTATTTTTACTGAATTTATTGGGGTGACTGGTTAATAACACTATATAAATTTCAGGTGTACAATTCTATAATGCATTATCTGTGTATTTATCGTGTGTTCACCACCCAAAGTCAAGTCTCCTTCCATGACCATTTATCCCCTCTTTACCTTCTACCTTCCCCTACTCCCTTTCCCTCTGGTAATCACCATCCTGTTGTCTATGACTTTTTTTACACTTTATCCCTTCACCTTTTTCACCCAATTCCCTCCCCCTGACAGTTGTCAGTCTGTTCTTTGTGTCTATGACTCTATTTCTATCTTGTTTGTTAGTTTATTTTGTTCATTAGATTTCACTTAGCATAATACTTTCTAGGTCTATCCATGCTGTTGCAGAAAGTAAGATTTCCTTTTTTACAGCCAAGTAGTATTTCATTGTGTAAATATACACAGCTTTTAAAAAATCTACTAATGGGTATTTGAGCTGCTTCCAAATCTCGGCTGCTGCAAAGAACATAGGGTTGAATGTATTCTTTCGAACTAGTGTTTTGGGTTTTTTTTGGATATATTCCAAGAAGAGAAATCACTAGGTGATAAGCTAGTTCCATTTTTACGTTTTTGAGGTAACTCTGTGCTGCTTTCCGCCATCATTGTGCCAGTCCGCATTCCCACCAGCAGTGCACTAGGGCCCCCTTTCTCCACATCCTCTCCAGCACTGGTTGTTTGTTGCTTTCATTGATGAGAGCCATTCTCACGAGTATGAACTGACACCTCATTGTGGTTTTAATTCATGTTTCTCTGATGATTAGTGACTTTGAGCATCTTTTCGTACGTCTATTGGCCATCTGTATGTCCTCTTTGGAGAAGTGGCTATTCAAGTCCTTTGCCCATTTTTTAATTGGAATTTTTTGGGGGGGGGTTGTTTGTTTTTGTTTTTTGATACTGAGTTCTTTAAGTTCTTTATAAATTTTGGATATTAACCCTTTATCAGTTGTTATCATTTGCAAATATTTCTCCCATTCAGTGGGTTGTCTTTCATTTTGTTATGGTTTCCTTAGCTGTGCAAAAACTTTTTAGTTTGATGTAGTCCTATTTGTTTATTTTTTTCTTTTGTTTCCTTTCCTAAGGAGCTACATCAGAAAAAATATTGCTATGAGAAATGTCTGGGATTTTAACTGCCTGTGAGATTTTACTTGGAGGGTTTTTATGATTTTGAGTCATGTGTGGTGTAAGATAATGGTCTAGTTTCATTTTTTTGCATGTATTTGTCCAGTTTTCCAAACACTACTTATTGAATAGACTGTTTTTACCCCATTGTATGTTCTTGTCTTCTTTGTCAAATATTAGTTGACTGTAAAGGTATAGGGTTTATTTCTGGGCTCTCTATTCTATTCTGTTGATCTCTGTCTCTGTTTTTATGCCAGTACCAGGCTGTTTTGATTACTATGGCCTTGTATAGTTTGATATCAGGTAGCATGATTCCTCCAACTTCGTTCTTCTTTCTCAAGATTGTTGTTGCTATGTGGGACCTTTTGTGGTTCCACATAAATTTTTGAAATATTTATTCTAGTTCAGTGAAATACGTCCTTGGTGTCTTGATGGGAATTGTGTTGAATCCCTAGATTGCTTTGGGGAGGATGGACACTTTAACGATGTTGATTCTTCCTGTCCATAAACACGGCATGTGCTTCCACTTATTTGTATCCTCTTCAGTTGCTTTCTTCAGTGTCTTGTAATTTTCTGAGTACAGGTCTTTTACTTCCTTGGTTAAATTTATTCCAAGGTATTTTACTTTTATTTTTGATGCCATTGTAAATGAGATTGTTTTCTTAGTTTATCTTTCTGCTGGTTTGTTATTGGTGTATAAAAATGAAACTGATTTCTGGATATTTGTTTTGTATTCTGCTACTTTACTGAATTCATTTATCAGTTATAGTAGTTTTTTGTGGAATATTTAGGGTTCTCTATATACAGTATCATGTCATCTGCAAATAATGACAGTTTCACTTTTTCCTTTCCAAACTGGATGTCTTTTGTTTCTTCTTTTTGTCTGATTGCTGTGTCTAGGACTTCTAGTACTATGTTGAATAAGAGTGGTGAAATTCTCAAGGGAAACACTCGTCGTTTTTGCCCATTGAGTATGATGCTGGCTGTGGGTTTATAGTATCTGGACTTTATTATATTGAGGTGTGTTCCCTCTATTCCCACTTTGCTGAGAGTTTTTATCATAAATAGGTGCTGGATTTTATCAAATGGTTTTTCTGCATCTGTTGATATGATCAGGTGATTTTTATTCTTTTTGTTTATGTGGTGAATCACATTTATTGACTTTTGTTCCAACCTTGCATCCAAGGAATAAATACCACTTTATCATGGTGTATGATGTTTTTAATGTATTGCTGGATCTAGTTTGCTAATATTTTGTTGAGGATTTTAGCATCTATGTTCATCAAGGGTATTGGTGTATAATTCTCTTTTTTTGTAGTGTCATATCTAGTTTTGGAGTTAGGATAATGCTGACCTTGTAAAATGAGCTTGAGAGTCTTCCCTCCTCTTGAAATTTTTGGAATAGTTTGAGAAGGATAGGTGTTAGTTCTTCTTTGAATGTTTGGTAAAATTTTCCTGTGAAGCTATCCAGTCCATGACTTTTGTTGGGAGGTGTTTTTTTTTTTTTTTTTTAAATAACTGCTTCAATTTCATTAGTTGTAATTGGGCCATTGAGATTTTCTGATACTCCCTGATTCAGTTTTGGAAGATTGTATGTTTCTAGGACTTTATCCATTTATTCCAGATTGTCCAATTTCTTGGCATATAGTTGTTCATAATATTTTTTACAATCTTTTGCATTTCTATGGTATCAGTTGTTACTTCTCTTTCATTTCTGATTTTATTTATTTGGGTCCTCTTTTTTTCTTGATGAGTCTAGTTAAAGGTTTGTCCATCTTGTTTATCTTTTCTTGTTTATTTCTGTGCTGATCTTAAGGAATTTTTTATTCTGTGTGTGCACTACTACAGTTTAATTCGCTTTTGGAAGCTAGTTGTTAAAGTACATTTTGTAAACAAGTTTTTTCTTGAATTCTTTGGTATACCAGTCTCTGCCTATAATGTATATATAATTTACAGACTGGTATATTCTATAGAAATTTGGAAATGGTTTGATCGCTGGTTAGTTTTTAACTGGATTTTTCCTTTTGATTTCCATATGTATTATTTTGTTATTATGAAAATAACAGTGAGAAAACACTGGTGTCACCTTCCCACCTTTCTCTGAGCATAGCAACTGGAGTCCTGGAAAGTCTCGCACTTTTCAGATTTAACTGTGATCTCAGAATGTGGCTGGTGCTTTGAAGGCAAGTTTTGTTTTGTTCAATTTTGTTTCCATGATATTTTAGGATCTGCCTAGCATCTATCTGGTAGGCTGAATAACTTGAGCTCTAGTTGTTCTGGTTTGCATGTTCCCAGGAAAAGGGGGCACTGCAGAAATATTTCAAAGCTGGCCTTTCATTTTCTTTCCCTTTATTCACATCTTTCTGCCCCCTAAAATGAGTGCCTGCTTAATTTACTGGCCGTGTCTACTCTGGAGTTGAAAGTGTGAATTGCATGAATGCTGCCTTGAGCTGCAAAGGTCCCAACAGCCGTATTTGCTCCCTATTCTTCTAAGTAGGTGACTTGAACTCGGGGGTGCATGTGAGGTATCTGGGGACCATCTTCATAAAGCATTGGAATGAATATATGTTGTGTACACGAGTTAGCACTTTATGCTCCAGAGACACGTAATGTAATGATTTGGTATTTGCCCTTGACAATTCGGTAATTTAAAGGAAATCACTATAAAGATTGACCAGCTCTGTGTCTATTCCTGCACCTACAGGCCTGTACAAGTATACTCAAACACATCTGGTAGTAATGTAGGGAATCTTGCAGGCTCTGTGGGGGTGAGTGATACATCTAGATCAGGCTCTGCTTAATTAGAGGACTTAGAGGAGCAGGTGAAGTTTAAAGAGTGATTAAAAACTGGGAAACAGAAGTCTGGATGTGGGAGATAAAAAAGTATAGACTTGTGTGGGCACAAAGAGAGGCTGGGCAAGAAGATTATTCTGTGAAAAGCGTCAGGGATCTTGAGTTCAGCTCCTGGCTTTGAATGGTTCTCATTCACTATGAGAACTTTTTTTAAAAACAGATTTTGTTTATTAAATTGAGAGAGGACTGGGGTGAGGGGGGAGAAGCGTGGACCTTTGCTCCACCCATTCATGCATTTTACTGGTTGACTCCTGCATGCACCGTGCCTGGGGATGGAACCAGCAGTCTTGGAGTGTCAGGGATGACATTAACCAGCTGGGCTACCTGGCCCGGGCTCACTATAAGAAGTTTTAATGTCTTTGGAAATTGGAGTCACCACTGGGAAAAGTGGTGATGAAACGTTTCTCTAAGAAAGTGGTTTTGATGCTCATGTGATTGTATCCTTTCTTCCTTATAAACGAGCCCATAAAGAATTGAATTTCTGAATCTAGGAGAGCTTGTGGGTGAACTTGCTGTTGGTTTCTTTATTTTCTCTGTCTGCGGTATGGTTGTGGTTTACATGTTTTGTAGAAATTGTAGACCTGGGTCCGGGATTGGTGTGACAGTGGGATGGGGGTGGGGGTCTTCTCCTGCTGATAGTGGCGACTGCTGTTGATATTAGAGCCACAAGGGCAAGATATTTTTAAATTTTACCCCCATCAACCACAGAAAAGTTACCCTTGGGTGTGGAATATAGGTAAGTGACTTTCTTCCGTTGCAAGTGACCCTGAGGCTGTTGGTTCTCAGACCTGCTGTATAACCTGGGACTCTTGTTAAAATGTGGAAGATAGGACCCTCTTTCAAACCTGATGAATATGAATTTTTGTGGTTATGAGAAATTTGTTTTTTTAAGGCCCTATTCTGTAATTCTTTTGCACAAGTTTGGCTGTGATGATGGTGGGTTGTGACCCCTAAGGGCGTTTGTTTATTTACATGGGTTCATGTGCTCAGGAGATGTTGTTTGGCTAACAGTGTTGGGTGAGATTTTTGGATTGAGACGGCTGCAGAGCTGTTGGAGCAGAGTGAAGTCGCTGTTGCTGTGAGTCTGCCTCCAAAGTTGGGCATGAGCACTGTGTGTCTGCCTGCGGGAGAGTTGAGGGTGGTGGTGTGTTCATGGGAGTTGGTCAGGTGCTGCTGCTCAGGTGCCTCCAGGTAAGATGGGAGCTTTGGGTTCTTGATATTAATGGGACTTCATTTGAATTGGAAGCATGGGGAAGCTTAACATTTTATTCATACACTTAATGTAAATAAAATGTAACTCCTGATCTTCCTTCAGTTCCCCATTCACCTTCCCCAAATGCATTGATGAGAAATCCCATTCTTTCAGCAGCCTAGGCTGACACCTTAGAATCATTGTTGAATCCTCTGCTCTTACATTCCTCATATCTATTCTATCAGGAAACCTGATAGAATGTCTCCCAAAATCTATGTGAAATTGTCTACTTCGCACCACGCAGTGCTATCACCCTGGTGTAAGCCGCCATCATCTCACCTAGATTGTTGCAGTGAACGATGCCCCCCGCCTCGGCCACCCAGTTTATTCTGTGCACATCAGCCAGGGTAATTGTTTAATAATGTAAGTCAGAAAATGTCATGTGTCTGCCCAAAGCTCTCAAGTGGGGTCTGAATTTCGCTTACAGTGGAAGCCAGAACCCTTATCCTGTCCAGCAGGCCCAGTCTGTGCATTTGACCTGTTTGACCCCCTTCCTTATTTTCCCTTCCTTGTTCACTTTATTCTCAGGCTACGCTGGTCTTGGAGTAACTGGGTGTGCCAGGCATGCTCCCACTTTGGATCTCCGCGTTGCCTGTTGCCTTTGCCTGTAATGGTTTTCCCTCAGATATCTGTCCACTCACTCTTACTGCCTTAAAGTTTTGACTCAGTCGGCACCTCCTCTGTGAGGCCAAGTCCAACCACCCTTTTGAAAATCATGTCTGTCTCATAGCACTCCTCATTTATCTCCCTATGCTTTATTTTTCTTCATAATGCTTTGTACCTAACAAACTATATCACTTATTTGTTGTATTTTGTCTGTCTCCCTTCACTGCAGTGTAAGCTACATGAAGACAAGGAGTTAGGTCTTTATTTACTCCTGTATTCCCAGCCCCTAGAATGCTACCTCAATAAATATCTCAAAAAAGTAAATAAATTTGAATGAATAACTTGAGTGAATTTAACAAGTTCTCCAAATATGCTTAATACTGCCTGTTAAAGATTACATTCTAGCCCTGACTGGCGTCGCCCAGTGGATTGAGTGCCTACCTGTGAACTGAAGAGTGGCTGGCTTGATTCCCGGTTGGGGCACAAGCCTGGGTTGTGGGCCAGAAGCCTGGGTTGTGGGCCAGTTCCACCGTTGCGTGTGTGTGAGAGGCTACTGATTGATTGCATCAGTGTTTCTCTCCTTCTCTTTCTCCTCCCTCCCCCACCTCTCTAAAATAAATAAATAAATAAATAAATAAATAAATAGACAATTACATCCTAGTAGGGGAGACAAAAGCCAACAAATAATTACAAATTGGTTAATACAGTGAAGGAGATGAACACAGTATTTACGTAGGGTTTTGGGGTGGTCAGGGAAGGTCTCTGGGAAGGTAGCTAAAGTTGAAGCCAGAATAATGAGAGCACCAGAAATTAGTGGTTGGAGCTTTGAGAAAAGTGGTCCATGCAGAGAATGGCATTTTTAACATCTCTGAGGTACAAAAGATATCTCCATGCAGGAAAAAAATGCTTTGGAAAAATGAATTCTTACTAATATTTATTTGGAGCAGAAGGTATTTGCCCCTAGTTTCTAATTGATTTTTCTTAAATTTCAGTTTCTAAACTTGTATGACCCTAAACATAATATAGAAAATTCTTTTGAAGTATGAATCACTCTTGTAATGTTAAATCTTCTTTAAGGTATTTTAATATGGCTGAGGTACAGCTATACTTTGATTTTAAAATGTTTTTCCCACTGACTATGCAAAAAAAATACATGTTTATTTTAAGAAGTGCAGGTTTGTATGAAGCAGAAAGTGAAAAGTATCCCTTACCCTGCCCCACCCCCACCACTAATATCCTTTCAAAAGCTCTGTATACAGATTCTCTGATTGATTAAACAGTTACTGAGCACATCTATCACTAGGTTTACATGATGAGTGAAAACAGATCTGACTTCTCTCATTTACACTCTTGCAGGGGTGGACAGATAAATGTAAAAATGTAGGTATGTTCAGTGCTACAAAATAGAGGTATGTGATGCAGTGAGAGTGTGTAATAGAGGAATTTCACCAAGGCAGGGGGCTCTGGGAAGGCTTTTCTGAAGGAGGGGTGTTTGAGCTGAAATAGGAGATGTGTGTGAGAGTGTATGTGTTTTGTAATGTCGTATTCTTTTGTAATGCATGTTCTCTCATAATTTTGTAAGGTTTCCACTTACGGCAGAGGTACCACTGCATTACTTTGGATTTCCGAGGCACTGTTCTGTGTTACTGTTCATTCAGTAGTTACAGGTTTTCAGAAGAATTCAGGGAACCTAATACACAAAGCAGTTTCTAAGTCTTACATGATTCCAGTTTTCTGTCTAGCCTGAGTCATTTCTCTCAAAATGACAAAACATGTCAGTGAGAGGGTCATCTCGTCAGGTCTTGGTAAATCAGAGGTAACGGACAAGGTAGGAGCACGGAATGGGTTCATAGTTATTTTCTGAAATCCCTCCAAGCTCTGATGTAAGAAGTGGCACATTCTCCTATATGTTCAATTACTGGCCTTCTGGGCTTGCTGGGCATACTGGTACTCTGTGTTAGTGCTCTGTCTCTGTTGGCTGTCACATGGGAGTAAATTACACCAACCTCTTCATCGCACCTTCCCTTTCCCCCTATTACTCTGTAAGATCTCGGAGATTACAGATAGTGCCCTGTAAGCCTGAGTTCCTAGGCACAGAGTATTCCCTGCTTATTAGGTACCCAGTCAATTTTGAATCAATCAAATATCTGCTCTCGTAGGTTCAACTTTTACTTCCATTGATATGATCCCCAAATCTGCATATTCATTTCTTTTCTCTTGAGCTTTAATTTTACATCTGCTTGGAGCTGCACCAATATTTGCTTCCTTGCACCCATCCACCATCGCCTTCTGGCCTCATCTTGGCTTTAACTAGAATTCCCCTTTCTAGGTGAGTGGTGTCTTTATTCTTTCAGCTTTTAAACCATTACCTTCTTCACTTGCCCCTGTTTCTGTTCCAGGTGGTCACCAAGTCCTATTGGTTGTTTATCTGTAATGTCCCCGATATCTTCTTTCTTACCTATCACTACCTCGGTCTGTGTGCTGCCACCCTTGTATGTCTTCCTGTCACAGATGGTATTACTCTCCTGTTTTTCATTTTCCTTCTCTGCCCACCCCCAACCCCCACTCCTCCTTAAGTTTCTTACTTGATCATGTGCTGTTGCCATTGTTGTCTCCTCCAATGCCTCTTTTTTTTTTAATGCCTCTTTGAATATATCTTTCTGCTTAGACTGAACTCTGCATTCACATAGGATTACTTCCAGCAGCCTGACTCTGCAGCCTTTAATTCAGCCTTTCCCCGTTTGGCACTTACTCTGTGGTGGTGCCTTATCCTTTTGCTTCACAAACTGGCTAATTGTCTCCTCCCAGTCTCCCTTGCCTCATTTGGCTTAAATGATACTTGGTGTTTCTTGTTCTTGTCCTTTTTACCAGCTGGACTGTGAATTATAGACTGCCACATTCCTGTTGGGATCTTGTGATAGTCGCTCTGAAAATTTGTACTAATATGATGCACAGTTATCCACGCCTCATCCTTTTATTCACTTTGGTGCAGTGTGTGGGGGCGGGGGAGGGTGGGAGCCTGTCAGAACTTATTTTCCTTTTTGTTTTTGCATACTTGTTAAGCCCTCCACCGTTTTGTCTGTCACTAGTCATTTGCAACACAGTTAATCCTCCTTAAGCAATCTTATTCACAAGTATATAATCTTTTTACCCCCCCCCCCCCCCCCCCCCGTTTTCCACTTATATTGGGATAATTCCTCTTCCTTTCTGTTCTATTTGTGGTCCCCCTAAATAGATCTAAATGTGATAGTGTTTGATCACTAGATTTCATTATATTCATTCAAACTATAATATTGATAATTGAGGGACTCACCTTACACAGATTGTCTTGTGTATTTCCTAGTAGGGTTTCAGATTTTGGGGGATTCTCTGGTTTTTAAGCTAGAAATAGAAATTCAATGAAAGATATCTTGGAAACTCTTCAGCATCATTTGTGTTTTTTGTTGTATTAACTTCTTGGTTAGCCAGCTATATATGCATTGTTGAAACAAGACTTGGCTTTTAAGGAAAAGGCTTATTTGATATTCAGGGTTTATTTTATATTCTCAAAGGGCAGTTAAGTACAGCCTCAGTAAAAGCAAAAAAAAAAGGAAATGGAATTTGTTTTCTAGCCTTAATTGTACTATCGAAATAAGGCTTTAGTATTTGTGAGTAGTAATTTTTACAGTTGCTTCTTATGAAAGCTGCAAAAGAAAATAATTCTATGATTTTATTGCAAAAGAAAATAATTATATGATTTAAGTTTCTTGAAATCTACTGATTTTTTGGTTTTCTTAGAACTAAATATATCACCTCTATCATATTTTATTCTCAGTGGTGCACAGTAGGATAGCTTTAATGTGTTAGTGACCCAGGATGAGGATGCCGGACGCAAATAGGAATTTGCCCAGAAGCCAGGTTTTCCCGGAGAGCATGTCTCACAGACCTGGGCTCTCACCTACGTCTTCCGTACACTTGCAGAGAGCTCGGAAGTAGTAGCCAACAACAGCACTGAGGAATGTCGAAGAAGCTATGGGGAGTGGAGAAAGAGGAGGCAAGAAATGAGGAGAGTTGAAGGAATGAGAACAGAAGAGCAGTAGATGGTGGTGGGAGATGATGGGGTCGTCAGAGAGGTCTTTGGGAGAGGGGAAAGGGAAAGCTGCGGTTTTCCTCACCTCACAACGTCTCTGAGTTAAGTGTTTCTGTCATTTAATCCTCAACTGGTATTCACTGTATAAAATAGGAAAAAAGTGGAAGTTTAGGTGTAAGTGTTAGATGCAGAATTTGAATGCACGTTCATTAGAATGCAAATCTAGGGTTATGTTTTACAATACGTATATTAATGTCCTTGTTATAGATTAGCCTTATCGTAGATTTCTAGCCAGTTCTCTTGTTCTACCACCTGTGTTTCAGCAAACTAAACTGTAGCATTTCCTCATTCTGGTAGATGAAAACTGATTTTCTGTTTTACCAACAATAGCTTTTATGTCTAAGATATAACTGCCTCATGCTGCTTGGCCTCCTCTTCTCCCTTCCTCAAAGGTCTAGCCCCTGAATTTCTTTTAGCACCCCGCATTGTAGATTGTGTGGGCACGTCTTAGTTGTTTCTTTATTTGTAATTCTTTAAAGTTAAGGTCTGGACCTGAATCATCTTTAATCCTTATAGCATCTAGCTTGGTCGTTTGCCATTTTTAGGTATACTCAAGTAAATGTGTTTTGTATAAATAGACTGTTAGTTTGAGATTAAGTTTAGTACTGGTTATATGTATGTACAGTTGTATACATATACATGTTAATATGTATAATTGTTAATGACATGCCTCTGTAGACCCTGAAAGCATTGTGGAAGGGGAGTACAGAGGACCAAATTTAATTGCCCAGCATTCTGTAACCTTTAAAGACTGAAATTACAGAGATAGCTTTTTGAGGATTTTCTCTATTAGTAGGATAAGTTGAGAGATAATATAGAAAAGTATAATGGATGGTTATGTACTCAGTCAGCTAATTAAATTGGGGGTGGCTGTTCTCAGTGTTTCTAAATTCATTTTACCTCGTGAAAGACAAAAGCAGCATGAAAAATTGAATCAACTTTTCAATGAGAGATTCAAAATTAAACCTTTTGTTTACTAGAAAACCTAATCATACTCTTATTTTCAAATGTATTGCGAGCTCACTTGGGGCTTATATTGTATATGCTAATATATGCAAATAAGAAAAGCATAGTATCTTACTGTGTTTTTTGTATTCATAATGAGAAATTCATAACCAAGGGCTTTTGTGAGGATAGTGAAATAAATCTATTGTTGTATTCCAAGTATTTGTATTTCAGCTTGTGGACCGAGGTGTTATTTTGAATATGATATATTCTACGGAAAAAATTACAGAACAAAAGTTTATCTATCATATGGGTACTACAAAAAAGTTTTAATCCTAACATAACAATTTCACTTTGAAACCTGAATGTTAAATATTAAGAAAGAAGAGTGAAATGTTGTTGGACCATTAAGAGCATCTATGTGGCAATTTCTTTTTGTGTTAAGTGGAAAATGTAGAATACCAAGCAGTATCATGGCATACACTCAATCAATGGCCAGAGGTGGGGGAGATGATATATATACACACACACACACACACAGAAAAAATATAAGGAAGTAAGTATACCAAATGTTAATGAAGTAATTGTGGTTAAGCATATTTTATAACTAGAAATTTTATATTTATATTTAGAAAAAACATTGAAAATCAAGTCAAGCGTCATCTCATCATTTTTAGGTAATTGTGTTCTCGTGATAAGAAAAATGTGCTAATGATAATTGGAATTTGGTAAGTCCAAAAGAAAAGGCTGCCAATAATAAATGTAATTTTTTATACAATAATAGTTAAACATTGGATAGTCTTTCATACCTACTGACTGACTTAGCTAAACTGAGAGAAGTGTGGGCTGAAGTAGAGAAAGAAGTTGATGAGACTATGTTAAGTGGTATAAAAACTCAACTTGAAGATGAGCACATTGAACTTGATTATTCTTGGTGTCTACAACTGTATAATCTTATTTCACAAAAACACATAATGATTTGAATGTTTTGGAGAAGTCAAAGAGAGAACAATAGAGAAGGTCTTTAAGGGAAGAAAATATCTTGGCAGGAGGCTTTCTTTTTAGGAGTCGGCGTGTCTAGTGTCTAGGAATAGTGTAGGTTCTGGGGCTGGGCTGCCAGGGGCTCAGTTCTTGGCTTTATTTCTTCCTATCTATGTAAATGAGCAAGTTACAGTTAACATCTCTTCGTCTGTTTTCTCATCTATAAAATGAGAATAATGGAATTTACCTCATCTGGCTGTTCTGAGGTTTTAATGATTTTTGGGCTATAAATATAAGGCCCTTAACAGTGGTTGGCATAGTGAGTTTTCAACATATGGCAGTCGTATCCTCCTCCCCTCTGCTCTCTTCCCCCTCCTCCTCCTCCTCCTCATATCATCATCAAAGGAATAGTACTATCTTTGCTTTAGCAATTGATTTCGTAGAAAGGATGCTGTTGAAATTCTTGAAATAGCTATATTCTTTTAAGAAATTTGTGTCCAAAACAAGTTACCTATATAAATAACTTTTCAAAATCACTCATGCACTTTTCTCTATTCTGTACAGTGTGTCCATGTGCCATGCTCTCTGCGGAGCACTTCTAGCGCAGCACAGTAAGGGTCGTGATGGTGATGACGGAGTCATCAGGAAAAGCTCACGTAACAGTCAGGTCTTCGCGAACTAATGATAATTGGTTTAGGAAAAAGTCCATGTAAAATGAAAGCACTTAAAATGCAGATCAGAATTTCATACTAGAGTGTAATTGAAAGGTCTGATATTGGGACTTTATCTTGAAAAATTTAAATTTTGGAAAAACATTAGGTTATAATTGTAAACATGCATTAATTCTTATAATGAACAAAGAAGGAATCAAGTGTGAATGGATAGGCTTAATTTTTTTCACTAAATAATTTAGTAGCATGCTATGTAGCATCCTTCCTGTTTGACATTTGTAGTGCTAATCCATTACAAATACTTATTGCTTTTCCCTTTGGTGGTCAGGCAAATTATTCTTTCTGTCCACGCAGTAGGTCTGCTTACTGATTACCAGAACAGTGGTGGGTTCCCGAAGCTCAGTGTTCCTCATCATTGCAAACTCACTGCAGGAGTGCCATCCATCCGGGCCGTGGTGCCTCACTCCCAGGGGCTTGGAGGCAAAGGGAGCCCCAGGGCTGACGCTGATGCTGCCTGCTGTGCCCTGAGTAGTAAAGTTCTTCATCCCGACCCAGGAGTCTCTCCTGTCCTTTGTCAGTGTCTGTGAAACACTAACTTCTTGCTTGTAGAGTAGTAGAGTAAAATTAAATTCCAGACCCTACATTATTTAATAAACTGTGAAATCTTACGGTTTTTGCAAATTTGCAATTTCACTTTTGGTTTATGATGGGGGAGATGGTAGTGAATGGGAACTAATTTTATTACAGGTGATCAGTTCGCTAGGAATTTTTTAAAAGTTTCTTTTGTGTTGAAGAATATCTTGCAATAAGGTATATACATCTTATGTGTATAACTCAGTGAACTTTTATGTATGTGTACATCTATGTTGTCACCCAAATCAAGATACAGAAAATTTCTAGCTCTCCAGAAGAGTCTGTCTTATCCCATCCTAGTAACATTCTTGCCTCTGCTGACACAGGTCAGTGTTTCCTCTTTTTGAATGTCATATGGAATTATATAATGTTTAATCTTTTGTGTCTGACTTCAGTATTACATCTGTGAAATTCATCATGTGTTTTAGGAATGGCATTGCTTGGTTATAGAAATCTATGTTTAGCATTAGTAGTTACTGTCAAACAGTTTTCCAAAGTGCTTGGGCTGATTTATATTCTTGCTAGAATATACAAGAGTTTCGTTTGTTCTGTATTGTCATGAACACTTACTCTTTTATTTTCTTTTTAAAGTCTAGTTATTTTGGTAGGTACAGAGCAATATTTTACTGTTACTCTTTTAAAAAATCTCCGTTGATAACTCATGATGTCGAGCCCAGTTTACCTTCTGATGTGCCTGATCAGGTCTGTGGCTTATTCATGAGTGAATTTTTGTGATGAATTTTGTTCCCTTTTTTCACTCTGTAAGGTGAGACTTAGATAATGAGTACTTGGATTACTTTGCATGTACCACTTAACGACATAGTTTGGGAAGTTCCAACACATTTTTAGAAAGAATTCCATTAAATGTGTTAAAAAATTTTAACTATTCTGTATTTAAAGAGTTGAGTATAAGGTTTGTCTCTACCCTTTTCCTACTCCTAGGTTTAAGAAAACACAAACCGAGCCTTAGGTTTTGAAATCTGACACTCCTTATTCATTCTGAAGCCAGTCTCTTGAAGTCTAACTAATGACATAGACATTCACCAAAGTCATTGGCCTTTTCTTTGTTAACATTCGTTAAAAACTCTCCCTTGTGTTTAATCTTCTACAATACCATTGTATCTAGTTCTAAGATCTTCAGTTTAGTGATACATTATCAGTAACTCTTTCTGCTTTTTCCTACTAGTGAATGTTCCGTAATATTCATGTGTTTACTTGCTGTTCTTTTTATTCTGTTGAAAATCTACACTTTCCTACTGTTTCAGCTCTTAACTGCAAAATCTTAGATCTGTTTTTCATCTTTGCTAAATCTGTATCTCCAGTCATGCTCCCTTTTCAGTAGAGTTAACCACCTATCTGCTGACTAAGCCACTTTTTTAGAGTCCTTAATTCTATTAATGGAATTGTCATTATCTTAGTCACCTGGGTTTAAAATTTGAAGTTATCTTTAAAGATTTTATTTATTTACTTATATTTTTATTTATTTTAGAGAGGGGAAGGAAGGGAGGAAAACATCAGTGTGTGATTGCCTCTTGCATGCCCCCTATTGGGGACCTGGCCCACAACCCAGACATGAGCCCTAGACTGGGAGTCAAACTGGCAACCCTTTGTGGATTCACAGTGGATTCACAGGCCAACACTCAATCCGCTAAGCCATACCAGATAGCGCTGAAGTACCTTTAATTGCAAGGTACATATGATAGAAAAATCAATGATAATTCATCAGATGAGTTCTGTCTGAAAAAAGTCCAGCCATTGTTAATATAATAAGAATAGTTTGCATAACATCATTGTAACCTGGCAGCCAAGGAGAGTGGACTGGAATGTGCGTGTGTGAATAATGACAACTTTACTGTACTAGTCAGTGGAGGCAGTAGACATTGAATGAGTGTGTGTACTGTGTGGCCTACACATTCAAAATGACTGAGTGAGTAGAACTAGGAATCTGCATCAAATTTTGCATTAAGCTTGAACATTCCTCCACGGAAACTATTTGGGTGGTTTAGAAGGCTGCAGCTATGGGCAACTGGTGACTGGAAGCTTCATGCATCACATCTCATGCAGAGTTTTTTGGCAAAACATCAAATCACCCAGGTGACTAGCCCCGCTACAGCCCAGATTTGGCACCCTGTGACTTCTGGCTTTTCCCAAAACTAAAATCACCTTTGTAAGGGAAGAGATTTCAGACCGTTGATGAGATTCAGGAAAATATGACGGGGCAGTTGATGGCAGATGGGAGAACTGTGTGAGGTCCCATGGTGTCTACTTTGAAGGGGACTGAGGTATCATTGTTCTATGTACAATATTCTTGTATCTCCTATCTGCAATGAATGTCTGTATTTTTCATATTACATGGCTGTATACCTTCTGGACAGACCTTGTATGCTCCCTTAGTGTGTGGTAGGGAACATGGCGTAGTGTCAGGTGCTGAAGACTTCTGCCTGGGAGGATTTTGTTCTCTATTTGGGAAGTCAAGATGTATTTTATCATTTAAGATACTATTAATTACAATAAATAGAGTAAATGGCCATAGCCTCTTTAGGATGGGCTAGTAAGGGATTCTTCACAAAAGGGGATGGTTTCGAGCTTATCATTAAGGGTGACTGAGATTTCTCTTGGAAAACACAGACGGGCAGAGGTGCAGGGTTTGGGTTGGATCGGAAAGTGTGTGCGGTGGTACAGTGGTGGGTATGTTAGGTTGGAACTAGATCCAGGCAGTCTTTGAAGTCTTGACTCTTCTTCCTTTAAATACTAATGATCATGATTCATATGTGAGTAGCACTTTCCAGTTTATAAAGCGTCTGTTATGTGCCTGTGTATTTTTTTTCATGTATACACATACATACCCTTTTATTACTCCAACATTGCGGTGGCTTAGGAACCATTATGTGTGCTTTGCAGACAAGTTCATAGGCTTAGAAAGAGGGAAACCTGGTCAGGGTCATATACCTAGTAAAGAACAGCACCTGATCTTCCGTTTTCATAATACTACTTTTAAAAATTAAAAATAGAAATTTTTTTGAGTTATGAAACATTTAAACACACAGAAAAGTAGAGAAAATAACATCTTATGATTTGCCATGGTTTCTTCAAATATAGTTTGAAAAGAAACACAGGTAAATCTTTTCCATGCTTTCTTCATTTTTCTTTCTTTCATCAGAAGCAATCTGGTTAGCATTTAGTGTCCTGAGGTCAGTGTATCATTCCAGGCTTCGTTTTATTCTGTTCTTATAGCTGTGTTTACCCATAAGTAACATTTTTTTTTTGTTTTAAATTTTATACAGCTCTTATAAAGGCATGTGTATTTTTGCAAATTGTTTTCTTTTCTCACTCATTTAATAGATAGTTCTGGGTGCAGGGTATGTGATGGTAGATGAGGATGAGGCTACCTGCCTACTAACATTTCGGGGGGAAGACATAATAAGTAAAATCGATAATGTAATATCAGGTTAGGATAAATGCCATGAAAGAAAATTAAGGAGGATCAAAGGATAGAGAACGATGTGGGAGTGAGATATATTTTAAATAAAAGTGTTCAGGGAAGTCCTTTTTTAGGAGGTGACATTTGTGCAGTTGAATTTATTGAGAGCATAAGTCATGTTACGATGTGGGAAAAGAAAATGCCAGAGGAAGGAACGTCAAATGCAAAGGCCTTGAGACAGAAATGACCTTGGAGCACTTGAGAAATGGAAAAGTCAAGCATGGTTAAGTGCAAAGTTAGGGAGAGAATGGTTAGAAATGAGTTTGAAGAAGCCAAAGGCCAGATCAGATAGGTCCTAGAAAGTAATGTCAGGGAATTTGGATATTGAGTGTAATAGGAAGCTATTGGATGATTTTGGAGCAGAGGAATTATGTGGTTTGATGTACTTTTACACTGGAATTCTGTGAATAATATGGAAGCTCTTTCTATACTGATATGGAAAGATCTTGAAGATACATTGTTTATACATTTTTCTATACCTGGCTTTTTTTCTTTTTAGTATACTGTTAATTATGTAAAAAAAATTTGTATGTATTTCTGTGTGTGTATATTTGTATTTGCTTGTATTTGTGTAAAGGTTTCTGGAAGGACATAAAAGACAAATAAAAGGGATTGCTTGTCAGAAGGGGAACTGGATGATGGGGAAAAATGGAAGGGAAACTGACCACTGTACACTTCTTAATAAATCAGGAAAATAATTTGAAGTGTACACACCTTAGCTGTCCAGCCACCTGAAATTTCACAAATTGAACTCTCCCACTTAATCACCCAGAGCCAGAGGCAGAGCTTTACCAGGATGGCAGAAACCCTCAGGGGTTACTTCTCGCAGTACCCCCACCCTTCCCTTTAAAGGGTAATCACCTTCCTGGCTTCTGCTCACCTGCATTGGTTTCTCCTGCTTTTTGTACCAGTGCTCTTAACTCCGCTCTATTCATCATAATTTATGTTAGGTTAGCTACTGTTTCTATCTCAGCATTGTGCAAGTAACGCGTTAATTATTGATTACCTTTGTTAAAGGGTTAAAACAATACAGAAGTGTATAAAACAAATCACACAGGTCCCATCTCCATCCCCTCTCCCCATTCTGTGATTGTCTCCAGAGGTAACTGCACTGAGTAGCTTAGCTTAGCCTTGTAGTCTTTGTTTTGTGTTTACATATACAGCTAACTTCCTTTTTTTCTTTTTAGTACATAATATGGTTATTATTTAATGATGATAATGCTTATGATGATACTAGATTAGTAAATATTTATTAAGCATTTTGTAGTGGTTAACTACTCATCTAATATCTTCAAGCTCCTTTCCTTTGTCTCCCCCTTCCTCAACAAGCCTGTCCATTGCTCATCTGCACTCTCACACACACGTACCACCCTGTGCAGCCTCCATTATATTCCCACATTACAGAATAAGATCTCAGCCAGGCATAGCTCCTCTCTATGCTAGGAAGTGCTCTATTCACGTCTGTTCATATATTTTTTTGTTTATATCCTTTTGTCTTTGAAGTTTCCCTGCTCGTAATACAGCCAAACCATGCTTTTAGTTTCTGACCCAGATGACATGTATCCTATGTCCTTGATGTAGCTGCAACTGAGGTCAGCCCTTTTTAAAAGTATTTTTTAGCACATAACACTTTATTATCTGATATTTGTTACTAAAAATGTGCTTTCATTCTCTTGTTACATATCTTTTATGTAGCCAGCTTTATGTACTTGGCAAAAATTTTCCTATGTAGGGTTGGGCATAGTTATTCATACATAAGGAGTATATCTCCCCTTCCCTGCACCCTTCACCCCACGATTCTAACATATAGAGTCTAGAGAGCCACTAGTAGTTGGTCAGTACCAGGAACAGTGCCTGGCACCTAGTAGGCTCTCAGTAAGTATATGCTGAATGCGTGAATCAGCAGTGAAGATGAAACCTGTTTGGTGTGATTTTTTTTTTTAAAGCACCATCATGGCTGTTCATAATATATGGCACATAGCGATCAATAATTATCTGTTGAATTTAATTCAGTTTTATTTTAGTTCTCGTTTACCTGGATTTTAACTGAGCACATACATTCTTTTCTGGGAAGATGCCCCCCAGTACAGAATAGTCCTGATGGTAGAGTTTGTCACAGGTGGAGCTGCAGCAGTATTTGGTTACTTTAGGCACGAGGAAGGAAGCATCTCTTACTACTGACGTCTTTTTTCCCAGGTACTGCTCCTGCTGCTCACTGGCTGCTCACTGTCTGTAGCCCGTGGTGCGGTCAGCACAGGGGACCGTGCTCCCTCTCATCAGTGGAGCGCTGCTGCACATCACCTCCCCTTGTCGTCAGCTGCTTGGGCTTCTTCATGGTGCAGAGTCATCATCTGCCTGGAGCAGGTTCGTTAACTGAATGTGTTTAAAATATCCCAGAAGGCAATAGGAGTTGACAAATTATAAACTGTCCTTTTTGGGGGTTAAACTTTCAAAATTTATTCACCATTCTTAGTTTTAAAAATAGAAATACTTTTCATTTTTCTGGCAGTTACGTGTATTATGGTTTTTTTGAGGGTTTGGTACATTTTGTCTTATGACAAGCTTTAATAAAATTTGCATCTAGTAATGTGACTTGAATAAGACCATGGCTTTTGCCCAAACCTTATAAGTTTGTGAAACATTTTAAGGAGAACAATGACCTTACAGAAGAGCTAGATTTCTCTTAAGACACTTGTTCAGATCAGGCCGTATAATGCTCAAAATTGACATATTATGTACCATGGGTTTCAGTGAAGAAAAGTGCTCGGAATCAAACCTTAGAAGGCCATCTGGGGGCTTACTGGTCTGACCAAACAAATTAAAAAGTTTAGAGGCTGTTTTTTGTTTGTTTGTTTTAAAACAATACACAGAAAGTAGAGCAACCTGTTTTTGCTTTTGGTTATTATTTGGCATTGCCTGTGACTTACTTGCTCATATTAAGAAGATGGAATTGAGTGATCACAGGACTCTCGAGAAGAATTTTTTTTCTAGACTTAGGGGTTTTTGTGTTTTAGTTTATAATGCTTTTCTCTCACTTAAAAATAATATACTTTTCAATTATATTGATTTTAATATATGTTAATTGCATTCTTTAAAATTAGGGATCTTATCCTTTTCCTCTTTTCTCTTTCAGGACTTGAACCAATCTAAAGAAGCTTGTGGCACTTATGAAGATAAATGTCACTCTTGCCTTTTAAATTGGAACTTCTGCTTAGGACCTGTATATGACTTTACATCTGTGATCTCTTCTTTCAGTAGCCACGGACTTTGAGTTGCAGGAAGGCCTCTGAAGATTTATATCAAATGACGTCAATGGCCAGCTTGTTTTCTTTTACTAGTCCAGCAGTAAAGAGATTGTTGGGCTGGAAGCAAGGTGATGAAGAGGAGAAATGGGCAGAAAAGGCAGTTGATGCTTTGGTGAAAAAGTTGAAAAAGAAAAAGGGTGCCATGGAGGAGCTGGAGAAAGCCTTGAGCAGTCCAGGACAGCCGAGCAAATGTGTCACCATTCCCAGGTCTCTAGATGGGCGCCTGCAAGTTTCTCACCGAAAAGGCTTACCCCATGTTATATATTGTCGTGTTTGGCGCTGGCCTGATTTGCAGAGTCATCATGAGCTAAAACCATTGGATATTTGTGAATTTCCTTTTGGATCTAAGCAAAAAGAAGTTTGTATCAACCCATACCACTATAAGAGAGTGGAGAGTCCAGGTAGGTTTTACTCCCTTGAGAAGAATTTAGAAAACTTACCTTTTCCAATTTGCATTTAACTGGATTTAGTAATTAAAAGGTTACATTGTTGTGTTTTCCTTCCTAAAGATTTTAATCTTAGAAGGAATACTGGATTTTGAATTCAGCTTTTTATATATAGATGATACAGTTTTCATTGCTTCTCCACTATTTGTGACAGCATGTAAGCATGTCATAATGCTGCCCATCCTAAAGTAAAAGTTGAAGAATTCCCGTCTTGCCCTCATTTATACCTCTTCGCACCCACTCTTCTGCACCGTTTCCTCTAGTTCTTTTAGAGGAGTCTCCATTTTTATTATTTTCACATTACTTTCCTTCTATCCTTTGTTGATACCCCTCCAGTTAGTCTTCTTCGCTGCCATTTGGCTTGTCAGGATCACTAGTGATCCAGGAGAGAGGGGGCATTCTCCATCTTCTTGTTTGCCCTCCCAGCATCATTTGATACAGTTGCTCTCCTCCCCCTGCCTCAAGGCTTTTTCCGTATTGGCTTCCGAAACTTCGCAGTTTTCTGGTTCTCCTGCCTTCCTGGCTGTTGTTGCTTAGGCTCTTTGTTGGTTTATTTTCCCTGTTGTCATAGGACTCAGTGTCTGGACAGTTTCTCCATCTGTATCTTTTCTTCTATGTGCTCTTACACTGTCTCATGTCTTAGAACCATCTGTAAGCTCAGGCTAACATTTAGAACCCCAGTCAACTTTTCTTTTGAGATTTAGACTTTTGTGTCCAGTTGCCTGCTTGATACCTCCACTTTAGTGTGCCCAATAAACATACCATATTTAATGTCTAAATAGGACTTCTGATTTTTCCCACCAAGCCATTTTTTTCCTCCAGTTTTCCTTATTGAAGTAAATGGCATCAATATTTATGTAATTGCTACCTAGAAGTCACCTTCTGTTTCTCTCCCTTAACGCCTGTGTTTGGACTGAGTGGATGCCGTTTGCTGTGCCTTCAGAACGTATCTCAGTAAGGTCAGCGCTCGCCCTCCGCAACACCGCTGCTTCGGTGCCGCACGTGGGCGTGGTCCACCTCCACTCGTCTTTTCATCCGTCTCTCTGCCGCTTTTCCTCCCTTTCCAACCCTTTCTGTTTTCTACATAGCAGCCAGAGTGACATTTAAAAGTATATATTGGATCATGTCAGTCCCTGCCCAAAATACTTTAAAGGCTCTCAATCACAATTAGAACAGATTTCCACAAGACCCTACATGACCCACCAAACTTCCTCTGTTCTTTGGACTCGCCGTACTCCTGCACCTGTGCTTTTTTCTTGCTGTCTCCTCTACTTGGGTACTGTTCTCCCAGACCTTTCCATGGCACATTTTCTCACTCCATTCAGTCCTTGCTCAAATACCTCCATCATTACTTGATGCCATGTTAGATATGTTTATTGACTGAAGTGAGTAGGACCTTCTTCTGCCTCATTCTGTGCTGCATCCCAGTGCTAGAGTAGTAGTATTACCTGGCACTTCATATCTGATGTTTGGTAAATAATATTTTGTTATGAATGAACTGTA
Organism: Trachops cirrhosus; assembly: GCA_028533065.1. Classification (NCBI taxonomy): domain Eukaryota; kingdom Metazoa; phylum Chordata; class Mammalia; order Chiroptera; family Phyllostomidae; genus Trachops; species Trachops cirrhosus. The sequence goes on along the minus strand of CM052546.1, from coordinate 28,334,689 downwards.
TATGGTGAGATACTAGCTGGGCACATTACTTATCTATTGCTGCATAACAAAAAATGTCTTAACACACATTTATTATCCTGCAGTTTCTGTGGGTCAGGAGTCCAGGCCCAGCCGAACTGGGTCCTTTGTAATGCTGTAGTCAAAGTGTTGGTTAGGGCTTGGGTCTCCTCAGAGCTCAGCTGGGGAAGGATCTACTTACCAGCTCAGGTGATTGTTCAGGGGATTCAGTTCCTTGCCAGCCGTTGGATTCTCGCTGGTTGTCACCTGGAGGCTGCCTTCATTTGTTTGCCACATGACCTCTTCATAAGTAGCTCACATACCTGACAGTGTACTTCTTCAAAGCCAGCAACAAAAATAGGGTCTTCCTGCTGGAAGAGTATTACATTCTTATGGAATGTTACCACATACACCCTGTCACTTTTGCCATATTCTGTTGGTTAGAAGCAAGTCACAGGTAATACACTCAGAGGCTTTCGCAAGAATGGTGCACAGAGGTGAGAACACGGCGGTCACCTTGCCGTCTGTGTGCCACGCTGGGTTTCACGTGGGGATAAGAAAAGCCCAGGATGGTGAAAAGGCTGTGAAGTGGACATTGGATGTGGAGACTGGCTGAACGAGCAGCAGTGCGGTGCTGCCGGGGGAAGCTCCGTTTAAGGGCTTCAGAGCTGCCGAGTGGTGTTCGAGGTGATTCTCAGTTTCTTACTGAATCCAAGGAGATCTGTAGCCTTTAGGAATTGACGAAGAAAGGAAGATGTGAGGAGTTAATAGAGAAGTATAGTCTGAAAAATTCCCTAGCTTGGCATATCCAGGAGGCTGGTCTAGGAATTTAGTGTATTGTAATAGCCACGGTGTGATTAACAATCTCCCAATAGAAATGTCGTATTTTTTTAATAATCCATTTTCTCAGCCATGATTCAGTCTATAGAAAAAACTGGGGCATAGCCCTGGTATGCTTAAGCAAGTGAAGCATTTATTATAAAGGATGGATCACTTTATGGTTCCAGTATTAATAAAGTGGGGGTAGTAGTAACTGTAATAGTAATGAACATTATTGAGCATTGTAGACCAGGAACTTTTTTAATGTTATGAGGTTATTTCTTCATAGGGTTAGAAAATGGTATTAACATTGTGAAACCTGGTAAGTTTACAGCCTTGGCTGGTGTAGCTCCGAGTATTGAGCATGGGCCTGTGAACCAAAGCAACGCTGGTTTGATTCCCAGTTAGGGCACATGCCTGGGTTGTGGGACAGGTCCCCAGTGGGGGGTGCTTGAGAGGCAGCCACACACTGAGGTTTCTCTCTGTCTCTTTCTCCCTCCCTTCCCCTTTCTCTAAAAAGAAATAAGTAAAGTCTTTAAAAAACAAAATTAACTCCTAATAAGTTTACAGATAAGGAAAACCAAGGGAAGTAACTGATACAAGATCACATTGCTAATATATAGTAGAGTGAGAAAGTACTACAAAGGTGGAAGATAGTTGGGAAAGAAAAACAGAGGGCCAACCCAGGTGACCCAGTGTTTAATCTAATAGGCAGTGTTGTCTGGGGATTCAGACGGTTCTGGAACCAGACTCTCTGGGTTTGAATCCTAATTTTATCAGTATACGAAAGTGACTATGGGCAAGTTATGTAACCATTCTGTGGCTTAGTTTCCTCATCCATAAAACAGGAATAATAATATCTACCCTCTGGTTTTACTATGAGGATTAGATGAGTTAATGCATGAAAAGTGGTTAAATTCAAACATTAACTGGTTCAGAATGAGCTTCAAGTTAAATATTATTCTAATAAAATAATAATCCTGGTAATAGAGCATGGGGAAAATGGCAGAGAAAAATTATTAAAGAAATACTACCAGAATAAGTTCCAGAACTGAAAATTGAAAAGGCCCAGTGACTGAATAACCAGATGAAGGGATAAAAAAAGACCCAAACATGAAATTTTAGTATATCATGGATAAAAAAAAAAAACGTATTCTGAAAGCTCCTAGAGAGAAAATACAGAACATATAGAAAGGATTGAAATGAGAATATTGTATTTCTAATGGAACTTTGGATTCTAGAAGAAAATAAAGTATTGCCCCCCAAATTCAGAGACAAAAGTTACATATTCTGGAATCTGTCTGCAGATAAACAAAAGGCAAGATGTATTGTATGTGCAAGGACTTGAAATTTATCTTCCTTATACCCCACTTCTTAGGAAGATAATTGAAGGTGATGAGGCTCAGGAAATGAGATCGAACAGGAGCGAGGAGAAGGGAAGGGAAGTCCAAGGACTTCAGATTTGTGGGAGACTTCAGTAGCAGCCAGTCTAGATTTTAGCAGAAGGATGGAGGATCCAGGGGAAACATGGGATCGACAGGGTTTTGTGTTTGTTTGTGGTATCTGGAAGATAATGTTGATAGGAATTTGACAGGTCTGTTGGACTTCTGGAAAAGGAACAAGGCAGTAATTAACTGTAGTAAAAGCACTGTTCCGGAAAAAATATAATCATGGTACATACTTAGCTCAAAAGGAATAATCTTTATATATAATATTAACACTAGATATTAAATTAACCAAAAAATTTTAATGTAACTTTATTGTGGGGTGGGGGGATGGGATAGAATGATACAAGAAAGCTACTTCATTTACTGTCATAGCAAATCTACAAATAATGTCATCAACTCAATAATAGTATAAACATTATTTAGTGGTACATAAAGTATTAGAAAAAATGGTTTAGAGTTTATATTTTTTGTCTCTGGAAGCAGTATGGATGAGGCTTGGAAGTTGCTGTTTTTGTTATACTCTCTTGTATATCTGTCTTTTTAAGCTATCCATGTATTTTTAGGGGGTAAAAACAAAATATTTAATAAAAAATGTGTATAGGTATACAAGTAAGGGAGAAGTCAGTGATTTTTAGCTCTGCCTTAAAAAAAAAAAGTAAAGAAATCCTTACTAGATTGAATTCCTAAGTGGTTATTTTACTAAGTCTTTCAGATTGCTGCTAGCTAAACACGGCTACTCACTGTCCGGCGCCCTCCCTGTTCTCCAGTGGCAGCTGTCCCTCGTTCTTTAAGGAGGGCAGCAGTTGGTAATACACACTAGAATAAAAGCGTTGTAGGCAGATGGTAACCACATAATTACAACACTAGTTCAGTAAAATAAAAACAGACAAAAACCAATACAAGTAAGAGCCTCTCGATTCCTCAGGTACATCCTGCTTCTGGGAGGGGAGTATGACCCAGTTCACTGAAAAACCTTCATTTTGTTGACGCTAATGCTGTCAGAGTCAAAGAGATTTTCAGAAATGAAATAACATTGACAAATATAAGAAAGTTGTAAAAGATGAGTTGGTTCAGTAAGAGTTTAAAGAAATTGGTCTGGTTCTGTTTTCTGTGGGGAAAGGTAATCAAACACTTGTGTGTGATTGATCTCTTGGGTCTTTAGAGAAAGTGAATGTTTGGCTTTATTCAAAAAGCTTATCTTTTAAAAAAATGTATCTCTTAAAATGTTTGGGCTTTGTTGTATATATTTTCATTATGGTCCTGGTTAGAAAACTGACTTTGAATAAAAGATTCTACATGGGAAAACTTTCGAGTGGGGAAAACTTTACCGAAGAACATAAAATGGTGAGATCTCTCAAACTGAGAAACATGAAATGTTCAAAGTTGGAAACACGGAGACTTTCAAGACATCTGTATAGCTGACCTCAACTTCAGTCTCTCCCTCTTGCTTCCTGGTTCAGCAGCTAGACCAGGTGTTTGTCCTTTCAGACCTCCCTCCTGGAGTCTCCCCACTTCCTCCTTGATTCTCCCCACCATTGGCACTCCCCTGTGAAATCCTCCTAGTTCTTTGAGGTCCGCCCAGATACTGTCTTTTCCACAACATTTTATTTGGTCATTGCCAGCTAGAAGTACTCACCTTTGTTGAGCTCTCATTGCGTTAAATTTTCTGTATTACTGTTGTTTTAAAATATGCCTTATCTCTTATAGAACAGGAGTGGTATCTTCTCCGGGTTTTCTGTCACTTTATATATGCTAAATGCTTAGAGAATTTTGGATTAGTTATTATATAAATAGATTCAAGGTTCTACAAAGCAGGCCTTCCTAAAAGTGAATTAATAGGGTTATAGTCTTACCTGAATCTTTTCTATGTACCCCTTAATATGCATGGAATATTTGCTTTAATCATTGCTGACAGATGACTTCTGATTTTTGTCTTTCAGTCTTACCTCCAGTATTAGTGCCTCGTCATAATGAATTCAACCCGCAACACAGCCTTCTGGTTCAGTTTAGAAACCTGAGCCACAATGAACCGCACATGCCACAAAACGCAACTTTTCCAGATTCTTTCCACCAGCCCAACAACACTCCTTTCCCCTTATCTCCGAATAGCCCCTACCCGCCTTCGCCTGCCAGCAGCACCTATCCCAACTCCCCAGCAAGCTCTGGACCAGGAAGTCCGTTTCAGCTGCCAGGTAAGACTTTATTTTTGTTAATACGAAGTATGACTCCCTGAAATCAGCAGTTGTTCTTACACTGCTGGCCCTTTGGGTGAACTGTTATATGCCAGGAGCTAGCTAGCTACTTTTGATTCTATGTTCTTTGGTAATTGTTTGATTTACAGGAGAGTTTGGATTTCATTTTGGCAGATACCATATATTTAAATATTTTTATATAATTTATAATACTAAATACCATTTATTAAATTTTATATGACTGATAACTGTGATGAAAAATATTGCATTAAATTTAATCTTCAGAACAGCATGTGAGATAGATATGATTCCTGTTCACAGGTGGAAAAATAAATTGATCCTGACTCTAAGAGTTTAGGTACCTTGCCTGAAGTCACACGGCTCATGAATAGGGGTTCAGACCCAACTTTCTTTAACTTTGAACTCTCTGCTTTTCTAGCTTTACTACATTGCTTGTCAAATCATTTTAAACTTTAGAAGGTTAAAATGAATTCTAGTTTTCTTTAATAAAATAACTGATGAACTGATTTGCCTGGAGAAAGATAAGTACATTATAATTTATCAAGTTTTTAATTTTTGTTAATGTCATGTACCGACATATCCTATGTCACTGTCAAATACTCGAATGCCTATTGCAGGCAGTCATTATATTCTTTGTGGCTTCTCTGTTGCAAAATATCCATTGATGCAGAGGGCTGTTTTTTGTTGTTTCTTTTTGAAGAGGGTTTTTTTTTTTTTTTTTTTTTTTTTTTGAAGAGGAATTAAGTACCAACTGTTTAACTTGCTTTTGGGTGTTTGTTCAAAAGCTAGTTTTTATACTTTGTCCTAGATTCAGTTCTGATTATAGTTTTGTCTCTAAATGTATCTTGTACAAACCTTGGGGTGAAAGACAAAGTGTATTCAGTATTTATAGTTACTGAGACAAAGGAAGTATAGCTGTAGATTTTGCAAAGAATTTCAACCATGAGTGTTGGAACTCAAGAGACTTTCTGGTTAACATTCAGTTTCCTGAGAGAATTATCTAGCCATTTTAGGTTGTTGCAAAAAAAAAATCAGACAACTGCTCTTAGTGTTGATGGCAGTTTTTGAAGGAACATACCTTTATTTTCCAGTTTTAAATAACAATATACAGTATGTGATGAGTTTGATCATTTAAAAGTGTCTTTGTAGATACATAAGCATATGACGATAATCGTGTCCTTTGGATTCATTTCCAGTATTTGCAGTTTTTTCAAGTAGGTGATTCTAAGCAAATAAAGGGAAAATTCCTGACTTTGAATTCTGCTTTAGTGAGTTTCAGCACTGCTCTTACTGGATTGTCCAAATATATGTGGGCTCACATGAGGTTTTCAGTAGCGAGTGGTTGTACTGTCTTTTTCCCTTTCTCTTGCCCTAAGATAGCATCCTGCTTTTTTGTGTGTCTGTAATACTCAGTAATGAACCCTGCTGGTAATCTTAAGAATTTTTAAATTCTTTTACAGTAACTTCGAGCAGGATGGAGACTTCAGTCTTTTGGGTTTTTAACTTGTCTGATTTTCTTCTCTCAGCTGATACTCCACCTCCTGCCTATATGCCGCCAGATGATCAGATGGGTCAAGATAGTTCCCAGCCCATGGACACAAGCAATAATATGATTCCTCAGATTATGCCCAGTATATCCAGCAGAGGTAAGAAAAATACTCACCATATTAATTTTGTTGTTCTTGCTCTTTTGTTTGCTTCTCTTGAACTTCTTGGCTCCTTTTTAAAAACAGCTTTATTGAGGTATAACTTATAGCCATAACATTTATCCATTTAAGTATATGATTCTTTTATAAATGTATAAAGTTTTACACCATCACCATAATGGAGTTTCAGAATATTTCCATAATCCTTTAAAAATATCCCTTGTGAGCATTTTGTAGTCTGTCCTCATCCCAAACCCATCTTCAGAGACCTTCAACTCTGTTTTCTGTATCTATAGATTTGCCTTTTCGAACATTTCATATAAATAGAATCACATATGGTGTACTCTTTTGCATCTGGCTTCCTTCACTTGGTGTCACATTTTCATGGTTCATCCATGTTGTTGCTTGTATAAGTAGTTCCTTTTTATTGTTGAACAAATATTCCTTTGTATGGACGTACCACATTTTGCTTATCCATTCATCAGTTGATGGACATTTTAATTGTTTCCAGTTTGGGGTTAGTATAAACAATGGTGTTATGAATATTATGAACATTTGCATACAAGTCTTTGTGTGGACACTTGTTTTTCTTGGGTAGATAACCTAAGAGTGGAATTTCTGAGTCATATGATAGCTATTATGATAACCATTTAAGAAAAACAACCAAATTTCTCCAAAGTGGCAGTACCATTTTCCATTCTTGCCTAACACTTGTTATTTTCTTTTTTTTTAAGTTATTATTATAGCCATTCTATACATAAAGTGCTATATTATTATGGTTTTAACTTGCATTTCCCTAATGAATAATGATGATGAACATATTTATGTACTTATTAGCCATTCATGTATCTTCTTTGGTGAAATGTTTAGTCAGATCTTTTGCCCATTTTTAAATTGCATTGTTTGTCTTACTTAGTTGTACTTGTTCTTTATATATTCTGGATAGAAGTCCTTTATCAGATACATGATTTGCAAGTATTTTCTCAGTCTGTGAATTGTCTTTTCATTTTCTTGATAGTATCTTTTGAAGCACAGAAGTTTTTAATTTTGATGAAGTCTAGTTTAATGATTATTTTCTTCTTCTGTTGTTGCATCTAAGAAATTTTTATCTATCCCAAGGTCATGAAAATTTTCTTAATGCATTTTCTTATAGAAGTTCTGTCTATAGCTTTAGCTCTTAAACTTAGGTGTATGATTCCTGTTGAGCTCAGCCTTTCACGTGGTGAGGTCTGAATTCATCTTCGTGCACGTGGCCGTCCAGTCGGTCCTAGCACTCAGTGTTTGTTGAAAACAGTATTGTTTCTCCATTGAGTTGCTTTGGCATCTTTTTCAGAAATCAGTTGACTATATGAATTAGCATTTATTTCAGGACTCTCAATTTTATTCATTGATCTGTGTATCTGTACCTCATGGTCTTGATTATTAAAGCTATACGTGAGTTTTGAAAAGAAGAAGCATGAGTACTCCAGCTTCATTATTATTTTTTTAATCATCACCCCAGGATGTGTTTATTATTTTTTAGTTTTAAATTTTTACCTATTTATGTATTTTTAAAGATTTTATTTATTTATTTTTAGAGAGAGGGGAAGGGAGGGAGAAAGAGAGGTAGAGAGAGAAACATCGATGTACAAGAGATACATTGATGAGTTGCCTCTCGCACGTGCCAGTCGAGGACCTAGCCCACAACCCAGGCATGTGCCCTGACTGGGAATTGAACCAGCAAACCTTTTGGTTTTCAGGCTAGCACCCAATCCACTAAGCAATACCAGCCAGAGCTGTTTGTTGTTGTTTAGAGAGAGGGAGAAAGAAACATCAATTTGTTGCCTCCCATGTGCACCCCAACGTGGGGATCAAACCCACAACTTAGGTATATGCCCTGACTGGAAATTGAACCTGCAACCTTTTGGCATATGAGACGATGCTCCAACCCACTGAACCACCTGGCCAGGGCCAACTTTGTTAACAGTTTTTAACATTATTTGGCTATTCTATGTTCTTTGCATTTCCATAACACTTTAGTATCAGTTTCTCAATTTCATTCCTCCAAAAAACCCTCTTTGAATTTTGGTAGAGTTCACATTGAATCTCTAAATAAATTTAGGGCGATATACCATCATTTCCCAGTGCATGAATGTGGAATCTCTCCGTTCATTTGTATCTTCTCAGTTTTCAGTATAAAAGCCTTTTATATTTGCTTCTCTTTTTAAATTTATTCCTATGTGATTGGAATTTGTTTAATTTCATGTTTGGATTATTCTTTATTAGTATATAGGAATACAGTTGATTTTTATATATTAATCTTGTGATTTGCAAGCTTGCTGAATGCAATGATTAGTTCTAGTAGTAGGTTTTTTATGTGTGATATGTGGATTCCTTGGAGTCATCTAAATACAGGAGGATGTTGTTTATGAATAAAAAGCAGTACTTTTTCCTGTCCAACCTGGATGCCTTTTTCTCTCTCATTATTTTTAAAGGGTGCATATGAAAAGCCTACAGCCATCCTCATACTTAATGATAAAAGACTAAATTGCTTTCCCCTAGAATTGGAAACAGCACAAGGATGTCTGTCTACTCTTACTTCTGTTCATCACTGTTCTGGAGGGTCTAGCCAGTAAATTACTAGTTCTCTCTTATTTCTAGTTTGTTGAGAAGTTTTATCATGAATGAACTCTAAGTTTTATTCATTGAGCTGTTGGATTTTGTCAAAAGACTTTTCTGCATCTATATGGAGTTTTCTGTTCTTTTTTCTAGTAATAGGTGTATTACGTGAGCTGATTTTCTGATGTTAAACCAGCCTTATTTTCCAGGGATGAATTCCAGCGTGGTCAAGGTGTATAGTTCTTTCTCATGTATTGCCATGTTGGGTTTACTGACATTTGGTTGAATGTTCCTGTTTGTGCATTCATACGTGATACAGGTCTGCAGTTTCTAGTGATGTCTCCGTTTGCCATTGGGGTCAGGGGAATAATGGCTTATGGGAGGAGGTGGGAAGTGTTTCCTCCTAGTTTTAGTAGAGTTTGTAAATTGTAAGTATTACTTCTTTAAATATTTGATGGAATTTACCAGTGAAGTAATTTGTGCTTGGACTTTTCTTTGTGGGAAGATTTTTAAAACTGATTCAGTTTTTTTAGTTGTTATATGGGTCTGTTCAGGGTCATTGTTTTTTTCTTGAGTCCGTTTTGGTAATTTCTGTCTTTCTAGAAGTTTGTTCATTTCATCCCATCATCTAATTTGTTAGCATAAAGTTTTAATTTCTAATTTCTGGGGGGGTTGGTGGTTATGTCTTCATTCCTGATTTTTGGAAATTTGTGTTTTATTTGTTTTTTCTTGGCGCCTTTAGTTAAAGGATTGTCAATTTTATTGATCTTTTGAAAGAACCAGCTTTTCTCTTTTTCATTGATTTCCACTCTAACCACTACTATTTCCTTTATTCTGCTTACTTTGGGTGTAGTTTGCTTCTTTTATAATTTCTTAAGGTAGAATCTTAGGTTATTGATTTGAGATGTTTCCTCTTTTTTAACATAGCTGTTCAAAACTATTAATTTCCCTCTAACCACTCCTTTAGTTGTACCCCATAAGTTTGGATATGTTTTGTTTTCATTTTTATTCCGTTTAAAGTATTTAAAAATTTCCCTGTGATTTCTTGTTTGACTCTTGGATTATTTAGTAGCATGTTAATCAATTTCCAAATATTTCAGAAATCCCCAAATTTTTTTCAGTTCTTAATTCCTAATTCAATATCACTGTGGGCACTTAATATACTTTGTATGATTTCTGTTTTTTAAAATTTATTGCAACTTGTTACAGGCATGTTTTTGTACAGCCTGTGACCTGATAATGGTTCTTAGATTATTAAAGGATGGTTAAAGAAGACTGTGTGGCAGAGAGAGTATGTGGCCTGCAAAACCTAAAATGCTCGTATTCCACTTGGTCAGGGTATATATAATCCTTTTTATATGTTCCTGGATTTGGTGAGCAGAAAACGTTTGCCAGCACCTGGCAGAACATATGGTGTACTTTAGAGAATATTCCACGTCCATTTGAAAAAATTATATATTTCATTGTCATAGGGTATCATAGGATCTATGGATTTCAGTTAGACCAAGTTGTTTGATAGTGTTATTCAAGTCTGTTGTCTTTCTAATTGTTCTATCAATTTTTGAGAGTGGGAGATTGAAGTTCCCAACTATTACTACTGAATCACTTATTTCTGTTGGTTTTTGCTTCAGGTACTTTGGGGACTCTTGTTAAAATGTACATAATATTGAGTACATCCACAGTGTTTTGCAACCATCACTATTATCCATTTCTAGAACTTCCTTATGATACCAAACAGAACTCTGTATCATTAAACAACAACTCTCCATTCTCCCTCCCTCTGCCCCTCAGTAACTACCACTTTACTTTCCGTCTTTGTGAATTTGCCTATTCTGGTCCCCTAAGTGTAATCATGTAATATATATTTGTCCTTTTGTGTCTGGCTCATTTCACCTAGCCATGTTTTCAAGGTTTATTCATGTTGTAGCCTGTATCAGAATTCCATTCTTTTTTAAGGTTGAACAATATTCCATTGTATGGACATACCACATTTTGCTTGTTCATGTATCAGTTGATGGGCATTTGGATTGTTTCCACCTTTTTGCTATTCTGAACAATGCTGCTATGAACATTGGTGAACAGGTGCCTGTGTGAGTCTCTGCTTTGTAACTCATTTGGTATTACATACCTGGGAGTAGAATTGCCGAAGTTACGGAATTCTGTTTAACTTATTGAGGAACTGTCAACCTGTTTTCCATAGGGGCTGCACCATTTACATTTCTACCAGCCCACATTAGGGTTCCAACTTTTTCACATTCTTGTGAACACTTTTTATTTTTTTAATTTATTTTTTATTCTTTTTATTTTAGTTTATTCAGTACAGTTTCTGTCCTTTATTCCCATTCCAGCCCACCCACCCATTCCTCCCCTCCTCCCTCCCCTTTCCAACCCCCCTAGTTTTGTCCATGTGTCCTCTATATTTGTTCCTGTAAACCCTTCCCTTCTCCCCTGAAATTCCCTCCCCTCTCCCCTCTGTTCACTGACTATCTTGTGAACACTTTTTAAAAAATAGTAGTCATCCTAATGGGTATAAAGTGGTACCTTATTGTGATTTAAAAGCCAGTTTATTTTGAGACTCTAAATTCTTTAGTTTGTCACAAGTTTAGAAGAAGATACTGCCATCTTACATATTTCTTAAAAGAATGGTATTTGTGTGTGTGTTATACTTATTTGTGATAATACCTAAAGACTATGTGTCTGTCACATTATGTTTTTCCAGGAGCCCCATGTTTCTAAAAACAATTAAATTTCAGGCTCCCCAATAGTCTTGTTAATGTTTTTGCTTTTTCAAGATTTAGAATTCACCTAGGGATTTTGTTGTACTAATTTGCTTGTAATTCATAGAATCTACCTTCATTTAGAGCAAAATGTCTCAGAACATGAATTTCTGGATTTGAATTCCTGCATCTCTACTTATTTGCTTTGCAACTTAGGATAGCTTTTTGAGATCTCTAAGCCTAAGTTTCTCCATTTGTTAAAATAAATAGAATATTTACACAGGAATTATTAGTATATTGATTGAATTAGACAATATATGTAATGATCTTAGCATATAGCATCAGGTAATACCCCATAAATGGTATTATCATCTTCCTCCTGAAAATAAGGACTGTATTCACCCCAGCAATCACTTTCCTTTTCTTCTTCCAGTTTTCCAGCGGTCAGACAGTGCAGTTCAGTAGTGAAGAGTGTTAGGTGTTCCTCGGAATATAGTCTGTCTCAGCTAAACAACGGAGCCCCCAGAGCAACTTGGCACTAAAGTCTTCTTGCCCTCAAAGGTGTCTTTTTTCACCAAAATTTCTTCTCATTTCAGTCATATTATGTTTTTTCTCTTTCTTTCTTTGACAGAGAGGTGCAAGAGGAAAATCAAGGTCAACTGCAATGCCTCGAATCACCAGTTAACGATATATCCTTGGCATTGAGCTTAAACAAAGCTGTTCTTTTTCTTCTTTTCACCCTAACCAAAATTGTCTTTTTAGTTGTCCTTAGCAATTTTTCCCTTACAGCCTTCGGCTCATTCTTATCTCTAGCTTTTCTGACACTATTCTTACAACTTCCTGCTATTCATTTGTTTGTGTCTTTGGTTTTGGGCCCCTCCTTGTTCCATTTCTGTATAAACGTCTTTAAAATCTGAGCTGTTGGGATTTCTCCCTGTGGGTCCACATTGATTTATTGTTGTCTGTTTCTCCTCTTCTGAATTCTTTATAATTGAAAAATCATTAGTAAATTTTAGAAGTCAACCAATTCTTTTACACTGCGTACATAGGCCATGTTACCACTCTTTAAGTTTTTCTCACATGTTTATCCCTGCTTTTTTAAAAAGAAAATTAAGGGTCATGATTCTGCCTGAGTACAGGTCCTGTGAGGACTGGATGAAGGGCTTCCGTGTCCCTCCAACCCACTGTGTCCATTATGAATTGTTGACTTTTACACAAATAAGAACTTGGTCAGTACAGATGCTCCTTGACTTACAATAGGCCTACATCCCAGTAAACCCATTGGAAATTGAAAATAGCTGAAGTCAGAAAAGCATTTAATACACCTCACCTACTAAACATCATAGCTTAGCCTAGCTATCCTTAAACATACCCAGAACACTTACAGTTGGACGATATCATCTCACACAGTGAACACAGTGTAGATTATCAGTTGTTTACCCTCGTGCTCCTGTGGCTGACCGGGATCGGTGGTGCACCTCCACTGCCCAGGATCATGAGGCAGCAAGTATCCTACTGTGTATTGCTAGGCCAGAAGGAGATCAAAATTCAAAGTATAGTTTCTACTGAATGGATGTGGTTTTCACACCATTGTAAAGTGGAGAAATCTTAAGTTGGACCATCAAAAGTTGGGGAGCATCTGTATTTTTTACTATATATACATATATCTTTTTCCATAGTCAGTTCTGTCACTTAACATTTTAAATGTATACCACCTTTTACCCAAAGATAATGCTCACTTAGCTTTTTTTTTTTAACAGACTTTAATTTTTAGGTCAGTTTTAGGTTCCCAGCAAATTTGAGCAGAACAGAATTCCCACATACGTCCTGCCTCCACAGATACGCAGCCTCCCCTACAACCAGCAGCCTGCATCAGAGAGGAATATTTACTAACAGTCAGTGAACCCGCACTGCCTGACGCGTCATTATCACCCCAATCCGTAATTTACATTAGGGTTTACTTTTGCTGTTGTACGTTCTGTGGGTTGTAACAAACGAATAATGACACGTATCTACCATTATTCAATAGTGCCATACGGAATAGTTTCTCTGCCCTAAACATCCTCTGTGCTCTGCCTGTTCCTCCTTCCCACCCGCCTGTGCCCTGGCATCCATTGATCTTTTTATTGTTTCCATAGTTTTTCCTTTTCTAGAACATTATATCATTGGAATCATACACTATGTAGCCTTTTCTGATTGACTTCTTTCAGTTAGTAATTTGCATTTAAATTTTCTCCATGTCTTTTCATAACTTGGTAGTTCATTTCTTTTTAGTCCTAAATCATATTCCACTTTCTGGATGTACCGTAGTTTATTTATTCATTCATCTACTGAAGGATATGTTGGTTGTTTCCAAGTTTTGGTGATAATAAATAAAGCTGCTCTAAACATTGTGCAGATTTTTGTGTGAACATAGTTTTCACACAAAACACCAAGGAGCACATGTGCTGCATTGTAAGCTAAAAGTATGTTTAGTTTCATAAGAAACCTTCCAATTGTCTTCCAGAGTGGATATACAATTGTACATTCCCACCAGCAGTGAGTAAGCGTACATCCTCACCAGCATTTGGTATTTTCAGTTTTTTGGATTTGGGCCATTCTGATGACTGGCGGTGGTATCTCATTGTTATTTTAAGTTGCATTTTCTTGATGACATATAATGTGGAGCATCTTTTTTATTTTAAAAATTATATTTTATTGATTATGCTATTACAGTTGTCCCAATTTTTTCTCCTTCGCCCCCTCCATGCAGCACCCCTGACTCAGGCAATCCCCACACCACTCTTCATGTCCGTGGGTCATGTGTAGGTTTTTTGGCTACTCTATCTCCTATACTGTACTTTACGTCTCATGGCTATTCTGTAACTACCTATTTGTATTTCTTAATCCTCTCACCTCTTCACCCATTCCCCCATACTCCCCTTCCATCTGGCAACCATCAGAATGCTCTCTATCCATGATTCTGTCTCTATTCTTCTTGTTTGCTTAGTTTGTTTTTTAGATTCAGTTGTTGATATGTATTTGTTGGTATTTTATTGTTCTTAGTTTTGATTTTTTTTCTTAAATAAGTCCCTTTAATACTTCATATAATAATGGTTTGGTGATGCTGAACTCCTTTAGTTTTTTCTTGTCCCAGAAGCACTTTATCTGCCCTTCAATTCTAAATGATATCTTTGTTGGGTAGAGGAATCTTGAATATAAGTCCCTGCTTTTCATGACTTTGAATATTTCTTGCCAATCACTTCTAGCCTGCAAAGTTTCTTTTCAGAAGTCAGCTGACAGTCTTATGGGAACTCCCCTGTAGGTAACTAACTGCTTTTCTCTTGCTGCTTTTAAGATTCTCTTTTTATCCTTTAGGGTTTTAATTATGTGTCTTGGAGTGGACCTCTTTGCATCCATCTTGTTTGGGACTCTGTGCTTCCTGGACTTGGATGTTTATTTCTTTCATCAAATTAGGGAAGTTTTCTTTCATTACCATATTTTGCTGTGTATAATGTGCTCCTGTGTGTAATGCCCACCCACGTTTTTGTGCTCATCATACACAGGATTATTATACCCTTTATTATACACATGCTATGTAATCTTTATACTCATGTATAATGTGTATCCTTATTTTTGCTCAAAAATTTGGACAAGCAGTGTGCATTATACACAGCAAAATACAGCATTTTTTTTCTTAATACATTTCCAATTTCTTGCTCTTTCTCTTCTCCTTCTGGCATCCCTATTATGCAAATGTTGGATCACTTGAAGTCCCAGAGGTTGCTTACAGTATCCTCATTTTTTTTTTGGATTCTTTTCTCTTCTTGTTCTAATTGATTGTTTTTGCTTCCTTACGTTCCACATCATTGATTTGATTCTTGGCTTCATCTACTCTATTCTTGTTGCCCTGTAAATTATTTGTTATTTTAATTAGTATATCCTTCATTTCTGCCTGGATCTTTTCTCTGCTGCTGAGGTCTTCACTGAGTTCCTTGAGCAGCCTTATAACCAGTATTTTGAGCTCTGCATATGATAGATTGCTTAACTCCATTTTGTTTAGCTCTTTTTCTGGAATTTTTATCTCCTCTTTAATTTGGGCTATATTTATTTGTCTCCTCATTTTGGCAGCCTCCCTGTGTTTGTTTCTATGTATTAGGTAGAACTACTATGACTTCCTGTCTTGGTAGTGTGGCCTATAATATAGTAGGTGTCCTGTAAGGTTCAGTGGCACAGCCTCCCCTGTCACCTGAGGTGTGCCCCTCGTGTGAGCTGAGTACAACCTCTTCTTGTAGTTGAGACTTGATTACTCTTGGCAGGTCAATGGGAGGGATTTACCCAGGCCAGTCAGCTGCAAGAACTGGCTATGACCACTGACCACCAATGTCCACCCTCTCTGGAGGATCACCTGTCCAGGGGCAGGGTGGTGGTACTCCAACATGGTTAATAGTTGTTCACTGGGTGGGCAGGCTCTGGGGCTTCCCAGGTGGTGTAAGCCAAGGTCAGCCCCTCGCTGTGTTTTGCCCAGGGCCATCCTGCATGAGCTATAAAGCAATCTGATATGGCTGCTACTTGTGCGGGGCTTGGAGATTCCCAGGTGAAACCAAGCTGTGAATCCAGGCTGGCTGCTGCTAGTGCCAAGCCTGGGGCCCCTTAGCAAGAGGTATGGGGTTGGGGGCTCACTGAGACCAGCTGTTGGTTGTTTGAGAGGATTTAAGAAGTTGTGAAGCCTGGGCCAATGCCAGCCATTCATATGGAAAAACAGGTTGGGTGGCCTGTAAGTTGGGTGAAATGGAGTCTCATGGGATCTCCAGGGTGGGGCAAACAATGTTAGCCAGGTGATGGACTCTCGGATATGACACCAGGCTCCTGACTTTGTTGGAGGAGGGTTCAGAAAAGGGACAATGGCCTGCCTTTTTGTCTGAGAGAAAACTGTACCCCAGCTCTTGCTTTGATGCCAGACACTTCACTTTCTCCCTGTATGCCTCCAGTGCCTTTCAAGCTGCTATCCTGGTCCTGGAGCTCAGGGACTGAGTCTGATTAAGTCCCGTGTGTGCATTCTGTAAGAGGAACTGCTTGGGACTCCAGAAGTTTCTTCTACCCACTTAATCTCCATTGATTTTTGCAGCCAGGGGTTATGGGGGCTTATCTTTCTGGCCCTGGAACCCTGCTCTGGGGGGCCTGATGTGGGCCTGGGACTCCTTGATCCTGAGATAACCCCTCCCAAATTTTTATCCACTACACGTGGATGTGGGACCAGCCCATTCTGTGTTTGGGCCCTTACTACCAGTCTGGATGGATGTGGTTTCTTTAGTTCCGTAGTTGTGAGACTTCCATTCAACTCAATTTCTGATGGTTCTGAGTGATGGTGGTTGTATATTTTAGTTGTCATTTTGATGTGGTTGTGCTTGGTGAGCTGTGTTTACTTGTGCTGCCATCTTGAGCAGAAGTCCTGGAGCATCTTTTGATATGTTTATTTGCCATGTATATAACTTCTTTGGTGAGATATCTGTGTGTGTCTTTGACCCATTTTTTAATTGGGGTGATCATTTTCTTGTTGAGTTTTAAGAGTTCTTTGCATATTTTGAATAACAATTCTTTATCAGGTAGGTCTTTTGCAAATATTTTCTCCCAGTCTATGACTTGTCTTACTCTTTTTACAGTGTCTTTTGCATAAGAGAGGTTTTTAGTTTTTAATGAAGTCCAGCTTATTGATTATTTCTTTTGTAGATCATGTCCTGGTGCTATCTAAAAATTCATCACCTTGTTCAAGGTCATGTAGATTTTCTCCTATGTTATTTTCTAGAAGTATTATATTACAGTTTGCTTTTTACATTTAGGTCTGTGAGCCATTTTAAGGTAATTTTGGTGATGGGTGTAAGGTCTGTGTCTAGATTAATTTTTTTGCATGTGAATGTCAGTTCTTAAATTATTTGATGAAAAGACTATTTTTTCTCCATTTTGCCCTTGCTTTTTCATCAGAGATCAGTTAATTATATTTATGTAGGTTTGTTTCTGGATTTTCTCTTCTGTTTTTTGATCAGTTTGTTTATTCTTTTGTCAGTACCACTGAGTCTTGATTGCTGTAGCTTTATAGTAGTCTTTAAGTTGGGTAGTATCAGTTTTCTGATTGTGTTATTCAGGATTGTGTTTGCCGTTCTGGGTCTTTTGCCTCTCCATATAAACTTGAGGATCACTTTCTTGATCTCCACGAAATGATTTGCTCGGATTTTGGTTGGGGTTGCATTGGATCAATAGGTCATGCTGGGAAGAACTGACATCTTGATAATATTGAGGCTTCAAGAATATGGAATAGCCATTTATAGTTATTTGATTTCTTTCATTAGAGTATTATAGTTCTTTCAAAGATCTTTTTACCTATTTTTGTTTGACTTTTCCCTAAGTATTTCATTTTTGAATGCCAGTGTAAATGGTAATGAGTTTTCATTGTCAAATTTCACTTGTTCATTGCTGGTATATAGGAAAGTGATTTGACTTTTGTATATTAACTTTGCTATAATTGCTTATTAATTCCAGGAGGGTTTGTTTGTTTGTTTGTTTGTTTTTGTCAATCCTTTCAGATTTTCTGTGTAGACAGTCATGTCATTTGTGAAAAAAAGACAGTTTTATTTCTTCTTTCCCAATCTGTGTACCTTTTATTTCCTTTTTTTTTTGTCTTAGTGCGTTAGCTAGGGCTTCAGTACAGTGTTGAAATGGAGTAGTAAGAACGTCCTTACTTTGTTACTACTGATGTCTTAGCAGGGAGTCTAGTTTTTCACCATTAAGTATGATATTAGCTATAGGATTTTTTGTAAATGTTCTTTAATCAAGTTGAAAAAGTTCCCCTCTATTCTAGAGGATCTGTTGCTGAGAATCTCACTTAGTTTTTAGTTCATAGTTTTGTTTAGTATGATTTTATAGGTACTTGGTATAGTTAAGTCTTTTAGGATGCTAAAACAGTTTTGTCATCTCAAACATTAAACCTGGATTAGATTCTGCTGGAAAAACAATTTAGAATGTGATGTTGCCTATCCTTGTATTTGTATACTTTTAAAAATCATCAAATTCACAACATTTTGAAGTATGTATTTTGGATACAGACTCACAGCCAGGAAGGACAGTGAGAGTGAGCAAAATATCTGAATATGTTCTTTTTCATATAGTTGGGTTTAAGGGAAACACGTAGAGAATCTGGAGTTTCTGATAATTATTCTTAAACCTTTTTTCTGTTTGGTTTGTTCACAGATGTTCAGCCTGTTGCCTATGAAGAGCCCAAACATTGGTGTTCAATTGTTTACTACGAATTAAACAATCGTGTTGGGGAAGCTTTTCATGCATCTTCTACCAGTGTGTTAGTAGATGGATTCACAGACCCTTCAAATAACAAAAGTAGATTCTGCTTGGGGTTGTTGTCAAATGTGAACCGTAATTCGACAATTGAAAACACTAGGCGACATATTGGAAAAGGTAATTTTTGTCTTTTCTCTGCATTCACTGGAGTTCTGTCTTTGCTGTGCTTGCTATGGACCAGTACTGTGTGAGGTGCTGGAGCATACAAAGCCTAGGGTGTAGTCTCTGCCCTCAAGTTCAGGTGTGAAGTGAAGACATACTCAGCCTTCTTTCCCTTACCTGCTTACTTATTTTTCATAGTACATTTAGGATCTGAAAGCAAATTCCCTACGTTTACTGTTTTAGTATGTTTCTGACTGGAATATGAACTTGACAGAAATTTGCTGTGTTTAGAACATCTTCAGCAGCTAAAACTGCCCGATTCATAGTAAATACACAACAAATACTTGTGTAGTATTTGAATGCTGTTGGAAGGATTAGCATTTTATAGTTATGATATTTATGGAGTATTTTGGGTTAAGACGACATGTGGGAATTTCCATTATGTTGAAGGGTTACAGGTAGGAAACCCAGTTTGAGTGAAGTGCCTCACTTCTGTGCATTGATTTTCCTACTACAGTAGAATATTTCAAAAGGAATTTACTTGGTAAATTCTTGACTTCTAGAACCAGTGTGTATAGTGTTAGGACCCTTTCTTCTATGGGTCATTTTTATTTGCTCAACAACAAAAACGATGTTAATGTCACAACTGCATACACGTCTGTGACTCACATGTGCAGAGGTGTGTTGGACAAGGACGGTCTTTTAGCACTCTTTGCAGTAGTAGAAAGTTGAGAACAACTCAGCCTCAGATATTTAATTTGAATTTTTAATATTTAACTGTATTTATATTTATTTTTATATATGTATATTTTAAATACCAAAAACATTTTTTAAAGGAAAATAAAATAAACCTACCACTTAAAGGCTCCTTTTGTGACCTAAATTTACACGTGTGCCTTAGGATGTTTTTAATGTTGCTCTTCCCTCCTTTAGCAAAAGGAGCACAAAACTCGGTGCCAAGTGACCATGTATGTTAGTTGATAACTAAGCATTCCTTTGAAAGGGCTCATCATGAAGCACTTGCTTTTTTGCTATTGTTTTCTCCCATAGAGATGATAAATGATGGTTGTTGGGAAAGGGGAAAACCCTAAGAACTTGTAGCCTAATAAGCTACCAACTTGAGTCTTAAGTCCTGGTTACTTGAGGACAGTTTTAGATTTAGGCGGACATTAATTTCTTTATTGTCTTTGTCAGCGTAAGGCCACCTAGTGGTACCTTCTGTCGAAGGCCCGTGGGGCGTTGGCTGTAGGTTCTTGGCTGTTCTCCGCTGCACCTCATGCAGCCCCTGGGGCTTTATTATGCTGCTTTGTTGACTCCGGCGATGCCTGTCTTTCTCAGGGGTTCACCTGTACTACGTTGGCGGCGAGGTATATGCGGAGTGTCTCAGTGACAGCAGCATATTCGTGCAGAGCAGGAACTGCAACTTCCATCACGGCTTTCATCCTACCACTGTCTGTAAGATTCCCAGCAGCTGCAGCCTCAAAATTTTCAACAATCAGGAATTTGCGCAGCTCCTGGCACAGTCCGTCAACCATGGGTTCGAGGCGGTGTACGAGCTCACCAAAATGTGTACGATCCGAATGAGTTTCGTCAAGGTCAGTAGGTTGGGACCTGTAGCTTAATTTGAGTCACCATAAATGTGTATATTATATGTCTGTAGGATATAATTTTATAAAGCCATTATTAAGTGAAGGGTGGTGATTACTTTTAACCTGATTTAATAGGTTTTTAAATGAAATTCTTGACTCTATAACTTTAACCACATGGTAGGTCTGAAGTTTTATTTTGTAAAGCAGACATTATAAAAGATACGACACTGATTCTGATGCTGAACAGGGGCTGGGCTTACAGAGAATTTAAGGCGAAGACTAATTGCTAGAGAGTGTTCACTGTTAAACCCCCTCTAGTCCCTTAGCTTCAGCAGCGTCAGTCACTGTCAGACCCCGTTGTTAGAGTGGCGTGAAGGGTTCTTTAGGACACTGAAATTATTTGCAAAGTTTAAAGGACTTTTTAGGATTGTCATTTACTGTTGGCCAGATTTTATTGGTGTTCCAAAGATGATGGTTCGTGAGCAAAATGTGGAAAGAATTTTAGTGGTACATTTAAGCATCCTGGACTGGACCCACTGGGTCCTTAGGGGATTAGCCCAGGGAGAGCAGCTGTCAGGTGCTCTGTGCGGGTGCCTCCTTTGACGTCCAGTCCCCGCAGCCCAGTGTCTTCGCGCTGCCCAGTGTAGCGGAGGCTCAACACCAATGTTGGTTTGTCTTGGTAGTCTCCTGTAGAAACATGACTTTTGTGTATTTAATCTTTTGTCCCCCGCCTCCCCCGCTCCCCCTCCCCCTCCCCTCCCAGCTCCCCAGCCTAGTTTTTCTGGCCCAGGACTACTATAAACAGTAAAGCAGAGAATTGATAACTCCAGGGAAATAAGAATGAAAAAAGCTTTAACTTTTTTCTGGAGTTTTAGGATAAAGTGTTCTAGCTCAATTCATCCCTGTAATTTCCTGTTTTAAAGGATAATTGATACGTGATTGCCACTTAAATTGCACTTGCATGCATTGATCAGATCTGCAGTAGCTGATCTTTTATTTTAAAAAAGATACCAAAAACCTGGAAGCAAAAAGAATTTGGCAAAAAAATCTGATATGAACTTACCATGAGACTATTTATAGTTTTTATTTATCCAGTTGAGTAAGAATGTATCACACTACAGAAATACTAATTTTTAAATTATGAGATTTAGAGCATATTAACTTTATAAAATTTAAAAAGAAAAATCTGAAACAGCTTGCTCCAACTGTTTCTATTAAGGGAATTCTACGTTATTAAAAATCATCTATCTTTCACTGATGCAGCTGTTGTGTTACTTGTAACTCCATGGCGAATGCTAAGGTTGGTTTTGTGATCTTTGTTTAAGCACATCCTGCATACGTCTGCCGTAACGTATCTTTTCGTCAGCGTGTGAAAGTCGGTTTCGGCTGGTTGACACTTTTAAGGAGGTGCTCACTGTGATGTCTGTTCATTTCCCAGGGCTGGGGAGCGGAGTACCACCGGCAGGACGTCACCAGCACCCCGTGCTGGATTGAGATTCACCTTCACGGGCCTCTTCAGTGGCTGGATAAGGTCCTCACTCAGATGGGCTCCCCTCTGAACCCCATCTCTTCGGTTTCATAGTGCGGAAGTGTTCTTTTCAATGGTATCATTAGTGGACTTGTTTTAATTTTAGGGAAACTTTCAATACAGATACTGTGAGCTTACATGGAAAACATCTTATTTTTTTCTACATAATTGTGACCAATACATTTGTATTTTGTGATGAATCTACATTTGTTTGTATTAGTGTTCGTGTGATTAACTCTCAAAACGTGTTGTGAAAGATGCAGAGAAATTCTTGTGCCCCAGTTCCAAGGTTTGGCATTAATCTTAAACTGGAACATACATTTGCCTCATTGTCCCAACAATTTCTTAAAATTTGTTCAACTTTTTTTTTAAATGTAGAACAACACATGATGAAAAATGATGGTAGTATAAGAGGGTATGCAGTGAAAAGTCTTCCCTTTGACTCTTGATACTCAAGAAGCTGTACATTTTCCAGTTTCTTTGTCCCACCAACTGTAAAAGTCTAGTTCATTGTTCTGTAGAAGCATATGGTAGGGACTGAAAAGGAACTATAGAAACATTTCTGTTTGAGGAACACTATGCACTGCTCTAACAAGTAGTGTTCGGTAAAAGCAAAGTGGTAGCTTTCTAGATGACATCGTAAAATTGACATTTAGTACAGCTAAATGTTCGTCCGTGTATTGTGACTTCACTCAGTATATCTTTTGTATAACATTTCCTTTTTTAAAAAAAAAAATATTGCCAACAACAGATCTCCGGTATGTGTCATTTACTCAGAACCTGTCGGGAGCACTACTTCATAGCTAGTGGCGGCGCACGCGTGCCCTTGTTCAGCTGTTTGCGGCTTTCGGCTCGAGTTGCCAGAGCTCTGATTTTGACATGCACTAACCTTTTACTGTGCACTTTGATGGGCGACGGTTTTTAGTGTAACCTTCTGTGAAACACACTCAAGTGATTTGGGCTTAGATGTTCATCCTCACTTCCCTGGTTCCCCTTTTATATGGACAAACTGCAGTTTATAGATGACAGTTGTAGGAAGTTATGCTTTTTCTAGCTTTTATTGTATTTTCAGCGTAGATTATAATACTGTTAATCTTCAGCTCCAGCTTAAGGTGCCTTTTCAATTCCAGTTTTATGGACGTTATTAATGTTGGAAAATCATGTACTGAATCCATTGCTCTTACTGCATCAGTCTCCCCGTGCAGGCACCTGTGTGCTATAAGCCATAGGAGGAGCTTTTCCCGTCTGACCCAAGACGAGGCTCCGGGTCTCATTCATACCTAAAGGAATTGGCCGTGGTCGCCGACAGAGCTGATTTCAAAACATTCGTGTATCAGAGAATACACACTGTTCTGTCAGTTACCTTGCATGCTTTTGCGTGCTCTTTTTTCTTTTCCCTTTCTTTCTTTTTTTTTAAAGCTCTATGTGAGTGCTAGTCACCCAGAACACTATCCTCAGAAAGGAAAGACTTGGAAACTCTAAAATGGCCATTTTGTCAATCATGCTTCAAGGCTTTGGGGGAAAGACTCTTAACCCCTTCTTCCAGGGAGCAGTCAGTTAGACTCTTAGTTGTGGCATGAGAACAAAGGCATTATTTTGAGAAAAGTGACCTAACTACCTATCAGAAGAAGCTGACTTTCCGGTGCCTTTTGTAAGTGTCTAGAGCTGTGGCAGGCTTGTGTTTAAAATGTTGATTTGGTGTGACTTTCTGCCTTGCCCTTTCTGCTTTATGAGGAAGTAAGTGCATTTTTTGAGGAAAGGAGAATGTGATTCTTTTTCTCTCTCTGTGACATTATTTATTGCTTTTACAAAGTGCAGCCAGTGGGTGGTTTTATTCTTTAGGATGAAGTGCCTGCCACAGGGGCCTCCGCTCACCGTCCTTTGCCGGGTGACAGTACTTTATGGCCGTCACCTGAGCCTTACCACAGTTTCACACGGCACACATTCTCAGTCTTCCAGAGCTGTGTCAGCCGCGTGGAAGGGTATGTTTGCTCAGTGATAGAACAGTTTCTACTGACTTTTTTTTTTTAACTTAG
This sequence comes from Trachops cirrhosus, assembly GCA_028533065.1. Lineage (NCBI taxonomy): Eukaryota > Metazoa > Chordata > Mammalia > Chiroptera > Phyllostomidae > Trachops > Trachops cirrhosus. Next base: position 28,310,667 of record CM052546.1, on the reverse strand, counting down.
CAGACTCATGGCACAACTTTGGAACAGTTTGCAGCACCAAACCACCCAGGCTGAATAGCAGGTACATGTAGTCAACTTCAGTGGGCTTGAAGTGAGGGGAACTGGTGTTTCATTGATGCTGTCAGTTCAGTTAATTAAAAATTGTTTTTATTCATTTCTTAGCTTTTGGAATTCAGAGGGCTTTATGTGATCGGCCTTTTCTTCGTTTTTCCCAAAGTGCTGTGTCTTGTGAGCGACAGCACTTACTCCTCTGACCGTTCAGAGTTTCATGGAGAAGTGTAAGCCTGTTGTATTTCCCAGAAGTTCTCAATTCCACACCCCTGGGTTTTAAATGGAAGCTTAATCTGGCTGCTTCTCTGATTCCCGAGGATGTCCGATAGCCACGGATAGGGCATAAAAATTGCCAGGAAGGTTTTTAAAAACTAAGTAAAATTCTGACCAATGAAAAGGAAATGCCTCTGAAAGAAACCACTTAAGAAAATTACAGTTTCAAATTTTTATTTAATCTCTAGAATGTTTATTAAACATTAACACCATTAAAATGATTACATTTTACAGCATGTGCAACATATTAACATATGCCTGCTGAAAGGACCGTGTGGGAATACTAAAATTACCACCCCTCCGGTAAATGCAGAAAGAAGAATAGAATCAAAGTTAATCTCAGCAATGAATTAACGCAACAAAAAGATGTTAATTGGCAGGGGGAATAGAATGTAAGAGGTGCCTTTGACTCAAGTTGCTGCGTAATAGGTATTATGGTCTGGATGGTATTGCCTGACTTCCGTTGTGAAATGAAAACTAGTAGGTGTGTTTTGGCCTATTGAGGCCAACATTTCTTCTTTAGGGAAAATTTAAGGCAGACATCAACCAGAATGTCAAATTTGTACATCAGAATGTGAATCATTTTTCCCATTTCATGACTGTTGCATGAGAAGCCTGTGATAACAGAGTTGGCTGGTCTCCCGGGTGAAACCCACCGTGCGACACTGGGCAGTTCACCACGCCACACCCGGCAGCTCAGAAAGAGGGCGTAGCCGTGTGCCTTCCATACATCTGAGTGCAAGGCATCCTTTTTGGGTGTAAAATGATCAGTAGTCAGGTCTGAAGTGTACTTTGTCAAGACAAGAACTGGGGCTCACGTTGTATAAAACCCTCTGTATCTGAGGGTACCTGTAGGAAACGGTTCCCCCGTAAGAGTGTTCTGCTGAAGGAGAAAGCTTATGCGAGACATCAGGTCCTCTCAATGGCAGAGAGGCTCAGAACAGTTTGATAGAACCTGGTTAGGTGCTGTGCTTCTCTAACAGGGCATCTCTATACCAGTTTAGATCCATTTCCTCATACTTTTTCTAGTTGTATGCTTAATATTACTTTGGATCATTATCACTTTCCCACTTAAAACATATTAATACCTTTTATGCTCCCTGAAGAAGGAAGACTCTTTTAATAATTATCAATGACACAGTTCATACCTGTTGACTCCTGAGAGAATCAGAGCCCGTCTTTGTCTTCTTAGTCAAAGCCTCATTCACCTGCTGGGTAAGAATAGAATGGGTTTCCTCCTTGCACTCGTCAGCCAGATAAGCACGGGTCTTTTAAAGCAGTAGATAGCCCGCTGGTGTAGAAGTATTTGGTGGTTTTTATGGGAGCGACTTTTCCTAAGCATTGGCTTGTGGGTGGTCTCCTCAGATATGAAGTAGGGTAGCTTTTGGGGGGTAATCTCAGGTTTGATGCCTGTTTTTTCCCAGAACGGCTGCATTTTCCTCATTGACAAAGGTAGGATTTGGGGGAGGTTTTCTGGAAAGTGAGTGTTCAAGGCATTACTTCTGCATAAACAGTCTTACCTGCTGCACAGAAACTTGGACAGTTCTTTGGAATTCACTGGGTTGCAGTTCAGGTTCAGCGTGTCCTGAAAACAAGAGGTAACAGTATTTATCAAGCCTTTGTTCTATTGGATAATTCGTAAGAGAAACTTATCTTCTAACATACAACTATGTTACAATTGAAGTGTTGCCTGAAAATTGGATGGTTCACAAAAACCCATGAGAGGGATTTTACATACTAAATTTTTTCAAGGTAAGAGTTTGTGTTACAATAATTGCTGATTGCAATTACTGTAACACCAGTGATGGGTCGTTTTGTTGAGAAGACCCCGTGAAGGAAGGATTTTTCTGTTGTTCATGGCAGAATGGAGAAGGTGTGTATGGCTCCTGACTAAATCATTCTGTTCTTCAAATTCCTAAAATTATCACACTGTTGCCCTGTAAGGTTTTATTTGAAGATACTGTTTTTAAAAAGTTCAGAAGTTTGTGTACAGGTGGATTTTCCCCCATTATTAGGTAGTGCCTTCTTAACACTAGTTGGTATTAGTGATAACCAAACTCCAGTGAAGCCCAGCAAGCTCACGTTCTTTATAAAAGAAGAAATCTTTTAGAGTCAGATTTTCCATCATCGGCGATGCGGCTTTGATTCATTCATAAACTGCAGGGACTCTCAAAGATAATAGTTGGGCAAGTGGTTTTCTTCTTGACCTTGTCAAGTTGCATTTTGAAAACCACTTATTTTAAAATTGGATGAGATTGTCATGAAAACTGGTTTATGTGTACCTACCCGTGTCTTGGAGAGAGATTTCACGTGCAGACGATAAAGACCGAACCAGTGGCTGCACTGTAGGCCTGCTTCTTATTTCTACTTGTTCTGCTTCTGTTTATGTCGTAGAAAGAAAAATTCTAGCAACGTGCTTCCATTCTGTTATCTTTTTGATACTTATAAAAGTGTATTAGGTTTTACTATATTGTGCTTTTCAAAGCCATAACTCTTAAGAACTTCGTTTTTGCATATTGTTTGCTAATACTTCATTTTAATAAACCTCAAAACCTGCTTACTGTGTGTGTGGGTTTCTTTTTTCTTTTTTGCTTTGTTTTGACTTGCTTTGCCTCACTGAGTGGAGTTACAAAAAGGAGAAGGGACTGGCGCTCCGACCGGCTGCGGTGCTGTGTTTGCGCACTAGCGACGGCGAGCAGAAGCATCACGCCTTTCCACTCAGCGTGAGGTTTGTTCAGAATGATTAATGTTTTTCCCTTCTGTTTGTAAGAGAGTTGATGTGTTTTTTTGTTGCTAGTTTTGTTTTGTTTTGAAAAATGATTTGGATCTAGAGTGTGTGTGTGTGGGGGGGTTTATTTTTTGTTTTTTTTTTTTTTAGTTTAACCACTAATTTCCCTTCTCTAGATCCAGCTCTTTTAAGTGAGCGGCCTTGACCGTGATTGGGAGCTAGAACAGCTCTTAGCAGAGCTGCCCGGGAGGCTGCCTGTCTGCATGTGAATCCTGGGCTTCGTAGCTTTCTGAGCCCTGTGCCCCTATCTGTGCCTCAGTTTCCCGATCCGTAAGGTAAACATTTATCCTACTTCATAGGACTTGGGGAAGATTAAATCAAATAACATAGATAAATAAGACCAGTGCCTGGCATATAAGAACTCATATTCTTATTATGCTTTTACTTCTTTGATTCAAAGGAATTTTTGATGCTGCTTGATTTTAGTAGACCAACCCTTGATTATTCACATTGTGAATTAGCTTTGTTTTTATTTTTTCCTTTAAAATTTTTGAATTAGATTAGTTTACCATCCCCACCAAGTGTACACTTTTACCACGTCTGTGTTGTGTATACCAGAGATGCGGACTCATTCTGCGTAGGAAGGCGTGGTGAAAATCCATGCCCCCTGCCCCCAAAAGTAGAAAAATCCAAACCAAATATTTAAAAATAATAAATATAAAAGCTCTTATTACTCTCCTTAGAGAAAAGCTTCATCAAAAGAATCCATTTCTTCAGGACCGTTCCTTCCTATGCCCTTTTATTTCAAGAATAAGGCATTTATTTAGGGAGGTGCTTAGTAGCGACTTCACTTGCTGTTTTAGAAGCATATTTTTAAAAACATTTCTTCTGGCAACAGGTTTTAGTGAACAGTGAGAGGTGTTGGGTTTCTTTCAGACTTAAAATAATTTTCAAATTGCTGCAGCCAAATCATTTGGCGAGGAGGGGAGCACTTGTAACCTCTGCTCCAGTTTTACACACGAGGCTGGATAGGCGAAGCTTCTGTGACAGCAGTTCCGATGCAGCTCACGCCGTATAGACGTCAGTGTCAGCAGGCCGGGCAAGCTTATAGAAGTGCTTTCTCAGAGCTCTGGAGTACATACGGTTCGAAGACGGAAGGATTTTTAAAACTCCCCCTATTTAACATTGCACTGCATTTTCATGGTTGTTGCTGAATGTGTAAGCCTATCTTGAATAAACTGACGTTTGTGGGGGGAAAATCTGGTGTTCTTTTGATCTAAATCACTTTTTGTGGTTGTATGTTAAAGAAAGGGGAATGAAGCTATAGGACAGGGCTGTCAAACTCATTTTTGCTGGGGGCATGTCAGCCTCGAGGTAGCCTTCCAAGGGCCAAATGTAGTTTTGGGACTGTATAAATGTAACCACTCCTTAACTGGGGCAAGGAGCTCGGCGCTGCTGCCAGGTAGAAACAAGGTGCTGGGCGGATAAACAAGGTGGAGGCCCGGGTTCGGCCCTCGGGCCTTATGTTTGCCGCCTGTGCTCTAGGGAAAACACAAAGGAGAGTTGGTGGCAGCCTGCCCGACTGTCTCCACCTTAAAGTGTTGGGTGGGGGGTGGGAGAGGGTCTCAGGCCGGTGGTCAGCACTCTTCCATTGTCTGCACTCTGTCGGGTGGGTGTGTGTAAGTCCTGAGAGGCGTTTCCTAGGCAGTTTTCTGGAGTCTGGGGATGGCTTTGAAAGCGTCCTTCTACTTTGTCTTACTCTCTACCTCTTTCCTCACCCAATAAAAACCTCACCTGTTACTTCATTTTAAATACTCTCACCCGAGGTACACACAGACCCTTTAACGGCACAGAAGACTACAAACTAGCTAACCACCACACTCGCATGTGTGTGTCCTTCTGGCCTGTCCTGGGAATCACTCTACACTGACCCTTCCCTTCCTTTGACAAAGGTGTAGCTGATGATGTGTGGAGGTGTAGCTCCTCTTTTGAAAGGGTTCTCAGAGAAATTTGTTTGGTTCTAAAGTGTTTCTTAATTTTGACAATATATACCCCCAAAAGCATTGTCCTCTCTTTGCTCTCTCTCCATTTGGTTGAATGGCAGACCTTTCTAAAACGTATAACATCAAGCCTATCAATCCAAATCTTTTAATGAGATTATTGAAGTGACCAACAAAAGCCAATTGGGATCAGTCTAGGAAGGCTTTCAAAAAGAAAGGAGAAACCTTGGACATTAAGGAGAAAGAAAAAAAGTTTCTCGTTCTTTATAACATTTAGTGCCGTCTAACCTTATATGTATTGTGTTTCTTGACTCTCTTTACATATAGACTATCCTGTCTCAGGGGAATTTGAGCTTTATGAGACCAGACATGTGTTCCTGCTGCTAGAACAGCTCTTGAGATTTTGTAAGCACTCCAGTATGTGTTGAAAGAGTGAGAATTCTTTGTTGAATGGATTCAAGCTCAGCACTTTAACCATTAGATCTCTGTTACACTCCTCAGAAGAGAAGACAGGGGAACTCAAATCAGAGCGTTCATATCACACTCTCTTTGAACTTTTGGACCTTTGCCCCAAAGTTATCAGGTTCCTGGAATTATTGCTTAGAGACCCTAACAAAATAAGCGACTAGTATTTTGCCAGAGAAGGGACACAGTTTCTTTGATGTATTTGACAAAATAACCAAAAAAGTGTACTTTTTATTATCTAGTTTACAGGGATGGCAGTGTTCAGAGCTTGGTGGTTTGATTTCAGTGCCCTGGTTTAGATCCCATACTGTCCTCTCCGACTGCTGTGATGAAGGACAGGCATTCGGGGGCAGGGGCACCACACGTAGTGCCTTTGAGATGCGACATAGTGATCTATATTTGTACTTCAGCCTAGAAGATGCATTTTGCTGAAAAGCACAGGGGTTTGGACTATGCCACCATTAGTTTAAGATCAATTAATAATAAACATCTCGGTCCCAGCCAAGATGGAGGCATAGGTAGATACGCTTCGCTTCCTCCCACAAGCAAAAGAAGGACAACAACAAATTTAAAAACAAAACCAGAATTGCCAGAAAATTGACTTGTATGGAGGTCTTTCAACCAAGGAGTTAAAGAAGAAACATTCGTTTAGCCTGGTAGGAGGGGCAGAGATGGGAAGCCAGGGTGGAGAGGCTGCGCAGTGAGGCAGCAACTGGCAGACCAGGCAGTCCCAACATTCGTGTTTGGATAAGCGGGGAGGGTCAACTGGGGGACGGGACAAACCGTGCAACCTAGGATTCCAGCTCAGGAAACTTAAGCCTCAAAACCTCTGGTTGTAAAAACCTGTGGGAGGTGCGGCAGGAGAAACTCCCAGCCTCACAGCGGAGTTCACTGGGGAGACCCATGGGGTCCTAGAAAGTACGCAAGCCCACCCACGTGGGAAACAGCACCTAAAAGTGCATGATCCGCTTATGAGAAGTGAGGGAAGCGATTGATGGAAAGTGGGGCAAGAGCCAGCCACGTGGCATTGTTCCCTCCCGGACCCCTCTCCAACATACAGCACCAGAGGGCAGTGAAGCGGGTTGCTCCGCCCTGGCGAATACCTAAGGCTCCGCTTCTCACTATACAGTAGGTGTGCCAAGACAAATATGGCCCAAATGAGAGAACAGATCAAAGCTCCAGAAAAAGAACTAGGTGATGAGATAGCCAATCTATTAGATGCAGAGTTCAAAACGCTAGTAATCAGGATGCTCACAGAAATGGTTTAGTATGGCTACAAAATGAAGGAAGAAATGAAGACTATACAAAGTGAAATAAAGGAAAATAAACAAGGAACCAACAGTGAAGGGAAGGAAAACGGTACTCAAATCAACGATTTGGAACAAAAGGAAGAAATAAACATCCAACCAGAACAAAATGAAGAAATAAGTTCAAAGAAATGAGATGCTGAGGAACCTCTGGAACAACTTTCAAACATTCCAACATCCGAATCATAGGGGTGCCAGAAGGAGAAGAGGAAGAGCAAGGAATTCAAATCTTATTCAGAGTGGAAGGGCAGATAAAGTGCTTCCCAGACAAGGTCATGTTAAAGGAGTTCATCATTACCTTATATGAAATGTTAAAAGGACGTATCTAAGGAATATAAGAGAAAGAACTATGAACAGTAAAATGACAACAAACACAACTATCAACAACTGGACACAAAAACAAAACTAAGCAAACAACTAGAACACGAACAGAATCACAGAAATGGAGATCACATGGAGGGTTATCAGCAGAGGGGGAGGGGGAAAATGGGGGGGAGGTAGAGGATTAAGAATCATAAATGGTAGGTACAAAATAGACGGGGAGGTTATGAATAGCATAGGAAATGGAGAAGCCAAAGAACTTATGTGTATGACCCATGGACATGAACTCAGGAGGGGTGGATGCTGGTGGGGGGTGGTGAAGGGTGGAGGGGAATAAAGGGGAGAAAAAAATGGGACAACTGTAATAGCATAATCAATAAAATACACTTTAAACAATAAAAAGCTTTAAAAAATAATACACATCCCTCGGTTGCCCGTCTTTACGATAACTTCTGTGACCTGGATTTGTGTAGACTCGGTCATGACAGCGGTGAAGGTGAAGACAACTGCAGGTACAGGTGCTTCTCCGTAGTGAGACTGTGAAGGCAACCATGTGAATAGAAGGTGGTTTCCCTTTATCCTGTTTAATGAGCTGCTGGAAATTTACCGCCACCCATTCTCCCCTTTCTTGGTTACAGAACCCCTCTGTCCAGCTGCCTACCACATGGCCAGCCTCTCAGCTTAGTATGGTCATGTGACTAAGTCCTGACCAGGCCGATTTGAGCAGGAGTGCTACATGCTGTTCGGCCTAGTGCACGGAAGAATGACATTCTTGCTCCTTTTCCCTTCCCAATGGCTGGAATGCAGATGTGATGGCAGGAACTAGAGCAGCCACCTTGAAGGAGATGTGGAAGCCAGTGGGGAGGATGACGGAGCCATGTTACTCCAGGAAGATTATGTGAACAAGAAACTTGGAGATGAGGAGTGCTCTTTGGTTTAACAGTTCAGACTATAACCTAATACTTGCTGCTTTATAGTCTCAGCAAACATTCACTGAGTGTTTCTACAAGTCAAGCTTTGTGCTGGGCAGCAGAGCCACAGCAGGGAGTCACCTCCTGGCGTTGGGGAAAGTGAAGCCATGACATCGCTCAGTGTTTTCAGTCCCTTTCTAGTCAGGAGTGCCTGGCCCGTGTTGGAGTGTGGAGAGGAAGCAGGAACAGAGAGTCAAGGGGACGAGAAATAGGCTCTGCTGCCGTTCCCCTGAACGTCTGGTTTCTCCGGTCCTGAGCAGTATCGGGTTGTTTGCTCACTTGTTCAGTTAACATGTGAAGGCCTGTTAGATGTCAGGCTGAGGATACACGGGAAAAAACAAAAATTCTGCCCCAGGAGCTTCGTTCTGGTTATAGAGACATAAAACAAGCCAAGTAAATACGGTTTAGGGCAGTGGCAGTGGTGCGTTGTAAGGAGAAAAAACAGGAAAGGGAGATCTGGATATCGGGGTGTGGGGGGAGGCCGTTGGAGTTTTAGATCAAACGCCAGGGAAGGGCTGGCTGAGGAGGAAGCCTTTGATCTCAGCCCAGGAAGAGGCGAGGAGGTCTGCATGTGAAGCAGTGACTTAGCTGATTCTTCGCCAGGGCAGTTCCGAAGGCATGTGAATGACAGACACTATTAAGATCTCAGCATTCCTGCAGGAAAAGGGGTAATTCAAGCAGAAATAGCTAAAGGGACAAACTTTTAAATTGTGTGTTCTTTCAGTCTCTGCGGGAGATACAACAGTAACTGAGGTGTCACGTAGATGGAGACAAGACATGGTTGCTGACAACTGCGGTTCCCACCTGCAGGGAACTGGCCACCTGGAGGACCGGTCAGTCAGGAGCTCAGCTCTGTGTTTCATCTGATGCAAGTTTCGCTTCCGGCAGAAAATTCAGGTGCAGTGTTCAGAGGAAGAACCCACAGGCAAATTCACCTTGACCTCTAGCTCTGTCTTTCCAGTAGATTCCATTTAGCACATGCTTCTGTGTTGCCCATTTTGTGTTTAATGTGCTAGGCATTGGGAAAGGGGTGTCGAACAAGACGGTTGCTGTCCCTGACGTTGTGCAGCTTAGGTGTTAGTGCGGGTGGCGGGGGACATTAGGCTATGACGGTAGAGTTATTTAATAGCCGGGATAAGGGAGCTGGTTGGGGGCTCCGAATGACTACTGATCTGAGAACTCGGGCAAGTCCTGTTTGAGGAAGAGATACTTAAGTTGAGACGGGAAGGGTAAGAAGGCATTAGCCACATGGAGGGCGGAAGACTAATGGCCGAGGCACAGAGACCTGAGGCCATTGCGACTATGAGGGGAGCGTGAGGCTGGAGAGGTTGCTGGGAGCCAGGGGAGGCTGGGGCTTGTACGCCAAGATTAGGGCTTGAGATTTCTGAAAGCTCTAATTAGGGCTCTGAAATTAGGCTCAAGATTAGGGCTCTAATTTCTGAGAGCAAGGAGGAGCCATTGGAATATAAACGGGGGCTGGAGGCAGATACTGGGACAGGCAAAGTAGACGTTGGGCTTTGAATTCGGATGTTGCTGGTGGAGATGGAGGGGCGTGGTGGAGAAGAGTGGTATCCAGGGGCGATGGATTGCCTGTGGGGAGGATGAGGAAGAGTTTAGGTCAGGGATGACCACCATGTATTGTTTATTTGGACAACCGGATGCAGTGTGCTGAGATGGAGAAGACGGGAGGGAGACCTAATTTATGTGGAAAGGTGAGTTTCAGACGTGTTGAGTCAGGGTTCCCTGTGAGATGCCCAAATGGAGGTGTAGGATGGGCTTGGACAAGGTGTGGAGAGTCCTTTGAAAAGCTCCTGAAGCCCCATGAGGGGATGCGCTAGTTTTGGGGAAAGTGCAGGGAGAAAGGCCCCGGGATGGCAGCCCGCCTACTCCGCGCACACCCGCCGTGAAGTGGCAGCCCTGTTGGCTGTTCTGTGACAGCGTGTGGCTTTTGTAAAGGGCCGCAAGTCACTGAGGGACGGCAGTTGCTGTGTGTGTCCCTGCAGACACTTTGGAGTGCTCGTCCAGGTAGTACGAATGGTAGCTCACATTCAGAGCACTAGCCACTTGTCCAACGTGAGCTAAACACTACCTGCAATGCCTCATGCAATGCTGAAAATCCCATGAAGCGTATTCTGTTATCTCCACATGAGGAGACTGGGGCTCTCACACATGCAGCCACATGATCGATGCATAGAGTGATGGCCAAGGTCAGGTTACCTCACTGCAGGACTGAGGCTCTTGGTCACTATGATACGCTGCCTCCCCTGCTTCCTGGCGTCTGCAACCACCTTCCCTCGCTTCCATGCCAACCCTCCCCGCCCATCAGAAATAGGCTCTCACCCTTCTGGCCTGCTTCCAGGGGCGTCGAAGCCCAGACCCTATGTCATGGGCCCTCTCCTGTTTTCAGCCTGCCATGCCCAGCTCTCCAGAGGTGGTTCCAAGGCATCATAGGACAGTGGGGGAGCAGGAGGAGGTGTGTAGAGACCCACCTCCCTGGTAGCCATCTAGTGGCTGATTAGCGTGTTGCAGTCCACTCAGCAGGAGAGGGCAGACGCGAGTGCAGCCACATCCCTGCTTGCCAGGGGAGAATCCGGGGCTCGGTCCAACATGAGAGAGGGCCCCCTTCCGCCCACTAGTCCAGGACTGGCCTAGAAAAGGGGGTGAAATTATTCAGGGTCACAGTGCTGACAAAAAGTGGAACCTCAGATGACTAGTTCCTCTCACTGACCCCCTTGGCTTCTAGATTCCGGTTCTGCAAACCCAGTTACCTAGGAGTTTCTTCCAGAAACAGCTCTTTGCCTGAAGTGGTCAAGCCTTTGGTTTCGGTGGTTGAGGCCACTGCAACCCTGCAGAGACATCAGAGGGGTGCTCTCCAGGCTGTCTCCGTCTCCGCACGTTTGAGCTGTGGCCCCCGTGCTCGGGGCCAGTACTGCGTTAAGGGGCCCCAGTACCTGCTGGGTCACTCTGACTAACCGGTTCTGGCCCAGGAACGCCAGGGGACCGCTGAGCCTGTCGTCCACTCCTAGTTTCCCCTTGCATCTGCTCGTGGGCACAGTGGACAGGGAGGCCACACCCTATGTGGGGGCCCGCTTCTCTCTTTAGCGTGTGGGGTGCTAGCACATTGCATTGGCTGTGTTGTTTAATACTGTGTCATAGAGCTAGGTGATATAATACTTCTTCCACAGATGAGGAAACAGACTGAGGCAGATTAAGTAATTTGTTCAGGGTCACGCTGCCTGTGAGCAGCGAAGCCGGGGTTCTAAGTCAGACAGTGAGACTCCAGAGCGTGCACATCTGAGCACTCTGCACACTGCCTGCAGGTCTGGCCTTCGGGAGACGTGGAAGAGGAATACTCCGCCCCTACCCCTCACTGCCCCCCACATCAGCATCGTGTGACTTCATTCTCCCAGCCAGGGTCCTCCTGTCTCCTTACATGTATTCCATTCAGTGCCTCTGCAGTCGAGGGTCACACAGATTAGCTGGGTTATCCTTACTATAGGCTGGAGAGGTCTGGCTACCTTTCCAAAGACAAAACTAAAATGTTCCGCGAGGTCATCACAGAATGAGCAGCATTAAGGCTTGGCTGGTGCCAGCTCTCCAGCACATGGATAATTAAGCTCAAGGGGAAATGCTTCTGCCCCTCTCTGCTGTTTCTTGGGACAGGAGGCCGGAGGGTCTTGGGCACCTGCCGGGAAGTGGTGGTGAGGAGCCCTGGCCGAGACTCCAGCCCTAGCACGCGTTTTCCCCAGCCTCAGCCTGGGTCCTTAGACTGGTTCCGTGTCCGACAGCCCCTCACCAAAGGTCTGCAGAATCGAGTGCACGCATGCATTCTGCCAGAGGCAGGTGTCCCTAGCATTCTTCAGATTCTCAGCACCCGAGTGACCCCAAAACGGTTCAGAACACTGGATTCAATAATCTACCAAGTCATTTTTATAGCCAAACATTCTTTTCGCTCTAGTGCCCCACTGAGCCAGGTAACTCCTGAAACTATTTGAAACGTCTATAAAGAAGTGTCCCTAGAATTAGGTTCACTTTGAAAATGGTCAGGGTTATCGCAAGCATTTATTTTCCCTCTCGGGTTCTTTAAGGCAGTCTCCTGGCGGGGTTTACTCATCCGATACTTTGGGCTTTGTTCTCCGGCGCTGACCTCCTGCCTTAAGGCGTGGGAGAAGTGCGGAGCAGCTGCCCCCATCCTCTGACCCGAGGGCCCACCCTTCACCAGCTGGTTCTGGCCCAGAAATTGCTCTTGGAAGGTTCAGGCCCAGGGAGGCTGAGAGCAAAGGAGAGGGCAGGGGAGAGAAGGGAAGGTCTCCACGGAGCCCCGTTTCAGGGAATATTTTTCAACAGAGGAGGCAGCCATTCCTCTTTGAGACCGACTCTAAAAACACGTTCCAGAGCAAGTACCGGACTGACCGTGGGGAAGAGCGGGAAAAGAGGGAGTATCATGAAAACTGCCCTGGGCCGCAGGGAGGCAGGGGGCGGCTGTGCTGGCCCTCAGCTGCTCAGGATGCCGAGCCCTCATCCCCCTTTCCAAAGTGGCGCAACCAATGAGCAGAGCGATCTCAGCCCTGGGTCTAATTCGGTGAGGTTTTATTGCTGAAATGCGGCCCCTGGAGATGTGGGACCTGGATCCCCACCATAGGGTGCTGCTGGTGGGCCCCTGTGCCTCTACACGGGCTTCCCCTCTGCCTGTGCCTGCAGAGAAAACTGGGTCCTCGGACCAGGGTGGAGCCCAGTGAAACTCCGTGTCCCCTCACTTCCCTTTGGACACGCGGTCCCCGAGCGCTGTCATTCCACAAAAAGTGGCTTAAGTTCAAGCTCGGGTCCTAGGGGGTCCTCGGTGCCAAAGAGTGGGGGAGGCGGGGTAGCCGCGGGAATACAGCCACAGGGCCAGCGAGTCTGACAGTCAGGTCCCGGCTAGTTGCATGCTCGCCGTGCCGGCCCGTTCCGTGCTCAAAGTGAGGAAATCAGCAGGCAGCGAGGAAGGCTCCTATGTCCCCACGGCACTCGGTTTTCAGGAAGGTCCAGCTCGACCCGCTGTCCTGGGGAAGAAAGACTCTGACAGGGGATCAGAACCTTGGTACCCCGCGGCTACTGGGAGTGGGATCCTAGGCAGCTCTGATGCTTCCGACTCCCTTTACGCCCAGGTGCCACTCAAAGTCAGGGAGGGTCTTTGGGTCAGGGCGCAGGGTGCCTAAGGGCTGGCGACCCTCTGAGGTCCGGCCCTCCCTGTCAGGCTCACATCTACTGCTCGTGGTGAAACTGGGACACGTTGCCGCGGACCCTGGCTCTCTGGGCGGTTATACCGGCCGCGTCTTCCAGGGCGCGCGGGTGTCACGCAGCGAGCGGTCGTGGGGTGGCGCGGCGAAGGCCGAGTGGCGCAGCTGGCAGCCGATGAAGAGGACGACGAGCGCCACGGAGAGCAGCAGCAGGAAGAAGAGCAGCAGGTAGGTGGGCAGGTCAGGCTTTGCGGCCGCACCGTCCCGCATACCGTGTGCGGTGGCCAGCTCCAGCGGCAGAGCGCCCTCCGCCTTGACCGTAGCTGCCAAGGCCAGTGCGCCGCCTACCGCCGCCTCGGGGCCACCAGTGGCGTTGAACACGTCGCCGTACATGGCTCACGGGACCCCGGGTGACCCACTCACTGCGCCTCGCGCAGACCGGGCGCCTCCATGGCGCGCCTTCCCGCCCTGCTGCGCACTACTGACCGGCAGTCGGTACCTTTGGGGCCGTTGGAGCCGCAGAGCCGGGGCCGAGGCGGTCCCTCGCGCGCGCTTAGCTCTCCTCCCGGCGGACTAAGGGCCCAGGCTCGCCGCAGCTGGACGGCTCCGAGTCCGTGTCCCTCGGGCTTTCCCGGGGTCTCTCCGTCGCCACCCACGGTACCGAATCCCCAGTCTGGAGGTTTTACAGCCGCCCTCTTGACTCAGACCTCCAGCTCCGATGAGCTACGCGCTCCGGGGCGCCTGAAGGCTGCAGCGGTAGCGAGAGGTGCCTGGTGAGCAGGACCGCAGCTCCGGTCGCTGTTTGACACCCTCGAGATGCCCAGGGCACCGAGGCAAAGGCAAGGAGTCCGCGTCTTTCGGCGCCGCCGTGTCTCGGAGCTGTGCTGCAGCCTCGCGCCCCTGCCCAGACGCCCAGTGTGCGGCTAGCCGGTCCCGCTCCCGCGGGCGCTGAGCTGCCGTCTTGAGCAGGAGACTGAGCGCAGAGGCGGCTGGAGCGAGCGCAAGTTCCGGGCGGGGGGCGGGACTGGCAGGGGCTGTCCCCCGGGAGCGGCTGGGAACCAATGAGCGAGAGAGAGGACAGGGCAGTGACCGCCCGGCCCAACTTCGCATCACTCACAGACACAGGGACCCACAGAGGGAAGGAGGAAGAAAAAACGCAGGGTCACAGACTGACGGACAAAGAAATGTGGACAGACTTAGCAGAGACATTCGTGGGCAGCCAACAGACTCGGAGACAAGGTTCATCCAGGCATGGGCACCTGCTTTCGTTCTTCCTGACATTCTCGTCCCAGCCAAGCCCAGTCGGCCCGGAGCCCCACTGGCTGCTGGGTCTCCGGGGGGCCCGTGGCCTGGAGGGGAAGCCCTGGGGCACTCCCAGGCAAGCTGGGACTGGTTGGTGGGCCCTGGCGGCTCTCCAGCTGTGGCGTGAGTGTACATGTGCTCTCCGCCCCCATCATGAGCTCACTCACTCAACCCCCTGGCCTGGCCTGGCCAGTTCTGGCACAGGGGCAAGAGGAGGGGTGAGGCTGGCGGCGCGCCACCTGCCTCAGCCCTGCAAGGGCTTGGTGGGCAGCACAGAGGGGAGCAGTTAGCAGGACTGAGAGAGGAAGAAAGAAGGGCAGTTTCTTTTTCTAGGAGTCCAAACTCCTCACTTCCTCTGAGAAACCTTCCAGTCCCGGCAGACTAGAATGGTAGAACAGGAACCAGTGCCCTGGCCAAGGCAGCCCCCGCACTTCCCTAGAAACGCGGCCGCCCTGGGCTGCCCCTGTCTGGCAGGGCTGGACTCAGGGGAGGCAGGCCCGAAGCCGAGGGCGTGCCACAGAAGGAGGTGCTTGCCTTCCAGGGCCTGCAAGTGCAGTGGGGAGCGAGTGTGCCCCCTCCAGGTGGCACCCTAGGCACCTCACCCTCACCCCCACCCTGTCCCAGCTCTGTTGCCTGCAGGGTCAGCCAAGTTCACAGCTGTCTTCCTTCCCCATCAAGGGGTGCCGTGCTGGGAGAGCTCGGGAGCCCTGGCTGAAGGAGGTGGTGGGCAGATGAGTCAGTTATTCCCCTCTCCCTCCCTGCACCCTACCCTTGGCCACCCGGTGACAGTGATGTGAACAGCCAAGCTGTGCGGGGCCAGTTTTGGCCACAGCTCATGCCCACAAATCCCAGCTTGGCCCAGGATAAACACCTCCGAGAGCTCTTCATCGGCACTGGTGTGGTTCTGCGTCCTGACCCTGCTGGGTGTTTGACTGCTGGCAGAGTGAGGTGCCCTCGAGCTCCAGAGGCCGTCTCCAGCGGTTTCCTCGTAGTCCGGTGGATGGGCTCCTGGGGAACTCCCTGGACTGGGAGGGGCCGTGTGTTGTGTGTGCAGGTGGGGGACGGGGTGGGGAAACAGCAGGACTTGGCAGGACTCAGCAAGGCCGCTCAGCCCTCCTTGGTCCGGAGACTGCCCAGGGTGCTCCACGGGCATCGGACCTCGAGCCCCGATGCCTGGCTGCTGCTCAGGCCAGCCCCTCCTTCCCCAGATGGGAAAGCTGGCTCCGAGTGGGGTGAGGCTTATCCCTGGTGGCCCAGGACCGCCACCACGGAGCGGTGATGCAGCAGCCCTGGAAGTGGGCCACCTGGATGAGGGGCCTGTGTCCCCTTCTCTGAAGGCCTGGCCTATTTTAGACAGCATTTTATGCAGTCAGCGGGATCCCAGGAGACATGACATGAAACCAGAACAGGCCTCCTGACCGACACTGTCAGCCATGGGAGGGTCCGTATGGGGGGGGGGTGGAGGGGATGTCTCCAGGTGAAGCCCCTGCTGTCCCTAACCCCCTGTGTCCCAGTAGGGCTTGACCTCAGGGCTTGTGTGGGGGGAGGGTCTGGCCTGGAATTCCCTCCTGTGTCTGCCTAGGGAGTCACATGGCCCTGCCCACTGTCTCTGCACTCTACCCACGAGGTTAGGTGAGGCGCTAGGCAGTGGCAGGAAGCCGGGGCAGCTCAGCAGGGAGGTCCTAAGTGGGATCTGGGACTGTGAAATGGGGTTCAGGGTGTGCGGTTTCTGGCCCTGCTCAGGAAACGTGCTGTGAGCGCTCAGAGAGTGGGTTTGGAGCAGCGGCGTCTGCAGAGGGTAGGGTGTGGACGGTGGCAGGGAGGCCTGCCCTGTAGCTTCTGCTGGGGTTTGGGGGGGACTCTGAACCTGGGGTGACTGGAGTGGCCCATTTCTCTCCTGCAGCTGCTGCTTCAGCATCACATTGAAGTTTGCTGAAGTAACACGGGCCAGGTCTTGCAGCCTGTGAATGGTAGAGCTGGGGCTTGAACCTGGGCAGACCTGCTCAGGCAGGCACCGGCTTGGGCCTCGGCGTGACCGCTCCCCTCACAGCTGCCTGTGAGAGGGGTACTGCTGTCCCCCGCATCTTCCCACGGAGGAAGCTGGGATCCTGAGAAGTGGAGGCTCTTTCGAGGTCACACAGCCAGGTCGTGGTGCAGGGGAGCCCCCGATTCTGTGGCCTGTGCTTGTCCACTCGTCTTAAGTTGCTTCTTTTAAAGGGAAACTTGGCAAAGGGCATGCGATTAACCGCCTTGCATTTGGTCAAATCGGAGGAGGTATCTCGCTCTTTTCTGGGGGAGTTGCCTCGTCCCTTGGTTCCGAAGTGGGGAGGGCACTGATTCTTTTCCGAAAGATGTTCAGAGCCCTGAGAGAGCGGTCATGTGCCCTGAATGTCCCTGGGCAGGAAATGAAACAAGGACTTGAGTAAATGCAGAGATGGAGTTTACACAGCTTTTTACACAAGCCAGAGCGACCTTCCATGAAGGGCGCTTTGTGTGCCTGCACATTTACATCTCGGAAAAGATTATAAAGGGGCTCGGAGGTTGGCTTTGACAGGCAGAGGTCACAGGCTGGGGCCCCAGAGCGACCTCTTCCCCATCACGCAGTCGCCGAGTGACCCCTGGGCCTCCCGCTCTGGGCCTCCCACTCCATCCCTCTGCGGAAAGACCAGGAGAGGCACAGCAGGGGTGCCTTCCCTGCCACTGCGGGGCCATTTGGCTCCTGTCTAATGGGAACTCGGGAGACAGGGAGCATCAGCACCTCTCGATTTCACAGACCGCTGCGCTGGCCTGTGGCGCTTGGTGAAGCTATTTCTGTTTATTCCGCACTCCAGGGGGATTATTATTCAGCCACTCAGCATCACCCAGAAGCTGGGGCGGAGACCCGCGCCGAAATGCTGCTGTGTGAAGGCTGGAGTGTGTTGCTGCTGCTCGGTCCCCCTGTGTGTTGGGGGAGGCTGCAGGTGGGGACTGTGGAGTAGCTTCCTCTGCCCCTGAGAACACCGAGGGTGCCCGGGCTTGCAGGCCTTTCTTTAAACCATCACCCCTGGCCATGTTCTTCCTTGTTTTTGTTTTAGATTTTGTTTTTACAGATGGCTTTGACAGCCATAGTGGTTGGAGATTTAAGGTTGCGTGTTAGAATGACCATTTTAGAACTCAACAGCCAGGAGGCCAGCCCCAGGCTCCAAAATGAAGAGATTTTCCAAGTGGTGATGGGCGGGCATAGGCTTGGAGAAGGGGCATCCAGAGCCCGCAGGGGCTGCAGTCGGTTCTCGGAGTGGGGTCACTGAGAAAGGGCGGTGGGAGGGGGAGGCGGTTCTGCAAGGGGAGCACTCGCAACAGGGCTCCCCTCCTAGAAACGGTGCCTTGCCCTCTGACCCCTGACCCGAGGCCTGCGGTGTCTCACAGGGTCAGGCGGCAGCGTGGAGAGGCAGCGATGTGGTTCACAGGGCTGCCTGGGACTGGGGCTGGGTGTCTCTGGAAGAGAGGCCTAGAGGGTGGTCCAGACTGCAGGTCACCCACCCCGTGTCTGAGGGCAGCACCAGCCAGAAAGACCTAGAAGCTCTGGGACTGGGAACTTGCAGGACAGGGTGTCACCAGCACCTGTCATCAGTATATTAGTCTCTCGGCCGCCTCCAGAGGGAGCTCTCTGGCCACCCCCCCACCCCCCCACGGGGGTGAGTGGCCTGGCTGGGGACCTGCAGCAGGCATAGGTTTGTCTCCAGACTCCACCCTGCACTAGGCTCCCGGATGGGCCGGTGGGGGCCTGACTTCCCAGAATTGCAGCGAAGTGGTTCTGGGCCTGCATGGACTGGCATGCCTCCCCAGGGAACCCCCTCCCGCACAAAGACCAGGTCCAGCCTGCAAACAGGTCCTTCAGAGAAGACTCTGCCTTCTGCACGGGGCCCCTGGCAGCTGGTCTGGCCGAAGTCACTTTCCGCGTTAACAGGGGTCAGAGAGGAGAGGCATGCTTCTGATAACATCCACCCTTCACACCCCTCCCCTCTCTCACTTAGAGTGTGCAGGTGGGTTTCCTTGGAGTCGCCACAGAACTTGTCCACATGACCCATGGACATGAACAATGGTGGGGGATTGCCTGAGGGTGTGGGGGTTGCTGGGTGGAGGGGGGCAGTGGGGGAAGATTAGGATAATTGCAATAGTGTAATCAATAAAATATAATTAAATAAAAAAAAAGAGAGGTGGATTTCCATCTTTGAACAGAAAGAGGAGGGAAATTTAAGTTTACAAAACTTGGGAGCATATTCTGTTAGGAATAATTAGAAAATTATTCCTAAAACACTTCCTAATCCATAAAAAAAATTGTTTTCTTTTTCTCCCAAAGTTTAAACACAAAACCAACAACAACAGCAACAAAGCAACTCGGTTTCTCTCCCATAAAGCTCCTGGGGGTCCCAGCAGTCTTCACTTAGGGTAAGTCCCACCGCAGAGCCAGTCACCCCGGCTGCACGCCATCCCTCGTCCAGTGTCTGGGGGCAGCTCTCCTGTCTGTCCCGGCCCTTCCTGCACCTCTGCGCGAGGCGGTGGCGTCTTTGGGGGTGGGGCGTCCTGGGCGGAGGGGCCTGCACGTGTGCGGTTGGGGCAGAGAAAGGCCCCTTCACCAAAGCAGCAGCACATTGGTTATGAAAAATTCTGAGAATGTCCTTTTCGCTCTGTCACTTCTTGACAGGGAGGGAGGTCCAGGGCCTGATTCTTGAGGAAATGTGATTATTTTAAAAAAGTGTTCAGCGAGAGAACTGAAGCTGGCCTTTCAGTGGCATTTTAAAACCTAAACTGGAAACTCCATCAGCGTTGCCATTTCATGCTGAGGCAATGGGAACCCCACCTGCTCCCCACCCTGGGGCTCTGCTCCCAGGTCCGAGGTCGGGGTGTCTCCACCCTGGAAGGTTCCTCGGGGAGACACAGGTGGTCCCTGCACCCCATCATCCTTGTGGCAGATGACTGCTGGGGAGGGGCCTCCCCCCTCCCCTCAAGGAGGCTGCCCATGAGCTCTCTGCAGGGTGGGCGAAGCGGGCTGGGTGACTCAGAGTCATCAGACCCTTCCCTGAGGAGGACTTTGAGATGACACTCCCCCAGAAATGGCACTGAGTGGATTTTCTCAGCATCTCAACTGGAACCAAATAGGGAAAATGAGAAACTTGGGGGTGTGAAGGGCATCTTGAGATTGGACAGCCCACCATCGAGCGTGGCGGGGCCAGGGTTCCCCCACGCAGGCGAGAAGGGCAGCGTGGGCCCCGCCCTCCAAGGGGGCTGCGGGCGGTGGGGCAGCTTCTGCAGGAACGGAGCCTCGGTTCCTGCTCATGGTCCTCCTCTCCCCAGCTTCTTCAGATTCACATGTGGAGTCTTCAGATTCAGGTTCTGGCCCCAACCTCAAAGATTCCAGCCAAGGATTTGGAGCTGGGAGTGTACGTGTGTGAGTGAGTGTGTGCCTGTGTGTGCATGGGTGTGTGTGAGCATTGACCAAGGTCTCCCCCTGTGTTTCCCGGCACCTGAGACCCTTCCTTGTGGCAGATGACAGTCGGATTGTCTCCAGGAAGGAACCAAAGTCTAACAAAGGAATCGAGTGACTTTTTTTTCAGTTTCAAAAGCCTAGGCCAGGAGAGATGGTGTGGAACAAGATGCGAGTCGGGGCAGGGCTGTGGCTGGCACATACGGCACCTTGGGTGAATTATAAAAAGGTGCCTTCTCCTTGGCAGGATGTGGGCAGATGTGAGTCTCCTGTCCTAACCCTGCCCCACAGCAGGGCACACCTGCGCGGCGCAGGCACCGCCGGAGGGGCCGTGTTCCCATCTCTGCAGGAGAGGAGATCTCCCCGGTCCTGGGGCAGGGTGGGGAGGGAGGTGAGGAGACGGGCAATGGTGGGGAGACAAGGAGACCTTGGATGTTGGCGTGTCCCTGAGAGGGGCTCTGTCTGTCTTGGGAAGGATAACAGAGCCTGGATAGTTTCCAGGATGAAGGTGTGGAGAGAGAGATAATAAACACCTTCCTTGGTGTCATTCTTGAGGCAGAAGCCCTCAGAGTGTGGATGGCTTCCCCAGCCCCAGCGGTGTGAAGTGGAAGAATGATTCCCACAGGCTCACCTAAGTGTGCTTGCAAGTGCCCAAGAGGGCGCAGCTGGCTTTCTCTGGCTTCCAAGACTCCACAGTGTTTCAAGAAGGGCATGAGCCCTGGCTGGGTATCTCAGCTGGTTGGAGCATCGTCCTGAGACGCCACGGTTGTGGGTTCTATCTCCAGTCAGGGCACATACAAGAAGCAGCCACTAAATGCATCAGTAAGTGAAACAGTGAGTTGATGTTTCTCCCTCTCAAACCAGTCAAATGGGGATGAGGCTCCCTGCGGCAGCGGCCTGCAGGACTGACCTCTAGGAAGCAAAGAGAACAGCAGGCGCCGGGTGGACGCGCACACAGAGGACTACGGACGGGATGTCCCCACCCATCTTCACAGCTTACTAGCAGGGCACGGGGCGAGGAGGGGTGCGGACCTGGAGCGGAGACTGGAAGCATTTCCGGGGAATAGTTGGGGGGTGGGGGGGTGGGGACGTGGGGAGCTCCTCACAGAGACTAGGGGGAAAATCATGTAACATTTTGTAACTACTTGGATTTGTAGATTAAGACTGATACAAATACGTACTGACAACCACAAGTAAATAATGATCTCTGTGTGATGGGATTAAGGGAGATTTTCATTTTCTTTCTGAGTGCTGAGGTTTGTGAAAATTTCTCCAGTAACCAGGGTTTACTTTTGTAATGAGAATAATCATTTTTTTAAAAACAGTATTAAAAAACCGCAGAAGTAATTTGCTTTTTTTATTTCTCTCCCCTCTCTGGGGTCCTCGGTCCTTAAGTGCTTCCTCCATCACGCTTCCTTCAGACCCTGGCGCCCCCACCTGCCCCGCTGGCCTGACAGGCCCTGATTCACGACAATGACGATGACGGCGCTGCTGACGAGACAACAGCATCATCAGGACACTTTAATCCTCTCCCCACTCACTTGAGAGGACAGCCTGGGTGGAAGGGATAGTCTCATCATTTCTGGCTACGTGGAGATAGATGGTCTCTGCTCCGCCCCAGGCAGGAGGGTCTGCGTGGGCATCTGCGGAGCCAGAGTCTGGGCCTTTCCACTGCCCCAGCTGCCCTGCCGAGGCAGCGCCCGTGCTCGGAATCAGCTCCTCTGGCTCCTGGAGCCCGGCTCCGAGCCTCACTCTGACTCACGAGGAGGAAAAGGCCCACCCTTGGCTGATGGGGTTGTTTGGAAGGAAAGGGAAAGGATGACAAACCCGCTGGGCCCCTTGAAAGAATCCCCACCTGGGAGCAACGGGATGAAAATAGAACGGGAGGAAGGAGGGGGAGGCTTAGTGAGCTGGAGGGAGAAACACGCCGATTATTAAACAGTGAATTACCTGGGGCTAATTATGAGCACACTTACATAGCACATTTCCTCTGATACAGATCGGAAGTGGCTCCGGTTCTGTCATGAAGGGTAGGAAAGGGTGGTTAAAAAACGAACGGGCTGATCTCAAACGTGAGAAGCCAGTCCTGTGTCTTCCCCTTTCTGCCGGCTGACAGCTTTTCTCCCTGCATCTCAGGGCAGAGACTGTCCTCACAGGGTGGGAGGGGTGCCTCTCCCCTTTGGGATCAACACCAGGACACCCAGGAAGCGTGCTGTCCTCTTCAGGACCGGTTGTCTGCCTCGGGGTCTGCTGTCTGACTCCAGGTGAGCCCGGAGACCCCAGGACAGAGGTGGGGCGACCCTGCCCGTGTTCTAGTGCGAGAGCCACATTTCCCCGCCTCCAAGAAACAGGAGGCCAAGTCCAAACTAGGCCTGGAGAGTGTTATTGCCCAACCCTTGTTGGTGTTTCTTGTCTGTGTACTGAGTTCTGGCTTGGAAATGAGGCTGTTCAGTGACGGATGCGCAGCGCAGGTAGAGCCAGCGGGAGTGGGCTCTTCACCCCCGCTTTTTTCTTGGTGCCTCCGATGCTTTATCCCCCATCTTGTCTACGTGTCCACATCTTACACATCCTTCCGAAATGGAAGTAGTCCCACTTCCCTGGCGTAGTGAGCTAGCTAGAGAGTGCTGGACTGAGTCCCCAGTCCCATTTCTACCACCCACTAGGCAGGCGACTTGAAAACCGCGCCATCTGGCAAGTTGACTTCTGGGGCAGTGGTGTTCAAACATGGTTGACCATCGCAGTTACTGGGGAGCGTCATAAAATGCAGATTCCTAGGCCCCACTCCCGGTCTGTAGGTCCACATCATTAACGAGTGTCTCAGGGGGTGCCCAGGCAGGAGGTCTGCGGACCGCAGTGAGAAACACCGGGCAAGGACCATCCCTCCGCCCCCCGACCCCAGTGCTTCCCCACTTGTTGTCCAGCCTACGGGCATTCCTCCCATCAGCGGCCTTCATTGGCACCCACTCCGCACCTAGTTCAGTTCATGGGGTTCGGGGTCCCCAGGGGTTGAACTTCTGGTTCCTGGAGGTCCCACTCAGTGGGACCCCTGCACCGCCTGAGCCCCCTATATGCAAAGGAGATAATTCATCCTGCCCTGCGCACCACACGGGGTGGTTGCTCTGATTCAATGAGGTAAGGGATGTGAAATCGAAGGCAGTGCTATCATTGCCCATTGGGAGTGACTCACTGACTGCCTTGTGACAGCCCCTCCGTATTGTGTACCACTCATTAAAAACCGCACAAGCCTGCCTCCCTGTTCCCAGGCTCCTTCCCCTCCCTCCAGGGAGCCTGCGGGCTCCTCCGCGCCCGGAGTCCATGGCACCGTCAGTGCTGCGCACGCTGCAGTGCGAGAGCTGAGCGGATGGCTGCGTTCGCTGGTTCAACAACGGGTGAGTCCTTCTGCAAGATGGCCAGAGGTTTTTTTTTTTTTTTTTTTTTTTTGTGGGGGGCAGCTATTGGTGGAAAGAAACAGGTTTCTTTCTAGGTGGAGCGAGGCCGACCTGGGCATTCGAGGCCCCTAGCACCAGCAGCCCACAGCTGATGGCGGCGCTCAGAGTAAGTCAGTCTCTTGGGGTGAGTGGGTGCGACTCCTCTGCTACGGTTGGTCTGAGGATGGTGTGGAAAGTTCCCGAACCATCCCCCGGTTCCTTTGTTTGAGTTATCTGTGTGGGTAGCACAGCACTTCGAAGCTGAGTGGATTAAAACACTTTATTATTCATTTTGGTCTGGTGGCTGACAGTTTTCTGTTCTGTGGCGTGGACTCACGCCTGTGGCTGTGCTCAGTGGAGACCTGGGCTGGATGGGAAGGACGGAGGTCTCCCCTGCTCCTGCGCGCTCCTGCCCTCCGCCCCCACCCCCGTTCCTGCAGTCAGTACCCTGGCTTCTCTGCAGCACATTGGGGCTTGTCCGCAGGACGTGCGGAACTGACACGTGCTTGTCGGGCCTTTGCAGCGCTGTCCTCGCTGGCATCTCATTGGCTCCCGGAGGACTCGTGGCCACGCCCAGCGTCCATGTGGGCGGGGCAAGGACAGCTAAACCTGGAGGCACTTTTCGATGTGCTGCTGAGGTCGTGGTTCACCGCGTTTTGCTTTCTTGGGCTGCCACTCAAACACTCCGTGGGCCAGGACAGCTGCTGTGCGGGGGCTTGCATCCCCTGCTCGCATCCCTGCGGCGGCCTGCAGGCCTTTGCTGCCGGGAGGAGCCTGCAAGTGTGCGTGTGGGGCTGCATCTCCTCTTCCCGTTGCTCGGAGTGCTGGGCATGTGGGCCCAGGTCCCGTGCTCACCTGTGGACCCTCCTAGTCCCGCCCGTGTGGTGGGCGCTGGAGCGGCTCACCGCACCCTGTGGGCTTGGCACACCTTGGCTGTCCTCAGAGCTACCCCGGCAGCGGCCTGTGACCGCGGTGGCGTCACCTAGGTCCTGTGGGGCGTGACAGTCCTCTTGGCTTCCTCACGCAGCTGTCCTCTTGCCTCAGCTTGCGGGCTCCGTTTTCCGGAAGAGGTCCCTTTTGTCTCCCCTCTGGCGGCATCTGTCCTGCTCTGCGTGTGCAGCAGGGGTAGAGACTGGAAGGGCTTTCGGAGCCGGGAAAGTGGGATTTCTGCCAGTTGGGAGAAAAACTGAAAATCTGTCCAGAGTGACTGCAGTGCTGATGTACCTGAGCCGTCCTCACCCGCCACCTTGGGCCGTGGAAATCATTCCCCTCCGAGCTGGTTCTCAGGGACGCACAGGCTTAGCCGTTCCAGGACAAAGCGAACACGGCTGTGCATCTTCGGAGGGGAAGGGCCTCCTCCCTCCCCACGCCACCCTCCCCAGCACCGTGGCCTTTGCTGAAGTGCAGAAGCCACACTCTGTTCCTGCTGTGGGTGACAGACGGTGATGAAGCCGTGAGCCTCTTTGCTTGAGGACGTGTCTAAAAGAACAGATTGGTGCTCAGATGGAACAGTCACCTTCAGCCGGGCCCCCCCTGGGCTTCGGGGGCTTCTGATTCGGCTCTGCGGGTTGGGGAGGCAACAGCGGCTCTCCTGATGGGGTGTCCCTCCACGATTGATTGGGCTGAGCATGAAACCGGGCTCTCTTCTGTCCTGTCATTGACACAATCCAAGGCGCAGCTCAGGTGGGGGCAGTCAGTACTCCCCTGCCACCACTAGTCTGGAAACTCTGTGAGTCGGTGGTACAGATCCTGGTATTCGTGTGATGCCAGTGATCTGTGCTCATGGAAAGCTACAAAAGTCTCCTTAATCCAATGCTGAGTGTTATGTATGTAACACAAATAGTTCCCTACCCTGTGCCTGCAAAATAAGGCTCTGTATTCCCTATGTATAGCAGGAGCCTGGCTGGTCAGAACTGGTCACCCTCAGAGGTTCTCCTGGTTGTTTCTGGAGTCTCTGAGTGGTGACCTTGCAAACAAGGGTGATAACTGTAGTCACCATGTTGACTGCCTTGTCTCTTTCTCTGCTTTGCCATCCTGTGGCGTGCTGCTGGGATGGCTGTGAAGAGATGCCTCATGGGGGCCCACAGGTGTCCTGGGTGCCCATTCTGGATCCTTCCAGAGCTGGAGCCTGGACAGAGCCGTGAGAGGGCCCTCCCACCAGGCCTGCTGTGCACGCGTCACCGGGGCCCAGAGCGGCCCGTGTCCAGCTGCTGTAGATGCGCTCTGGCACCATCTCACCGGCCCCGGGCTGGCCCTGTTGTCCAGGACCTTGCTGAGTCTCCGGAGAAACAGCTGGGGCAGCTCTTCGCCCTCATGCCATGAACCACAGAAGCAGCGCAGTCAGCCCCAGGGCAGGGCAGGGCAGGGCAGGGAAGTCCAGTGTCCTTTCTGTGTTTGTCAGGACTCTGGTGACCCAGAAACCTAGTGCAAATGTAGCTTCTACAAAAATGGGGTTTATGTGGTGGCGAGGCTGAGAATGCTCTGGACTAGGTCCCCAGACATGGGTTGTCAGGGGTGAGCATCACTCAGCTCCCCTCCCCCTCTCTCCCCTCTTTTCTCACCCTCTCTTTTCTCCTCTCCCTTCCTCTCCCCTCCCCTTCACTTCTCCCTTCTCCTCCATCTCTCAGCTGTGACTTTTTTGGCAGGCGGTCCCTGTCTGTGTGGCAAGGAGGGATCTGCCCGTGTTCTAGTGTCACAGGCTCCCGTTTAGGGACCCGACTGGAGAAAGGACATCTCTTTCCTGGTGTCCCCATAATATATTTAAATCTTAAGGCAGGAAGATGCTTGCTCTGCTTGGGGTCACATCGATTTCAGGGGCACTGGATACTCTGGTCAGTGGGGTAGGGTCAGGTGACAGCCTGTGGTGGGGGGTGGCGAGATCCGTTTCCAGCCAAGGAGGGGTCACAGCCGGTACAAGCTGTTTCCCTGCCTGCCCACTCTGCCCACCTTCCCCTGCTTTCCCCGAGTTCACCCGTCTGGAGGTGGGTGGGTGGAAGCGGCAGCTACAATTGTCGTCTCCTGGGAGTGTCTGCATCTGCACTTGGACACCTGACAGCACCCCGTGAACTTGTATTTGGATGTCCATTGCCTCCTCTTGCCTTCTCTTTCCCAGCACACAGCTGGGCAGGTGGGTCGTCAGCCCGAGAGTGAGTGCGGTCAGTGCCACTGGACTTGGGGCCGCCCCTATCTGTCAGCCGGCACAGCTGACGCTGCGTCGTCCTTGTCAGCACACAGCGGGCTCTGTTTGACCCAGTTATCTCGATCTCAGACACTCGGAGGAGGCCCACACTTTTCAAATGTCTTGCAATGAAAGGGCCCTTGGCCCTGGCCTGGGCTGGGGGGCGCCCCTCCCTCCCTCTGCCCCAGGCCTCCCTGGGAGCCAGTGGGAGCACAGGCGGCCTTTCAGCTGCGGTCCCATTTCCCGCACAGGAAGGGCCAGGCTGCCGTCCCCCGTCACCGCCACTCCTCTCCTGCTCAGTTTGAGGGGAGCGTGCCTGGGTGGGATGAGCCCAGTGTTCCTCAAATACGCTTCCTCTGAAACTTTGGGATTCTTCCCTAAATTGTTTGCCTTCAAAGACTCAGGCCTTTGGGAACCAAGGCCGGGTCCCCTTTATTTTTCCCTGTTTGTGTCATTCCTTCCCTGAGGCAAAGGGCACAGGACAGCCCAGCTGCTCTGCTGGGGTGAAGCAAAGGGAGAAAACCTGGGCAGGGGGTCGGCCCAGGCCCGAGCTCGCTGTGTCTGCAGGCAGGCCAAGGGCCTAGGCTGCCTGGTTAACACGGCTGCGCTGCGGTGACTTACAGCCCGTGTCTCTCCCGGAGGCCCTGCCCTCCAGCAGCACCACCACCCTCCGCAGCACAAGGGGAAGAGCAGGGATACAAACAGAGGGGGCGGTGCCTGCCTGCCCCAGCAGATCAGACCCCCAATTCCTGTCAGCTCCAGGGGTCTCCGACCTGCACTGCACGGGAGCCTAAGGAGCACACAGAGGGGCAGCAGGTGGTGAGGCCCCTTATTTTTAACCAGACTCTGTGCTCTGTGCTGGGTGAGGTGTCTCACCCCCGCCTCTGGGTGGGGAGGGCAACAGACTTGAAGGTGTTTGTCGATGGCCTCCCCAGGCCTGTGGCGCTTGGAAGGGCCTCCACAGAGTTGCACTTACATTAGGGACCACAGCTCGGGCCGTGCTGGCCATTTTTTTTTTTGTCTTCTGGGCCTCATTTCGGGGGAGGGGGCAGGTGACTGGTGACAATGGACAGAGGAGCTGCTGTGCTTTCTCAAGGGTGTGAGATGCATCCTGTAAGAACAGCCCTGGGGACTGATTGGGGGTTTTGCCCAGGAAGTGACACTAGGATTTGTGGAGCCCTCTTATGAGCTATCAGAAGGTGACAAGTTGCTGGGGAGCTTGCTGCTTAACCTCTGTTACCTGGCAACCTGTCCACAGCCGCACAGCTGCCACTCCCCAGACCCTCAGTGCTCAACCCGTCTGCCCTGGGGCCGTCTGGTGGGGGGGGCGCGGGGAGCAGAGTCTGAGGTGGGGCCTGTCCACCGCACTGTGACTGCTGACCGGGCACTGAGTTGCTGCAGAGGTGGCTTCTATTTCCTGCGAAGTCACCAGGGTTTGAGAGACTGACGGTGCCGTCTGGAGCAATTTCAGACAATGGGGGTCCAGCAGGGCTGCAGCGAGCGGCCACTCCTGGGCTCTGGGCCAGTGCACAGGCTGGGGGGTGGTGGGAACCGACCTGGCCCCACACGGAGCTTCCCATGGGCTGGGGACATAGGTGTCTCTGGTGCTTCAGTTACAGACTGAGCGCGGACAGTGTGCAGAGTGCTGTGAGGGGACGGGCCTGGGGCTTAGGCAAGGGTGCAAGTTTTGGGGGTTTCTGTGGACTTCTCAGGGAGCGTTTGGGTCCTTTCTCCTGCTGTCTGCCCTTGAGCCCCCCCACCCCCACCCCCGGCCCCGCCAGACTCCAGTCCTCACTCTCCTGTTGTCTCGAAGATCTGCTAACTCGGCAGGAGCTGAGGAGAAGTGGGGAGTGTGGGAGGTTGTTAGTTCCTGGAAAATCACTGAGCTCTTGCCCTGGCTCCGGGCTGATGGCTCTGCCCGCCAGAGCCTCTCCAACAGCTTGTGACAAAAGAGGGGTTCTTCTCCTCCCCCACATTCTTCCGGCAGCCGGGAATTGTCCCTGGACTACCTTGGCCTCCCAGGTGTGCCATCCACAGCTAATGGATGGTGCCAGTTTCCCTTCCCAGTTTTTAATTACTCTGTGGGACCTGTCTTCCTTTATCTCCTTACAGGGCAGCCTGGAGACGTGGGTGGATGGGGAAAGGCCACCTGGGATTTAAAGATGGGGCTGCCGGCTGCCTCCGCTGGAAGGCAGATAGGGAGACTGCATAATGTGTCTAGGAGTGTTTATTAGCATTCTGAGGAAGACGAGTGAGGGATTGGAAAGGGAACCTTCTAGAAGCACGGGTAATTTGTGCCCTGGATAAATCGGTTTCTCTTCCTACAGAGCACGTCGGCCTTTTGATTCCGTGTCCAGGCTTCCAGAGGAGCCGCTCTGGAAGCCTGGGTCTCATCCCCAGGATGGCCGAGGGGCTCAGTAAATACCTCTGAAGGCATGGGCCCTTGCCGGCGGGGCCACGGCCTGAGCAAAGCTCCAGGACAGCGCACCTCGGGGAACAAGCACGCCATCCGATGAGCATCCGGCCCTGCAGGCGGCTGAAGGCTGTCTGCGGACCCGCCCGGGGGCCCTGGAGCAGAACTCACATCTGTAAGGCCCCCCACACACCATGCCCCCTGCCCTGCTGACACCTCTCTCTGTTTCTCATTTGAGCTTGGGGTGGTGGTGCCACGTTTCAGGGGATCTTCTCCAGTCATGGGACCCCAACAACTGTGGCCTCCCCCAACACACACCACAAATTGGGAAGATTTGGCAAAGCCAGGCCTGTGTTCCTCTTGGCTCAGTTGCCTGGGCTGAGTGTGGCTGACCTGCGTTAGGCCGGGCAAGCCCGCAGCTCCTTTGTCAGGGTCCTACCTGCCCCGACTGCTGGGACCGCCGGCAGTGCTGTTCACCTCCCCAATGGATTTGCTCTTAGAGCAGAGTTGAGTAAGAAGCTTTCATCTCTGAAGACATACTGTACATCACGAAACACAAGCCCCGCCCCCAACCCCCCCAAGCATGCATACAGAAACACCTATTTTGCTCTCCCAGGGTGTCCACAGGTCACCTGAGTTTGTGACCCTGATCAGGGTTGCCGTGAGGCAGCAGTGGACTGAGGCACGCAGAACTCTCAGCACGTGCCTGGCCCTCAGCACGTGCTCTCTCCTACATCTAGCTGTGTTACCAGTGGGTGTTTCCTTGGGACCAGCGGGCTCTCCAGAAATCCAGTGCCCTCGCCAACCTGCTCAGAATGGGTGTTGTTTGGGACTGGGGCGCCCTCTGGTGGCCACTCTTCCCACTCACACCTAGGCTCCTTTTTCAGACCGATTTTTGGCTCCCTTTCTCCCTGGCACCTGGCCCCTCTCACACAGTGGGGAGAGGGAGACAGGTGGTGACAGAGAAACCGCTCTGCGCGTCCCTCACCATTTCCTTTTCCTCCTTCCTGGCCTTGCTGAGGTCGGGGTCATTAGGTCTGGGAATAGGGGGAAGGGCTTGGAGGTAGGGTCCTGGATTCAGGACTCTTGACAGGGGTCAGGGGTCGGGGGATGGGGTTGGTGTCTTCTCCCCTCACATTGGCCCCATTCTCTTCCCAGAGAGTCGAGGTCCACGGTTCCTGAGCCCTTCTCCACATCTGGACGGCAGGAGGGCCGCACACCGCAGAGACTCCCCGGGCTATCGTGAGGTAATTTTATTCCTTTTCATTTTAGGTAAAAATAGTGAATACAAGATAATCTTAGTAAAGGTAAAAATACATCATTTGGATTTTGAACAGTGATACCTACAGTACAATTTTTGATTTAGGATTTTTAAACTTTTTTCTTTTATAAACAAATAGAACTATGTTGCTAGTAGGCTGTGTTCTCATCTGGCACTTAAGAGTAGGTCACAGGTCACCTCCCGGTTCTGTTTGGATGTGTGTGGGGGGCAGGGAGGGTGAGAAGGGCGCATGGGATGAGGTGGTTTGTCTTCCCAGGACACAGACAGGGCTGCGTTCCATGTGCAGGGGAGGGAGCGTGTGCATCCCAGAAGGCCTTTCCTGCACTGGCCACCGGACGCAGGTCGCTGCGGCTGGACCGAAGGTCTCACACGTGTGTGTGGAGGGGCACTTCCTCCCCTCCTGTGGTCGTGTTTCTCACCCAACAGCCTAGATTCACAGCAGTCCTGGGTCCAGGCAGCCCCTGGGCTGCAGACACCAGCAAGACTGCTCAGGACAGAGCCAGTGGGCCCCATAGGGTCCCAGAGGAGTGGGCCTGGGACCCCTGCCCACCAGGGCTGGTGGCCAGGACATTTGACCTGGCCTTGGAATGCTGGTAGGAGTCACAGACGCCCGTGTGGGCTGCTAAATGTCTTTACCCTTGTTCACTCTCAGGTGGTCTTTGTTTAAGTTCTTTCCAAATTTCTCACTGAGCTGCTGGATCAGGTCAGCCAGCTCGCCGGTCGCTTGAGATTTCTCTTCGAGGAGCTCGTAGCGCAGGCTGGAGATGTCTTGCTTGATTTCCTTCAGCTCGCCTGCAAGGACAGATGGGGTTTTGGTGAGTGTGAGAGGTCAGGAGGCGCGTGCCACATGCATTTGGGTGTGCATCTTTCCGGCAGAATGCCAGGTTGCCAGTCCAGCCCACCAGGGGCAGAGGTGAGGGGACGGGAGCTTCACTTTGACCTAAGTGCCACCTGGCTGCTCCACTGAAGGACGCAGCCATCCATTTGAGACCCTTCTCCTGCCACTCCTGGCCGAGCTCTCTGGTGAGGGTTTGAGGTAGCAGGAGGAGTCAAGGCCAGGGCTGTGAGTTGCCAGCACCTGTTTAATACCACGGTGTTTAGAGCACTGCTCTTAGGGCCAGTGCTCTGAGTAACATCTTGCTTTTGTGATGCCCCCTGACTGTCCTGTCTTTACTTGCAGAGGGGAGAAACCCCCAAGTGTGGAGGGAGCAGCGTGGCACGGTGGTCAGCTTGGCCGCAGAACCGGCAGCCTCGAGGGAGCAGGGTCCACCCAGACCACACAAGCAGCGTGAGGCACAGGGGCCCTGCAGCAGGCCTGCCTGCCGCCTCCTTCTGTAGCAGGGGCCCGCCAGGTGGGGACTTCTACTTATTTCCACAGCAAATCACGTGGGCCTGGGCTGTGGGAACCTTTTCATTAACCATGAAGGGGAGTCAAAGGTTCTTGCCTGACGTTGTGGATCCTGGGCTTGGCTCATGGGGAGTCCGCTGCCTGGGGACACGCTGTTCATGTCTGTTTTCTAGGGGCACCTCACGTACACACAGTGTCCAGATTTTAAAGGGCAGCCTGGTCACTTTGCGTACCCTGCAAAGCTCACTGGGTGTGTCACTGAGCTCCACTCCCATGGTGTGATTCTGGCGGCACGAAACCTGGGCAGCCCCTCCTTCTGTGGTCAGGGACCTTCCTGCCATTCACAGTGACACACTGCTTGAGGCCGGCTGGCCTGACACCTGGCAGTTTTCTAGTCAAGACCCAAAGTGGGGTTGGACCGAAGGGCTGCTCTGACCCCAGACAGTGTCAGTCGCAGGGGTGCCTCGGGAGGAAGCAGAGGGTCACCAACAGTGGCCAGGCTCTTCCCGTCGGCCCCTGTGGCTCAGTCGAGGGGGAGGCCTAGTGCCTTCACTCATGGAGGGGACTGGTTCATGAGGTCTGGATCTTTAACAAGTGGGTCTCAGGCGGGTGGAGAACCACTGGGCTTGTCCAATTCTGAGAGCCTGGGGGTGAGACAGGGCGGAGCAGCTGGACCTGGGGCCGTGGCAAAGTCGGAAGGAGGTGCATGTGCACCCATGGAGTAAGGAATTCTGCGCCATCCTGACCTCCACGGCCCCAAGGCCGACTCAGGGCAGCCACCACTGTGACAGGCAGAATAATTACCCCAAAGAAATTGCAAGTCCCAATCCCTTTGTTCCATCTATGGATATGTTAGGTTACGTGGCAAAGGGGAACCACGCTTGTAAATGGAATTAGGGTGGCTAAGTAGCTGGCCTTAAATAGGGAGACGATTTCGGTTTATCCAGTCTAATCACGAGTCTTTCAACATGGAAGAGGAAGGCAGAGGAGGGGTCAGGGAGACGTGACGAAAAGGTGGCACGAGAGGCGGCCGCACGGGGGCGCCCTGGTGCTGCTTCTGAGACGAAGAGGCTCCTGCCGCAGGCGGGCGGAGGGCGGCCTCCAGGTCAGAGCTAAGGGCTGCCCCAGCTGACAGCTGGCAAGGGACTAGAGACACCGGTCTCACGGCTGCCTGGGACCGCACCTGTGAGCACGGACACGGCCTCCTGGGGCCTCCAGACAGGAGCGCAGCCCTGCCCACCACACCCTGGCTGTAGCCTGGGGAGGCTGTGCGGACTCCCACCGCCCCACCCGGAGCCCATCCGGTCTCTCACCTTCGTTGACTTCATCGTTTTCTCTGTCCACCTGGGCCTTCAGGACGTATCTCTTTATGAGCCGTTTCATGATTTTCTGAAATGTGAACACAAGGAAGGCTTCAGGCAGGCCTGGCAGCACACAGCAGCCTGCACGGTGTATGTGAGCCTCCTCCCTCCTGCAGGGCCCGTCAGCAGCAGGGCCCAAGCCTGCTGCTCTGCCTTGTGAGGGAGCCTGGGCCCATCCCTGTGTTTAGCCTCCCCCAGGATTCAGTACCACCTGACCCTGACCCTGGGAGGTGAGAGCAGGACACTGCGGTGGCAGGAGGGCGTGAGCCCAGGAGAGAGAGAGAGTCATCTGAGGTCCATGGACGCTGCTCTAGGCTCTGGGGACCAACCCAACCCTGTCCTTCTTTGTGACTTCAGCCTGTTACGTCCCATTCTCAGGCTGCAGCTCTGAAACACTCCCTTCTTAGTCCAGCAGTGGAGGCGGTTGCGGGGAGCACTGAAGTTTTGGCAGGCCAGCCTGGCGGGGCTGCACCCCACTGAGGTGCGTGCCTGAGTGGAGACGCACTCAGCACAGCATCAGGACCGGGATGGAGGACAAGCCTGTGGTGCCTGCAGACATTCCTGCTAGAGGCTGAACTTCCTGCCAGAGGCGGGAACAGATACAGCCGGGCCTGCGGAAGTTTGGCCAAGATAGCGCTCCCCTGAAACCCCACTTGCCTGGCTCTCATTCTTAGTCTGGCTGGAGGGGAAGGGTTAGGCCTGCAGATTCATTTAATATGCAGATGAGGCATGAACAGACAGGAGCCACCAGGAATAGAGATGAGTGTAAGAAAGACTGCAGGGGATGAACTTTGGATTTTGCCAGCTGGTTGTTCAGGGTTCCTGAGAAATCACAGGATTTAAAAATATTCTGGTTGCTGAGGCTTTGCATCTTGTCAGAGATGGGCAGCCAGGCAGAGAGGGAGGGACTCCCTGCTCTGTGGTCGTCCCTGCCTGTGACCTGCTCACTTGCGCACACCTGAGGACCGAGGGGGGATGGAAGGGGCCCGAGCTCTGTCCCTCGCCCGCTGTGGCCTGTCAGGCAGGTTACTTTCTCTCTGACTACATGGACTCAGGAAACGCTTCTGGCAGGTGGAAGACGTGAGCTGCCACGATGCAAAGAGGAGGAGGATTTAACTCATCGTCATTGTCATCGCCATCGCCATCAGGCAGTGGTTCTGGGGGCCTGTGATGGTGAGGACCTTGCCGAGGAGGGGTCTCCCGGGCCTGTTTTCCAAGACGTCAGCCCTGGCAAAGGCTCTCTATGGTGCGTCCTGAGCCAGTCCATGCGGACCAGCGCTGCCCATCCTCGGGCCTTAGTGGGCTGGTGGACTGCTTGGCTCTGCGGTTTGAGTGGTGGTCTCATTTCAGGCCAAGCAGTTATTGAGCAAGTTCCCTTCCTGCTGCCCCTTCTCAGAAAGGCCCGAGTCTGGCCATGTTAGTGGACAGTGCTGATAAACATCTCCTTGGTCTTCTGGGCACGAAGGCAGGTTCCCTACGTTACAGGAACCTGATACACCTTTCCGTGCGGCTCACTGTGCTCTTTTTGTTTCATTGAAGAAACAAAACAACTAAAACAAAACTTTGTCCAAAACCAGTCTCGTGAGAAAGACAAACAACAGACAACCCAGACAC
Organism: Trachops cirrhosus; assembly: GCA_028533065.1. Taxonomy (NCBI): domain Eukaryota; kingdom Metazoa; phylum Chordata; class Mammalia; order Chiroptera; family Phyllostomidae; genus Trachops; species Trachops cirrhosus. The sequence goes on along the minus strand of CM052546.1, from coordinate 28,275,942 downwards.
CCACGTATCTGACATTCTTACTGAGAAAGGAATTCAGAAGTTTGTTCCACCACAAACTGGCAGGCGGGTGCAGTTTCCACCACAAACTGGCAGGCGGGGATCTGGCTAGTTTGTTGCCTTTCAAGAAAGATGACGGAATGAAGGGCTTTCCAGTTTCTGGATCCGCAGAGTAAAGAGTTTACATGGGTGAGGTAGGATGATAAGCCAAAGGTTGGAAGCGAGGCGTTCCTCTTCCGTGGTGGTGCTGGGCGGGGTTCTTTCAGGCCACGGCAGCCGCCCGCCGGTGTGCCCTGGCTTTACCGGCACGCTGGGTTCTCCCGAAACGTGACCGACCCAGTCATCTTCAAAAAGGCCACAGTGTTGTACTGTTAACATGAAATGTGCGCCTCAAGTTCCATTTGTTTTGAGCAGGGCAGACCCTGCTCGCCAGCCTCCTTCAATGCAGAGCAGCCCCCTGGCAGGCGGGGAGGCGAAGCAGAGGAGCAAGTGCACCGAGTCCTCCCTGCTGACGGGAGTCCTGTTGACCTCCTGGACCAAGTGACCTCGCTGAGCCCTCCCATGACCTCTGTGGGATGGAGGTCATCCCCTCCATTCACAGGTGATGACACTGAGGCTCAGAGAGTGAGGTGACTTCTCCAAGGTCCCACAGCAGGGTGGGGAAGATCCGTGATTAACTGCGCAATCAGCAGAAGCTGGGGCTTCATCCAAGCCTCAGGAAGAGGGTAAGTGCAGACAGGTGAGGGGTGAGAGGCAGGAGACTGGCTCCTGTTGGTCAAAGGGGACTTGGGATGTTTCTGGGGACCGATTTGTGCTCTAAAAGGCACAGGCTGTTATGTAGGGGGAGGCCTCAGCTGGATTTCCGAGCATGCGTGGCTTTGTCCGGGGGTTGCCTCTTGGAGAAGAGGGTCACTGGCACATCATGGTCATGAGTGCGCACAGCTGCCGTGAAAACGGGTGTGCTCGATGGGAGCTGGAGCTTCTGCTGACCTGAGGCTCAGCATGCAGAGAGGTGAGGGCTCGCTCGTTGGTCTCAGTACACAGTGGGGTTGCAGAGCCTGCCTGTGGAGGCAGGGGCCCCTCAACCTCCCTGCCCACCCCCGTTCACTCCCAGGGGCGACAGGCACCTGAGGGAGTGGACAGAAACCTTAAAGGAGAACAGTGTGACCGCCTGTCAGTTGCCGAGAAACTTCATGTCCTGCTGGGGACCTAGCTTCCCCTCTGGCACGTGCACGTGACCTGACTTGGGATCTGCAGGAGCGAGATGCCAGGCTTTCCCCCAGGAAGCCTGAAATGGTGAGAAAATGCCCAAAGCCCTATTGAAACGGATGCTACATAGGATCCCTGCTTCTAGAAAAGATGGACATCAAAAGCCTCCCCTCTCGCTACATGGGGGAACAGCGTGCTCCTTTGTGACGAGTTTGCGATACCTCCTTGCCGGCTTCCACACAGGTCTCTCACTTCAAGGGGATGCTGAACTTTCCCCAGGTTTACACGGCTCCATCGGTGGCAGCTCGGCCCACCCACCGCCGCGCATTTAGCAAGTGCTGCGGCTGAGTACGTTTAGTGGCATGACTCAGGCAGAGGAACTAACACTGAGGGGCGAGATGGGTCAGAATGGGTGTGGCCCTGAGACCTGTGTCCATGGAGGAAGGCACCCAGCTCCCCTTGCCCCGACTCCAAGGGGCCGACGGCCTCTGGCTGCTGTGGTCAAGGGGAAATAGAGGGTCTTCCTGTGGAAGAGAAACCCTCTCTGCGCAGCCAGGGCAGCTGAAGACGCGGAAGAGCAAGAGGACACACGTGGCGTGTTGCAGACGGCAAACGAGGGAGAACCCAGAGGGAAGCAGTGTTTTCATGGGGAAACAGATGCTGAGGACCATTGTTGGGGGAGTGGACCAAAGGGATCCTGGATCCTGGGACGAGCCGTGCCTTACACTGGGTGTATCAGACACCGGAAGAGAAGAGATCAGCCCTGGCAGGCTGTCCACTCTGTTTGCTTTGATCTCTGCAGAAAAGGCCATTGGCAAGGTAACAAATGGGTGGCCCCTGGGTGGTGGGGGAGGGAGTGTATCGTCACGGCTGGGGCTCATTTGAACACTGCGCTGTGCCTGGATGCTGGGGTGCCTTTGGGATGTGGCTTCTTTGCTGTGCCCCCGAAGAAAAGGTACCTCTCCGAGGGTGCACACACGGGGTCAGCACACACCCCAAGAAACTGACACACTGGCTCTGGGAACAGGTCACAGGGTGGCTTTGACAGGAGTGCACTATGGCTACCTTGACAGTAACCATTGTTTTGTTCCATTGTTTAGCCTCATGTCCACAGAACCCAGATCGGAAAAAGCATTTTAAAGCAAGGAACCAGTTTTGTGAAAAGTAACAGTTCGGAGCCCTGGAGGCCTAAGAAAGCAAAGCGCAGAAGCCTCTGAAGTCTAAGGAAGTGCCTTCCCTTACAGGGAAGAGCACCCCAGAAGGAAGCACCAATGAGTGTAAAAGAAACACCCAAAGCAATGGGGTCGAATGATCAAGCGAATCCACCAAAAGGACACAACGGAAAAAGCTTAAAAACGATGTGCATTGAGCGTCAGGGCTCTGGTCTTCCTGAGAGGGAGTGTTACAGGGCTTCTCAGAGCCTTGAGGGCGTCAGAGGCTGGTGGTCTGTGCTCCGTGTGGGGCAGCGCTGGGTGCAGCCTGGACAGTAGGGGAGAGGGAGTGGACGGGGCTCCTCCTGATCTCTGCACACTTGGCCGTTGCTTTGGGAAGAAAGCCGTGCAGCTGCGAAGGCCACCAGCGGGCCCAGGAAGAGAGATGAGCCACCGTAGGTCCTTGCCTGAATCCTTCTCCTTCCCCGTTTCTGTTGCTCCCGGTGGCAGCCAAGTGCTTCCTCCTGCTCCTTCTTCCCTCAGGCTGCAGAGGCTCCGCTAGATCTCCCCCCAGGGACCCTCAGGCACTGGCTGGGCCGGTTCTGAGGAGGCTATGGTGGAACACTGTGGAGACGCATGGTGGTGGAAGATGGTGCCCTTCTGAGTCAGACAGGTCTCTGTTCGACCAGCTGTGTGACCTTCGCCACGGAGCCTCAGTTCCTCCTGTTACGTGGGTTAAAGGCACTGCCTCTCTCACAGGGAAGTGGTGAGATGACACGAATGCTTGGGTCCCATCTGCTCCCAGCCAGCCTCTCCTGTCTTCTCAAGGCCTGCCCCCGTCTAAGCAGATGACGGCTCAGGAGGGTGGCCAGACCTCACTGGACAGGTCCGAGCGAAGGGCCAGTGGGCAGAAGGCACGGTGCCCTCTGTTCCTGTCTGCTGTCCTCTGACACCTGTGGCCCAGTTTTCCTTCCTTCTATTCTGTGACAGCTGTTTGAATAAGGAGCCCCGGGCTTGTCCCGGTAGAGGCACAGGATATGGGGGGAGGGCAAGCTTTTCGAGGTTATCAGTAGCCTGAAGCTGCAAGCCAGCCAGTCTCTGTAATCACAGCAGGAAGTGACCCAGGGGCCAGCACGAGGTCCTGGCGATGGAGGACAGACATGGGGTCACCTGACACTGGTTTTGAACTGGCCCCACTTGTGGAGGGTTCACCCCGAGTGCAGCACCTTCACCACACAATGAGTCAGCCTCTGTCTCCGCAGCTGCTTCTGCGCGAAACCCAGGACAGATTGGGCCCTAACCCGCTAGGGTCATCTGTCTTGGTGACACAGATCATCAAAACTTCTCTTTGAGAAGCTGAGGAAGAAAAATCCTTCCACTGACCAAAGGCTTTGCCCTGTGAAATAAACTCAAAGCAGATCACACTGGTGAGGCCTGATTTTGGGCCTGATTAAACACAACACTGCCCGTCTAGCCTGCAGCATCTGATAATACTGGAAGGACTTAGAGGGACCAGCCATTTCTTAATTGGACACTTAAATCCTCCTAACCGCACAGCTGGCTTCTGAAATGCAGACGGAAATTCAATTAGAGGCCTGTGCCTGGAAGATGCTACGGCTGTAATTGCTCCCTGTCGGATGGTGGCACTAGGGACGTGTCACCTCCGCCCATAGGACGGCTCAGAACAGCTTCAAATTGACATCTGATAAGAAGGTGGGCATGGATCAAACTGCTGCTCGTTGGGAGGGAAGAGTGAGGAATGGCCTGCACTTTTGTGATCAATGGCCTGTAGTTACCATTTATCCCTGGCTCACGGGCTATTCAAACTGACAGATTTGACATTAATTTTCAAAAGCAACGTAGGGACTGCAAGCACAGAAGGTCGTCCTCTGGTTTTGGTAACGGGCTTTGCAGGTTGGCAGCACGAGGTCAGGTGCTCGCTGAAGACAGCAGTAGCCACCTGGTGGCATAGGACAAATGCCTGGGACTCGCCGCCTCTCTGCACCTCGTGCCTGTTGGTCTGCCTGTGGGTCCACCTCTGGTCCCACTGACTCCGCTTCCGGTCCTACTGGCTCCATATCCAGAATCTGTCTGCTTTTCTTCATCACCCGACTCACACCCAACCTGAGCCACCATCCTCTGCACCTAGGTGACTGTCACGTTCTCCTCTCTGGTCCCCCAGCTTCCTCTCGGACCCCCACCAGTCTCCTCTCATCGTAGCAGCTAGGTAGTCTTCTTAGAGCCTAAGTAGAGTTTTATCTTCTCCCTGCCCAAAGTTAAACTCCTCCAGCTGCCTTCCTCGGCCATGTAGAGTTAAGATCCGCATCCTGACCTTGGTCTGGCCGCCTGATCCCCCTCTGACTTCATCGCCCTCCCGTGTCCCCTGTGGGCTGGGCTCTGCGGCAGGGGACCAGCCCAGTTTCTCCCCCTGGCTCTTGCTGATGCTCTTCCTCTGCATGGGAGGCCCCACAGGCTGCCTCCTCTCCTCCCTGAGGTCACAGCTAACGGTCCTCTCCTTGAAGGGCCCCCTCTGAGAACCATATCTAAGCAGGGGCTCCCCATTTCTGCACCCTGTCGTTTTCTTCCTGGCACTTCTATCGATTCGAATGTGCACGTCCATTTGTGTGTTTACTCGCTCACAGTCTCCCTCCCTGCACTGTGGTGCACCGAGGCGGGAGCCACGTCTTTGCGCCCATTGATGAGCACAGCACCGGCATTGAGAGGTGCTCAACAAGTAGCACTGAGTGGTCCTGGCCAGTGGCTCGGACGGTTGGAGTGTCACTCCGCACACCAGAAAGTTGCGGGCTTGATCCCTGGTTGGGGCCCATGCTGGAGGCAACTGATTGGTGTTTCTCCCTGCCCAGCCCTCCCTCTCTCTCTCATCCCCTCTCTCTAGAATCAATACATGTATCTTCAGGTGAGGATTTAAAAAATACTCGATGATTGAAGGAAGGAACCAAGCTGTGTTCTGAGGGGATGGCACAGCTGTGTGACTGAATCCATGCCCAATGGCGCCCCCTTCTGCCCAAGCCTGAGGAAGGATGGTTACCTGATATCTGGTGGGTTTGCTGAAAGTGTTATTTGCAGTCAGGTTCTCAGAATTCCTCATGCCAGCCTGGTAGCGAGTCTTCTGGAAAAAACATATACAATCATAATATGTGCATACCTGGAAGGACTTGAATAGTACCCACATATGGGGTGGTCCCTAAGAAGAGGAGCCTTGGGAAGTTGATGTGCCCACACAGCTTGGCTTCCAAGGACACTGTTCTGGGGACTGTAGTTCTCTAGGATGTCAGCAGGTTACAGAATATTGTTTGGTCAACTCCGGGCAGCTTTGGGTTGAGGTTGTTCGGGTGTCTGTGCCCGGGACTCCTCAGAGGCTTTAACATGCTAGTAAGTGTTGAGCATCTCCGGGAGGAGGAGGTGATGGGCAGGGACCTTTCTTCCCAGAGCTCATGCCTCAGTTGCACTCTGGAAAGAGCTGTTCCAGTGCCAGGCCCACAGAGGAGTTACCCTAAACTGGGGCGGGGCCTGAGCCCCCACAGTGCACCGGTCCCAGGCGCTGCAGGGAGCGATGGCCACCACGCCCTCCACTGGAGCTGCAGCTCTGCTGAGGTGCCTGGGACTTTGAACAGCATCGGCCCCTCTCGACGCCTGCCTCCCTTGATTCAGGGGCCCCATCTGAATCAAACACACACAACTCTCTCCTCCCCCCAGCCCGCTGCCTTCTTGCCCCATAGACTCTGTGGTACCTACCCTGAACTTGGAATTTAGCATGCCCATTTCAAGGTCATTTTCACAGCTTTTGGCCTTAGATTTGCAGAGTTTGATGAGGCACATCTTGATTCTCATTATGAGATAATAAAATGATTTAGGACTTGGCACTAGATTAAAAGGAGCAGGTAGAGTTCTTCCTTCATCAAAATAAGACAGCCAGAGCTTCGCTCGGGCGAATTTCCACTCCACGTCTGCATCCTCCTGTGGACAAGGAAATGGCATGTCAGCACCAGAGGCCACCACTCATCAACCGAGCTCAGTCTGGGGGCGGGGGCACCTCTCCAGGTTCTGAGAGCAGGTTTCTAATCAGGACCCTGACACATTTGTGGACCTTCACTATGGGGGCGCAGTGGGGGGTGTGCTCTCGCTAAAACCATATGCTATTAGTGCTTCCGAAGGATCTCCACCTAAGGTCTTAGATCCATCAGCCAGTTCATCCTCTTATTCTCCACCGGGTAGTTTTACCAACGTTCTCCACGTGCCCCTATCCGAAGAGCATCTCTCACCGTCACTTAATCTTGTTAGCCATTGACATTTACGGCTCTGCTCACTCACTCGCCAACCCCTACAGCATCAACATGTGAATCTTTCAGAGCAGCGCTGCCCCACGGAAATACAAGGTGAGCCACAAAGGCGGGCCACACAGGTGGGCCACACAGGTAAACCTCAATAAGTAAATTTTCTAGTAGCCACAATACAGAAAGTGAAATGGAGCAGGTGAAATTACTTTCAGTGCTATATTTTATTTATTCCTCCAGACCCAAAATGTTATTTCAACATGTAATCATTATAAAAAATCATTAAACTTAATGAGGTAGCTCACTTTTTTTTATACTGAGCCTTAGAAATCAGTGTGTAGTTTATGTTTAGGGTGCATCTCAGGACCGGCCACATTTCAGGGGCCCAGTAGCTACCGTGGTAAGGGGCTACCATATTGGACGGACACGACAGTGTCTTTCTTATTAGAAAGTGTATTTCCTGTCAGTTGGAGTGCTGCCAGGGAAGCTGCTGCGAGATTCTGCATGTGTGATTCCAGGGGAAAAAGCCTGACTGTAGTTAGTCAGGCCATTCTGCTCTGTGGCTAGAGTGATTGTTACTAAGTAGAAGTTGCCATGGTAACTGTAGTTGCTCCCGCCCCTGGTGGTGGTAGAGGGAAGCCCAGACCTGTTACTTTTGACTTGGCGTTGCTGCCAGGATGCTGAGTGGACCTCGTGAGAGGGAGCGGCTTTGTGTGTTCTGTGGGCAGTCTCCTCGGGCCTCTGTCCCCGGAGGGTGGCTTGAGGCCAGGACAGAGGCCTGGGATTTGGGATCAGATGGGTTGGGCTCACACTCCTTTCTGGTCGTGTGACTTTTGGCGAGAGCCTTGGGCTCGCTCACCTGTGCGTGGAGACGATGCTGCCTCCCTCACGTAGCCCTGAGACTAGCACTGAGTCTGCTCCATGAGCGGCAGGTCCCCCGTCTCCCCGCACAGGTGTCGTTTGCACGTGAGGGACTATGAACCGGGTGAGGCTTCGGGGCTAAGCCACGAGATACGAGGTCTCACCAGCAGGCTTGGCCATTCCGTTGGCCTTTGCTGGGACCCCATCCACACCTGGCCTGGCCTATGGGACATCTATATGGGTCTCTTAGATCAGAAGCTTTGTGAGGGCAGGGGTCACTCCTTGTACAGCAGAGTGGTGTGACGGGGACACCTGGCCTGGGGGTGAGGTGACACAGTGGCTCTGGAGCCTGCTTGGCTCCGTTCCTCACTAACTGGGTCACCACGGTAGGTGATTCAGCTGCTCCGGGGCTCCATTCCTCATCTGTAAAGTGGGGGTGAAAATACCCACCCCATAGGCAGTTGTGAGAATTAAATGGTTAATGCCTGGAGTACACTTAGTGTCAGACATGTGGTCAACCCTCACTACGTTGTATTTTTATGTCCATAGCTTAACACGGTGCCTGGTGTTCAACCTTGACTCATTCAGCAAACATTTCTCGAGCACCTACTATGTGCCTGGTAGGTGCTAGGTAGGCACTGGGGATGACAGCCCAGGCCCTTGCGGAACACACAACGTGGGCACATAAACGCATCAGCTGGCCTTTTACTAGGGCTGTGCTAAGAGCTGTGCAGGGTTCTGGGTGTTCAGGCCGGTGGCCTGGGCCTGGGGATCAGGAAGGCTGCCCTGGTGGCCGGCGTTTGAGCTGAGACCCAAGGGATGAGTGGTTCCCAGCCGAGCCAAGGTGGCCGGGCTGGCGGGTGGGGAAGAGTAGGGGTTGGTTAGTGGGGGAGGAGGTGAGAGATGTAAGTGGCTCTTCTGAGAAACAACAGTGAAGAGCGGGAGGGAAGGTCCAGACCTAGAAAGTAAGGTTGAAGGTGGAGTTTTTGTAGTTGGTGTTAAGACCCAGGGACTTACTAAAGTGCTGTCAGGAAGAACTAGGTAGAAAGGGGGAGGGCGGCAGTGCAGGTGGAGTTGGGATAATGGTGGCTCCTGAGGAGGTGAGAGGGCAGGGGCGCCCGGGGGGCCTGGCAGGCTGCTCGCATGGAGGAGGAGGGCAGGTGGGGCGTGGCAGGCACAGAGGCTGGTGGGAACGTGGATTTGGACAGTGGGTGCTCAAGATCATGGAAGGTGTTATAAATACGCACTCGTCACAATTCAGTGTGCCCAGGAACAGCCGAGACCTCCCCTGCCTGCACACGCGCCGCCAGTGAGTGGGGTGAGGCCGAGCGCTCTCACCAGGTGGGGTGAGGAGAGGCCGGAGCCTGGGGGGGGGTGCTGCAGGGAGCTCCGCCCACCTCATGTCACCACGCTGTTGGGACCACTTGACATCACAAGCCATGGGCTTGCCCACTCTTGCCCCAGGCTAGCGGGCATCTGTAACGTGGCTTTATATTTCACGTTCATCTGGAGCAAGGCGTGCTATGCCTGTTAGGATGGGGCCGACCGACCCGGGTGAGCGGTACCCACAGACTATCTAGGCCCCGTCTGGCTTCCCTTACACACTGGGAAGCTGAGGTCCAGAAGGGCAGGGAGAGCTAGTAAGCGATAGCTCATTCACATGGTGACCGAGTGGGTGTAGCACTTTAAGCATATATGTTTAGTGACACATGCTGCATTTTCAAGGGGTAGGGGAGGGGGGATGAGGACTTCATGGCCCAGCTCACCTCTGCCTTTCCCCTCTTGCCTCTTTTCCTTGCACAAACCATGTTCTTGCAGCGCCGAAGACACCACACTGTTCCGTCCCTCTCTGCCTCGGCACGTGAGGTTCCTACTATTTAGCATACTTTTTTCTTTGGAGGACAAACGTGTCTCCTGAAATGTGCATGTTGAAGCTGTGACCCTCAGCACCGTAGAATGTGACTGTACTTGGAAATGAGGCCTTCAGAAAGGTAATTAAGGTCAAAAGAATTACAAGAATGGGGCCCTAGTCCATCCCATGTGACTGGTCTCTGCACAAGGATAGAAGCTACACCCAGGATGCACGCACACGGGGACGCGAGGCCGCGTGAAGGCGCTGCGGGGAGGAGGCAGCTGGCTCCCAGCCGAGGAGAGAGGCTGTGGGGGAAAACAACCCCCAGAACTGTGAGTGATGGACTTTCTGGTGTTCTAGCCACCCAGTCCGCTGTATCTTGTTATGGAAGACCTAGCTAACTAGTGCATGGGGGTCTGTACTTTTTTCCCATGTGAGAAAGGCACAAATGATTGCTTCTTATAAAAGATTGAAGCGCAGAGGTATGCCAAGCCCGTGTGGATGTCCCCTCTCAATCCCCTCTCTCCGCCTCCCTTCCCCAGAAGATACCCCAGGGCAAGGGTGTGGCACCTTTTCTCTTTCTCTCCTTTTTCTTTCTGTATATTCACATTTGCATGTAAATAAGTTTTGCTAATGTTCTTCTGCAACTTACATTTTGTTCACTCAACATTATCATAGGATTTTTTTTACATTTGCATTATGTAAACAAGGTTGGCTTATATTCTTCTACAACTTGCATTTTTTTTCACTTAATATTATCATAGGGATTTTGCCATGTTGGGACAAAAAAGTTTTCCTTATTGTATATACAGTATTATGTATTCAGAATTCTAAAGTCTGTATTATATCACAGTTTATTTAAAGATTCTAATATTGATGAGATATTTCCATGTTTTTCCTTTAATGAATAACTGTGTAAAATCTTATTTCTGCATGGATCTATCCCTAGAATTGCAATTGTTGAGTGAAAGGGTTAGTATGTTTTGTTTTAATTTTTAGCTTATTTATTTAACTTCTTAATAAGTAAAACAATAGCGTAATATCTGGAGCATAAAAAGGTATGCATGGAAAGGCATCCCAGCGGTCACGTCCCCGAAGCCCCCCTCGCCGCAGGCGCCCTGCCGTGCGTTGCTTGTAACCCTTTCAGAGTTTGTCCTTCTTCAGATGCTCAGACAACCCAAAATGAATAGGTATCCCCTTTCTCCCTTCCTTCCCCAGGCAGAGTGCACTGCATACGTACATTGTTCTTCAACCTGCCTGTTTTTCACTTAACACTCTAACTTGAAGGTTTTTCCACATCAGTGTATAGAGAACATGTTCACCCTCTTTTAAGGATGCACAGTTCCCCACTGGTCAGTGTGTGATAGTCTATTTAACAAGCTTCCTGTGAATGCTCATTTGGTTTATTTTTAATTTCTTGCCGTTCCAAACAAGGCTGTGGTCAATGGCTTATGCTCTGTGCATCGTAGACTGTGATAAATGCCTGCTGGTACTCTCTCGACTCCCTTCTCTGTTTGGCAGACTTGTATGAGCATTTGACTGACCTTCGAGCATCATCCCTGCAAGTTCCCTCCCCACACAGCCACTCACGGTCTCTGCTTCGCACCTTCTGCAACTGGCGGGACTTCTTGGAGTGTGTGGCCCCAGGGCACTGCGATTGTTCATTGACATGACTGTTTTTCTCCCTGGACCCAGTTCTTCGAGGGCAGGGACTGTATCTTAGTCATTTCTGTCTTGTCATGCCCACCACAGGCTTGGCATACAGGAAGCACTTAATAAATACGTGAGAGAGGCAGAAGGGAATGGGGGCTGAAAGATATAGTCACTTCGATTTGCTGTGGGTCACCCACTTGCTGTCCTGAGGTGACACATGTGAGAGAGGACAGAGTCGTGACCCCAAGTCCTGGTGCCCTTGTCGGGCCATTTTATGTGCGGTGCCCGCGGGAAGGTTGCCTGTTGTTGGCGGCTCTGGCGTCACATTTAATAATCCCCAGGCTTCGAAGTCATTACCGTCATTGCTGAAAACAGCAGCATTAATGACACCCCGGGGGGAGGGTTTTCGATCCACCGGCCTTACCTCGATCTCCTGATAGGAGTTGTTGATCATGGCTATCAGCATGTTGAGCAGCACTACCACCATCGTGACGTTGTAAACGCCGTAGAGAACGTAGCCGATGTTCTCGATGAATTTGTGGTCGTATTTCAGCACCACCGAGATCACTTCAGACAAGCCGAAGATGGACCAGAATAAGGTTTTGAAACTTTCTTCAACCCTGCAAGGAAACAGCAGCCATTTCAGACACACCCGGAAGCTAACGTTTCCACGGGAACGCCGCCATTACCCAGACTTCAGCGGCACCCCGGGTGGGGCTGGGGCCGGGAGCGGGGCTGGGGCCGGGGGCGGGGCTGGCTGGTGGTGCTTGCGTTCTGAAATAAAGACTCATTCGCCTGCTAAGAAGACCTGGAAAGAGTATTCCAAGTAAAGGGCAGGCTCTTTCTTTTCCACTCCATCCATTTATTGGGATTGCTGGCTGTGGCATCGTTTTTATCTTGTAATTGATTAAACATTTAAAATTAAACACCAGGGCAAATGTTTGTTCTTATACATCTTCGGGCTTCTCAGAAGCACACTCTCCCTTCAGGAGTTTGCATCTCTTCTCAGATTGCCCAGTCCCACAGGGAAGGGAAGGGAAGGGGATGGGGCCCACGATGGAGCGGGCAGCACTGGTGACAGGGACTTGCTGGGCACTCGACACAGGTCAGCTTGCTTAAGCCTTATGACCACCTCTGGGGTGGACTTGCTTATTAGCTGCATTTTACAGATGGAACCACTGACCCTCAGAGCCTCACATGCCTTTCCTCAGACCACTCGGCTGGAAAGTGGGGTGCAAGCCCGGGCGTGTCTGAGGTTTTCAGGAGTGGGCACTTGTAACCATTACCCTCGCCCACCCCCTGGCTCTACGGAGTGAGGCCAGCCGCCTATGTCACATCCCCTAAAGTGGGGTGGAATGATCAGGAATGAGAGGGGTGACTTCAGTGTGTCCAACTGGTGCTGTTCACGAGGTCACTGCCCAAACCTCACCCCGACGCTCACTCGGGGAGACACTGCACGTGCTTTGAGGGAAGTTTGGTGAACACCTGGCTTTTGGGACGTTGTTCTTTGATGCTTGTCAGACTTTGGGGATGCCAGAATACACTGGTTTTAGGAGAAAGGTTCAAGCACATTTCGCACTACGTACTTTGTGGCTCTGCCCCTGCATCAGGTTCGTGATACAGAATCTGGTCAGAAAGCTGCGTGTGAGTTGGGGGGTTGAGACACGCAGGTGTATCTGATCTCATCCGAATGGCTAAGACGCCCTTTTAGGTCGCATCCAGGTTTCTGGTACCATTTATGAGAAAGCATTTTCTTTGTTTCTCTTTAACATTTCAGATTTGCAACACTCACCCACAAATGGCCAGGATTAACTAGATCTCAAAAAAAAATCGGCATTTCTTAAGGTCTGGTATTTATTTGACAAGATGTACAAAAACACTAGCACTCTTGGCTAAAAATTTCACCGGGACTCGCATGACTTTTCAGCCCTGCTGCGTGTGAGTGTGAGTGGGCGTGTGTGAGTGTGCGTGCCTCGCCAGCTGTTTGGCTCCGTGCATCCCAGTGTCTGAAAACTAAAAATTGGAGTGGGTTTTTGTGCTCATTGTTTGTTTTTGATTTCTTTTAAAACTATGAGTTTGGGATATTTAACTCATTTCAGTTTTTGCAAGAAAGGATGCCGTTGGGGGTTTGGAAGTAACCACTGGGTAACAAGCCATTACATGTAGAGCTCCAGCTACCGGTGCTGTTTTGAGAAGGAGGGAGAACGGTTTCCCCATGCCTGGCAGCTTCCATTTGTGTAAAAAAGGTGCCACTCCCCGGGGGGCACGGTCCAGGCAGGTATGGGTCCCACTAAGATGCAGTCCTCCGGTTACCACCCTAGTGGGAGGGGCCAGTGGCAGGGAGAATCTGTGCTTTCTCCCACAGCTGTCCGCCCCTTCCTCGTGGCATCAGTGGGAACTGGAGGATGCTCTGCCGGAAGGAGGGGCTGGGCGAACAGGCGCTGGTCCGCGACTACGCACCCAGCACAAGCGGCCTAAGAAATGGGTAATAAGTGTGGCTAAAGACATTTCACAGAAATTCATCTTCCCTTTCTTACCTTGGACACTCCTCAGACCTTCTGCTGACACAGTGAAGCGAGTAATTATGCAACACATGCAGGGAAGGCCGGCTGAATTTCGATTGGGGAAAATGGCCTAGGTTCAGCAGGCATTTTGTTTTTTTCTCATTTGCTTCTTGCTATGAGTTTTGCCGCGAAGCTCAGACTTCACTGAGGCGGTCTGCGTCAACAATCCGAAGGAGGCAGAGCCGCCCCTCCAGTGGCGAGCGCTCCAGGAAGGGAGCAGTCAAGGGTCCCCACGCCTGCGCACCTCCTCCCTGCACCCACCACCCCGCCCACCCTGAGGCTGGGAGCCACGAGCTGTTCAGTTCCTTGTCTGGCTTCCACTTAGTCTTCACACTTGTTTACTTTCCGTTCCCTAGCTGAAGGATACCTCTGGACTTGAATTTGGCCATGACCTCCAGGAGAATCTCATTCTAAGAGGCCCAGGCACGCTGGGATAGCCGGAGTGAGAGGGGCTCCAGAGCAATGTCCCTCACCTCTGACTGGGCAGGTCACACGTGTTTTTAACAGTCTCTCTAAATCTTTAGGGGTTATCGTTGGTGCTTGCTTCCTTGTACTGTGGGGCAAAATGAGTTGCAGTAAGAAGGACCTTTGAAAAAAGCTGGGTCCATTGGTTTGAATCACCCAATATGGCTGGATCCACTGGGTCTCTTGGGTCTTTCGTTTGGGCACACTCCTCCTCACATGAACATTCGGTGGGCTCATGGAGCAACTGATTCTGCTGTTGTTGGTTCTCAGATGGGACCTTATTGGCCAAGTTACACCCACTTAGCTGGGCTAAGTGGTGAGCAATTAAATATTTTATCCATAGCTCAAACCATATAACTGAATACATTCAAAACAGAATTAAAAAGTTCAGTGTTTAGAAATTACAGGAACAAAATAAAACATTGGTACTTATATAATCTTGGTCTGGGAGATGTTTTGGAAACTGCGAAGGGAAAGAATTGCCCATGTTAAACTTGTATACATCAGAAACGTAAGTAAAAGTAATTGATAAAAGATTAAGGGAGGAAAGAATTTGTACTTGTAACACATACGACTATGACAATGGGTCGTGTCTTTCTTACCTAAAGGGTTATTATAAATCAATGTGACAATGACAGCCATCCTGGCAGAAAGAAAAAGGGGAAAAGTCCATGAAAACTTGATGTTTCTTATCGTGACAAGAGCGCCAATAATTAACTTGCTATGCCAGGCTCATGGCACCTTTGGTTTAATACGGAACAGGAAACCAATGGAAACTTCCCCTCACTGCCCCGAGAGGGAAGAGACTCGTGTTACCTTGACCTTGGAAACCTGCCACACTATATTCTCAGAAGGCTGGTCTTGGGTAGAAGGCAGCAGTACATTCCTAATCTCAAGACTGCGCACTGGAGCTAACCCCGATGTCTTGTGAGGTTACGATGCTCTCTGAGTCATTAATCTTCGCCAACAGTTTTCAGGAGCTATGGGACCCAGAGCACGGGGCAGAAGACCAGTCATAGCCGAGGTCTGACGCTGTCTTTTGAGAACAAAATATCTTGCACTTGACTTCCTTGATATTCGCCCTGAAGCCACTTGTCTCACAGAAGGCCCCCACTGTCAACTAGCTGGTCTCAAGGCTAAGTTTGAGGTTGTTTACGGATAGGGAAGGCAGCCGCTGGTTCCACACTGTCTTCCCATCTACTCTGGCTATCCAAAAAGTTTGCCAGATCCTTTCAATGGTGCCAGTCACCAGAATCTTCACAGAGATACCTGGAGGAGTGAGAGCAGCAGAGGCACATGCATGGGTTCAAATCTCGACTCTACCATGTACTGGGTTTGTGAGCTGGGGCATGTTACAAAGCCTGTTTGAGTCCCAGTTTACTCATCTATGAAATGGGACAATGGTGTGTTGTGAAGTCGCTGTGAAGGTTAAACGAGCAGCCCATTTAAAGTATACAGTAAGAGCCCAATACATGGTAGCTGTAATTTTTATTCATTTGTTTAATAGTCACCGACCCCCCCCACATTGCTGGGCACTGGCTGGGTGACGAGGACACTCTGTCCTTGTGTGGGTCCCAGTGTAAAGCAAGCCCGGGGGGGCGAGTGAGTGCTGTGAGGACAAGACAGGGCGCTCCATTCGCCTTGCCTTACCTGGGAACGCAGGACGGGGTGCAGTTAACAACTCGGCTGCCTGTTGACCTTTCTGAAGAAGCCCCATCTGCCTTCTTATCTGCAGAGATCAACACCAACCCTTGATTTCATGCAAATCTGCTTTCTGCTTTCTTCAGCCCTTGCTGTCTTTCAATATTCCACCTGTAGTCAATAGGCCACCCTAGCTAAGAAGCCGCCTACTGAATAGAAGGGAGAAGTGCCTGTGAGTGGTGTTGAATAGGCGGTGATTCACCCTCCTCCTACCGGTGGGGGTGTGTGGGGGAAGGTCGGGGCTGATTTGTCAGGCAGAAGTCAGGGACCTGGTAATCAGCTCTCTACCAGGGCCGTCTCGCCTGCATAATGGGGCTTTAATAACAGGTTGCTTGAGGAGGCAGTTGTGCATGAGGCTCAGAGAACGAACTGATCAATAAGGCGAGGGTTCGGGGTGGTTGTTAGGAAAATTGCTGCTTCTTTGGAATGCCACGGCGCCCTTCCCTCTGTGTCATGGCACGCAGCCGCCCCAAACATGAAGTTCAGTACCTGCCCAAATGTGCACATGGCAGGGTAAAATTAAGCAGGAGGATCTACTCCTGAATGACTGTTCCTCGAGTTCAGGAGACGAAGCAGGCACTGTTCTCACGTTCTGCTGAAGCAGGAACAAGGCTCGCCTGCCACTGAGCCGGGAGACGGAAGACGCGTGGACTGTATAGAAAGGCCCTCTGAGAGCGCCGTGTTTCCCTACGGCCCAGACCGGACCCTGAGAGCCACAGCGCCAGGCTCGAGGAAGGTTGGGGAGCAGGGTCAGGTGTCCGAGAACTGCCGAACCTCACCCCTGCTGTGTCTTGCAAGCTCGTGTCCTCCCGAGTCACTTCTTGGCCTATCTAGGGTCCCACATGAAGAGTTTCATTTAGACAGTCCAGAAGTAGAGGAGTTCGGCCCTAGACTCGGTGCCAGGGAGCTCAGATGCACAAAGCCCGTGCAGCCCAGGTGTGTTCAAACCGAGGACCAGACTCTCGTTTGGCAGCCCGGTCGCTCCTTGGGGGCAGAGCTGTGCTTTCTCCCCCTTGAAGCCCCAAGCCCGGGACAGAATCGGGCTCACTGAAGGGGCTGAGTCGGTTCAATGTTCAATGAGTCGCTGAAGGAACGAATGAATCCCAGCTGCGTGTTTCAGCTCCCCGATTCCTGACGCCAGTGTCACCTGGCCCAGGTGGGGCTCTGGGGGGCGTGGGCACAGTGCGGGCTCCGAAGTCAGACAAACCTGGGTTTGTTCAGCTGGGAGCTTTTGGCCAAATAACTTAGCATCTCTGTGCTTCTTTTTTTTCTAGCTGTAAAATGGGAAAACAACGACTCTACTTCGTAGTGTTGCCAGGAGGATTACGTGAGTTACTAGAAGGCTTGTGAGGTGCACAAAGTACTGCCCGACACTCCACAAATCTGCGGTAAATGTTACTAATTTTATGACTGGCATTCTTTTTTTCTCTCTCTCTCTTAATGGTCATTGGCCTCAGCATCAGGGCAAAAGGCTCTTCTACCCTACAATCGATTCTCAGAATAGCCCTTTAAAAATGCGAGTCAGACCCTGTGCCTCTCCTCTGGTGGCTTTCCCAGGCTAACAGCTGACTCCAGTCGCCCAGCCCGGGCCTCCAGGCCCTCGCTGACCCGAAAGCTCCCACCTCTGGGCCTCCCCGCCCCGCCCCTCTGCCCAGGATGCCTTTCGCCTTCCTGGACACACGGCCACCCCTCATCCTCCTCATCCTGTAGGCTTGAATTAGTTGTCCCCTGCTCAGCTGGGCCTGCTCTGGCTGCTGTGTCTGAAGGAGGCCCTATCCTAATTACCCTTGTGTACGGCACTCTTATTTCTTTCCTAGCTCTCAGCACGTAGCCTAAAATGATCTTATTTGTCTATTTGTTTATTAAGAAAATGTTTTTAGCCTCTTTTCCCTCATCACATTCACAGAAGAATGTGACCTCCGGGAGGACAGGGCCTGCTGACTCGCTCCCTGCTCTGCAGGAAGCGCCCAGAACAGTGCCCAGCTCACCATAGGGACTCAGAACACGTTTTTGTTCTTTTGTTTTTGTCAATGAACGACTGAATTCTGGGAAACTGAGGCACAGAGCTGCTGGGTCTTAGCCAGCTTGCTTTAGACTCGCCCTCTGAGAACTGTCCCTTCTGACGGATGGCCAGAGCTAACCCTGCACAACCCAGTTTCTTGTCACTCTGCCACTCCGCCGAATGACAGCTCCAACTTTATCTTCATCCTACAGCTGAATTTCAGTGAACAAAACGGTCGGGGTTTCCTCCCTTCGGGCTGCTCCTGGCGGTCTGAGTTCAGGAGAGAGGACTGGGGGTGTGAAAACGCGCTACGCAGACTCCTCCTTCCGAAAGAGCACATTTCCAGCCTGCGTCAGTGCGTCAGGCCCTCCCCTGCAGCGCTGGGGTGGGGGTGGGGGGGCTGCTCCAGAAGCCCAGAGCGACCAGGCTTTTACAATTCCTGTGGTGAATAAACACTGCAGGGCAGTAGAATGCCTGCGGTGTCGGGCATAGTCCCTTTTCCAAAGTAGCTCAGGAAAAGGTCTGTATTTTGATCACTTATTGGAGAGTTACGCTAAGATAAGAACCTATGTAAGGCCATTTCCAGCTGCTCAGCCTCTCTGGGCCTGACCACGGCCCCTCCCCAGCCCCCTGCTGCCTCCTCTGCCCGGTCTTAGGCCTCTCTGTGCTGCTTTCTCCACGTGAAGATGGTGTAACGAACCCTCCTCCCCCCAGATGCTTATGCCTCACTTGAATTTGTGAGATGAAAGGCGAGGAGGTAATAAGCCTCCAAACCTAATACAGTCTGACAACAGTTCTGTGTCAGAGGGGGCTGTGTTGCAGCGGGGCCCCAGGGTCCTGGGAAAGCGTGTCCTCCGTAAAGCCCAGGAGGAGGCTCCAGCCCACGCTCCCACGGCAGACACGTGCAGCCTGCTCCCCACAAAGAACTCGCAGGAGGCCATGGCCCATGATGCCTCACGGTGACCTCTCCCTGGTGTCTCTTAATCGGCCATTGGTTGTAGTGAGTCTTACAAGGGCGGACAGTGCAGTCTAGCCTCGCAGCCTGAGCACGACCCTCTGCAGACAGGTCCTCCGTGGGGGTGGGGTTACTTGCTGTCTGGAGGACCCTCTGATTCGCTGCTTCCTCTGGATGTCTCTGGGCCTATATCTCTCACCTGTCTGTCTCCTCTTTTTCCTTCCTTGGGCCGGGGCAGCCTCAGGCTCCTGTTTTCTGTTTACAAAGCACAACATGTCACTTTAGGTGAAAGAGCCCATTTTGCCCCTTCAGCAAGTCTCTGCTTGGCCTTGGTGCTGAGCATGGGGCCCTCCTTCCAGAGACCCTGCTGTTCCTCCAGCCTCTTAACGTGGACTCCACCCAAGCTTCTGGGAAGTGGGGTGCTTGCTGTCTTCCACAAACCCTGCCACTGGAAGCAGCTTTTTTTTTAAGAAAATGTTTGTGGTTTTATTGTATCATGAGGCATTGAAACATCTGAATGTGTTAATACCTGGGCATTAAGGCAGCTGCTTTCTCCTCCACTTGAAAAAAAAAAAAGCCCTCCTCTTTTACACCTTGCACAGGCTGGAATGCCCTCCTAGTCATCCTCGAGAACCTGTTTAGGGCCACCTCCTCCATGAAGCCTTCCTGACCCTGCCAGACAGAGGTCAGGGCTTCCTCCTCACTGTGCTGCCCTTTGGCGATGATTGCATGGTGTTGTCACCAATGCTTGCTTTGTTCCTGTTTGACTCCCCCACTTGTTCATGAGTTTCTCAGGGGTGGGAAAGCTGTTTTATCAACCTCTGTGACCTCAGAACCCAACACAGAGCATGGCATGGGGTAGCTCCTCCATGTTTGTCAAATGAGGGCACACACCTTGGAGGAGAACAGGGGACAGGCGCTGGCTGTGTAGGTAGAGCGGAGAGGTGTCCAATCATTAGGCTGTCAGTGATAATCAGAAATCTGAATTTAGTGTGCTCTTTTTTAGAATAACCACAGGAAAGTGACCTGACTTGTAAAAACACTCAGCGTCTACCCCAGAGCTCGGGCCCTGGTGTGGGAAGTGGGGGACCCGCTCTGGGGAATTTCAGGTCAAAGAGGTGGAGGATGGGCTTGGAGTCATGCAGATCTGGGTTCAAATCTTCTTGCTTCTGTGATCTCGGATGAGTCCAGCATCTCTCTGAGCCTCAGATTCCTGGTGGTAGTATCTGAGCTGTTCCACTGTTGTGTGGGTCAGATGAGATGGCAGGTCCTGTGTTTGTCACAAGCTGTTCAATGACAGGATGATGCAGTGGTCCTGGGTGGGGCAGGTGTGGGCAGAGTCTCCCTCAGCCCCTCAGGTTCCCTGGAGCTGGCCTCCGAGCTTGTGGAGCCGAGTCAGCGCCTTCTGCCCCTGGGAGGCGTGTGGACCTGTCTTCGGAATGTGGGGTTTTCCATAACTGTCATAGAAAACAGAAGCTTCTAATTTTGTCTACCACTGTTGAAGCTCCTGCCATTAAAATGGCTCCTGGGGAGACGGAATACCTTAGGAGAGGTTTTATTTTTGATTTGAAAGATCTCAAGCCAGCTGTGCCGTGACACTGCCTCCACAAGAGCCTGTCCAAAGGTTGGCTGCGGTTGTCCTGGAGGGTCAGGGCCCACGTGTAATCTCCAGGCGGAGTTGAGTGGGGGAGGTCAGGTCCACTCAATAGGAAGGCCAGGAGCCCATCCTGGGTCTCCCCATCCCCGTCCCCCCCATTCTCAGTCACCTCTGTGCACCTGTTTGGCCATGGTCACCCACTGGGTGGGGTTAGGGAAGGCCACCTTTTCCTGTGTGTTCGCACCCAGCTGCAAGTCATTAGTGAGCGGAGGAGCGGCTGTGTGTGTCTCTCTCTGACGCTGCAGCAGAGCACAGGGACCCCGAGGTTCCCAGACAGTCTCCAAGCAGAGGAAACATCTTTGCTTTAGGGAATATGTGCATTTCAGCAATGCTGACAACAAAACAGACCCCTGAAAAGCAAAGACTATTTGTCTGTTGGTTTCCACGATAAAATCAAAGATATGGTCTCATTTAGAACTCAATTCCTAACAGATTTGAGAGCTTTTCTTAAAGATTCTGCAGAAGAAAGAGCATTCTCAGGCCATTTTTTCTCCACTTCCTCCTCTGCGGCCTTAGGATACCATGATTTTTTACTCTGAGAGCATAAAATGTGTCTGATGAACACCGTCTCTTCCTCAATGCTGGTCATTTGTGGTTGCTGTGGGAAGCGGCTTGGAGATAATGAGCTGCGAGCAGGGGCGCTATCTGTCACAGCCAGGCAGCCCGCTCAGCCCCAGATGGCCCGTGCACACTGTCCCTGCTCCTCCCTTCAGGTCAGCCCTCACCTGTGAAAAATGGACCCAGACTTGGAGAGAACCCTTGGTTCTGAAGTGACAGGAGGCTGAGAAGTTGGGAGCAGCTGGCAGGATCTGGCTCCAGGGCTCGCTCCCCACTGGCTCCGGCTGCCTGGCCTGAGGGTGCGGGGCTGGACTTCCACAATTAGACCCTCCGTTTTTAGTGCACAGAGCCCTGGCTGGTCTCCGCCTCCCTATCTGAGTAAGATGAGGTGGACCAGGTCGGCATTTCTCACTGTGTGGTCCTCAGACCACCTGAATCCGAACCCCCCAGGGCCTTGTTCATGCAGACTTCTAGGCCAGGTGTGCGACTACAGTAATTAGGCTCTCCAAGGGGTGGAGCCTGGCAAGTCCCCAGTTTAGCCATCTCCCCAGAGGATTCTGACATGATGTGAGAACCACCGATCTCATTTAAAACTGTTCATCCTGTGTGTTTATTCACGCCTTGGGCAGATTTAGTTCAGTCTGTCTGGGTTCTTCTAACTGCTCACTGAAGTCTGCCTGATGAGAGGATGGAGTTTGGGGGCCGGGAAGGAGGCATGTGATTCCAGAGCTGGAACACAGTGGGGGTTGGGGCAGGGCTTGGCTGAGGGTCGGGGGTGCGCAGTGGGTAGAGAAACCTTTCCTTTGGTCCCAGGATGTCTCTGCCTCTCCCATTTGGGACAGCACTGTACTGGGCAGAGCTCAGGTGGGACTGGCTTTTATGAGCCGTCCTGGCACCGCACGGTAGAGTGAGCAGGGCTCCTGTGAGACACTCTCAGTTAGCTCCTAACGGATGAAATTCAAAGTGGGCCCCTGGACAGTCTGTGGGAGCCCAAGCCGTGCCTGAGCACGGCAGGGGTGAGTTTGGGAGAGGTTGGTCAGTGATGGGGCAAGGATGCCCGCCCCGTGCTCCAGGCCAAATTTCCTTTCTGTAGCGCAACCGTCCTTCCCTAGGAGCTCAAAAAAATGCCCCCATGGGTGGGCCGAAGGGAGGGTCCCGAGCTGGGCGGGGCAGTCTGGGCGTGGCCGCTGTGAAGCAAACATTCACCTGAGAGGGGTCATTGGTCTCTATTGTCAGCACAGTCTGCACTCAGAGTGGCTGAGTGCCCTAAAGCCCGAGACTCACTCGTCCCCGCGTGGCTTTTTGTTGATCAGAGCAGGTCTCCGGGGCTGATGTGCCTGAAGAGCAGTCCAGAGGCTCATGACGAGGCTCGCAGAAGCCCTTTCCCTCTTCCCTGAGTCGCTGCTCTGTCGCCTGTTCCCTTGCTCAGTCGGATCCTGTTTACGCTGCACGTCTGTGTTAGGGGCTGCCACGGCGATAAATAGCCTGGCCGTTCTTCACGGCACTTGCTGCCTCCCCCTCCCCCCATTCCCGATCCTGGGGGCCTGGGTTCTCTCTGGCTGGTCCCTCCTGCCTAGGGCTCCGTGTGGTTCCCAGCACGTGGGAGAAGCCAAATGCTTTGTCGCCTCCTCCTTCTCTCCCTTTCCCCTCTAGATTAGCTGTGCTGAATCTAGCTGGGAGCTGTGGGCAGGTCAGCCCTGCCTGAGGCCATGACCTGTTCCACGTTCCCGTGGGTCAGGGCACTGACCTTCCGAGTCTCCGTGGGCAGGCAGTACCGGAGGACTGCACAGAGTACCCAGGGCCGCAGGAATGGGACAGAAGTCCACACGCTCGGATCCCCAGTTGCTTGCTTACCTATGGGCTTGAATCTGGCTGTGCGTCTCCTGTGTGGTCCCTCATTCTGTGTATGAAACATTTCATGAGCAATGCAGTGTGCAGGCATCGGCTAGACTGGAGACACAGGAGGGACATCAGGGTCCGACCACCCAGGGTAAGGGCCTGTGCTTATCAACTGTCACCCGACCGTCGCTCAGTAACAATGCGTCCCATACGCAGTGGACACCTTTACCTTTGCCGCTAGCTGGTCCAGAGCACAAGGGTGATTTCATTCCTCCTGCAGTTCCTCACTGGGTTTCGGAGTCCAGCTGATTCACTCACGCACTGGCCCCATCTGGTGGACAGTTTGTAAGCCAGGCCCCTGTCCATGTGGCAGGGGTTCTGTGGAGCCAGGTCTGTCCACAGGTATCCCTTCTCGCAGTCCACGCTCCCCTCTCCCTCCCTCACCACCTCCGTGATGGCGCCACCATTCGCTGCAGGCTCACGGCACGCCAGGCACCGGTTCGAGCCTGTGCCTTCTTCCTGGATCCTTACAACAGTCCTGTGATGCGACCAGCTCCGTGTTCTCATTTCAGAGACGGGCAAATGGAGGCACAAAGGCCACACAGCCAGTTGGAGGAGAGCGTAGACGAAGCCCAGTCTGCCTGAGCCGTGGGGCGCGTGGGCTGGCGGGCAGAGCCAGACGTCTTCAGGTGTGTTTCTTGGCGCTGGGCCGCGCACCTGCTCTGTGTGACCCCGCACTGGAACAGCTTCTGTGGTTCAGCCTCACTGGGCCCCGCCCTTCTAGATGGTTCTGTTGGGGGGGGCACAGGGGTCGTTGCACTTGGTCTGGGTTTCAGAGCCGTGTCTCCCCTTGCTGGGTGGTCTCTCCAGAAGAAGGGTCAAGTGAGGCCCTGCTGCAAGGGGGGAGCTGCTCAGGGAGCCAGCATGGCCGAGGCTCAGCCCTTTGTACTGGCTGGGAAACAAAGTCCAGGCTGCTCGGGGGTTCCTGGGGACAAGTGTCAGAAGTGCTCAACCCTGCTGGTCCCAGCTGCGTGTCTGTGGCTGAAGGCCTGACTGTCCTTTCCTCAAGATTCTGGGCAGGAGCGGATGAAGGTGGGGGAAGTTCTGGGCCCAGGTGCCCTGGGGTGGGACCTGGATGGGGACACGTCTGTACTTCTGGCACGGTACAGAACAGCCTCATTGTCGTGAAGGCGTTCATGAGCAAGGTGGGAAGTCTCACCTATGTTCTGTCTTCGAGGACATGGAGGCTGGATAAACCCAGTGACTTGGTCATTAGTAGGGTCATCCTTTGCCGGAATGAAACTCAGCTCTGCCAGACTCATTTGCTAGGCCACTGCTCAGTGTTGTTGGTGGCCCTCCAGCAGACCACTCGGCATCTGCCGCAGAGGGGAGGAGCGGGGGTCTCTGGGGACACAGACTCAGTGAGATGTGACATGCGCTCTGGGATGGGGGGAGCTGAGCCACGGTCCTGCTCTGTCTACAGCAACTACTTCTGGACTCGGTGTCAGGTGGCCTGACAGTTTACGAAGCCTCGCGCTTGTGCCACACGTCTCTTGCTTCCCTCGTCTGGGTCTCCCTGCTGCTGCTGAGGCGCGTGATGCTGCAGCACTGACCCAGTCAGGCACGGAGAGCTGCAGACCTGTGCCCACTGACAGACCTGCCTCCCCTGCTGTGCGGATATGGCTTCCCCAGGGGCTGCCCTGGAAGTGCAGGTGACTTAATGTCATGGAGAGTGAACTCGACTCATGAAAGAGAGATGGAAAAAACCTGGCTGATAAATTTTTGATTTCTTGATGGGCTATTCTGAGATGTGGTACCTCCATTAGTCTTCCCAGGGAAGCCTGTCATGGCCAAGGTTGTGCTCCGGAAGATGGTGGCCAGGTCAGCCACCTGGATGTGCTTTCCCTCCTCCTGCCTGCTCGTTCCTTTCTTCTGCAGTCTTACCTCATTTGGCCTGAGACTCCCTTGCTCCACGTGCGTGTTGGCCCGCCAGGTCTGCCCGGAGCTTTGTGCTCTGGGTAACGCAGGCTAAGCCAACAGTAACAGTAGTGATTCCTTCCATTTATTGTGAGTTTAGTGTGTGGCAGCTGTAGCAGCTCATCGAATCTTTACACTATCCCTGTTAAGTAGGTATTGTACTATCATTGTCATTATTACCCTTATTTTAAAGTCGAGGAAAGAAAGTAAGGATCAGAGAAGTTAAGGAACACACGTGCTTATGGCCACACAGCACATAAATGGCAGTGAGGATGAAATCCAGGTCTTTTGTTCTTCCAACCCCAGAACCTGAACTCTAAACCACCCTTGAATAAAGTTGCCTTTCACCTTTAGAAATGCCAAGGAAACCTGAGTCTCTGCAAACAGCCATCTGTAAGAGACTCTCAGAGACCCCTGGGAAGCCCAGAGAGACCCCCACAGGAGCCCTGGGATACTCACGTTGTAAACGCTGGGTTGTACTTTGCACCTCGGTAGTAGGAGTACAGATTGAACATCCCAATCATGAAGGCCACAAATACCATGATGAAAATGACCATGAACTTGAAGATATCTTTCACGGTTCTCCCCAGGGAGATCTGCAAGGGTCCGAAGCTCTCATTGGCTGGCAGGATGTACGCAATTCGAGAGAAGCTCAGCACGACAGCAATTGCATATAGCCCTTCTGATATGATCTGAGGGTCTGAAGGCCACCACTTGTCCCTGGCTGAAAGAAACAATCCGGGTTACTCACAGGGGACAGGATTGGTATGCTCTAGAAGAGAAACCAGTTAGTCATGTTTAGAGGCCTCTGACCTCATCCCATGCCATTCCTGCCCTTGTCTTTAAATTAATCCCAATACGCTGAAGGAGCCACCCTCCTCCTTGGAATGTGCTGGACCATCCACCTGGAACATCCTTCCCTCACTTCAAGGTCCACTTCATTCCCAGTCATTCTTCAAGACTCTGCTGGGCTGTCATCGATTTCAGGAGCCTTCTGTGACCCACCGTGGGCCAGAGCAGCCTCCCGGTTCCCCTCTGTTCTCCATGGTGTAGTGTCCACCCTCTGCTGTGCCCTCACTGAGCTGCCTGCATTGTGTGTGAGCTCCAACAGCAGGGGCTGTCCCGTGTCTGAGCAGGTACAGGTGGTGGTGGGGGGGAGCACGGGCTTGGAGCCAGACAGACCTGAGTTTGAGAGTGACTTTTCTACACACCGGCTGTATGATTCCGAGCAAGTCAATTGACTTTCTGAGCCTCAATTTGCCCACCTGTAAACTGGGAAATATCAACCTGGCAGAGCTGTGGTGAGGATGAAATGAAATCACACCGGTAAAGTGCTCAGCTGGTAACTTCCAGGCCACTCAGGGGGTCCAGGGGACAAGGGGCTAGCACACAGCAGGTGCTGATAGATGTTTGTTAAGTGACTGAATGAAATCCTAACCACAGTTGAGACTGGCCAGGAATCAGAGGAAGTGAGCTCACCTAGAGGCCAGGAATCTGAAGGGTGCTACCTGGGGAAACGCTCCTGGGTTTCTGTTCCTCAGTGTGTGTCTGGGAGAGTGCTCCCTGATTGAATCGAGGCCCCCAGAGTGGGGACCAGTCATCCAAGTTTGCTATACCAGCTCTGTCCTAGGCGGCAAGGGTCCCGGGACCTGTCCCTGCTGGGGAGAGGCTGCTTGTGATCGCTGGCGGGGGCTGAGTGGCCCTGGTGTGTTCTGGCAGCAGGGCAAACCTGCGCAGTTCCTGCAGCGGTTATACCGGTTCCAGGAGCAGCAACTGTCTCCAGTGAGCTGCCTGCTACATGTGAAGACACAGTGATTCTCACATGTGGGCAGCACCTCCCTCCTGGGGACATGTGTGCGGGGTGTCTGTGGTTGTCACGATGACTGGATAGGAGTATTATCGCTATTAATGCTAATGTCTTGCAACACTCCAGATCGAGCCACACCACGAACATTGCCTTGCTGAAGAAGCCAGTGGTGTCCTTGTTCAGAAATGCTAAGTGAAACTTGCATTGAGAAACACTGAGAAACCTCACTTCGTGTTTACACTTACATTAGCTGTAATTTTTACAACAACCCTGCAGAGTAGATATTATTATTGCCATTTTCTAGATTGGACTTGGGGTATGGGGTCCTTTCCAGAGCCAAGAAATGCAGAGAGCAAGGATATACATTGCAATTCTTGGTGCCCTAGGGAAGATGGAAGAGGAAGAATTTTGTTCTTTATTTTCAAAGCTAGACTCTATTAAACAATTATAATAATAGAGAGCAGTAAGAAATCTTAAGCAAGGGAAGCCAGGCCTCCATTTGCCACAAAGTTTCATGTAGTACATTGTAAATTGCATTTGGAAGCATAATAAAATTATAGAGTCTATGTTCTCATCGAGGTCATGACTCAAGTCTACAAAAGACAAGTAAGGAGAGTAAATTATGTTTTTCCAATATATCTGTCACCCTCTGTGGGTAAATAACATTTGGATAACATAAAGTAGGACTTAGCTTCTTCGGACTGCAAAAAGAATTCTTTTTTCTGACTCCTATAATTTACCATCTTAAACCTCAGCTTAAATAATAAAAGGCACTCCTATAATCTACTGGATTGGCCAGAAAAGTTCATTTAGTTTTTTCCATACAATGGTTCTATTAGCGCTTAGTTGTCTTTAACTTTGTTCAAAACAATCTTGTTAGATTGTATTTTGACAGCTGTCATATCAGTGTGTATTTAAAGAAACTTATCAAAATTGGTCAATTTTTATGCAGACATTTTAATAAAGAAGATGGAAAAAATAAAGAAAATTTTCAGCATATTATGTTTTATCATTTCAAGAAAAGTAAAAACAAAACTGAAACACAAAAAAAGATTTGTGCAGTGTATGAAGAAAGTACTCTGACTGACTGAATCTGTCAAAAGTAGTTTGCAAAGTTTCTTGGTACTATTGACTTTTTGGTCAAATAATTCTTTGCTGTGGGGCTGTCTTATGCATTGGATATTTAGCAGCACCCCTGGCCTCTACCCACTAGACGCCAACAGTGGGAGATAGTGACATACTCAAATAATCAAATCAATAAAGTTACTGGTGAAAATGAAAAATGTGTCTTTTATAGAAAAATCTAAATGGACTTTTTGGCCAACCCAATGTTAAGATAGAGTTAGCCGTCATTGGACTCTGGTGACCAGGTCAGGACTTTGTAGTGAAAAATATTCTCCTTGGACTGGCTTGTAAGAGTTGTGATGGGTGTAAAAGCAAACAGCACTGGGATAATTCAGACAAAAGGGATTTCTTCTTGAAGTTGTTTCCATGAAAAAAATTGTCCCGGCAATCTGAAGAGTATCTGCCTGCTTGGTGCTGTAGAGATTGGAAGGGACCACTGTCTGGCTGGCCACAAGAGGGCGTGCTTCCTCCACAACTAGAGCACAAGTGACCAGGGAGAGATGCAAAGGATTTCCAAGGGCACGGAGTAAACTGTAATGGCGAGGGCTATAATGTGCAGATGCTTTGGACTCGTTCAGACCTTAATGATCCATAAAAGGAATAGAGCTCACAAGTGGGCAATACTGAAGCCTGAATCATGGCATTAAGAGATGTATCCAATGCAGCATCAAGATTATTTTACCACCCTTGATGAACCCTGAACAGCACAGAGGTGAAAATATACAAGACTTTTTTTTATTTAAAAAAAAGTCCGAATCTGCAAACTGATAAATGAAGAGTGGATGATTTGTAATATTACAAGACTCTCCATTTCTCAATGGGGATTTCCCTACCACATTTAAAGGTCACATAATCTGCATAACACAATCTACATTGAATGTGGGCAGCAACTCAACTTTAGCACTAAGTGACAAACCCTTTGCAGATCATTGCCGAACCCGATCATGAAGATTCTGAAGTCACGGAAGCCCTATGGCTTAATCTAACAGGGACATTTGACGTTCAAACCCTTCATGATGTCGCAGCTGCCATTAGTGAGTGGCTATTAAATGCCCAGCTCGTTTACTGGTAACAGATATCTACTGCTTGTTCTCCCCACTCCTCTTTCTCTTTTAGTACAGAAAGAAACATTACAGGAGGCTTTTCCAAACAAATCCATCATTCCTAACACAGAATGATTCGTTTCTCATGGTCAGTAATTCATCTCGTTGTATTGCAGCAACTAGGACTTTCTTTTGGGGCAGAGGTTTATTATCGCGTTACTGTGAACAGCTGCGTTAAAGCTGTGACCGCGCCCCGGAAGTGCTGTGTAGGCAAGGAGGAGTACGGAGACTCACCGTAGGTGAAATATGCCACTTCCGGCGGCAGAGAGACGTTGTGTAGCGTGTCGTCCGGCACGTGCTGGTCAACGTACAGTTGGGCTTCGCTGGCCTTGAGGAAAGCCATGAACCTCGCGGTGAAGGAAGCCACGAAGATGGACAGCATCCCGAAATCCAGAAGGTTCCACAGGTGCAGCATGTACTCCCGCGGCCCCTCCTCCCAGATTTCCTTGCATTCGGACCAGATCATCCCTGTGGGAGCATGAGAAAGTGAGGCTCGTGTTTTCAGTTTCCTTGGCAGTTGGGACTACCGGGGTGGGGGTGGGCAGGGAGGGAACTCGGGTACAGAGGTAAATAAAAACACGTTGCGGCTGAGGAGGTTGATAGCTACTAGCGAACAGAGATGCCTCTTGAAAGGCAGACAGGGACAGCGAGCCCTCAGACTGCGAAATAGGCTTCACCTGTGCCTGTCGTTATCGACCCATCTCCAGAAGTGAGGCGAGACTTCTCATCCGCGAATAGGTTCTTGGAGGCAGTAAGAGCTATGTAGCGGCGGACTTTTATACATTTTAAGAACGCGAGGTCTTAAGGAAGCATCCATTTCTGAAGGGGGTGTAAGGAAACAGACACAGGTGGGTTTTCTGAAAGTCCCACATGGGACCTGGAACCCTCTTCTTCCTCTGTATTTCTGACTGTTGTTGAGCGTTGATTTTGCATTACTAGTTTTTTCCTTACTCTCGTAACTTTTTTTATGTTTTTATAATTTATTGGATTTCAGACGTGTGTTCTCATTGTTACGTACTAACTCTAAAAAGGTACGTAAACAACGTGGCGCTGGTTCCCCAGCCCCGCCTCGAAGACAGCCTTGTGCGGTAGCCTGGACTAACAGTCGGTGTGTGTCCTTCCGTGCCTGCGCTGTCCAGCCTGGTGCCCGCTAATCCCATGTGGTTCCCGAGCACTGGACATGTGGCCTGTGCAATCGAGAGGTGCTGTGTAAGTGTAAAACACACACCAGGTTTCAGACTTAGTCCAGAAAATGTAAATTAGCGTAACAATTTTTCATATCAATCACGTTGGGATACTGTTAATTTACATATACTGGATTAAATATATTTTTTGTTAATTTTACCCATAGGTTTTTATAATGTGCCTACTAGAAAATTTAAAATTAAATATGTGGCTTATGGTGTGTCTTGCATTATATTTTTATTGAGCAGTACTATTTTACCGTTATCTTCACTGATTATTAAAACAAAATTGATTTAGGTTATTAAAAGTTAACTATTAAATGAGCATTTTGAGCACTTAACATGTGCCAGGCGCTGTTTGGTATATTTGTACATATTAACTCCCTTCAATCTTTGCAGTAGTCTTAAGAAGAACGTTCTGTTATAATCTCAGTTTTACAGCTAATATCTCATTAGGCACAGAGAGTTATAATGTGCGCGGTGAGGAGGCACACTCGGGAAGTTAATGTGGTAGAAGAATCACTGGCTGGTTGGTTAGAGCAACAGTTCCAGCTCACTGACCACACGTTCCCAGGAGGTCAACACCGCCAGCCTCTCTCAGCGCCATCCTTGCTCCTGTGCACCAGGCCCGATGGCGGCCGGCCTTCCCGGGCGCCTCCTGTCTCTCCTGCTGCTGCCCCTCCGCATCCTTTGTGGTCCCTCGTCCTCCTCCCATCCCTTAAGGGCAGCTGCTTTCGGAGGTTGCAGCTGTTCTCCTTTCCCCTCTGTCCTGTGTAAGTTCATCCGCCCTGCAGCCTTGTCCTTCATTTCCTTGTGAATGACCCCTGGCGGATGTCTTCCTCCTGATCTCAAGCCCAAGCACTCTGGTGGATGACCACTTACTGTACAAGTGGCCTTTGAGGATGCAGTTGCCTAGAGAGCCCGGAGCTAAGGGTGCTGCTGGGAGCAGACAAAGGGTGGTGGGGGCCGAGGACCGCTGGGCTTGGCTACAGGCCCACGCCTGGTCGGGTTGGAGTGAGTAGCCGATCACTTCCACTTCTTTGGGACTCTGCCCAGAGACTTTTTCAGAATTTTTCATTGAAAATGGTCCATGAAGTACAAGGATCTGAAAATAGTTTTTTTGAGGAGGAAAGTAATTTAAGAGCAGCTGTTTAGAGGAATTGTGGCTTTGTTTGATGAAATTGATTCTAAGGTCTATGTATCTATATGAAATTGGAATTCCCACAACAGGAAAATTCCCCAAACATTGCAAGTCTGTTTACAAGACATCCCCCTCCTGCCATTGCATCCCCCCCTTAACTAAGCCACACATCTCAAGTTCATCCTTTCAAAATTTGTGTGCTGATGCGGTGAAGTGATGCTTTCCTTTACACTGAGATGTGCCTTCATCTGTGCCCATCTAAGTAAATATTTTAAAATATTAGAAAAACCATTTCAGGCTGGAAAAAATGTTAGTTGCTTTCCTCTCCCTTCCAATTAAAATTTCTGATGTCTTAGTTGAACTGCTTAAACTGGGCATAGGCTATCACTTAGGACTTCACGGCTTAAACTCAGGAAGCCCTGGGTTCAAGGTCTGACTTGGCCAGGTACAGAGTGTGTGACCTAGGATAAGTTCCTCGATTCTCTTGGAGTTTTGTGGTTAAAGTGTTAAAAGCCCTGTGAATCAGAAATGCAAATTGTTTGCAGAAAACTCACTTTGACCAATGCAGAGCTCCTCATTGGGCATTGCAAATCACTTCCTCCACGCTCAAACGCCCACATCAGTCTTCCTAGATTTGCATATTAACTCACCCAGACTAATTTAAATTATTCCAAGGCCTTGAGTAAAAGTAGCGTGGACCCAAGGGTTTGAGCAGCAGGAATGCTTAATGAAAAAAGAAATGTGTGAAATTAAGTACTTTAGTGAGTGAAATTAGGCCCTCTGCTTCCAAGGTGCTGAGGGTAGTTCAGCATTTTATATCCAAGCTGAGCCTTATGGTCTTTTGCCTCCAGCATGTCAATCAGAGGAGTGTTTAGAGCCCAGGGCTCTGGGTGTAAGGATACTGGAGCCTCCTTCAGGCAAAATCCCCTTCACTCAGGGGAGCCTAGAGAACAAGGGCACTGATAATTAATGGGGGTGGCTGGCAGGGGAACAGGCTGGGAAATGCTGGGAAGCCTTGGGGGCAATGAGTAACTTCAGAAACTCATCAGTAACTTGGATAGGCTTGGAGCAATGACTGCAGGCTGCTGAGATGGAGCATCACAGTGCAAAAGGTGGTTCACTCCCATCCCTGCCTCAGATTGCTGCTCAGAAGGACTCCCCCCTTCAAAATTCTGGGCGGGTGAGACTGAATTATGCCCATTCCCTGAATGGCATGGTCCCAGGACTCCCTCTGCACTGTTCTAGGGTGCCAGGAGAGCACACTTTTTCCCTACCACCTTTGGGAAGTCCTGTCCTTTTAGGTCAGCTTCTCACCATTGGGCCAGGATGTGGGTGTTCTGTGAACTCAGGAGGGAGAACGTGCCTAGAAGCTTTCAGCCCTCAGCTTTAATAGCCAAACACCGTCTCAGTGGCAGGTCCTTCGCAACAGATCTCAACCTCAGACACATTCAGGATTCATTTGTTTTCCTGGCAGGAAGATGGTATTAATAGACTCAAAAATTTCTTCACACAGCTCCTCAGCCTTCTCTGATTTTAGTAGCTAACAATTATTGAGCACCTGCTAGGTGCCAGGCCCCATGCCAAGTGCCTTGCTAACACTACTTCTCCCTAATAGCCTGATAGATAGCTACTGTAATTATCTCCAATTTGCAGATGGAAGAACTCATGTACAGAGATGGTGAGTATGTCATCCAAAGTCACACTGGCAGCCGAGGACCCTTGCTGTCCACTCTTCTGTCACCTGCTGTGCCCTCGACCAGGCACAGCTTACTCTGTGGTCAGGAACTTGTCCACCCACTTGCTAGGCATTGCCGAGCAACGCCTGGGTGCCAGACACCGTTCTGGGGCTACAACCACCAGGAAGGTGACATCCCTGCCCCAGCAAGTTCAGGGCTGGGATAGATGTTTCTGTAAACACTAGTGCTACAGGTGACACCAAGTGTTACTTGATGTAAGAAAAGTGTCCAGGGGACTGTCTGTGGAGACACAAGGATAAGAGCCACCTGCATTGTAGTGATTTGACTCAGTAGAGTGGTACAGTATGTATCTGTTGACTAGATGAAGGAGCGGATCCATGGAGGAGGTAACACCTGGTATAAGGAATGAGGTGTTAGCTAGGTGAAGGGGGAGTGGCTGGCAAGGTGTTCCAGGTCGTGGCCATGGAAGTGAGGCAACTGCAAGAGGCTCAGTGTGGCCAAGGGTCAGGGCATGGGACTGGAGATTGGAAAGGTCAGTGTAGGCCCAGGAGACTGTGAAGGCATTTCCTCATGCCCTGAGGAGGAGACTGGTTTTCACCCTAGGCAGTTAGATAGCCCCTGTAGGTGAGAGACAGGGCAGAAACGAGGTCTGACTTGCTGGGAGGAAACATGGCAAGTTGGTTGGAGTGGCCTGCTTGGAAATCCTAATTAAGTAACTGAAACCATCAAAAGAGCGAATGAGGTGAGGAACTCAGCCCACGTGATTTTACAGTTTTACTCTTGGGCCAGCCTAGATGTGTGATTTTGGAGATAAGTCAGCACTGCTCTCAAAGAGTTGTAATCCTGGATGAGTGGGTGAGGGAGCAGCTTGATCCTCGCATTGTACATGCGTGAAAACAAATCTAGAGAGACAGCCACCAAGGAGGAAGGGACACAGCTAGACTGGGTTGCCTTGCACTCAGTCCCAAGCTCTCCCCTCTTCTCCAGACCTCTAAGTGCATTTTTCCTCTATGCTGGCACACCCATCTCATTCCATCAGGTGAGCTTTCGATACTGAAGCATCTGTTTAAGATAACACTGGGGCAGTTCTCTTTACACTGGAGTGGTGTGGAAAGAGTCTTCACGACATGACTGGACTCCTAGGTGGAGAAATGCATGCACTGTGGAGAGGCTTTCTGCCCTTCATGCCCAATGGCTCTCTGGGAACTTCCGATGTCATTCAGTCCTCTGATGAACATCATTGAGCCAGTCTCCAGTTGAAAAGCTGTATTGTAAGCTTGTTCAGCTACCCCAGCATGGCTGCCTATGGTACAGGCAGGAGAGAGAGGTTCCTGTGGCATGGACTGACGTTGGAGATCCTGCAGGCTGCAGCAGTGATGGCCTCCGGTTCACTTAGTGCGCCAAAGCAGCTCACGTGACAGCTCCCTAGAACACACATGTACCAGCAACTTCACCCCTCTATCCTCAGGCAGGCTTCACTCTTGGCTCCCTCGATACTGAGTTCCAGTTTTTTTCCCAGCTCTGCGTATGTCATTTTAGTCTCCCTGGGGTCTCCCCTCCTCTGCACATGTCTTGATTCTCCTGGATTGACAGTCTAGAATTGTATCAAAGTTGGTACAACTGGTAATCAAGTAAGCACCTAGAGTGAAGGGAGAACATACTTCTGATTCGATTCGAGCCTTCCACAGAGCTGTGCAGCAGGAGAGGAACAGACTACGTGCCCTATGGGAAGTAAGAGGTCTTCACGCTGTGTGGCCACTGAAAGAGGTCACTGGGAAACCTCGTGGCCATGCGCAGGGAGGGCTGTCAGAAGATGAGAAGAGTCCACTACAAACGTGTATGTTACAGAAATATTAGTTTGAGACAGGCAGGAAACAAAGGAAAGCATTCAGTATTGTCAGAGGTGTGAACTGCTAGGATGACAAAGAGAAGGTCGACCAGGAGGACAGTGGGGGTAGAGGACTTCTATTTTACATGGGTTGGTTTACAAAGGCCTCACTTTGAGAAGGAGATTTTTGGGCGAAGACCTGTGGAGGTGAGGGAGTGAGCTAGGCAGCTGCCCATGGGAGGGAGTCTTAGGCAGAGGGGACCACTGGAGCAGGGTTCTGAGGCAGAAATAAATGGTGAGCGTGGTGGAAAGTGGTGGGAGATGAGATCATAGAGGTGGGGTGGAGAGGTGGAGGGCCATTATAATGACGTTGCCGCTTTTAGGAAGATAGGAAGCCACTGACGAGTTATGAGGCAAAAAGTGACAGACCTGATTGCATTTACAGTAGATCGCGCTGGCTCCTCTGCTGAGAATATCGTGCGGCGTGGGGGTGGGAGGGCAGAAGCAGGGGCACCTGGATATGACCATTCGTCTCTTTGTTGTCATCCTGGCCATCCCTTAAAGGAGCAGATTGGACTTGTTAGGAGGGTCCTAAGGTTTTCTTTAGCTTCAGCGCTGCTTCTGGTAGAGAGGGAGTAATGGTTTGAGTGTTTTTTAAGTGGTCTGTCCAAGATACTGTATTCATGGGTGGGATCCATCATGGGAGAAATGAGCTGTGCTGCTGTGTTTCTAGCTGGTCCAAGCTGTTCCCGGCAGTGACTGAGCTGAAGGCAAGGGTTCCATCAGCAGCGGCCTGAGCCATTTCAAGCCTGTCCATGTCTGAGCAGAGAGGGGATCCCGTGATTGTGGACCTCAGGGTGTGCCGGCACGAAGAACACAGTGCTCAGAATCTTGCTCTCAAAGGTTATTATTTATTTTTTGTAACAACTAAAATACTCCAGTGATAAATTAATGTTAGTCTTACTTTATAGCTGCTTCCCCAGTATCTGGCACAGTGCCTGATATATAATATAAGAGTTAATAACTAGAGAATACTTATTGAAAAAATTGAGAAAATAGAAACAGTATCAACAGACTTCCACATGGTTCCCACCACTGTGTCTGCCAGGCCACCTGCCCTGTGTCCCTGCCTTCCCTCCTGGTCCCGTGGGTGAGGAGTCTGCGGTGCTGTGAGGCCAGGCCCTCCAGCTGCATGCAGGGTCCCATCCCCTTCTACTCAGGAGCTTTGCTTCCAAGGTCAGTGGTCAGGTCTCAGGCCTAATGTTCCTTGACCTGCCAGCACCAGTGGGCATAAGTACTTACTGCCTGGCTCCTGATACAGTTCTTTGATTGGCTTCTGGGACGCCACTCTCTTGGCTCAGTCTCTCTTGCTGGGCACTTCTCATCTTCCCAGCCTTGAAATATTGTTGTGCCTGAGGGCCTGGTCCTCAGTTCATCTGCCCACATTCACAGTTGAGGCAACCATGTGTAATTTCCTTATGTAAGGACACTGACATCCCCAAATTTTTGTCTCCAGCCCCAGCCTCTCCTCTGAACTTCAGGCATGTAGATTCAATTGCTAATTGACATTTGCACTTGGATGATCAGTATATATGTCAAACTGAACTCTTGATTTCCATTGCTACTCCCTCTCCTGGTTTTTCTGTCTCAGTAAATGACTGTCTATTATACCATTACTTGAGCTAAAACACTTGGAATTTTCCTTGACTGCTTTTTTTCTCTCATACTCCACAGATAATCCAATAGTAAAAATTATCAATTTTAACTTCAAAATGTAATCATCTTCCACCTACTCAAAACCAACCATTTTGTGTCTGAATTAATGCAATGGCCTTGTATCTGTCTCCCTGTTTCTGTTCTTGTCCCAGAATTACCTCTGCTTTATAGACCAGCCAGTGGTCCATTGGAAACTTAAATCAGATGATGTCACTTCTGTGCTCGGAACTTGCCAGTGGCTTAGAATGAAATCTAAATTCCATGCCATCGCCTGCAATGCCTGCGTGCTCTGACCCTGTCTGTTTCTCAGCCTCGTGTCTGCTCTCTGCCCCTCACCTCACTGTGCTCCTCCCACACTAGTTTCTTCCCCATTCCTCAAACACGCACAGCTTGCTCCGGAATCTAGGCCTTTAACGCACACTGACCCTGGAGTGCTTTCCGCCCGGGGTCTGCAAAGTTTGCCTCCTCTCTTCCTTCAGGTCTCTCTCTGTTCGCACTTCACCTACACGGTAGGGAGATGGGGCTTGCTCTTACTGCCCAACTGCTCTGAAGGAAGAGAGAAAGCAAGCTGTGCAGATGTTTATTCACCGTGTTCTCTTCAGTCAGAGGAATTGGAATGCTGACTCGATGGGTGTTTGAAGATACATAGAAATTTTTACTCGTTTTCTTTTATGCTTGTGGTTCTGTTTTAGAAAAAGTCCTGATTTCTATTACCAGCCACTGTGGAGTCACAAACCGAAAGAAGAAGCTGTTTTCAGACATTGGAAACACCACAGCCCTGTGATCCTTAAGTAGAGGGAAGCAAATGAGGTAAGCCACACGTTCACCCCATTTTTCTTTGTGGAGGAACATTCCAGTCTGCAGCACGTGCAGAGGGACCCCAGAAGCATAGAAGGGGTCCCGGTGAGTTGAAGAGAGAGATTAAAGTTCAGGAGGGCTGAGGCAACTAGATGTTTTAAGGCAGAGTTCCAGAGAGAAGGCCACTATGCAAAATAACAGAACACAAAACAAAACAAAACAAAAAAAACACAAGAAAAGTCCAGAAGTTTACAAAGCATCCTTTTGAATGTTTCTTGAACACTAGGCCATGAACGCACAGAGTAGAGTTCTAATGCAGCCAGGGTGCCGAGAGCTGGAGGGTCTGCAGAGCTGACTCAGTGAGGGGAGGTGTTTGTGCTCCGACCACCCCAGGCGCGCATCTCTGCAGTGTAAGGACAAACAACTCTTACAGGAAAGCTTCTCTGATCTGCTCTAAGAAAGCTCGAAAAAGACCCAGCTCATCTGCAAGTAATTCAACAGCCTGTCAGAATAAAGCCAAGCACTCTTTACAGGAAGACAGCAAAATCTAGATGCTCAGTAACCTAACATGGGAAGTGCCCATCATTTATTCGAAAACTACTGACACAGGACAGTGTGATCCTCATCAGGAGAAAGATTAGTTAGTAGAAGTAAACTCAGAAATAAGAGATGATGGAATTAGGCAAGGACTTTATAACAGTTACTGTAAATGTGCACAATATTTTCAGGGACTAAAGGAAAATGCAAATATCATGAGGAAGGAAATGAAAGCTATAAAAGAGAACCAGATAGAATTACAGGATTGAAAAATATATTTGAAGAGAAAAATTTACCGATTGGAGATTAAAATTATGGATAATGCAGAAAAAATGTCAGTGAACTGGAAACAGAAAGATTGAAAAAAAGAAAGAGACCTTTTCTTTTAGTGATACACCAAAAAATGTTTATAGGTAAAATTTTATGATACCTGGGATTTGCTTCAAAAACTGCAGGGTTGGGAGAAGGGAGTGGGGGGCGGTTTCAGTGGAACAAAGGTTGGCCAGGACTGGCTCTTTGTTGAAGATGCGAGACCGTCCATGGGGTTCATTGTACTCTCCTCTCGATATCCTTAAATTATTTATAATTAAAATTTTGAAAAAATTATCTGTGTAAGAAAAAGTAGTTAGACTCTTCCTCCTGTCTGAAACATTAATAGGAAATAGGTAATGAGAAGTAAGTCCTCCGTTCCACAGTACTTCTTTAGGTGACAGTCTTAAAAACTCAGCTGTGCTTTGATGGGAAGAAGCTGGGACCAGGCTGTAAAAGTGCGAACCCCTGCTGCTGCAGATGCATCCTTTTTATTGGGGTGATGCTCTGTCACTCAGGACGAGACCTGTGCGGGCTAGGAGGACACCAAGGTTCAGCAGGAGCCGTTGACCTCTGGGAGCATTGGGAAGTGGGTGGGCGACTGATCGGTGCCGTCATTACTTTAGGTTTCATCCATAAATGCAACATGTGAGGTTTTGTTTTTTGCTAAGGCTATGTCTTCATTTTGGTTGCTGCAACGGAGTACCCCAGACTGAGTGGCTTATAAACAGCAGAGTTTATTTCTCTCAGTTCTGGAGGTTGAAGTCCAAGATCAGGGTGCCATCATCTTTGGGTTCCGGCGAGGACCCTCTGTCCAGTGGCATACAGCTTGTTGTTTCCTCACACGGCAGAGCGAGGGTGAGAGCTCTCTGGGGTCTCTTTCGGAAGGGTACTGAACCCCATTCACAAGGGCTCCAC
Source organism: Trachops cirrhosus (assembly GCA_028533065.1). Taxonomy (NCBI): domain Eukaryota; kingdom Metazoa; phylum Chordata; class Mammalia; order Chiroptera; family Phyllostomidae; genus Trachops; species Trachops cirrhosus. Next base: position 28,237,043 of record CM052546.1, on the reverse strand, counting down.
TCTCGTGACCCTGAGGCCCTACTACCTTCTGATACCATCACCCTGGGGTTAGAATTTTAACATGAATTTTTAGGGACACAACCATTCAGTCCATGCAAAGTGCCGAGTGAGAATTGGGATAGACTGAACTGTGAAAATGAGGACACAGAACTCAATCTGCGACAGGCTTTAATGTCCCTTTCCAACTTTAATGCCAGTGACTCCACTAAATGAGCCTCTGGTTACAAACTTGCTGGTGATTATAAACCTGGGAAAGTTTCGTGGGAGACAGGGTGGTGTGGGGGGACAGGAGGCTGAGCTCAGGCGAGCTTCACTTGCTAGCCCGCTGTGGCTGGGGGTGGAGGAGACAGGAGGGCGGCCTGGTTCCGAGTGGGCGGTGGCCGGGGACCTGTCTGCGGCTCGGGGGGTGGGGGCCCCTGTTCTATAGGATACTCCAGTGGTTCAGCTCGGGTGGCTCTCTCAGGCCACGTCACTTAATTAGCACAGGCCAGGTGTTAGACTGTCATGTGTTTGCTCTTTTGTGATTTTGTAGTTGATGGCACACTGACCCTGAATACATTTCGACTCAATGTTTGTGAATATAAATGTAATGAAAGTTATAACAATGTTGAAGTTTTGTCAGAAAGCAAATATGGGCTGGGGTAAATACCAGAAGTGCAGTTTCATTAATTGATTAAATTTACTGCAAGGTAAAATTTTTCCAGTCTTTTCTACCTTCAATTTTGTTTTACTCAAAACATTCTTATAAAATTTCAGATCTTTCTGATATAAACCTTCAACTTATTTAAAAATTTATTTTTAATTGTAGGTAACACGTAATACTGGGTTAGTTTCAGGTATACAACATCGTGATTTGGTATCTATGTACCTTGTGAAGTGATCTCCATGATTGATTCTGATGGCCACCGGGCACCATACACAGTTATCATGATGTTACTGGCTGTATTCTCTGGGCTGTGCGTCACACCCCTGACTGCTTTATAACCGGCAGTTTGTACTTCTGAGTCCCTCACCCTTATTGCCCATCATCCCCCAACCTCCTCCCATCGGACATCCATCAGTTTGTTCCTTGTATCTATGAGTCTGTTTCTGTTTAGTTTTATTTGTTGTTTTTTTTTTTTAGATTGCACATATGAGTAAAATCACATGGTATTTGTCTTTCTCTGTCTTACTTATTTCACTTAGCACGATACCCTTTAGGTCTATCCATGTTGTCAAGATGCAAGATTTCATTCTTTAGTGGCTGAGTGACATTTCACTGTATACACACAAATATGCCACATCATCCTTATCCATCTGTCTTTTCATGGAAACTTATATTGTTTCCCTATCTTGGTTACTTTAAAAAATGCCACAGTGAATATAGGGGTGCATATATCTTTTGAAATTAGGGGTGTTTTGGATTTCTTTGGATGAATACCCAGGAGTGGAATTGCTGGGTCATATGATAGCTCTGTTTTTAGTTTTTTTTTTTTTTTTTGAAGAACCTCCATACTATTTTCCACAGTGACTGCACCAATGTACAATCCCAGCAACACTGTGTAAGGGTTACCTTTTCTCCACATCTTCACCAGCACTTGTTTTTTGTTGTCTTTTTGGTGATAGCTAGATCTTACTATTTATTAGTCAGGTGTTGATTGTATACAACATCACTATAGCTTTTGCAAATTTTCATTTTTTTTCCTACCAGGTCTGGTTTTTTAAACTAATTTTGAAGTTTTCGATGTTAGAAAAATCCAGAACACACTTTGTCATGTATAGTTTTAGCCATTGCCAGTTGCATTTTGTCTTGCTGGTATTCTACTAGTAATAGTTTTTGTGAGTTGGGCAGAAGTGAGACGGCCTCTCTTAGTTAGTTAGCGGGGAATGGGGACAGTTTCCTTGGCAATTCCAGGGGCTGACCTGGCAGCACTGAATGTCACCACAGACACGGATATGACTGCCCCACTATGTTCATTACACAGACGGTGTGAAAATGTTCTTCTCCTGACTTTTCAGATTCACATTAATGATCAAGATTCTACACATAGCAGTATTCAGTGATAACAAAAGTATGGTATCTTTTAGCTGTGCAATTTTATACTGTGTTTCAGAAGCACAACTTGGTTTCCTGAGCCTCCAGGAGGCTGTATTTAAATGAGCAAAAGAGTATGTTTTCCCATGCAAAGCCACTTAATCACTTTCAGTTCACATGTGATGACAAGTACGTAACGAGTTTCTTCCGACACCTCCTTTCAGAGTCAGGATTTCTCCTACGGGTCCACATCCCACCCACCAGCTCATGCAGAAGCTGGCTTCCACTCGCCTGTTGGCCACCCACTCGCTGTTTTGTCTGTTAAGAGTGCACTTGAGAGGACAGGGAGGAGTTCAGAGGTCAGAATTTAGCAGTGTCCTTTTATACAGAGGGGAGGAGAGAATAAAAGATAGAGAACTTACTTACCTAACACCCACTTCATGATGAGCATTTCTGTCCAGGAGAACTGCGTGGTTTTCACTCTGAAGATTTGCTTTGGGTAGTCTGTGAAAGTTTCATTGGGCAGGGTTTTGACGCCTTCGAAGCGGTCTGATGCATTTACAACTAATAATCCCAAGAAGATTGTAAAAGAAACTGCATGGGCTACAAATTTCATGAAAGGGCTCCTCAGGGTGCGTCCTAGCTGGAGACAAAATATGTACCAGACATGTTAAACTGGATACTTAGGCGGGCGCACGTCTCTCTTTCTCTAAACATTGCTTTCGCCAGAAGTTGGGTCAGGTCTTGGACGGGAGCTGCTGACTGAACCCAGGTAACATTTTCTCTTGCATTTTTATGTGAGGTGCCGCTTGACCAAGCCTATTTCCTGGAGACTTCACTTTTTCCTGTGTACAGGAGATAGTGTGAAATAGGAAGTAGCAGGACACACTGATGTACCCTCATTGTGCACTCTGATGGCACAGGTTCCCCCGACCACGTGGATGTGAACTTCATGCCCTTCAAATATGGGGGGAAGTAGTGTGTCTCAACAGCACTCCGGATTTAGGAAAAAAACTTGGTCCCTACAGTACATACTCTTTTGCTCTTTTGTTCATTTTCTTGAGTTTTATGGCTACATGATTTGTTTTCAGTGTTTCTTACATCGGGTAAGTGTACGTTTCCTGCTAGGTACTGCTCTACCTGTGTTCCCATAAATTTTGACATGTATTTTTCATTGATGTTTAGTTATTAAATATTTCATAATTTTCCTTTTTATTTCATTTTTAATTCTGAGGTTATTTAGTTGTAAGGCGTACAGGACTTTTTTCTTTTTCTAGAAACTCTACCCTCCTTGCAGCACGTGCGCAGACCGTAGCTGCTGTGGTAGGCTTTCCCTGTGCCGCTGTTCTGTGTGAGCCCGAGATGACCCAGGAGATGCCCTGGGTGGGGACACGTATTGGCCTCCTCTTCCCTATCCCTGGCATGCCATCCCGAGGCCACTCAGATCTTTGAGGACTAAAGGGGGGCTGCACAGTGAGTCTTTGCTGAGCCCTACTAGTGAAGTCACTCGACTCCTCCAGGTCGCTGCCGTCACCCATGTCTAAGCACCAAGTCACACCCCTCCCCCAGATGTCCTGAGAAGAAAAGGGCAAAGAAGGCAGTGTTTTCTGCAGCTCAGTTCCTTCTCCAGGGCAGATGTTCACCCGAGCCGGGGACTGGGTAATGGCTGTCTTCATCCGGCCTCGTTCTGGAGTCCTGCCCGGGAAGGAGAGCATTGCTGCTGCGGGGCTTCTCCAGGTAAAATTCCCTCCCAGCAGCTGTACGTCAGATACTTGATAATGTGCTTCCGCATGGTAATCATCTACATTAATTACCTTAGTTATTAGTGTAACATGATTTATTATGATGCTCATGCCATAGAACCCACCTCTGGAAAATTTTTAAAAGATAGTTTTTATTTTTTTTGAAAAACCACATTTCAAGTTTAGACATTGGGAACCCTGCTTGTACAGGAAAACACTTACTGGGGTTCATATGCATTGTCAGACTGTCATATGGCACCAGAGTGACTTCAGGAATGGAAAAAGATGTTTACTGGAAACTGTGGGGCCCACAGACATTTTAGAAATGACTTTCCTTTGTAATGTTTAACTTTATTATTTACAAAACAGGGACGTTCAGTTTTTTTTTTTTGGTCATAAGTAGATTGGTTAAATTCAGAATGCAGAGATTAATATAAGGGCAAATAAAATATGTCACATAAATTCAGCAAAAATGTAATTAAATTATGTCTCATTTGGATTTATATGCTTTCAAGTAGCAAGTTTGAATTCTTCCATATTTTAGTTACTGTGCTGGCATCTTGGTGCCCTATGTCCCACCGAGGATGCTGGGATATTTTGGCGTATCCAGGAGACACCCTTGAGTCGTTGTCACATTGTTTCTCATCACAGTGTGCTTGCTGGGGTAGTGGTGAGAGCTGAGGGACAACGGAGAGTGACTGCAGAGCGGGAAGTGGGTCATGGGGAGAGGTTAAGTTGAGGAGAGGGGAAGGGATACCAGCTCTGGTATGTCCCAGCAGGGCCCCAGAAATATCACAACAAAGATGGGGAACACAGCTCTTAAGGGATGATGGCTAAGTCTCCCCCTTTATCAGTGGTTTCTATGTAGCATCATAGCATTGCATCTTCCAGTAACTACCTGGGTGAGGATGTGGGGATATCTCTCCATCTTCTCACCTGGGTGTGGCAGCTGATTGTAGGAATCTGCATGTACCTGTACCCAAAGTGGCCTTGGGAATTCCCTGGAAAAGCTGGTTTGAGGAATTGAATGTTCCCTGTGTTCTTTTCAAGTTGTGATTTTCTGGCAGAAGAGGCATCTGTTACAATTATTATATCTACAGCAAACCATAAGAAGAAAGCCTGATAAGGCCCTGTTATGATTTGGAAGTTTATCTTGGGCTGAGTTCCCACTTGATCTAGGCTGTAGGGGCAAAAAGTGAGGTTAAGAATTAATGCTCTTTCCTATTTTTCTTTTGGGCTTGGGTGCATCTTTTTAACTGGTAAAACTGTGATCCAGGTTAGATGAGATCAAATTATTTCAATGGTTTCTTTCTTTTTCCTTTTCTGTGATGTTTCTTATTTGTCTTACAAAGGTAATTTTTGAAGCAAATTACACTTGGGAAAACCTCATTTCACAAGGCCACCAGGTGAGCCAAAAGAAAGGACAAAAGTCAACCAATGTTGGCTAGCAGCTCTGAGCTGGGGACTCATTAGAGCTGCATCAGGTAACGGCGTAGGTGTAAAGAGAGAAGGCAGAGCTTGGCGAGGTGTAGCGGCCTGCTCTGCCTGGAGGGCAGAACCATCAGTCAGCAGCTCTGTCATTGCTTGGGCCATCCGAGCTAAGAACATACCAGAAAATCCAAGCTTGTAGTAGCTAAGTCTACCTCACCCCAAACTTTGCTAGGCACTGTTCTTTTACTTTGGGCAATATATGAGAATAACTGAGTAGCACTCCTGAATTAGCTCCAAATGAGCTGCATTTATGAACCCACAGGGTGGGGCGCCTGCTTTTATGGTTGGCACACCTCTGTGTTCCATGGCACCGGGCTCTTCGCCCTGACCCCAAGTGTGAGTGCCTAATGACCCCGTGCCCGCGTGCCTGCACAATAGGCCGGGGCTGCAGTGGAGCCCACGGGCAGCCCCTCCAGCGTCTCTCCCCAGTCTGCCACCAGAGTCCCTCTCTCCAAATGCTGCCCTTACTCACTGCCAGGTGCCAGTGGCCTCAAGCAAGGGCTAGGTGTGCAAGTTGGAAAGCTGTATGGGACAAACTTTGGATCAAGTATTCCAACAAGAAACATCTTCAAGGCTGGAGTAGTTCTCAAATTTTAGAGAGATATACTTAAATTAGTGGTAGTTGCCTCAGAACGCTCCCCAAAAATGTTATTCAAAATATCTAACCTAGGGCTTGGGAGTCTTCCTTTCTTTGGGGGTGGGGCATGTTTTCTAGGAGTTTCTCATCAGGGTCTCCTTACATTACCATGTGAATCCACCTGTCATCTTGGGGCAGCAGAGGTGCTGAGTCATAGTGGGATTTCACAGGGCGGGCTTCCAGGGAAAGAAAAGGAAGGAGTGGTATTTGTCATATGGTGGATTTATTCCTCCCTCTAGAAAGTCTTGCGGACGCTAAAGATCTTAATCAGGTGCATTTGAAAGTCACTCAGCAGCTGAGATGTTTACATTCAGGTTGTAATGCCTCTGATGTATCCGGGTGGGAAGGCGGGTGCGGGTACGTGCATGTGTGTGCATGTTGCATGCATGTGTGTGTGTACATGTGTGAAGTGGTTAAGGTCAGGTCTCTGAAGCCAGAGAGTCTTGGTTTAAATCACAGCACCATAGTTTTTGGCAGGTTACTTAATCCCTTTGTGTCTCAGTTTCTTCACCTATAAAATTGGGGGTAAAATAGCACTTAGTGCACAGGGTTGACATAAGGAATGACTTATTTAATATGCGCAAAGCAGAGCAGCGCCTGGCACAGAGGAAGCACTCGGTGTGCCGCACTGGAGGGCCTCAGGCAGTTCCTCTAAGGGGAAACTTAAAAGGAGCTTGGCTCACTCTTGAAAAGCTCATATGCAAGGGTTCACAGAGGGAGACCTGCACAGAGTCCTTAGTATTTATGTCACACGCCCTCTTAGGGCACTGTCTGTGTGCAACATGATTCTGGGTGCTGAAGCCTATGGAGATGAAACAGGCTGTACGAGTTGGTGCTTCCCCTCACAGTTGGTTTTCCAGTGGGGAGAGACAGGCTGAACCCTGTGGTAGGAAACAGATGCAGAGATGGGGAGAGTGTTGCTGGTCTCAGGCTGGGCTAGGTATGAAAGTAATCAGCCTCCTGGCACTCTTAAATCCTATGCTAGCAGGGTAACGGGATGGACTCTCCTTTTGGATTTGAGGGCAGGAGCTTTAGTAACAAAAGAATAAAAATGCTCTATTTCCTGGCACAAATTTCCCCTCTGTGGCAATGCTTCAAAAATTGCATCGTGATTTTCTTTAAATCCAGTGTAGCTCTCTGGTGGAGACAAATGAGGGAGATGCAGAGGCCTTTGGAGACTCCTTTCTCTCCCAGCTGGCCCTGGACCTCGTGCGTCAAACTATTTTAGCTTTAGAAAGGCAAAGCAGAGCTCTTCAAAAACTGTAGAATCACCCTTGCCCTCCTGACGAGATGTTTCTATTTGGGATGGGGCTGAGGGTTGGGGGCAGTGACTAACACTGACCTTTCTGTAAGCAAGAGTTAGGTGACTGACTGATAGACTCCACATCACAAAGACATCATGTAGGTGTCTAAAGTTGTTGACAGTTCTCCCTTCCTGAGTCCTGGGATTAATTTATAAGGACAATGGAACAGCACAGGTAACAGGTAACAAAGGAAGTTGGCTTCCCCTCTCGTACTTTTATAATTAGGAGTTGGGTGGTTCCTCAGCATGCTCATGATGCTGACTTCTGTCCCAGTCTACCTGCTGTAGAGACACTGAGCCCTTGAAGATGACTGCTATCCTTTCAGCTGTCAGATCCAAACAGGGGAACAGCCTAAACCGTGAATCGGCGTGGAACAGCAGAGGATGGAAAGTAGCCTAACCCATCACAAAGGCCTTTGGCAACGGGGCCCTTGCTGAGAGCTGTCTAGGAAAATACCTATCTGAGGGCGTCCATGTGGTTAAGAGCCCACTGGCCACTCGGGCTGCCTGACCCCACCCATGTTGGTGTTTACAATGGAAGTGATTTAAAAAATTGGCTGTTCTGTTTACAGACACTGGCAAACCTGTCGATGCTCCTGACCGGCAGTAGCACCACCCGTACACGTCTGTGACTTGGCTATCCTCAACCACCGTGTTCGTGAGCTGGACTTGTGTGGACACCCTTAACCTTATACTCGTGTTTGTCTTTCCTGGAGACCCTCTGAAACTTGTGTAAAAGTAGGATCGACAACCTGGGAAACTCAACAGGAAATAAATGATGAGGTGATTTTGGCAGGCTGCTCAGGTTATTTTGGTGTCCCTCGGTGGTGACAGCAACTGTTAGCAGTGAATGCACCATTAGGTTGGAAGCAGAGATCGCAGCATTCGTTAGACACCGACAGACAGTGGCTGGCTGATGAGGTTCAGCAGTGAGATTTTGTGAAAGCATGTATCACAGAATGTCAGGGCCTAATTTCTTTGAGGAAGGTGGGATAAGGCCATCAGAACATGGACTTGCTGGAATGACATTGTCCTTTCCATAGAATTGTGAGGCAGACACAGAGGCAGTGAGCCCCTGGGAGGAGGGCTGCTGGTGCACTAGCAGAGCTCCCCGCAGCGCTGCTCCTTGTCGGGGGCCTCTGGGGAGGGCTGGTTTCTTCACATGGAAGTGTGACCCTTTGTAATCCCTAGGGATATAATCTCTGCCAAACTTGGAAAGATTTCTTGTTCAATGGTGAAGGGCAAGACTAAACATATCTTTATAATTTTATCTGTCTTTTGGTTACCTCAGAGCAAGTTTGAGAAACTTTTACAAATTTTATTTATTTTTTCAGAGAGAGGGGAAGGGAAGGAGAAAGAGGAAGAGAAGCATGGATGTGTGAGAGAAACATTGATCAATTGCCTCTTTCATGCCCCCAGTTGGGGGACCTGGCCCGTAACCCAGGCATGTGCTCTGATCCAGAATTGAACCGGTGACCTTTTGGTTCACAGGCTGGCACTCAGTCCACGGAGCCACACCAGCCAGGGCTTGATAAGCTTTTTAATGAGAGAATCTTTCCTCAGAAGGAGCATTGCTTCCAAAAATTATCTCATGCCATAGACTAAACCTCATCACTCAGCTCTGGACACATTCTCCACTGCACCGAGCTCAGACCCGGAGCCCAGAAGGCACACAGAAACCACAGCTGGCTTAAGGACCGGGTGGTTTATCTTGGGTGCTCTGTTTCTTAATCTTACTGGAGGTTCCAGGAGCAACAAATATCAATCAGACATACACCTGAACAGAGGAGAGGAAGTCCCAACCACGGGGCCAAACTTTCCTGCAGACATTTCTTCTAGAATGTTCCAGAAGACTGCTATACCTCTGATGCCTGTTTCCACAGTGGCATCAGTCTCCTGGATTTACTTAGCCCCAAGAAAGTCCAAAATCCCCTCCCCCTTATACACATACTTTCCCCCCATCACATCTGCATGATTTTGGCTAAGATTCTTTTTTTCAGACTTACTAAAAAGTTGGCCCTGGAATATCATTTCTTTGTGAATATTTCCTCAGGCAGGCAGAGGCAAACCATTTTGCTGGTGCTGGCTAGTCCCTGTTTCCTGGAAGCTGTCACATTTAGTTTTACAGCAGAAGTGAGCATTGGTGGCATTTTCTCCACCAGCTGGTGGTGGTTTTAATGATTGCGTGTAGAATTAGTTTGGGGCTCAGAGAGTATGGAGGCAAGCGCCCCCGTCCGTGTAGGCTCTGGGTGAAGGCAGTGACCTAATTTGCAGCACAGACTAGGTAATTCCAGTGTGACAGCCTGTGCCTAAAACCAATGACCAGCTCTAATCCAGCTTTAAATCTTGTTAGTTTTGTTTTCCCTCACTCTACCTTTTTCACCTCATAGTGAAAGACAGGAAGAATTGCCTTGTCTACACATGTATCATTTGGGAAATCCATGTCATGGTAGACTGACGCAGAATCAAAATCCTCAGTATCAATAAGGTTGAGCGCCACAAATACTCAGTGTGATGACTTTTACTTTTAATAGCGTTCTTCTGAAGAAGGAGTTCAAGTCCTAACCCACCTCTGTGACACCCATCCCACTCCAAGGCAGTCAGTTAATTGCCTGCCTGGTGAGGTGACCTCATCAGCAGCCCTGAAGTCCAGCGCCCACCAGCCTGGCATGAGTTTCCTCTTAGCACAGTTGACAAGAGGATACATTCACTGATGAAACTTTTATTAACTGCATTAGCTGATCACATTTTTGTGGAACTAATCTCCCTGTAGTCGTATTTCCTCTACTGAATGTTGATTACTTAAGCTAAGTTCCTTTTTAAATGTATCACTAGGTAAATGCAGCTTTGGAACCTTTAATGACCTTCTTAACTCATGAAACATATTTCAGCATTTTTGCATGGTTTGATCTTATAGGCGCTAATGCTTGCCTGCAGCTGGAATGCCTGCTGGTGCTTTTTGTGGCTTTGGATCAGGTAGCTGGGCTGTAGGGATGGCAGTGTGTGTGTGTGGCAGCTTGGGACCTGCTGGTTCCACTGCTTTCATTACCAGTGGACACCAGATACTTTCCCTTCCTCGTGAGAAAAGAATCCGGCTTCGTACCTTTTAAGCTCTTCTCTTTCCTTTGTCTTTTTTTGCTTTTGTGACCTAATCACCTGTCTGTGGGCCAGAACCCAACCAGGAAAGCCAAGGACACTGGGAAGATGCTGACTTGCGTCTGCATTGCCCCCATATGAGCTGCATTTGACTCTCAGTCTGCTGGTTTTCCCTCTTTTCTGAACCTACCTCACTAAGGGTGTGTGGCATCGTGTGATTGAGGGAGGGAATGAGGAATGCATTCCATGAAAAGGGCTTACTTGGCAAAAGGGAAGTACTCAATAAGTGTTGGGCATTCCTCTTGCTATTATTATGATTACTGTTGCTGTGGGTTTGGAGGACATGTGTAAAATATTGCGTAATTAGAAGAGGAAAAGTGCCTTTATCCCCTCTCTGATCTGTTATTGATCAGATTGTCTCCCATGTTTAAAATTTCCCATTTTATCATTCCTCTTTCTAGCTCTCTTTTTTAGAAATGATGGTTAAAAGAAAGTAGGTCTTAACATTTTTCTCTCTAATGTGGTTTTCTACCTGTGCTATATATCTCAGAGCTCTTTTCTTTAAATGTGGGAAGTGATTACTGCTTATTTGAACAAAATGGACTTTGATCATGCTAAGTAAGAGAAAGAACCACAAAGACATGCACCTTAAGCAGTCTGTACCTTGCTGCACGGAGCAATCCAATAGGCTATGGCGAGAAAAGGGAGGCCTAGGGAGACTCCAAAGACAGCCAGGAATTTCACAGCGATAGACTGTTGACGTAAGCCTGAGAGATTTTCATACCACATGGTAAGCAATTGCTGCTGACAGTTAGGATGAGCAACGAACTGTAAAAACAAAACAAAAACAAAACACAAAATGCAAACAGGAAGTGGCATCAGTAGCACTTGAACAGTATATGACTTATGAGTAGCTTGGGGCTGAAATGTTCCATCTGGGGTCGTGATCTGTGTGTCAGATCAGGAGCACCTGGGTCAGGTACCTGCTGGGCCCTTCTGACTTGGGGGTGCTGGGGGTTTCTGTGCTGTGGCCAGAGTCCTCACAGGACTGGCTGTATCAGTGCTTGGCAGACTGAGGGTCTCGGAGAACTCTCAGCCACAGAAAATGACAGCCAGCTTCTATGTGAATGCTTGTCTCCAATGAAGGAGACTTATCCCTGGGCAGAGTTCATTTGGGGGTCACCGTGGAAGAATGGGTGAAGCACAAGTGGGGCTTTGGAGTCCCACATCGATTTGAATTTTGTTTTACCATGTACTAGCCACGTGACCTTGGGCCAACTGCTTCACCTCTGTGAGCCTCAGTGTTGTCATCTGTAGAACAGAGTCTGTCACGTTGTCTCACAGGATTACACGAGATGTTGTAGAAGGAGTCCTCTCTCTGTGTTCCTACCTAGTGCAAGAAAAAGTGCTTGTGGTGTTTCCAGAGGACGTGTTAAAACTGCTCAGTGTTTCCCCAGTGGATTTCAGTGGTGTCAGCCTTGGGTCCAGGGGGCTCTCTGTGGCATGGTGGAGCACTGACACGTTGTGTCCCCCATGCAGTAGCTTCTCACCACCTCCTCCCTCACTTGGGACTGCCCTGCCCTGATGCCCAGGTTACACGGTGGACATCTTGTGGCCACTTTGTATCATTGACCTCAGCTCTCTGGATAGAGCTTATTGGACTAGGAGTGGAGCCCTGACTTATACTGGCCCATCAGGTTTTTTTCTCCAGGGTGTTAACATGTAACCGTGGGAGACCTGGGCAGACATCATTCACTGTGTGGACTAAGTAGCAAAACACACCAGTTAAAAGGAGAAAAAGAAGAACGCAGTTGTATAGAAAAGGCTCAGCTAGTGTCTGACCCTCTCTGGAGCCTGGCTCCATTCTGCCCTCATGGTCCATGAGACACCCCTGGGTTCACCTTTTTCTCCTGGATCTAGCAAATGGAGTTGCAACCACACATTCTTTTTTCTGCATTTATTTGGTGCTACTTGACCAATTGTTAGTTGATTCTGAGTCCTGGCCAGTACAAACTGGTCGTAGGCAAATATTTAAGTAAGAGTTATGGGAATACAGTTTACTTTTGAGAAAACCACACTGATTTGCTTATTTTCCCCCTGGGACAGGAGAAAGCCATTATTTGCTTTGGTCACCCCGCTCTTTGGCCCTGCTCAGGACAGCCACGTGCCATAGGAGCTGGGACCCATGGGCGAGAGTAGATAGACTGGTGTTCTTCAAAGGGACTGACTTTCCATCTGACCACTCTGGAGCATAGCATGGCAGTTTTCATCTCATTTGCATGAACGGTGATTCCTGGGCAATGCAAAACGTTCCCTTATAAGAACAGTTTAAATAAAGCTATTTAAAAAAATTCTCAGTGCAGATGGTAGCACATTCTTGTTTCCAGTTTTGGGGAACTCATGACAGCAGCCAAGTGACATATAAAGTCACTTTCAAAGGTTTATTTGGCCCTGCAGTAGCACCCAATAACTCTATAATTCAAACATCAGCTGCAAATGAGCCTTTTTGGCTAGCGTTATGAATAACAACCTCTAAGAACGAGAGCAGTGGATTCTCCTGGACCAGATAGGGACCTCGGACCAGAGGCAATATGCTTTCCTGTTTCCTGGATTCTTCCTGGCTCACAGCAAGGAGGAGCATGCAAGATGGGCAGTGGATGTTTCAGTAATTCTGAGAGCCTGGTCACAAGACAGGTCCCACAGACGGGTGGCGGGTGGGTGTGGGAAGCAGTCAGCTTTGCTTTTCAATAGTCAGTCTTTCCTGGGTGCTGCAGTGGCCTTGCTGTGGAGAAATCACAGTCCAACTAGAAGGTGGGACATATGCCCACGAAATGGCAGAAGACCATGTGGCTGGCCACTTGGCTCACCCTGGGGCTCCCTGCACTGTAGGCGCTCTGGCAGGACTCCCGTCCTTATTCCCTCCATTGGCCTCCATGCATCTGGGAGAGTCCGTCCGTGCTGCTTCTGCCACCTCCTGCAGACGCGGCAGCACAACTGACTGGGCAGCGGAGCTGGAGGGGAGGGGGTTCTGAGAGAATATGTGGGAACCATTCCCACTCGCCCTTGCCTGCCTTGGAGAAGACAGTGCTCCCCACTGACACAAGGGGCTCTCTAAGGCTCTGCCCTCCCCCGGTCGGATCTTTGTTAATTTCCACAGCTGCATTTTCCCTCCATAACAAAACAGCCTAGCCCCAAGCAGGCTATTTATTTGTAGCCAGACTTTATACCATAATGCTCCCAGAAAGCTGGCAGTAGCTTTTCCAATAGCTGAGGCCCAATTATTGTTTATTTTCGTATGGGCACTTTTCTGTATTTGTGGCAGGCCTTCGAAGATTGCTTCGTGACATATGGTTCAGTGTATATCAAAGGGTTTTTTTCTACTGTGCTTCCGAAGCACAGAGAAATATCATCCCTGAACCAGGGAAGGTGACAGCAACAGGAGACACATCATCAGGACACAAAGAACACCCTAACCAAAGGGCATTCAGCCAGGGAACAAAGGCAGGAAGGACTCTTGGGGGCAGGGGTAGTGGTAAGATCTTCAAAAGCAGGGTCAGAGAGGCTCTGATGGAAGAAAAGCACACAGCTAGCATAAAACGGGAACTCAGAAAATCGTGATTGTCTTGGGCCTGCTAGTTTCACAAAAGGATGGGATGATCAAAGGCTGGGTGACACGAAGAGTCTTGCCCAGGCCATTCCTGCCCCTAAAACGCCTGGACTGAGGTAATGGTACACTTTTATGAAAGTTATTCTAGGGAAGAACTGATGTAACCACTTCAGTTTTCCCAATGACATGATTCATGTTCTTTATAGCAGGGCGTGTGTGGTGGCCTGGAGCTGAGAGCCTGTTACGGTGGGTGACTTACATGGTGCTGAGCAGCCTCTTAAGGCAGGGGTGTCAAACTCTTTTTCACCCGGGGCCACATCAGCCTTGCAGTTGCCTTCAAAGGGCCAAATGTAATTTCAGGACTGTATAAACATAACTACTCCTTAACTAGGGGCAAGGAGCTCGGCGCTGCTGCTGGGTAGAAACAGGGTGCTGGACTGGATAAAACAAGGTGGAGGGTCGGATTGGGCCTGTGGGCTTTTTGTGTTTGCCACCTGTGTCTTAAGGGAATATAAATCCAGTCACATCCACCACTGGGATGGACTGTCCAGAGAATTGGGCAGGGTGCAAGGGGCAGGGGCAGGGCAGAGCTAAGAGAAGTTGAATTGCAAAGAGAGACAGGAGGGAGCTCAGAGGCAGAAGTGCTTGCAATGGAAAAGGACACTGGTGGGCAAGCCAGACCAGAAAACATGTCTTGGGAGTCAGAGGGGCCAGAGTTTATGTGGCTGCTAGTTCTTGAATCCATCCCAAGCCCGTTATCCCGATGGCGTGTTTGACCAGCCTTTATAGTTACTATGACAACATTTCTACCCAGAGCTAGTTTTTTTGATAACATCTCACCTAAATTGCTTGTTCCTGCCAGTCCCTGGTGACATAATAAGACTCTAGTGCTGGCCTATGGGAACTCTTGGGCATACTGGTCAAATATTGGCTGTTAACTTTGCTTTTAATTTATTGATGGACCAAAGGAAAACCATTTCCTTCACTCTGTCTCTGTTTATATTTATTCACAAGGAAATATGTGATATTTTAAGAATAGATAATTGTTGACGAGCTATAAACATTCCATGAGTAACTGTTCAGAGTATTTTTAGGGCTGTTTGATGGGGTGTTCACACCCTTGGGCCAGATACTCACATTACAACAGGGTCTAAGACTTTCCTGATGGGGGTTTGTTAAGTGCACAGACTGGTGCAAGGCTGCCTAGGTTCCAGTCCTGGCCCTGCCACGTGGTGGCCGTGTGCTCTTAGGTCATTGACTCTTCTGTGCTGAGCTCCCCTCTTCTGTAAAATGAGGTCAAAAATGAGGATTAACTGAGTATTTGTAAAGTGCTTAGACTAGAACCTGGCAAACAGAAAGCACTGTATTAGTATATGATGAGTAAAAATGAGGCCATAACTTTCCTTTCCCATTTTTTCCCTCTCTTCCTCTTTTTTCTCCTTTTCACTCCCTACAGCTGTACTCTTTGTTCTGACCTCCATGTGGCTTTAGCACACAGTTTCTTGAAGTGTTAGTGCCTTTGGAAAGGTTTGTGTAGCCTGACCAGGTGGGTTAGGCCACTCTATCCAATAGCTCCTTCTTTATCTTCCACTGAAGGTACAGCTTGATTTTCCCAGGCAGTTAGCTCAGAGTGGGCTGGTCTCTGCTGGGGCCACCCTGGCTGCTGCGAAGTCTGTTAGCTGTCCCCTGGTTATGGAACCCTCCATCAGTGAGGCACTACTCTTCCCTCTTTGACGCCCCTCCCCCCTCCAGTTTGCCCTTTTTTATGGGGGTGCAGGGCTACATTTGAGTTCAGAGGCTTTGAGGCTGTATGATTTCCATAGCCCTTAAGCACGGATTTTTCTCTCTGACACTCTAGGCTTCTTTTACAGAATAGCATGGCAGTGCATGATTTGGTAAATTGAAGAATAACTTAGCCAGAGAAAAACTTATGAAATCCAGTGCTTATAGGGAAAATGACTTTCTTTTATATAGATAAACCATCAAAGGCCTGATCTCTGATGTGACTGTGGTTAAGATTGTCCACTTGGCTCATCACCAGCACTTGCTTATAGAAATGTGTGCATTTATGTTTTAGGGAGATGGGCACTGTGCCAGTCATCAAGTGGTTTTACTTAGTGTGGATGGTCCGTGCGAATTTCCTGTTCAGAGCATCTCGTAAGATGGGGTTCAGTGGTGCTTCCCATTCCAGTGAGCTCCCTCTGGAATTCTCTTGATTTTATTGGCTTGGACTTCAGCCCTTCCTGGTCTTAGTTCTTTGTTGTAAAACAAACAATAAAAAACATTTATTGAGCACTCATATGGATCAGGCCCTGTGCTGTGCACATTATTTCTCATTTAATCCACATTACGCAGTAAGGTGGGAACGATTTTTGTCTATTTTGAAGCTGGTGGTGCTGCGACTGTTCAGATCTGTCTCCAGAGCAGACGTTTTCACCCCCTCCTTACACTGCCTCTCCCAGCTGAGGTTTCCTGCATCTTTTCCAGGTCATCACCATCTCATTCTCTTTGATAAGCAGGAGGGCATCTCTGGGAGCCTGCAGATTTCAGATGTGCCACAAGGGTGCTCCTACGGCTTTCCAGCCAGAGTTCTGGGTGTCTGCTTTCACCCTGTGGCAGCGGGCAGTGTGCTGTTGGGGAGGACAGTTGATCTCTGCCTTCCTTCTCCACAGCAGTGCAAGTTCTACGCTAACCCTGTGTTCACTCCCTTTGCACTGTTTGGGATGGATGGAAGGATTGAGGCCCGGATGGAGGAGGGGGTTTCATTTGGGAAGAAAGGAAGCAAGTGAAAGGGAATGAAGTAAAGTAAAAGAAGAAGAGGACAGAGCAAAGTTGATAGAGTTTCAGACCTGACTTCCAGCTGCTACTCCAGCTTGACTCCTGCTCTTTTCCTTCCCATCTCTAGTCTCTGGCCAAACTCCAGTAAAGCTGTTCTCAGAACCTGCCTGGAGCCTGACCGTCTCTGAGCCTCTGCTCAAGGTATCTCTTGCTACCTGTGATGCTTCCCTTCTTATCTCCATATATGCAAGTTTTGTCCAGCTGAATAACTATTCCTTCCATGAAAGCTTACCCTACCTTCTCTCATCTCATGCAATTCTTAGTGTCTTCCTTTTTTCCAAGTTATATGCCTGTATGATCCTCTATCGGAGGGAAAACTCCTGGAGGGCTCTGTAGCCCTCCTACGGTGTGCAGTGAGTGGGTTCTCAGGCAGTACTGTCTGAATGAGGAGGTGGCACATCTAGAAGTTCCGTGTGTTCAGACTGCAAACCTGGTGCCATCTGTAGGACCACAGTGGCTCCTTACCCATCATCCCATGGTGTGGCTGCACTCTGGCCATGTCACCAGCTCTGGAAGAGGCACAAGAGGCTGAAAGTTGCTTGCTGTCTTGGAGACATGATGAATATGTAAATGACTAAATTCCTGTCTGTACTGAATTTATTTTTACTGTAGAAGTGCTGGATTGGAAAACAATAACAACTTCATTCCCACAGACAATTGATCTGGGAGTTGAAGAATCTTATCGGGAAAAAAAATCACATCATTATCTGAAGGGGTTGCTCAAAAACTGGGCCAAGGAGGGGGACAGGCATCGGCGCTCAGCTCCAGGGGATTTTGGCTTCTTTGTTTTGTATACATTGCCTTGGCACACTGCATCCTTCTCCTCACCTATTCGCAGCACACCTTCAAAGTTCTCCATTTTCTGACCACCTGAATGTCTTTCGGACACTCCCTTTCTTGCTAGGAGATTCCATTCAGATACCTGTACAGATGTTTCTCAGTTGATTCCAGCCTTCCCTACCTTCTCTTCACTTTGTGCACCCACAAGCCTGACCAACCCTGGTGTGCTTCTTAGTTACTGCCACAGCTGGAGGACCCGCCAGGCAGCTGCTCACGGAGCCATTCTCTACTGGGCAGCAAAGGAGGTGGGCCCTTTAGAAGGTTCTCCACTCCCACAGAGACTTGATGGCATGTATTCAGTTGAGTTGCTTGCTCCATTCTCAAAGACAGCTCTCTTCCTGTTTCTCAGGGACATCAGGACATGAAAACTCTCTCCCACCTCAAATTAAGCAAACCTCCAATTGGTAAGTTGCTTTGAGGACTCAGCAGCTTCTCTCTTGCCAGAGAAAAAGTGATTTTATGATGAAGACAGTTGTTCGTGAACCAACCTATACTTCAGTCTTTAGAGTGCAGGTATCCAAACAAATGGTGCTGGACTTCTAGAGCTGTGGGTGAGCCATTTCCAGAAGGCAGGTGGAATGGCAGGGGCCTTGGTTGGCCCTCCTGGAGGCCAATGCTAAGTGTGTGGTTTTTCAGCGTTTACCAGGAGCTCTGCTATAGCACACTGAGCCTGGCAGGTGCTGACTAGGTGACTTATTTTCCAGTCTGGCTATGTTAGCATGACCACAGTCCCACTGTGGGCTCAGAGTGAGCTGCTAGCTGGCTCCAGATGCTGCCTCTCTTCTGGCACCTGGGCAGTGACTCTCAGTGCCCTGTGTGGGGCTCTGCCCTAGCTCAAAACCAAAGAGGAAGTGGAAGCGGCTTCCAGCAAACCTTCTTGGATTATCTTCAACCATTCACATTTCTGAGCCTTCCCCTCCGGCCAAACTGCTCCACGTGCTGTTCCCAAACAGAGCCTATGTGGCCCCACCCCCACTTGTGTTCAAGGCCGACTCATCCTGCTTCTCTCTGGCTCAATCATGGACAGACTTCAAGACTTAACTTTCTGTCTGTCATCAAGTCCTACTGAGTCCCTCAGCCCCCTGAAAGGTCTTGGACTCCTTTGGGTCCTATTCTGTGGCCCACTTACTCGGCAACCATGGCTCATGGTCAAGTTGTAAATAGTTGTACTACTGTATTTAAATCTGATATCTTTTGCTCTTTTTAAGTTTCAACTGTCTTTGCATCCCCAAGAGTCTGCAGCCTTATGTTTTGCACATAATAGGTGCTCAGGAAACACCTGTTGAGTGATAAATTGCATGCTCTTCCAAAGCCTCTAAGATTTGCTTCATGATTTTCTCTGTGACTCATTTCCCCCGAATAATTTCTAAATAAAACAAATCCTCTATTACTCAGGGTCTTCATATCTTTACTAGTGGGAAGACAGGGAGAAGCAATGAAACTAAACCAGGCTCTTGTCTTCTTATGGAGGAGAAGAAAAATGTGAGGTTACAATAGGCTTTGAGGGTTATCTTTCAGATTAATTAAGATTGTTTAATATCTATGTATATGATTACCACTGCAAACTGACATAATTCCAGAAAATATTTTTATCATTATAATTATTACTACCATCATTACAATGAATAGCTAATGTTTATTAAGTATCTCTTCTATGCTGGGCTTCATGCTTACTAGTCACTACATTGTTTAACCCTCACGTCATTTTATCGAGATGGGTATCGTTATATCCCTATTTTAAATATGGAAGCATGAGAGAGAAATTAAGTAACTTGCCTACACTCACAGAGGTGATTGTGACAAAGTCTGGGCTTGAATCCAGGCCAGTCTGACTTTAAGGACAGTGTTTTGAACTGTTATTCTTTATTTCCATAAGGCAGGTTTAAAATCAGGCAGACATACCAAAGGATTAGGGACCACAGTGACTTCTCTAAGCCCACAGAGGCCAGAACACCTCGAATTTTAAAATGCCGTTAGAACTCTCATTTCTCTGTGTGTCTGCCGTGGACCAGCCAAGTCCTGGTGGAGATGAAAATCAGGAATACACAAGGGGAAGGGCTCAAAGCCAGTTTCCTTGACCACTTCATCTTCCTGAAGGAGTGAGTCATCACTCTAAAGGTGAAACCTGGGCTCTCCCTCCTGCATAAAGACAGGAGTTGCAGCCGCTGACTCAGCAATGGCTCAACTGCCTGGTCACCACTTTGCCAGGAACCTGGTTAATGTGGAGGCCAATTACACCCAGATTTACAGCTTCGAAAAGTACAGGCTCCAGCCAGAAGAATGCTTTACTGAAGAACCTATTAGGATCCCAGGCCTCTTGCCAGCTTCCTCCTGACACTGACGTCTTACTAGGGAGAGCTGTAGTTTCAGGTAATTATCCGAGCCTGAGGTCTGATTCAATCATGTTCCCAAGTTGGATCCGTAACCCTCTGCAGACTTTCCCAGGTGGTGGTGCTGTTGTTTGGATGCAAAGATTCATGGGGTTGTAGAATATGCACAGGCTCCAGGGTCAGCCTGCCTAGGTGCCAGCCTTGGCTCTACCAGTGACTACCAAGGGGCAGAGTAGCTCAGCTTTTCAGGCCTCAGCTTCTCCGTCTATGAAATGATCTTAATCGTGACTAAGTGATTCATGGTCACTCAGGGTTTCAGGGGTTCAGAAAATGCAGTTCCAGTTTGGGGCTTATGGCTCAATTTTTAAGTGCCAAAATGCGTTTTTTGATATAATATTTTATGTCTGTAATAAAAGTTAGATCTATAAATCATTTATATCTTAAGCCTTGTGCAAGGAGTTGTATATTAAAATTTTTAGTCAATCAAAGGTTTGCTCACAGAGTAGTCATCTGTATTTTTCATGGTTCTTAAGTGGAGAAAGAAATTTATCAATAAAAGCAAAGTTTTTCTTGCAAGACTAGCTTTTACTCTAGTTCAAACACTTTATTGCCTGGGAGAATGCGGATCCAGAGGTATTGATGTTGATAGTGGAAGCCTGCATCTACATTTTATTGAACAGAAGAAGGCAAAGAGAGGCTGGAAATGCTTCTTTGAAACATAAAACGCAGCCTCCAACCAGCGCAACAATTGCAGTCCTAGGTTGATGGAGCTGGTGGTAAGTGATAGGGTAGGGGGGTCATACATTTTTCAAAGAGATTTCTCTAATTATTGAATAAAATATTAGGTCAGTGGCAGATGAAGGAATCAGAGGGAAGTATTTAGAGTTTATATATAACTTTCTCTTTCTGATTCCAAATTCTCTAAGTTTTCCTGCGGAGAAAAATGTGCATATAGTAACTCAACAATAATGTATTTGATACACTTTACTATTTAAAATCATGCTTTACATTTTACTTTTATGTAATTTTTAAAAATAATTTTAAAATTGATTTTATCTTCTACAAATTTATATTATAATGTAATTTCATTATGTATGTGTAACATATTTTATTTTCATTTAATGGTTTTATTTGAATATACCATTTTTTGAAACAATATTTTATTTGCTTATTTTTAGAGAGAGGGGAAGAGAGAGAAAGAGTGGGAAAGAAACAACAATGTGTGGTTGCCTGTTTCAAGCCCCCAACTGAGGGCCTGGGTTGCAAGCCAGGCATGTGCCCTGACTGGGAATGGAACCGGTGACTCCTTGGATTGCAGGCGGCACTCAGTCCACTGAGCCGCACCAGCCAGGGCTGTGTATACAGTTTTATATTTAAAGCATACTGAAGATTTATTGTCACTTTTTAAAATTTAAAGTTCTGAATTTTCAACACTTATAAAATGTTACTATTACCAGCATTTTGATAATATGAGACATAAATATGTTGAAATAATGGCATAGCCATTGGTTTAAGGATTAGAAATAGCATATATGTGACATTCATGCCCCACATCTTGGTAGCTGGTGAGTGCAAACCTAACCCCATTGGTAAACATACATCCATGCATCCACCAGACACAGAGTAAATGCTGATTGATAGAATGCACTGAGCACCTTAATGCATGGAGGGCACAGCAGTGAGCAAGATGGTCAAGGCCTCTGCTTTTGGGAACCTTATTAATTTCCACATCTCAGTGGTTCAGAGCCGGTTCAGGCTGGATGACAAGGATTTTTTTATGATGGCCTATGCATTTCTACTTGATCAGATACCCTTTGTAATTCACCTTATCTGTCACTAAGTGTTCTCAGCTTTTCTCAGGTCTGCCGCACAGACACAACTGCTGTTGTGTCTCTATAGCCCTGCACTGGCTGCCCACTGCCAACTCTCTGGCTCTTGTCTGCTTGCATTGGAGCCTCCTGTGCCGGTCCATGCTTTGGTGGGGTGTGTCTAGTGCTCTGCCCTCTGCTCTGCTTTCAGGGGCTGTTCTTCTGCAGTTCTGCTGCTTGGCTGGTGGGTTTCCATGTGGTAATAGGTGCTGACTTCCTCAGGGTCTTGAATGTGTCTTTGACGTGTGGGGCATCTACTGTCTTGGAGATACCCATCTGCTCTCCATCATGCCTATCTCCAGATCTCCATCTCTTTTCCCCAGAAATGCCTGTCTCTTCTCATGTCCATCTTTTCTAGGGGGTAGTACCCAAAGGGTCCCTGGAAGTGATGCCCAGAGTGAAATAATGCCTGTCACTGTTTCGCAGTTTCTCCTGCTAAGGGCTCAGGCCTGCATGGTTTTGCTTTTGATGATACCAAGTGGAGGATTACTTGCTTTATTCCGTTTTACCTCCATTTGACTACATGAGTTAGCTTCCCGAAAGCTAGATGGAGAGAAGTGTTAAATCCTGAGCCAGTGCTCTCAGCTTCTCACATACATCTCATCTTGACTTGTAGGGGGATCTGAGGACCAGTTTAGACTGAACTCAGAATCCTTGCTCATCCTGTACACTCAGGTCTTGGCCAGACTTCTCACTTCTGGGAATTTTTCTTTCCGACTTTCCCGTATAAAAATTTACCTTATTTCTTGTTCTTCCACTTGCCAGCACCTACCTGACCAACACAGTTAAACCCAGTGTAGACAGTGTTCAAGTACTTTCCGTGTGGTCTGTACCCTATGCACACAGTATGGATTGTCTAAGACGAACAGCCCCTCTCCCCAGCAACTACCACAATTCTTCACATCTAGAGCACACAGAGACTGCCCTGATACTTCAGGGACACTGCTGCTTGGACAAACAACTTGCCTCGTACCATAGCCAGACACTTTGTACATGTTGGCTGCTTTTCTCTTGGTGGTAGCTGTGCCTGCTCTGTCACCCGTGGCTTCTGGCCTGGACACCCTCTGTTGCTCTTTTCACTTCTTTTGGAAGTACGGAAGTTCATCACCCCCCAAACACTGAGAAACATGCAACATTTATTTCTGGTGAAGGCTCATTCTGGTCATGCAGCCGACTGCGGGCTCCCCGTTCTTAGATGTTGTATGAGTAGAGCGGATATTCAGCAACCAGTGTGAAGATCCGTCAACACTTGTGTTTGGTATTTGAAGAGGCAGTAGATCCCTTTGTTATTCAGGGACCAACCCCAAGCTAGGATGTACATAGAAAATGTCTCTTTTTTTTAAATAGAATGTTTCTTAATGGGTTGAGTTAATTTTGCTCCATACTTTGAATGCTGGTTTTTACCCAGCATTCACCAAACACCAAAAGTATTTACCAAAAATATTTACCCACTGCTGGCAAATAAAATCTCTCTCTTTCTCTCAGCATGATCATATTCTTCAGAAGTAGAAATTGAGTCCCATATGTTATGGTGACATATTAAGTTTACATCTGTGTATTCATAAATTTATATACATCCATCCAGAAAATACCCACTGAGCCAAACATCAGGAACACAAAGTTTGAAAATAATGTCCTGGTTCTTGTGGTCCTCAAATCTTGTCAGGGACACAGATAGGTAAACAGGCACATTCAGTGAAGCTCAGTCAGTGTCATAATAGCGTTTGGCTCAGAATGCCATGGAATAGCATCCAGCCCAAGAGGGGATGTGGAGGGACAGGGATGAAAGGCTTCCTAGAGAATGGGTTCTTGAGTTGAGTTATAAAGGCTGTAATCAGGCCACTGAGACAGCCAGGAAGGGCATGCTGAGGAGAAGGACCTGCAAAGAGCTTGGGCTGGAGAGTCAGCAAGTTCTGGATGTAAATCCCGACTCTGCCTGTGAGCCGGACCTATTTCATCTATAAAGTGGGGATGACAGTATTGATGGTGCAGTGGGTGATGGTGCATTCACAGAACTTGGCACAGTGAAGGAAACATTGATTAAGCACTTTATAAATTGTTGTTGTTAGTGATGCTTGAGGGTCTGGTCTGTTAGGAGAGGTGCAGGTAGCTCAGGGCGGATGGCCCATTGGGGAGTGATGGGAGACGGGAGCCCTTCAGGGGTCTTGTATCGTGCTGAGATGGAGACTAAACATGACTTTGAAAGGCAGGTGCTGTGGGAGCTGGGGGGAGTTGTAACAGACTTTCATTTTTAGGTGTGTGGGCCATAATGTAGATTGTATGTGCACACACTCTTGCCCCCACTTCTGCCCTCAGTATTCTCCCACTTAGCAAAGAGCAGAACAACATTATTTAAATATCAGCATCAGACAGTCTCAAAAGGCTCCAGGGGCACCTGATTTATGGTACCTGCCCAGTGGACAATGATAATTTATGGCAATGTCCAGGATTCTGTTTGCAGTCTTTTTAAATGTTAATGATCAATAGTGTAATTATGATGGGGAAAGTTCCTGGGCCAGTTGTCAGTTTAACTTAATTTACAAAGCCATCTGGAGCTTTGCAGAATTGTTTTACATTTTTTTCCAGACCAAATTTGGATAGCTTCTAGTCACTATAATGTCAAACATATAACAAAGATACTACTCTCCAGCTCTTAGAATCCAGAGGGAAGCCTGAGGGCTCAAGGGGCACGGTGGGTTCTGTGATTGCCCCTCCCTTACCTGCCCAGGAGCAGGGAAAGGGCATTATCTGGGTAGTGAGGGTGGGTTTCTTCTAAGAACTAGGCCTCCATCAGCTGGACAAGAGACCAGACCAATGGCTGCCTACTATGCTTAGAAAAAAATCTTCCTGCGTCTATAAGAATTTGGGTAATCTGGTTCTTGCCTACTTCACATCCTTCTACTCTCCTCTCTGCTAACTATGAATCAGCCCTGCTGACCTCCTCATTGTTCCTGAAATAACACCAAGGACTTCCTCAACCACTTGACCAAAATAGAAGTCTCCTTTCTGCGTACCTGCTTTGTGTATCCTTATATCATGTAGCAACCACCAAGCTTCATGTTACGCACTTATTGTCTGTCACTGTACTAGAATGTAAGCTCCATAAAGGTAAGGACTATTTTTATTGCTTAGCATCCAGGACAGTGTCCATGGTAGACTCTCAAAAAATAGATGTTGAATGAATGAATCTTGCAGCTTGTCTCCTTAACTCTGCAATGCACCCCCCCAAATGGGAGCTCTAGCCCTTCTTTCTTCCCGGGGTAGAGTTTGGCTGTGGTATCTCCCATTTCATGTGCTCTACAGTGTGACTGCGGCTCTTGTCCACCCAGTCATGGGGCCCATTCCTGCTGCCTTTGAAGCTGGGCTGGCTCTCAGTGAGCTGTATTGATTGATGGAAAGTGGCAGAGGTGATGCTGCAAGACTTTCCAAGTCTGGGCCTTAGCGATATTCAGTATCTACCTTCACTCATGACAGAGTTGCCCTCTTGGAGACCACTATGCTGTTAGGAAGCCCAGCATAGCCAAGTGGAGAGAGACAGACCATATGAAGGAACATTGAGGTGCCGGACATGTAAGTGAAACCTTCTGGCATGTTCCATTCCAATCCCACCACCAAATGAACCACCAGCTGAGCAAATGACTCCAGACAATGTAGCACAGAAAGAACTTCATGCTTGAGCCCTGCCTGATTTCCTTATCCACAGAATTGTAACCAAATGATTGTTTTTTAAAGCCGCTAAGTTTTATGCACCAAAAGGTAAGTTGAACACCGCTCTTCAGTTTCCAGTCCCCAGCACTCCATCTCATTTTTTCTCTGTGGGGCTGTTGGGCAGGAGCTCCCTCCACAGTCCTCGCCTCTGCTCCTCCCCTTTCCGAGGGGAAGAATTCCCCCTAATCACAGCTGGTGCTCACTTGTGTTCTTGATCTTCCCTGTGGCCTTCAGACCCTCTGAAATCGGGCTCCTGAGCTCTGCTGCAGTGGCTCCCAAAGTCGTGTCATTTTCCTCTGCTGGTCAGAACCACACTCGCTCTGGGTCTTTCTTCCCTCTGACAGCTGTGCAGCCCAGATGCCTCCTGCCTCTACCCCTGTGCATCAGTGGGCATCTGAATAATCTGCCGAGGAGATGAGTCTGTCTTGTTTTCTTGGCTGACGTCTCATCGTAGGAGAACGAGCAGCATTTTGCCTTCCACCTCCTCAGGAGATGGCCAGGAAGGCTCTGTGAGCCAAGTGGTCCTGGTCCAGGAGGAAGTCCGCAGTTTCTGGGGTTTTAGGGATGCTTCTGAAGACCACATGCTGGCCTTTTTGGGGGAGCTGGTCCAGTGAAGGGGAGAGGTCAGAGGATGGATCCTGCTGTTGGAGAGAGACTTTCTGAGACTGGAAGAGGGGAGTGGGCTTTGGGAAGTCCCCATTGGGGTGCAGACATCAGATTCCACTTGAACTCTTTGCCTAGGAGGTACATGGACCCCCAAATAGGGTCATTCCAGAGTGCTGGGGGGACTGACCAATCCCGTGTGGCTGCTTTGTGGAAGGGGAGGGTTCCAGCATCAGTTCGGCCCTGAGATCTTGCTTCATTGGAAGTTCCATGAGGGAAGGGAGTCTTGTCTGTTTTATTTTTATTAATTGTATTCTCAGCACCTACCATAGTATTTAGGTCATGGTGGTGCTCAAAATAAAACCCAACTGTTGAATGAATAAGATGGAGCCATACCTTGGGACAGATGGTGCTGATTAGGGCACATTGGGGGCATCACGTGCTCACAGGGGGAAGGGCACAGGCCACGAGCCTCAGGACTTGGTGCGGCACGGAGGAGGATGCCCCAGAAGGACTGAGACAGACTTTCCTGGAAAAACTGGGCCAGGTTCCACGTGATATAGAAAAATTAAAAAACGATAAGAGCATTTATGATGCACTGGACATCGTATTGTTCTAAGTGATTTTCTTGTATTAATTTAATCCTCTCAGTATTTTAAACAAATGAGGGAAGTGAGGCCCGGAGAGGCTAATACCTGTGTAAGGTCACACAGTCAGGCTGTGAACTGCAGGCCCTGTCCCTGCAGAGTGTTGTCTGTCCCAGGGAGCAGTTAAGATGTGACATTTCTTACCCCTGGAGTCAGGAAGCAAAGTCATACCGGTTATACCTGTTCTTCGCTAGTTATGTTTTTAATATATGAACAGAATGTGTAATATTTTATGTAAAAATTTAATATAAAAATAATTCCCACAGAAAGATTAAGGTGAGAAGTAGAGGATCTTTTGTCTAGTAACAGAGTATAACCACTTGGGATGGGCTGTGTCTTGCCTGTGATATAGGTCAAACGTAGCCTGTGTCCTAACCAGTACCTGCTGTGGATCAGAACGCTGTCTTTGCCATGTCTGGTGCGCACCCACGTTTCTGTGTGCAGTATATGCGGGATTATTCCACCCACAGCATGTGATCATTTTACCCATGTATAATGCACATCTGCATCTTCCCTTCAGAAATTTGGGCAAAAAGGTGCTCATTATACACTGCAGAATACAGTAATTCCTGAAGGATAACGTTTGTAATTTACCAGTAGCCCCCACTCATTCAGTACTTACTATGTACCAGAGCTTTATAGGGAAGTAGTATTACCCCCACTTTAGAGATGAAGGAGAGCGAGGTGAAGTGATTTGCCTAAGGCGACTCCAGGCTGTGTCCCAGAGCACGTGCTTCTAACCTCTAATCCTCACACATCTTTTTCCATGTTTTGAAAGTTCTGTATTTCATCAGAAACGTGCATTGTTTGATTATCTGGAAAGGAGTCAGTCATTTCAGGAAGAAGTCTCTAAGAACCATGTAAAGAACCTTCAGCATTTGTGTGCCCTGTTTATAAATATAATAACCAATTACAATTGTAAAAGAACATTATATACATCCATATGTCCCCCACCCTCATAGTACACTGTCAGTTTTCTCTGGGAGGTGGTCTGCTATCTGCAAAGGATCTGTAACTGGTGCTAATGGATTTGGTTGCTGGAACTTTGTCTTTATAAATCCTCCCTAATGGGTTTTAATTTCATTAAATTTCAGCCTAATGGTTACTGAAAGCAGCTTCTCCTTTTCGCCCATTGAGTGAGGGTCCTCATTAAAAAGTCGAGTGTTGTTATGTACCCACTAAAAATAATCTGGGGAAACTGGGTAAGAACAGGTAGTGGAGGATCTGGTGAGACGTTGAGTATCTCTGAGGATCTGCACTGCATTCGTTTGTATAGCCAGTACCTCCCACCCAACCCCAAGTTTCTGCTACTGCTCTTCCTTTATGCACAAGATCTGTGGACTTGAGCATGAGTCCCCTCCTCTGTGCCCTCCACCTCCCCCCTTTGAGAATTCCTCTGCAGCCTGCTAGACAGGGAGAGCTGGTCTTGGCCCTCTGGTCCCAGCACAGTGCAGTAGTTAAGAACAGAGGCTTTGGGATGAGGGGTGTTAGTTGGATTTTCTGCCCTGCTTCTTACCAGCTGCTTAACTTTCTGTGATTTGCTCTCCCTCCTTCATCAGTGAAATGCCTGAGGCCTCTATGGCCTGCAGGAGAAGAGCAGGGGCAGGCTGGCACTCAGTGGGAGAGGGCTACTCTACACAGCTCCTTTTTAAGCATCTCTCTTAAGTCCTGGTTCTTCTCCCCTTGTCCCCCTGAAACCCCTGTCCTCATCCATGTGGGCCCAGGGCTCTGCACTGCCCTGTCCTACCATAAAGTCCTCCAGGCTCCTAAGTGGCCTGCAGTTCCTTTCCTCACCTAAGTGAAATCTCTGTGAGGACCATTTAGGGATACGAGTAAAGCCAGTTATCCTGTATTGGTAGGCCAGACCCTCACGAGAGCTTCTAGGTTGAACTTTTTTTTTAGGTTGAACTTTTGCCTTAGATTGCAAAATCCTGTTTTCAGCTCCAAAATGACCATTAGAGATTCCTTTTATGAGTGCAGCCACCACCTCACTTTAGGCCCTCATCACTTCCCACTGGACTTTTCCAAATAGCGCCTTAGCTGGTCCCTGCTCTCATATATACCATCAGATCTTGCTGCTAGAACTGTCTTATGGGAGCCAGGCTGCCTACAGTTATGACATAGCGCTGACCTGGACGCTAATGGGTAGAAAGTTCTCCATTGCACAAGTGCTGTACATATCAACATGGAAAAGGTCAAGGCTCCAGGTGGGAATGCCAAGGATGTTGGGGGTGTGGTGTAGTGAGTGGCGCTGGGCAGGCTGAGTTCACAGGAAATGCTCTTCTGCCTCATGACCACAGGAATGCATTTAAAAATATGCATGCCATTGTATTTTACAGCTACTGAATTAGAGGAGAAATTCCTAATAATACCTGATGCTCACAAAGAACTGATGAAATCAGTTCAGTTGTACAATACTGTTGCTTTTAAAAAATAGTGGAGACATTTGAGAAAATAATTTTGCAGTGTGTTTCACAAATATTTGTGTTCTTTGACTCAGTGGCCTCACTCTCAGAAATTCAGTTAGCAAACAGAAGTTAAGAAGGTTCTGTGTGGTGATAGTAATAAAATATAAATATATATAAAAGTGAATGTTCACCAATAGAGAAGATGTATAAACAATGGTACATGAACCTTATGCTGGCAGAAAAATAATAGTTATGAAAAAAAATAGAAAAATGTTTACCTTCTGATGCTAGGTGAACCAAATCACAAACTTGTTTAATCCATATTTATAAGTGTGTAAGTACATGTCTGCATATGAGCAAGACTTGCAAGAATGTAAACAAATGAAAACTGACATGGGGCATATGATTGTAGATGATTCTTTGCCTTTTGAATATTTTTCTTATTGTTATAATGTTTGTGCAATAAATACAGTAAGTAAATTTATAAGGCCAATGTAAAGACAACCTCGAGGGCGTGCTCTGTGTTAGGGAAGTTCCAGAAGGAAGGCCCAGCTTCAGCACATCTGCACAGCCCGCCGCAGCCCACGCTGCCTCCCGCTTCCCCAGCAGGCTCCTGGTGCCCACCTCACTTTGTCCGCTTCTCCCCAGCCTCCTGACTTCCCGACACGCTTGCCCCACCATCTGTAATTCTCCAAACATTATCACGCCTTTGTGCTTTCCCCACTGTTTTCTCCATCTAGAAAGTCTATATTCCCTTTTTCTTCTGAGCCCTGACCCACCTTTAGACTAATTCAGAAGCTACCTCTTCTTCCTCCTTGAGGGTTTCCCACATCATTTTTGCCCAAATGACTCAGTCCTGTCCTTGTTGGATAAAAGGCTGGATTCAGTCTGTGCAGCGCTTGGGATGTAAGCTGCTAATCACAAGGGCTGGGTCCCACTTATCTTTCTAAGGTTTAGCTGCTTTCCACAGATTTAGCTGCTAACAGGCCCCACGTGAATGTTCCCTCCTTCCAGTCCGCAAGCCTGCCTGTTCAGTGGGCGCTGACTCCTATCAGAAGGGGGAAGCAGAGCGGGTAGAGGATGACACATCAGATGGTTTATCACAGAGTGATTAGTGTGCAAACTGCTCAATTTGTAATTTTTTCAGGGTGCAATTTGTGATTAAATTGTTACTAATTTTATTAATCAAACAGTGGTATTTCATATTTAAATGACTTTTCCTTTCTCTCTCCCTTCCTTTCTTTAAATAAAATAAGCCCATCAGTCATGATCTGCATTTCCATGGACTTGATGCCAATAGTTGTAGGAGTTCAAGAATGAGACAAATGATGCCTCATGTCTAGTACCTTGTCATGGGCTTTGGCCTGTGTATCTCATTTTGATTCTTGAGAGAACCCTGAGAGTTTCCTCATCAGCATTTAGGAGTCATCTCACCTCGAATGTGGGATTTTGTTTATTTCAGAAAAATAACAACTGGAGAAAACTCAAGTATGGTGCTTCATTCAGTTATCAAATTCAGTAAATATTTTTAAGAATCTTCTACTTGCCTGGGTCTGCTCCAGGCCAGGGACACAGTGGTGAACTGCTGCCTCAGAGATTACTGTGTCGGGGGAATAGACAATAAATAAGTAAACAAATGGTATTTACATAGAGGACACTAGGTGGAGAGTGGCTGATTGAGGGGGGGCAGCAACATGGTGGCCATGCTCAGATAAGGCGGTCAGGAGGGTCTCTCTGCGAAGGAGACAGAGGGTCTGAGCTGTGAATCATGAGAAGGCTCCAGCCCGCAGAGGGAAAGGGATCAGTAACTTCTCCAGGGCCGGAGCTAGTGCTGAGTGTTTAAGGAACAGAGAGGCAGGCTCACAGGTGTACTGTTACCCAGAAAGCCCCCTCAGACACTGGGAGCTATTTTGCCCTTCCCTTGGGGACAGCCTACAACTAATGACTGAGTCATACAGGTATACAAAAGGCCAGTCCCCCTGCTTAACACTCCAGAGACGCCCCATGAGATCAGACTGGAGTTACTAGGCTTCCCTGAAGCTGCAGCCTGGCTTAGATGCTTCTGCTGCCCCATCCTGCTTCTGTCCCTTCATGGCAGGTTTCCCCTGACATCACTCGCTTGCACAAGGCCCCTTGTTTCAGGCTCTGCTTGTAGCACTGAAGATGATCAGACTGTGAGCTCCCTGAGGGCAGGGACCGTGCCTGTCTTGTTCACTTTTAGATGAAAGATTGAAGCAGGGGTATCACATGATTCGATTACTTAAAAATTTCTCCGACTGTTGCTTGTGTTGTGTTTGTGTGTGTGGTGGCTGAGTAGTGGGGGAGAGAGAGGCGGACTGCTTAGGGGCTATTGCAGTCATCCAGGCAAGATATGACTATGGCTGGATCATGTAAATGAAAGCATCTCTCTTAGGCAAAGATTTTTCACCACAATTATACTTACAAAACACCCCTGCCATCAAAAAATTAGCAAGTGACCTTGGGCATATGGATGTTGATGAAAGAATAATGCACTATATTTATAATGGGAGGAATATATAAAAGAGCAAATGCACATTAAGACTCAATCCATATAAGAGCATTCTGTACAGAAATAGAAATGGGTAGTTGGTCTTTAGCTTAATTACTGGAGTTAGGCCCAGGTCCTTGGGGTGGGGGAACTGTAATTTCTAAGATCTGTTTGACTCTGGGATGAAAGTGGCAATTTAAAAATGGCTCTTGTTCTTTCCACTTTTGGCTATTAAATACATCTGATTTGTATCTATTTCTTGGGGGCATTGGGGATTTATGTTCCTTCCTTGAATGCTCTTCAGATTTCTCTCTTCTTGTTAACTCTCAAATCAGGATGTAATAACAGTCTGGCTCCGACTGCTTTAACAAATGCAGCACATGATAAATATAATGATAGTCACACAAGCTAAGGTGACGGGGCTTAGGGAACATGATAACCAAGAGGAAGAAAAATGTTTTAAAGCATTATCCACTCATGCAAATATTTATCTATTGAAAGAGCTGAACAAAGGTAGTACAATAACCAAAAAGGCGATCGTTTATGCCCTGTTGTGACAGCCCATACATTAAGGATGTGAAATCTTTTTTGCAAATGTGCAGTAGTATCTGCTCTTTGCAGGAACTGTGTCAGATGATTCACAGCAGCAGGCCTGAGGAGAGGCAGAGAGGAGGCATCAGGTGCCCTGCTCTGCTTTTTCCTCTTAAAGCTGAGCCAGGCAGGGTGTGGGGGTGGGCCGGCAACTCAGGCTGGTGAGTGGAGGGAGGCTCCTGAGGTTGACTGTGGATCTGAGCTCCCCGCTGGAGGACAAAGGCCCCACAGCTGCGCTCTGATAGTGCAGGGCGACCCTCGGAGCCACCCACCTTTCTGCTCCGTCCCTGAGACTTCTGGGTCAGAACCAGTGTGAGTGCTTCTCTGGGTAGTAAGAGCTCTTTTTTCAGAGTTACAAATCCACAAGGGACACGGCTCAGCAATGGAGGGAATGGAGCTGCTGGCACCATGCTCTAAAGCCAGCCCGGAACATCATCTGAATTCTGTGTTATGGATTTTTAATCACAGGGGAATTACAGATATTTGGAGGAGCATTAAAGCCTGTGCCTTCACACTTTATACCCATCTATTAATTTACTTACTACCCACCCCACTCGGTCTTCAAAGACCAAGATGAATGAGGAGAGGTCCCACCTTCTAGGAGCTCAATCTTTACAAGAATTAGATACACCAGAGAGCCTTTACAAACCACAATTCCAGGCTCCCACCCAGAAGAACTGGATTAGAAGCTCTGTAGGTGGGGCACTGACATTGGCGATTTTGAGAAAGTTCCCAGGTAGTACTGTTTGTAGCCAAGTTTGAGAATTTAGTTTGTTCTAGAGATAAAAATGAGTTTGAGTTTGATCTGACCTTTCATTTGGTCTAGAGAGGTGCAGGGCATTCTTGGAGAACTACAGTCTTTGTTCTCAGGGGTTTACAGTTAAGGGGTTATGGCCCAGATCCTGAGAACCACCCTAGAGATTCACAGTAGGGGTAATATGGCCCTTCTTCCCCCCAAGGGCACTGGAGAGGCATATGGAGGCATTTTTGGTTGACACACTTGTGGGGAGGGTGCTACTGACATCTAGTGGGTAGAGGACAGGGATGTTGCCAAATACCGTATAATGCACAGGACAGTGCCCACATCCAAAACACTAGCTGGCCCCTGATGTCACTTGTGCTGAGGTTGAGAAACCCTGGTGTTGTCTTAAGGGTGGTTCTGATTATAAAGCCAACATGGCAAATAACTTCCATTAGGTAACATTTGTCAGGCACCTAACCACGTTCTAGCTCCATTGTGTGTTACCAAATGTGGATTATTATTTGTTAGGTACTATTGTTTGTTCCCATTAGACAAATAAGAGAATTGAGGCTCAGAGAGAAATAACTTATCTATAGCTATGTACCTAGTAGAGCAAGTGAAGGACTTGGGATTTGAACACGAGTCAAGCTTCCGGCCACAACATTGTACTCGTGCCCAACAGGCTCTATTTTTCTTCTCCTGAGAGTTTTCCAGGCAGAAAAAGGATACATACATACTTGGATTAGTCCTTCTGAAGATTTGTTGTTGAATTTCCTTTGCTCTGCAAAAGATAGCCCCTCTGAGACAGGAGATTAATGGACTTCGGTCATTTTTGTGCCATGTGGCCAAGCTAGGGTCACGGAAGTGCTGAGAGGAACCCCAAAGAGGATGCTGATGGGTGCTTTTGACGCCAGTGGATTCCCACAACACTTGGCAGCTGGCAGACATCCTGCATCGCAGTTTGGGGGAGTGCCCGACCGGCCCGGCTGTGTTTCTGACAACTCTGATCTTCTTAACTCTGAGCATCTGTTACAACGATGCCTCAGCAGGAAAACTCAGTGGGAGAATGTCTGCTCAGGGCATGTGAGCTTCTGATTGACCTCTCAGACGTCCTCTAGAAAGCCCTGGTGTCCCAGGTCCCCTTGCTCACTGGCCCTGTGCAGATGGAGGAGATGAACGAGATCCCCAGCAGAGGTCATCTGCCCTCTCTCTAGTGTCTCTGCACTGGGGTGAGGGCTTTCAGCCAGTTGTGTGTCTACTGCTGGGTCTCACTGTCTCTGACTTAGGCCAGGAGTCATTCTGGGGTTGGAGCAGTGCCTTATCTGGGAGGCCCCTGCAGGCCAGCAGATTATATAGCTTAATCAAAAGCCACATTTTGGTATGGCAGGCTCCCGGCTATGATACTACATTACTACCCAACATCTTCTGGGTTAGAAAAACGGACCCATTTACAGCATGAATATAAAATGTGCATAAGATGGTGATTTTTGGAAGAAAGAAGCCAAGGGAATATAATGCTGGGGTCAGAGGTCCTGGCCCAACTTTAGACAGTGGTGGTGTGAGTGGCCTTGGCCCCCACCTCCTCCCCTCTAAGCTTGCCCCTCCCTCCCTGGCTTGCTTCTCTGAGGGGAATCTTCTGGGTGCTGAGCCCCGTGGGCACATTTTGTGCACTGCACTTCTGGGTCTCATGTCTATAAAAGAATCTTGAAATGAAGTTGACAGCTGAGAATTGAGGTTCTTGGAGGACATTGACTTGGTATGTTAGCCATTTTATTTGGTAGAGATTTTTCATTTTTATTAAGAACACAGGCAGTTGCCAAAGAATTTATAGTCTCAGCTGGGCTGTTGGGTCTGTTCAGCTCTCTCTCCTGTCATTTCCCACAAATTTTTTCTTGAACTTCTCAGTCCTGCCTCCTGACTCAGAGGGCGATTCTGCTTTGGATTTGCAGAAAAGTTAAGGCTATTAATATGAATTCCCTCAAGTTTTCTCCTTTTGATAGCCATTAGTGCTATTTGCTAAATAGCTCCATTTTTTCTCCCTTCAAACCTATGGCAGGCTTATACTTCGTGGTCCTTCTTTTGGTGGGGTGAATGCTATGACTAATTGAGTTTGACAATGAGTTATAAGCAGAAAAAATGTGTATCACTTCCAGGTGACATTGAATTGCTGGTATGAGTTTCCCCAGAGCTGGACGTCCCTGTGGCAGGGTGGAAACATTTGGGGTGGTGGCTATTCTGTCAGCTTGGGTTCCTCAGTGAACCCTGTTCCTAGGTGGAGACAGGATGAGCTGCACACAAACATCCTTTTGTTAAAAGCCACTGCAACTTTGGTTTTGCTAGTCAACAAGATGTAACTTGATTAATATCCTGTCCCGGTGCCCAACAGATACGCTGCAGCCACACCCACCCTTTGCCTTCCAGCCTTTATCAGAGGAAAAGCTATCTCTCCATCTCTCCTAATCTTTACAACTACTTCTGATTAAAGTCCTCCAGTGGCTTCCGAATCTTAAAGGAAGAACAAAACAAAATCCTTTGTCAAGGTCTACATGCCTCCGCAGGGTCTGGTCCCTCTCTGCCTCTTCAGACTCATCCCACACCCGACTCTTCCTCAGGTCTTCTAATTCAGCCACATTCACACCTCTCACTTCCTCTTATATGTGGTGTTTCCTCTCACCACAGGGCCTTTGAACATGCTTTGAACCCCTTTTTTTTCTGGCCAGAAATGTCCTCCTCACCTCTGGTTGATTTTTCTTAGAGCTAGCATGAATTCCTCAGAGACAGCTTTATCGACCTTCCTGATTATGTTACAACTGCCTTTAGAAGTTACAATACCATGTTTTTCCATTTTATAGTGCTTGCTTCAATTGCAGCATTATAATTTATTGGTGTGATGTTTTGATTACCGTTACGGCTGATGACATGTCATTGTCATTCACCACCACGCCCCCCAGTGATTGGCGCTGTACACTCTGCAGCAGTCACTCAGTGAGAGCTCGTTGAGTGTAGGAGTGAGCACATGTAGCCATGCTGCCCACTTTTGTAAGCACTGGCCACATGTGACTATTAAAATTGAAATTAATTTAAAAATATTAAGAATTCAGTTCCATAATTACACTAGCCTATCTCAAGTGCTAATTAGCCATATGAGGTTAGCGGATGCCATATTAGAAGGTAGAAACCAGAAGATTTCCATTATGACAGAAGACTCTGTGGGATCCTGCTGGCAGGATGACGTCCGAGTGTCCCTGCGCAGCCTGCAGTGCCCCCCGGGATCTTGTTCTGTCAAGCTCTCCAGTCTCTTTGCATCCGCAGCGATGCAGCCACAGGCAGACACCCCTCTAAACACGGTCCATGCACGCACTCTTCCTCAGGGGTCTGTGGCTTTTCAGCCTCCACCTCTTTCTGCCTGAGATGTCCTCCCTCACCTGTGCCTGAATTGCCATCCCACCCAGCACCTGTCATCCCTTAAGCCCCACCTCAAGGATGTCCCCTTCTGGGAAACATTTGCTGAGTCCAGACTGAACTGGTCAGTGCTTCTTCCTCTGGCCTCCAAGCCGCCCCCTGTCCACTCCTGTTTGCCTGGCTCAGAGGGGACTGCAACCATTTGCTCAGACATCTCCGTTGCTGTGTGTGCCCCTCAAGGGCAAGGCCTGGGTCCTGGTCTGCTCAGTCTCCCTAGTGCACCGCACAGAGCTAGCGGCGCTGTGGACATAGTGAAGGTTTGTTAAATGATAAATGAGTAGATGAATGAAACTCACAAGTGTTTCTTTCCTAGTACAACAGTGTAAAGAAAGGGAACTGTGCTACTGAGTAGGGCTAGTGAGGGGGTTCTCCCTGCAGCCCTCTCCCCTTGCCCGGTCCTGTCCCAAGTCTTTTATTTCATGTGAGACAAGCTTTCAGAGTCAGGAATCACCAGGAACTTGGCAGAGTCAGGATAGGGCACCTCCGAAATTCTAGAGACTGGAAGGCTTGGCGGAGTGGAGCTGCTTCTTGAGGGAAGTGGGGAGTCTCATGAGTTGGAAGGAAAGGTGGCCGGCACCTTGATAAGATTCCCCAAATCAAGCCACATGCCAAGGTACTAGAACTGGGGTTGCCTGGGAGTCTGAAAGTGCTAACTGCTGTGAACTATGAACTTGGCTGTACTTGGTTAGTGAAGTGCAGAGGCAACTGTCGCTGCAGTCGTAGCACACCTGCCTTCACCTCACCTGCAGTGATGGAACTTGGAGGGCAAGACTGCATCTTACTCTGTCCAGGGTCCCAGCGGGCTGATCAGTGTCTACAGAGCTCAGAAGGTAGTGGCTAAAAGAACTTCTCAGGCTGAGCTAACCACCCTTACTGGTGATATTAGTGCCTGATAAGAGACGTGCTTTCTGCAGTGGGAATAATATAATTTTGGACAAGAAAGATATTTGTTTTCTTTTTGTTTTTGTATCAGACCTTTGCTTAGTTATGTCCAAAGGGTCCTGCATGTCCTTTAAAGGTGGAGTTAAGGCCTTTATTGTGTAAAATAGGACCTTCTTGGTCTTTGTCCTACTCTCCTTTGGCAGTTGACCCTGGAGGACCCATGCCTACAGAGTTCTTTTGGTAAACAGGAGATTTCACCTGATCCTCATTAAGACAGACTTGGAGTCGGGAAGAAGGAAGAAATGATGCAGAGGAGAGAACCCTGTAAGCCTGGAGGTGCAGAAGCAATAAAGAGGAGAGAGCTCGAGGGATGAATGTGAAGGACCAGATGCGTGACCTCAGTTAGACAAGTTGAAGAGGACACCAGTGATTGTGTCTGGGTCTCTGTGACTGGTCACTCAGCAATGGCCATGTGACAGACACTGGGCCCCCGTTACGGGTGCAGCATGGGCCCAGCTGAACCTGAATAGATTCAGAGACTCTTGGGCCCTCCCAGCTGGTGAGGCTGGAAGTCCCCTCAGCATTTATTCGGAGCTGATTTGCAGGGTGGGAGGAGGACCTTTAAGAAGGGTATTTGGGCATGGTTCCCTGAGGACAGAGATGGATAGAAATGGAGAAGACAGCAAGAAGTCTGTTACTCACATTGGCCCTGGAGGAGAAGACTAAGGTCTGTGTACATGCCTGTGTGGGTATGTATGTACATGTGTATGTATATACGTGTGTGTAGGCTACAGGTCAGAGCTGGAGGAATTGTTTCCTTTATCCATGGGACATAAATGGTGTCATTTCTGACTTCAAGTTTGACTCAGCATGGGGAGAGAAGCATCGTTGCTTCTTCATGAGGCAAGTTTGGGTTCTGAAGGGGCTGTGCCTTTGAAGGCTGGGGTGGACTGAAATGAGTAAAACAATTCACCCTAAGCCAGTGCAGTGTTTATGAACGTTCCTCATTTATACCCACAGGCTGGTAAGGCCTGCTGCTGTTGAGGCACACATACTTTATCCCACTCGATTCTTATAATCTGATGAAGCAAGCATTATTAACCAAATTTTATAGATGAGTAAAGGCTAGTGACTTGCTCAAGTGACACTGTTAATAAATAGTAATCTCAAGAACACGCTCTTATCCACTTCTCCAACATTGTCTTCCAAATACAGATGACACCCCCACCTGGGTT
Organism: Trachops cirrhosus; assembly: GCA_028533065.1. Taxonomy (NCBI): domain Eukaryota; kingdom Metazoa; phylum Chordata; class Mammalia; order Chiroptera; family Phyllostomidae; genus Trachops; species Trachops cirrhosus. The sequence continues at coordinate 28,198,490 of CM052546.1, read as the reverse complement.
ATTGGGGAGGCTGAGGTTCCCTCTTAAAATAGAAGTCATGGACAACAACCATATCCTCTTAAGGCCTTTGGTCTTTTCTGGAGGATTTTAGGCTATAAAAGTTATGTCCTTACACAGAGGGACATTTCTAGCATTCTCTGGGGAGATACCCAAGGACACGCTGGGGAATGCCTCTGGGGTAGAAGGGCCCCTGTAGTCCCAAGGAAGGGGGACCTCGCTGAGTGACTGCAGTGATGCTTTCCTGTGGAGCTGCACGGCACTTGACAGTTTCCAGAGCATTTCCTTTTATATCAATTAATTTGAAACTTCACAGAAGACTCTGTGAGGCAAAAACTTATATGCCCATCCTGCAGATGGGGAGTGAGGCCCAGAGAACTTCAAAGACTTGCCCAAGACCCCTGGCTAGGAAGTGTCAGAATCAGGCCAGAAGTCTCCTGACACCCCCTTCATGATTCCTTCCTGTTTCCCAGGTGGTCCCTGTGCCATGGTGGGATGACTGTGTTTCACCTCACGGAGGTTGCTGCTGTGACTGAGCCAGCCAGGGGACCAGGCGTGAGGGCGGCGCCTGAAGAGAGGCAGATGTGCAAGTGAGGGACAGGGTGCAGAGCACAGTACCAGCCCCAGGCCGCACCCGCATCATTCAGACCGGTGCGCTGCGCATGTACTTAGGCCGATTCTCTGCCCGGGTTTCCCCAACTGTCAGCATGGGCAGCTGGCTTCGCCAGATGCTCCATGAGAAACAGAGTTCTGTGGTTAAGTAATACATACCGTCCCCTTCTTTCAGAGTAGCAAAGCATATTAAAGGCTTTAGAATGTCTTTAAACAAAGAGATATATTTGACTTATTTGAACACAAAACCTTTTCTTAAGAGTCATGCTTATTAGCAGCCCATGAAACTGCCAAGAACAACTCATTTGCTTTAATCACTAAATTAATGGTTTGCTTGAATATCATGTGGGCAGAGCATTAGGAGTTTTTTGTGGTTTTGTATTTCATCCTGAAGTTTCACATAGCAGGTGTAAAAGGCAGCGTATTTGTAAATAGGCCCTGGTGCTAGTCACTTCATATCTCAATGACCTAGGATTAGATTGTGTCCAGGCAAGCATGCTCAAATTCGTAGATTAAAACTGAAATCTCATTATAATATTAATGTCTTTTTAATATTGGGTGTTTTCACTGGTAAATCACAGTAGAATAAATGTCAAGGAAGACTGTGAGTCTGTCCGCTGTCACCTGATGACACACAGCTTGGGAGGAGGGACCCACCGGAGACCTGTGAGTGAGCGGGGCTGACATTTTGTGCAGGTCGTTCATTATCGTCCTACTTCTGGGTTGCAGCAGACACTTGACATTCATGATGGATACTTCCTGAGACCTTTATGACTCCCCTAATTGGCAAATTCCACTAGAGTAAATGATTCCCCTCGTAAAACCTTTTAATTCTGACCAGAACCGTCACAATCTTGGAGTGTTTCACTTTCTCTTCTCATTCATCACCGTGGCCACCTTGTACCTGGTGGTTGACAGCGAGAGGGAGCATGCGGCTGTGAGGTGGTCGCCAGACTTCTGGACCAGCTGACTGATCTCCTTTCAGGGATGGTTTTGCTGAGATATTTGGATTCATGTTTCAGAAAACGGTGAATGTTTGCATGTCAGGGGCTGCTGGATTGCTCCTGAATAGCCAACACTGCAGATGTGAGTCTGCAGGTGCTGAGCATCTCCTGCTCCTTGGGTTTTCAAAGACATTTCGCCTTTCACCCTGTGTTGGGAGGCAGGGGCGTGTTCTGGCTTGGTGGAGGGAGGACATGCTCCTGGCTCTGGGAGCTCAAGCTCATCTTTACCATTGCCTGTCCCCCGTCCCTATCCCAGTAGCTGGGTTTGTTTGAACTTCAAGGTCATGAATATGTCAGCAGCTTCAGGAAGGGGTTGCGGTGCTTTGTTAAAAAGCCTCGCTGAGCTCTTGGGATCGGCTGAAAAATGAGTTCCCCGTACTTCAGACTGTAGCCTGACTCTTCCTCTCCTGTCACTGTATACTTCTGAGTGTTTATCCAAGGCCACTTTTCCCATGCTTTATCAATTTTATATCTGGGACTCAGAGTCTTTAAAAAAAGCTGCTTTTCTCAGAATTTTGAATTATTATTAAAAGTAGAAGGGCAGGAAGATTTTATCAAACTTAGACACTATCTCTAGATGAGCTGTGCAGATGTATATGGGTTGTTGAATGGTTTGTTCAACCATGATTTGAACAAACCATTCAACAACCCATGTACGGTTCATTCCACACCAGTTAAGATGGTCGGACAAGAGGAGAAGTGCCCAGAGGTTGTTTTGGGGCATTGAAAATATCCCCAGTACTGGCCCTGTGGGATGGCTGAGCGGGGAAACCCTGAATGACTGATGGGTCATCTTGCTCATGTGGAAAGCACATTGATGTTTAAGCACATTTTTGGAGCTCTGCAGTTTTCATCCGGATGGATGATGTCACCTAATCTGAGAGCAGATTCTAATGACTCCTTAGTACATCTGGATTGGAACTATAACTGAGTTTTGCTTCTTAGGACCTCAGTCTGGCTAGCTGCTGTGGGCCTGAGGGCTACTGGGTGCCAGTGGCCATTAACACATCTTGAGGTTGATTAAGGCGGTGGGACAAGCTTGCTCTTGTGGGAGTCAGCTGGAGCTTTCTCCTGTGGACTCTCATAAGCTGGGGAGTGAAATTCCTCTAAGCCTCCTGGAACCACAATCCACAAAGCCTCTAGTACACTGAGACATTTTCTGCACAATGAGTCCCTGGGCACATGGAGGAAGCGCAATACATGCTATTGAAAATCCTGAGTAATATGTTTCTCATGCAAACTTGTGAACTGACTTACTCACTGATGGGAACACTAACTGTGACATTGGCCCTGTCAGTGGTTTGGAGGCTGAAATCCCCTCTTTGGTTCTCGAGGCTCAAAGCCTATTCATGGAAGGACTGTCATAATATCTCTCTTGTGGTTGGCTGGAGGGTCCAGGCAAGGGGGTTAGTGAGAAGGGCTCTGAGCGGTTAAGTTGGGTAATTGGTATTGTTACTGTCACCTTGTGGGAACATCAAATATGCAGGAGCAAAAAGCTAAGCCAGCAGCCCTGCAAGGTGAGAAGCCCAGAAGAGGTGGGGAAGCTTACCTTCTTGACTTCGTATTTAATGGCGAGTTTGATCCGGCTCAGACTTGGACGGTGGTGGTCGGACCAGACTTGGAAGTTCACATCACCATTTAAAATCGCTTCCACCTCTTCTGTGTCTCGGCATAGATCCAGCACGCCCACCACAAAATCCTTGCATTGCATAGATAACTTCCTGTAATCGTTCTAACAGAATAAAGAGAAATCAGGGGTGTGTCACACTGAGTCCCACAGATCGGCTTGCCCAGCACAGCAGCAGCTGCGCACAAAGGGTGAGCTGATGGGGAGCATTAGAACCAGGGAATGTGCTGGATCCAGAAGGCAGGGCAGTTTCTCTTGACACAACAGCCTAGAGAGCATCTTCTCTAGGCCAGGATTTGTCAAGGTGTGCTTCACTGGGCCACCGGCATCAGAGTCACCCTAGGCCTGCTAAAACTGCAGCCACTGGGCCCTGTTGCAGCCTTATCAAGTCAGAATTCCTGGTGATGAGGCCCAGGAATCTTGTCTTTTAACCTTGTTCTGTAAGTGTTTCGTTTGCCTGCCAAGGCCCATTCTGGGCTCTTTCAAAGCAGCAGCTTTCTGTGCCCAGCTCTGAGAGAGGAGTAGTAAGGAAGTGAACTTCTAAGGCCATTGGAACCAAGACTTCCCTCATTCACCATCAGTCTATATTGCTAGCTGCTGTTCACAGGAAGTTTACTGGAATGATATGGCTAATGTGCTAAATTGGAAGCACACAGGTGTGCTTTCTTTTTATATGCTGGAAAGCCTGCTTGGAAATTATAAATTTAAAAACCAAATGTAATTTAAACCTATCAGGATTCTTTCTTACCACAAATCCTTTTGTAGGGCAAGTCATGGCTCCTTAAATTACTTGCCTGTTGGGTAAACATTTTTAGACCTTGAGCTTTTTTTTTTTTTTTTTTTAATAAGTTGCCTCTTGCGTGCTCTCTTCTCTTCCCTAGACATTTTGAAATTGTCTTTGAGAGGCTGACTTCCTTTCCTAGTGACATGCCAACTTCTCTCTCCCCCAGGTAGACCGCTTCAGTTCCAGATAATGATGCACAATGCGATGGACAAAAGAATGTTTCATGTCACCCTCATACCACTGATCCCCCCACATATTTTCCCTAGAGGCTTCCTTGTTGGTTTCTTAATTGAAACCAGTCTATTCAGAGTCTATTCAGAAAGGACTCAACAGACAAAAGTCACTTTCAGTGCTAATCAATGTCAGCAGCCCTCGACTGGTAAATGATAGCTGATAAACAGGAGTGCAGTTGTTTTTCCAGAACCTGGATTCCTCAGTAAATAGGAGGGAACTAGGCAAACGGCAGAAGCTCAGCCATTTTTCTGAGTTAACGATTCTTGTTTCCTTCTAGCACTGCTGCATTAAAATGTCACTTCGCATTAGAGAAAGGTGTTTGTTAGCTAGGGGAAGGAAAAGGATCAAGAAATTTTCAGACAAGAGTGTCTCTCCATGTATATATGTATATGTATGTGTGTGTGTATATATGTATATATATACATGCAAATATATATACATACCATAGGGAAAAGAAGGGGAATACTGTGTAGAAAGATGACTGCTCAGCTCAGGCAGATTGTTTGTCATGGAGAAAAATTCAGGGAAGATACTTGGGAGTGTTCTGGGTTTTGGCACGTAGTCCAGAGAGCTGGCTGGTGACATGAAGAGCTGTGTTCTGTGTTCTTTCATTTCTAACACTCCTCCCTCCCTCCCTCCCTGACAGCCTGTTTGTACTAGGCCATGAAAAATTGACAATGAACAAGGCAAATGCGGTCACTGGGTAGTGTGGGGTAGTACCTGGGTAGTACAGGAGGCTAAGGATCCACTCTCAGGATCACATGAGAGTAATGCTAAGTAAAGCTCGCTCAGCGCTTGTCCCAGCTAAGATAATCTGAGAGAGCTGATGAGCCAGAGGTGGGAAGCTCAGGAAATGGACAAGAAGGGTCGCTTCATCACATGGACCCATTCAGCTCTGGCAGTCCTGCTGCTGCAACTCAGTTTCTCTGAATCTCCAGCCCCAACCCCATCAACTTGTCATTTTCTCAATAACAAGGGGTCTCTGAATATTATTGCCTATTCCTGGTAAAACACAAACTTCCCTATTAACTAGACAAGACCTCATCTCTTGGTGGAAACTCCAACCTACAGCTGAATTCGTGGATGGATACAGAAAAGAAGTGGAAAGGGCTTGACCCAGGCCTTGATCCAAGCTCCCTATTCGAGGAGCAAGTCAGGCTCTACTGCCCCAGAGCCTCGACACATTTCTGGGTTCGGCGAAGTTCAGAATCTGGGGCTCCATTTCCTTAGGGACTCTCACTTCCTTTTCAGCTAGTTGGCCAGTGTGTGGGGAGACACACCAGAGTAAGTAGCTAAATTTCTGCCTACTGCATTAGACACTCAGGCTGAAAGGCGGCAAGTCTGGTGTCTGCCTATGGCTGGAATTGACAGAGAGAACCTGATAGTTGCCTGGCCCAGGCTTATCAGAATTCAGAACATCCTGGGGGATTATGATGGTTTATGATTTCTGGATTATCTCTCAGCTCAGTGAGCCTCCAAGCCATACTCTTCAACTTTAGTTAAGACATACACTCAAGGCATTGTAAGTGTCCTCTTAAAAACAGTATTTCTGCAACCTGAACTCGGTCACTCCCAATGTGTGACAGATGTTCTACCTGCATTGTCTCACTCGTCCTTGCAAAAACCTTGCAAAAGAAGGACTATCAGCATTTCCAATTCACAAATGAGGAAACTGAGACTCAGGGACAAACTGACAGGCCAAATCCACTTTTCCTTATGCAGCTGCCCCCATTATTGATGGGGGATATGTTCCACGTGGATGCCACCCAGTGGATGCCTGAAACCGTGGATCTCACCAAATCCTATATATACTGTGTTTTTCCCCTATGTACCCACACCTATGATAATTTTTTTAAGTTAAGCACAGTGAGAGATTAAAAACAATAATAATGAAATAGAACAATTACAGTATACTGTAATAAATATGTGAATGTGGCATTATTAAGTACAGTAAGGGTGACGTGAACACAAGCCCTGAGATACTATGACAGTCGATCTGATAACCGAGATGACTGCTGAGTGACTACTGGTGGGTAGTATATACATTGTGGATACGCTTGGCAAAGGGATGACTCACGTCCCAGATGGGACCGCATGGCATGGTGGGAGATTTCAGCACACTACTCAGCATAGCATGCAATTTAAAACTTACTGTTTATTTCTGGAGTTTTCATTTAGTGTTTTTGAACCATAGTTGATCGTGGGTAACTTGAAACCATGGTAACTGAAGTCCCAGATAAGAGGGCACTACCACATCAGTCACTCACTTGTCTCTCACCTTCCCTGAAGGGTTTAGCTCCCGCCTCACTGCCACTCTCCCAGAATTACTGCTGCTCTTATTTATGGCGCTTTCAGTATCTAGGAAGATGACCCTCCCATTGCCCTGCTTTTTCTTTTCCTCAATAAAATCTTTTCTAATGACCCACCCTCAACTCTATCTCTGCCACTCATTCTCTTAGGTCTTTCTAACAGATCCAGGATCCCAAGGAAGATCAAGTCTTCCTCTGTGATCACCACCTCCTGTATGTCCAGCTCACTGCCTCTGAGACCCGAACTCGAACAACCCTTTGATCTGCCAGACCTGCAGGCCATTGGCCATACTACCTTTACTCTGGTTTTCATTCCTTAGGCCTCTGTTTCCCTTCTCGCAGAACTTATATTTTATGGGGAATCGTTACAGTCATCCATGCACATTTTATGACTCTCTCTCCCTCCTCTTATTTCATCCTCCTCCTGGGTAAAAGCCTGACCTCGGTCAAGTCTAACTTTAAACTGCTCTGCTCCTGCCTCCACACAGGGAATGTGGCAGGAGAATACACCACTGCGCTCCCCAGGCACGCGGCGCAGTCACTGACTGCGACCTCTGGTGGGCTTCAGTGCCCCTGAGTGACGTACTCCCTTTCTCCTAAACAACGTGTTGTAGCTCTCCCTTTCCTTAGTCTTCTAATACCGCCTCGCTCTCCTAACTCTCAGACAAAAACCTTGTTTCCTGTTTTACTTGGAAAATAGAAGTCAGCAGCAGAGAAGTGCCACATGCTCACACCATCACACATTCTCCCGTCATGCATCTGTGTTCATGGACTCTCTGCCCCTTTCTCACTGTGGATGAGCTGCCCCCGCTTCTATCTAAGGTCAGCTCCTTCACTCATGTGCTGGGTATCACTGTACCTACTCGAGGGTGTGGCTTCAGCAATTTTCTTTTTTCTCTCCTGCATTGTCAGGTTATGAATCTGACAATGCAGGAGAGAAAATAGAGAAAAATGGTGTGTATACACACACACACACACACACACACACACACACACTTTCACGAGTTCTACTTTTGACTTTGGTCCAAACCACTGTCATCTCGTACTTGGACTAGCCCCAGAGACTCCTAACTGGTCTCCCTGATTCTGTCCTGATCCTGTACAGTGTGTTCTCAATACAGCAGTTAAAGAGATCCTTTACAAGGTAGTTAGATCATGGCACTGCTCTGCTCCAACTCTTCGGGGCTCCCCATGCACTCAAAGTGCAGAGTTGTACTGTCCTCTATGGACACACATTGTCTAGCCTCTCCATTCCGTCTCTGATTTTATTTCTGATCGTCCTCTTCCTCCCTGTCTGCTCCAGCACTCTGACCCTCTGATTCTTCAGACACACTTGGCACGGACCACGTCTGTGCACTGGTTATTCTCTGTGCTTGGAGTGCTCTTTCCCCGGTGTCTACACGAACAACTCTCTCAGCTCCTTCAGATCTTTGCTCACATGTCACTTTGAATGTATTGAACTGTTTTTGATATTCTTCTATCATCTCTTGCTTGTGCTCTGCTCACCACAGAGATTCTTTGAATTTCACCTGGTTCAGAGTTTCTCCCCTTTCCCTTTGCTGCATAAATTTCACAAACTCATTTATTATTGAAGTGAATCTCTGGCTTCAACACAGAGGATAAACCAAAGCCATTTAATGTTGATACTTAACATTTAGTATTGATACTTTTGAATTTTTGGTGCTGAAGCTATTGTTTTGACACTAATTTCAGGAAAATATTAGTTTGCTTGACTTTGGTTGAAAACCCCAACTCTCAAACATTTTCAAAGCTACTGTCAAACTTAAATTAGAAAAGAGAAAGAAGCTTATTACTTTCATTGGTCAAAAGTTTAATTTCTCAGACTGACGCTGTGGAAACACCCACACAATACAGGATAATTAACACTCATTCCTCATCGGACACCTTAGATATTAGATGCACAAAGAGTGTGGGCCTCAGAGCCACCCCCCTCGCCTCCCTTCAGAGACCCAGTTGCGGAGGAGGCGTGTGCACTGAAAGCTCCCACTGAAGTAGGGACGGAGCTAAATTACTGTGTGTGCGTGCTGTAAGCTGGGAGGTGGTCTGTGTTTGACATTTAGGCTGAGTTTGTTTCAGAAATGATTACAGCAACAGTTTACAGTAAAAGTGTTCTAAGCATTTTAGTATTTCATTAAATGGTCACAATTACCCTATAAAGCTCATAGTGTTGTTATTCCTAAATAATAGGACTGAGAACTGACTATTGGATTTAGCAACTTGGACGCCATTGGTCACCTTGATGGGAATGCATTTGGGAGAGTCAGGGCAGGACCGGTGAGGATTAGAGTTTGGGAAGAGAGAGAATTGGAGCCAGTTCTATAGATGGCACTTTTGAGGAGCTGCATTGCAAAAGAGAGCAGAGAAATGGATCAGTAACTGATTGGAGGAGTAGAGTCAGGAAAAGCTTTCTTTTTTCCCCTCTCATCCTTTTTCCTTCCCTTCCTCCCTCCCTTCTTTCTCCTGATGGTAGAAACCATAATATTTTATATTTGATGGGAATTTTTTAGTAGATAGTTATGTTGATCCTTGTATATGATGTCAGTAGATTATTATATTAATTCAGTAGTTCAGTAGCATGTGACAGACAGTTGGATTAGTTTGTATATATAGGAATGAACTCAGACAGAATAACATATGGTTTACCCATAGTAGCAGGAAGGTCAGCTCTGTGGCTGAGGATGCTAGCATTGGTGGCAGGACTCTACAGACATTTTCTTTCTGTTGCTTCAATTTTTTTTTTAGTGAAATAGGAAGAAAAATTATCAGCTGAGAGTCAGAGTTGGGTAGGAGGTGATAGAAATTTGAGGAGAGGAGGTCTGAAATTGTTTTCAGGAGAATTTTAAGAGTGAATAGATTGGGAAGCCAGTATATGATCGCTGAGAACAATAAAGGTCCATTTAAGGTTCGTGGTCAGAAATTTAAAATGGGACTAGGTGCTATGGTTGACATTTTCTAACCACGTTCACCTTCCTGGGGACCGGCATGGAGGAGGTAGAGAAAAAGATTTTACCAAGATTGTATTTTTGCCAAAGAAGACAACAAATCAAGAGAGGGGCCGAGGAACTGAGATGTATGTGATGGAGATTGTAACGCTAGTCCATGGGATCGAAGCTGGTATGGAGGGAGATGGGACTTCCAGGGGAGAAAGAGAGTGGAAAGATGGGTAGAAAACAAGAGCCAACTATATGTTGTCTACAAGAAATCCACTTTAAATGTAAAGTTGGAAATTGCTTCCAAAGCTAAACATACTCTTACTATATGATCCAGCAGTCATGGTCCATGGTATTAACCCAAAAGGAGTAAAAAACTGTGTCCACACAAAAACCTTCACATGGATGTTTGTAGCAGCTGTATTCGTAATTGCCAAAACTTCCAGGTAAGCAACGTGTCCTTTGGTAGATGAGTGGATACATAAACTGTGGTCCATCCAGACAGTGGAATATTATTCACTGTTAAAAAGAAACGAGCTACCAAGCCATGAAAAGACATGGGGGAAGCTTTCATGCATATTTCTAAGTGAAAGAAGCCAACTGGAAAGGCTACGTGCTGTATGATTCCAAATATATGACACTCTGGAGAAGACAAACTATGTGGAGACAGTAAAAAGATCAGAGGTTGCCAGGGGTTAAGTGGGGAGGGAGGAAGGAATAGGTGGGGCACTGGGGATTTCTAGGGCAGTGGAACTACTCGGTGTGATACTATGGTGGTAGATATGTGTCGTTTATACGTTTCTCCAAACCCAGATACACTGCCAAGAGTGAACCTGAAGATAAGTAATGGACTTTGGGTGACCATGGTGTGTCAGTGTCAGTTCATCAGTTGTAATAAAGGTGCCACTCTGTGGGGTGGGGGCTGTTGGTCATGGGAGAGGCCGTGATAGGGGGTATATGGCAACTCTGTACCTTCTGCTCAACATTGGTGTGAACCTAAAACTGTCTACAGATTAAGTTTATTTTTAAAAGAAGATAGTTAAATATTGATTTGGAGGGTAGACCCTGGGGAGAGTCAAAAGACTGAGAGTTCAGATATTAGAGGGAGGTGGAAAATTCCAGCAAGTCGTCAGGGAGTAGTATGCAGTATGGGGTCATAGAGAGTTCGCCTTGAGCACGACAGTTAGGGTCAAGCAGGCTTGCGGTGACTGAAGTAAGACCAGTGGAGAGGGCTTCATTAAAGTGGGGCCAGGGTGTTCAAAGGATGACCCGTGTGTATATTAGAGTGCCAAGGATTCAAACAGCAGGGACCGAACCCATGGAGAAATGAGTGACTGCTGTTGCAGACTGCAGTGATGAGGGTTAACGGGTACCATAGCTGGATGAAATAGGATTCGAGCCGAGTACTGTTGTGAGGTGAGCAAGAGAAAGGTCCGAGAGAGAAGGTAAAGAGCCACAGGAGAGGTACAGACCCCACTCCCAGGCCCAGCGCTGGGAGGACTCTGGGAGCAAACCCGCCCCCTTGAGAGGGCTGCCGGGGAATGGTGGCCTTCGGGGAGCCAGTCTTCACGAAGAGGGAGAAGGGGATGCATGTCTAAGAGGAGGGACAACCATGGGATTTTGCTGAGGAGGAAGTCTGACCTACAGATGGTGAAGTGGTGAAGTGCCAGGGTATCTGGAGATGAAGGAAGGAGGCGTGAGGATGGAGCAGGGATATGAGGAGTCTTGTGGAGATCGATTGTAGGTGCTGAGGGGGACTTGGGAGACTGATGTTGATGACATGAAGAGGGGTTAAAACACTTGAGTTACCTTGTGAGGAGTCAGTGAGGCAAAGAAGCTGAAGTGCATAGATAGCACAGTGCTGGGCACACAGGTCATGCTCAGCAACTTTTGGTAAGAAAGGAATTTAAAGCCACACCCTGCTTTCCAGCACTCCCTTCTTGCATGTCCCCCACTCAGTTGATGGATGACAAAACAGAATGATAAAATTTAACACACATGGCTGAGTCCTTATTAATTATAACTGGAATCACTGAAATAATTAGTGGGTGTCAGCTGCTGGGTAGGAACCTGAGCCTGGTGCTCATTACTGCAGATGAAAATTGAAAAGCTTCAATCCACGTTTTAGCTTGCATGCCTACACTTCATTGTTTCATTAACTTTGACCATATCAGTAAGCTCATACCCCAAAGTATCATAAAGGGCATTTAATATCCCTCAGCATTCAGTCTCCACTTAGGAAAGCAGATCCAAGGAAGGGGATTTGGGTTCAGTGCATGTGTCAGATAGCCAGCATTTCCTGCCTTGGCTTTCCCGGGGGATTTAGACAGCTCAGCTCTTGAGAATTCAGGGTTCTGCCCCAAAAGTGGGACAGGATAGGGCTGGCTCCCTCCTCTCAGAGGCCCAACTCTCTATCTCTGCCATGGTCACCCACTGCCTCATTGAGTTCATTATTTGCTCTCTGCAGGATGCCTTTCTTTATTCTTCCCAAACTTCCTGCATTTCCCAGTGGGGTTTCTGTCCTAAGTGTTTCAGGATTTGGGAAGGATGATTGTATTCAAGCCATTAGTGGTCTTGGAAGTGTTCAGCGCAGGCCTGATCAGGCTTTACATAGGAGGGATGACTGGGCAGTTCCTGCTTGGGCTCTAGAATAGCAGTGTCTGGGTTCAAATCGCAGCTCTGCTTCACACTGGCTGCGTGATTTTGAGTGTATAACTTAATCTCTCTGTGTGTTCTCATCTGTATAACGAGGATGATAACACTACTTTATAGGACTGTTGCAAGGAGTAAACTAAATGAGTAAACCCATTTCAGTCACTTGACACAGTGTGACAGGTATTAGCCAATGTTATGAAACCTGTGGCTTATAGGTTAGCAGAGGGCATACACATGGAGATTTCTCTCTTTTAGGGTGTGGGTCTTCCAGTGCCTTTTTAACAGAGCTGACTCAGCCCTCGTTGGATTCAGTTCCACAGCTTTGCCCTGAGTTGGTCCTCAAAGGTGCAGGCCACAAGGCAGGGCAGAAGCTGGAGCACGGGGCTGGCGCAGAGGCCTCATTCATTCACAGCGCAGGTGCAGGCCCCTGCCGGAGCCGGGCCTGAACCTGCAGGTGACCGCTCTGCCTTTCCGGGCCAGGCAGGGTCAGCAGTGCTCTGTCGATACTTCGGTTTCCACCCTGCTTTTCCGTTTACCTCATTGGCAGCTACTAACATTGTAAGGGGCTCCTTAATCCATCACCATGACATCGTGAAGTCCAGAAGTAATGGATTGCTCTGCTTGTTGATTTTGTAACAAGTCCTTTTTGATGGATTCGGAGGCTTAGCTAAAGAGGATAGAGGCTGTCTTCCAAGGAAACAGAAGAGCAACTCCAGTATTTTACTCACTAGCTCAGCAAATGTATTTGCGCACCCGCTGTGTGCCAGGCCTCCAGGCCCTGTGTGGGGATATGGACCTAAATAAAACAGTCTGTGTCCTTGAGGAACTCAGGGTCCTTCTAGACAGAATGGTCAGTAACTAGGGGAGGCCAATAAGTTGACATAGTGCCTTGGAGCATGCCACGCTGCTACAGATGTGGGGGACTTGCAAGAGGAGGCAGAGTATAAATTGAGACTTGAGGATGAGTAAAGCTAGCAGGGGTGAGACAGGCGTGGGGAGGAGAGGTGGCAGGGAATGGACTTTCCAGGAGGAGGAACTGGCAAATGCAAGGGCCCGGTGGGGAGAGAACAGTCACCCGTGTGTGGACCAGTGTGGTTACTGACTACCTTAATGACAGCATGGTTATGTGCGTAGGTTATGCGCATTATCTAGTGTTTTACATAAATCTCACTATTAAATAAACATGAATGTTTTCTTGTATCCAGAGAGGAATTCATGTACACTCTCTGCACATCCTTTTCCAGATTAAAGATGCTGCTTGGTTTTCTCTTGCTGAGCTCCCTGAAGAGCCTCTCCTCAGCTTTTTGCTTTTTCTGCTGGAACCAGAGGGAGCCAAGACTGGAAGGCGGGTCTGCCCGTGTGAGCCTTGCCCCCTCCCCAGGAGGCTTCAGGGCTCTCTCCCCTCTCTCTGAGTGCTCTCTGTTCTCCTGTGGTCCTCTCTTTCCACCCCCCTGTGTTTATCCACCTCTGCCTCTGTTTCTCTCTCACACACACACCACTCTGTCAGCCATAGGTCAGCGAGAGTCAGTGAAGAACAAGGCAGGCCTGGTACTGCCCTCCTGGAGTTGAGACCAGAGGGAACGGTGGACGGTGAAGGTCCCACAGCAACATGGTGGGGTGAGGGCTTCAGGCCCTGACTCTTGCAAGCTGTCAGGCTGTGTGAGGAAGCCCCATGGTTTGCTTACATGGAAGCAGGCCCACCTTCCCTTGCCTTCCTGCCCTGCCCCCACATGGGGTTAGCCTAAGCATGGTTGGTTTCTATACCCATTAGAATGTGAGACAACCTATACTTGGAAAAACCGTAGAACACTGAAAAAAGAAATTAGGGAAATACAAATAAGTGGAAGCATATACTGTATTCATGGATTGGAAGAATTATCATCATTAAAATGTCCATACTAACCAATCTGTAGATTCAGTGCAATTCCTATTAAAATAACAATGGCATATTTCACAAATCTAGAACAAATTATTTCAGAAATTTATGTAGAACCAAAAAAGACCCTGAATAGCCTCAGCAATCTTGAGAAAGAAGAATAAAGTGGGAGGGATTACAATACCTGATATCAAACTATACTACAAGGGCACTGTAAATCCAAATAATCTGGTACTGGCATAAGAACAGACACATAGATTAATGGACAGAATAGAGTGCCCAGAAGAATAAACCCATGTCTCCATGGTCAATTAATATTTGACAAAGGGGGACATGAGCATACAGTGGAGTAAAAATAGCCTCTTCAATAATGGTGTTGGGAGAACTGAACTGGTACATGCAAAAGAATGATACTTGTACCATACATCAGAATAAACTCAAAATGGATAAAAGACTTAAATATAAGTCATGATACCATAAAAGTCCTAGAGGAAAACATAGGCAGTAAAATTTCAGATATTCCTTGTAGCAGTATTTTTGCTGATATATCTCCTATAGCAAGGGGAATAAAGGAAAAAATAAACAAATGGAATAAAAAGCTTCTGCATGGCTAAAGAAAACATCATCAAAATTAAAAGGGAACCAACCTTATGGGAGAACATATTTGCCAATGATACCTCGGACAAAGGTTTGATTTCCAAAGTATGTAAAGAACTCATCTGACACAACACCAGGAAGACAAACAATCCAGTTAAAAAATGGGCAAAGGACCTGAGTAGACACTTCTCCAAGGAGGACATACAGATGACCCATAGAGATATGAAAAGATGTTCAACATCACTAGCCATCAGAGAGATGCAAATTAAAACCACAGTGAGATGCCACCTCACGCTGGACAGAATGGCCATCATTTAATAACTCAACAAACAACATGTGCTGTCAAGGATGTTAAGAAAAGGGAATCTTAGTGCACTGTTGGTGGGAATGCAGACTGGTGTAGCCACTGTGGAAAACAGTATGGAATTTCCTCAAAAAACTAAAAGTGGAACTGCCTTTTAACCCACCACTTTTACTGCTGGGAGTATACCCAAAGAATCCCAAATCACTAATTCAAAAGAACTTATGCACCCCTATGTTCATAAGCATTATTTATAATAGCCAAGTGCTGGAAACAGCCTAATTGCCCATCTGTAAATGAGTGGATCAGAAAACTGCTACACTTACACAATGGAATACTACTCAGCGGAAAGGAGGAACTCCTACACTTTGTGACAGCATGAATGGAACTGGAGAATATTATACTAAGTGAAATAAGTCAGGTGGTGAAAGACAAATACCATATGATCTCACCTATAACAAGACCCTAATGAACTAAACAGATGAGCAAAATAGAACCAGAGGCATGGAAACATGGAACAGAGTGACAGTGACCAGAGGGGAGAGGAGAGGGGGATAATTGGGGAAAGAAAGGAAGGGACTAGTCAAAGAGCATGTATGAATGACCCATGGATGTGGACAACAGTGTGGGGATTGACTGCGGGAGTGTAGGGTGGGCAAAGTGGAGGAGGGCAAAGGGGGAAAAATTGGGACAATGATAATAGAATAACAATGAAAAATTAAAAAAAATAGACTACCAGTATTACTATTAGTTATCTTTTATTGAGTGCGGACTGTGTGCCAGGCCCCTGGCTGGATCCTTTACATATTTAGCTCACTGTGCTCATGACAGAACTAGGAAGCAGACATCACCACTGTTCCTTTTGTATAGACAGGGGAACTGAGGCCCAGAGACTTCAGGGGCAGCCGGGATTTGAACTTGGGTATGGCTGACTCCAAATTTTATAACCTAACACTGGCAAGTACTCATCTGATGAAAATACCAACTTTCCTGGCAAGTCCTCTAAAACCCCGAGTGCCACCCTGAAGGGGCAGGTTCAGAGTCCTTCCTGGCGAAGAAGAAGAGGGAGAGGAGGCCCTGTTGGTAAGAGGCAGAGGTGCTGACAACACTGAGTGAGGCAGTAAGTACGCCGTGCGTCCACACCCAGGGCAAGGCCAGGGAGGCGAGGCTGGCTGAGCCCAGACAGCTGAGTTTGACCCACTCTAAGTTACGAGCAGGTGTGTTGGCAGTCACAGTCAGAGTGGACGCCATCCCTAGTAGGATGGGCCATTCCTATTCCTCCCAAGGCCCTCAGCCTCTTTCCAAAGTGCCGGTCTGTCTACTCCCCCCAAAAGGATGTCTACATCCTTTGTGGTCTTATGGCTCCCACCACGGCGGGGGTCTCCCTTCTCTATTGCAGAACAGCTTCCTCTGCCTCGTCCAGGATCACTTTCTTTAAGGTAAGAAGTTAGGGAAGTGGGAGGGGAGCCCCCAGGGTTTGCAGTTTCCTTTCTAAGGTGGCTGGGGGACCTTGCAGCTCATTTTGTAGACACACAGAAACTAACTGTGGCGGGATGAGGTGACATTGCTTGTACCAGTGGAATTCCAAGGGGGACAGCATGGTGACTGCTGTTCACGGTACACTGGCTTTTAGCAGGCACCTTGGGGTCTGTTTGTGCTGTTGGAGCTGAAGCACACAGTATAGCTGCAGAGGAGGGCTGAGTTGACACCGCCCTGTTCCTGGACTCTTCCAAAGCTTTCATCCACAAGCATACCCAAGCCACTTTGGTCCATGGATTGGTTCATGGAAGACCTCCTGTGTTCATTAATCATTACTTCATCAATCAACAAAAACAGAGATCTGCCACGTGCGGAACACTGTGCCTGGGCCCTGGAGAAGCAGTGAAGAGCGAGGCAGGCATGATTCCTGCTCTCCTGGAGCTGACAGACCAGCAGGAGTGGGAGACAGTGAAGGTCCTATGGCAGAGCATGATGAGGGTCTCTCCTTGTGCACATTAGACCTGAGTTTCCTTATATCCAGTCTCATAGTAATTCCTGGAAAAGCATTTTCTTTCGGATGAGCCCAGTTGGTATGAGCCTATTAGCTTGAAAGCTTGAGTGCTTTCCAGTAGTCCATCCTTAAATAGATGTTCCACTCAGTTCTACATGAGCCGATGGAACCTTCTGTGTTCTAGAAGCTGTGCCCAGCCCTGGAGGAGTGAGAGGTGGTCACTACCCACCCATGGTGGGGGGGACAAAAACATATAACTCAGTTGTGTGAATATTATGCGGTAGAGCTAGTCATTCATTCAGTAAATAGTCATTGCATGCCCACTGTGCCAGGCACTGTTCTAAATCTTTGTGGTACAGGCATAAGCAAATCAGTCTTTGCCTTTGTGGAGTTTACAGTTTGCTCTGAGTGTGGGGACTGCATATTGTTTTATATGCTTAGATGGTTAGGGAGGGACTTCCTGAGGACATGATTTTGGACAGGGAGTTGAAGCTGGTGAAGCAGGGAGCTATGAGGCCTTTTAAAGGCGGAGAATGGCATGGTCTGCTTTGCACTGTCGGCAGGCAGGGGCCTGAGTGTTGTAGGATCAGGGTGTGGGCCATTGTTATCATCTGATCAGGTGCAGTGGTGCTAAGGGTGCAGGGATGGAAATGGGTTGGGGAAACATTTTCGTTTTAATACCAACAGGAAGGAAGGGACAGAGAAACTGAGAGCTCAGTATGTGGTATGCTTGGGATGTTAAATACCGGGAGGAAATTCCCTAACATGTTAACATCGGACAAGTTACAGATCATTTTTCTTATACATAAATTCATTTTCGACATCATCAATATAATCATAAAACAGTTTGAATGTGTTACGATGTGTAAGCCTGCCTGTTTGTCTTGGGACCGAGTTTGTGGAACCAGGCCGGCCTGGCTCTTCATCGTTTCTCCTTAAGTCTGAGTTTTGGAGAGGCCCCTTGTGCTGCCATGGCCAGGCCTGCAGTCTTCTCTGCTTGATATCTGATAGCTTTGTGGTTTTTTTAAAATTTTTTATTTCAGTTTATTCAGTACAGTTTCTATCCTTTATTCCCATTCCAGCCCAACCACCCATCCCTCCCTTCCTCCCTCCCATTTCCAACCCCCCCCTAGTTTTGTCCATGTGTCCTCTATATTTGTTC
>CM052546.1:28151600-28180291 GCA_028533065.1 Trachops cirrhosus | reverse complement strand
GGCTTATTTCGCTTAGCATAATGCTTTCCAGCTCCATCCATGCTGTTGCAAAGTGTATGAGCTCCTTCTTTCTTTCGGCTGTGTAGTATTCCATTATGTAAATGTACCATAGTTTTTTTATCCATTCATTTACTGATGGGCACCTAGGTTGCTTCCAGCACTTAGCTATTGTAAATTGTGCTGCCATAAACAGTATGGAACTTCCTCAGAAAACTAAAAATGGACCTGCCCTTTGATCCAGCAATTCCACTGCTGGGACTATATCCTAAGCTTTGTGGTTTTTGTAAATATCAAATTAAAAGAAGATTCAGAAGTGTTTGGAGCAAATGTGACCTATGCATCTTATTTGCGCTAACTGTATATTGTGAAAACATTTCAGAGAAACAGTAATTTAGAATTGGCATCACTGGATAATATATGTTTCCAGAGGATTCTGTCATGACTTACCTCATTATGGATTCAGAATAGTAAATATTCGTGAGACTAGTTTTGAAGAATAATTATAGTGCAACAAATGTATAGAAGTAATTTCAAATTTGCTTGTGATTACTGAAAATGCTAATGATAAAGAGAGGCTAATAACTGGATGGCAGAGTAGCAATTAGAAAAATGTAGAGCCCTGCTAATTATAAAACAAAAACTAAAGTTAGGCAAATCAGTGCAGTAGTCCCCCTTTATGTAGGGGATAATTTCCAAGACCCCAAGTGGATGCCTGAAACCCTGGGTAGGACTGAACTCTGTATGTACTGTGTTTTTCCTACACATCCGTACCCGTGATAAAGTTTAATTTGTAAATTAGACACAGTAAGAGATTAACAAAAATAATAATACAGTATAACAGTTACAACAATATAATAAAAGTTATGTAAATGTGGTCTCTTTCTCTCTCAGAATATCTTGTATTATACTCACCTTTTCACTTACAGGAGGAGCTTCACAGCTTCTCCTTGGCCTGCCTGAATGCCGCATCACTAGTGTGCTTGGGGCCATTGTCAGTGAAAGAAGGCTTACGTGAGTGCGTGCCTGTGACCAGTGGGCTGGTGGTGTATACAGTGTGGATACGCTGGGCAACGGATGACTCACATCTGGGCAGGGCAGAGAAGACGGTTCAAAATTTCATCATGCTACTCAGTAGTGCTCAATTTAAAACTTATGAAATATTTCTGGAAATTTCCATGGAATATTTTTGGACCATGGTTGACTGTGGGTAACTGCAGAAAGTGAACCTGTGGATTAGGGGGGGACTCCTGTACTTGTGATTTCTTGGATCGAAGGAGCATGCTCCCTTTTCACTTGAGCGCCCCGTCCATGTGTTCCCAAGCCTGGACTGATGCTCTTCTCTGCTTCCCCCTAGAAACGCTAGCCCTCCTCCAGATCAGCTGGAAGGTAACTCCAGGAGGACTTTCCTTATATGCCAGGCTCTGCACCCCCATGGCATTTTACTTATATGTTTCAGGCTCTGCACCCCCACGGCATTTTATTTATAGGGACCAATAACCCTGTCAGAGTGCTCTCTGTGTTTTTGACATTTTCATACTTAACTAATCAACTTCATTCATTTGTATATTCCAGCCCAGGACATGCCACATTACAGAACTTAACAAATTTGCATACATATACTGTGATTTAAGAGTTTTATTTGTAGGAGCAAGTAAGTGCTGGTGTGTGGCTACCAGGGAATTGAGTGAGGAACAGCAGCGGGCGTGTTTGCCTCTAAGAGATGTCTGTCTCGGGCCAGCGCTGCCAGTTACCTATTCTGAGGCTCATTACATTGTGCATAGACAACTGCAGTAAGTTTCTAAAAGACACAGAAGACATGAGTAAAAGATGAGTGGGTGATTGCATTTAAATAAGTTTAATCAGGAAAATCAGATTCCAGGTTTGTTTTTTTGCATTAAACTGATTTATCCAGTGCATGACTGAGTAACACTTGGAAGTAGGACATATGCCTATTTTTTAAATATGAGAAAAGAAGACTGAGGCTTTGACATGACTTCATTTATCTCCATAGCCTCCAGTGTTATGTGTGTGCTGGTGATTCCCAGGTTTTCCTCCAGCCCCATCCTGTATCCTGAGGAACTGGGTCAGATGTTCCACTGCCAAGTGCTCATGTGCACTGGTAAGTCCTGAACGCAGAAGGAAGATTGCCTTTTGCTGATAGATCGTTTCACCACTCTAAGTCTGTTTCCTCATCTGCGAAATGGGATTTCTTGGATAATGAAATGATAACCATATCATAAACCTCAGCTTAGATGTTAAATGTTTATCAAAATACTTAATAGAAATGAGGAGCAGAAAGGGCTAGAGAAGTAGGGACTCAGTAAGGGGTCCTAGTCCAGGCAGCTGGCTTTGTGAGTGAGGATGAGTTGCAGAGTAGAGAATGACTGAGCCGAGGTTCTGTGGTGGTTCGTGGGAGAGCCTGGCCTCCTCACTCGGTGCCCTCCCTTCAGCTGGGGGAGCATCATCTGTCAAGGCCCCATCCTAGCATTGCCCGACAGGCTCTTTGTGATGCCATGTCACCTGTGACATAGGCCCTGTCCTGCAGAGAGGGTGACCATAGGGCTCCAAGCTATTTGGTTTCCTCAAGTGATCGCTACAACCTGATTACCAGCGGAGCACTCATCAACTGCTTCCTTTAGGTGAAGAAAAGAGCCAACTTTCCTCAAAGTCTGGTGTCTAAATTTGTAATTTGAGAAGAGATATCATTTAGGCAAAAAAGCTCTGGCTCCTGATTTTTTCAGCTGAATTAAAACATTTTTTTCCTCTTCCTGCACATTTCCTGGAGCTCATGTCCATGTTTTTTTAAAATATCAGTTTTAAGCACATAAAACATCATTTTCTAATGTGCTATGGGGAAGGTATTGGGTGAATTCTTTGGAGTACAGAACTTAAGCAGAATTAATAATCACCAGGAGATTGTCATCAGAAAGATTCTTGGGCCACTGTTTTCAAAGAATATGTAGGAGAAGCTGGAGAGAACTATTAGCTAAACAGGCAACAACCTGGTCTTCATCACCCAGTAGGTCAACGACTGCAGGCTGTGTTCCCAAGGATGAAGAGACATGAGCTCTGTCCATCCCCCCGCCCTGCCCCCAGATCCAAGCAACTGTATCATTAGTAAATGTGAAGTGTGTTATATTTCCAGGATGTGTGTGTGTGTGAGTGTGTGTGAGTGTGTGTGTATGTGTGTGTGTGTGTGAGAGAGAGAGAGAGAGAGAGAGAGGGAGAGAGAGAGAGAAGCGGTCCTTAGCATTTCAGTGTGGCTCTTCTTAATTTTCAAAACATTTAACCATCAGTAATTAGCAAGCCTGCTCTGGAGCCCAGAATAACAAGTCATTATTATTAATTTCACACTGTAGGTATGGGAGGCAGAGAGATCATAATATGAAAAATAATCATGCTACCAAGCATTTGGAAGGCCCTTTCCTGTTTGAGAAGTGATAGTATTTAGAAAGATTTAGCCCCGATTATTCTTATGTCACTGTAATTTTAGGACTAGGTATACAATTTTAGTTTTTTTTTTAGTTTTCCTGAGACTTACATCATACTGCCCCTCCTGTGACCAGAGTCTGTGTTCCCCAACTCCTCCAGACCTCCTGGGGCCAACAAAAGAGTGCAGATTGTACTCTACCACGTGATCTATTTTATTGAGAGTTGATAAGTTCATGGCCTCCTGTTGTTCAGGTGGTGTGTGCTCAGGCAGTACAGGTGCCAGGATATTCAGAGTGTTCATTGCAGCTTCTTATCCCTATACTGTGTTTGAGTGTACTGATTACATATTTTAGAAATGGAAAAGAAAGAGAGAGACACTTCAACCATAACAAGTGAGATTTCTGAATGATGGAGATTTTTTTTCACTTGGCAATCAAGTGCAGTTCTCTCAGTTTTCTTGATTGGTGTTAAATCAATTGGTAGAGTTGATTGGAACTCTGCCTTGGATCCAGAAGCTGCAGTGGCATTTGCTGGCTCCTTATAATTCATGGCCTCGAAGGGTAGCAGAATATGCCACCCCCAAATGTGCTAGTTTGATGTAAGGATTATTTCTAGATGAAGGCAATTAAGAAGAGTAGGTACAAGAAAAGCTCTCTGCCCTCCCCTTATTTGGCTAAAAGCAGGACATAAATTTGTAAAGGTGTCCCCCTTCCCTCGCTACCAAGGACAGAAGTTAGTCCCCAGAGACAGCTGTGGACCCCTGTCAGCCCAGAGACAGCACTAGAGGAATCTGCGTAACAGTCCCGTCTAGAACTGGTTCTCACCCACTGCTAGTTGCACTGTATGTGTACTGCCCCACAACTTGATGACCTTAGAAGCTCAAAGTCCTTTTCATTTGTCATGTCACTTCTCTAAAACTTGATTGTCCTTTTAAGATGCTGTATGAGCCCAAGTCCTCACCGCCCCTCTGAGTTACTGATTTCTGAGTTTTCCCATCTGTTGTGCTATGCACATGTTAATAAACTTCTGGGTTTTTTTCTTTTTTTTGGTTACTCTGTCTTTTGTCTGTCTAGTTTACAGGGCTGTAGTTAGGGAACCTAGGAGGATAGAGGGAAAAAGATTTTTTCCCCTCCTCTGCAGCCTAATAGAGAAAAAAAAGAACCATGACTTTTTGCCATTATGCAGCCTAAAAATCAAACACCAAAGTAATCCAAAGCTATGAACTCGGAAGGGTGGAGGGAAAATCATTTTTCCTTCCCCACACAGGCCCGTCCGTATTTCCCTGGCTGAGGGCTCAGACATCCTTCTTCTCATGGCCCTTCCTCAGTCCCTGGGGCCCATCCTCCCTCTATACTGGGCCACGGGGGTTGTTTGGGACTCAACGAATTGTCAGATTTAGTTTTATTGATTTATTTATATGTGTAGGGGCTCTTGTCAGAATGGCATACAGATTATTTTAAACTAAAAACATCTGAACAAACAGCAGCTAAACTTCCTATACTTCTTTTTAAACTTTTTACAGAGCCTCTTAAAAATACAGCCACTGTAAATGTGCTGGGGGCAAGGGTGGGTATTATGTTCAGACAGGAGACTGACCACTCACACCCAGATGAGAACAAATATCATAAACGCCCATGCCTTCCATTTGTTTCCCAAAAAGCCTGTGTGCTTCCTAAAAGTCCTTTTCTTCCTTAACAACTCTTTCCTTTCCTCTCTTGTATATAAACCCCTGTCTTTACTGTTCAGGTAGCTACTTCTTTTAGGTACTTCTATATGCATATGAATAAACTATCTTTTCTTTCTCTTTGGTTAATCACAGTCCTGCAACCACTGCAACCTAAGATGGTAGAGGAACAGTTTTTACCTCCCAACACGTGACACTGAAAATTCCAGAAGTGTTGACATCACATGGGAGGAATGCCAGAATTACACTATTTAGTGAGAAAACCAGGATTCCAAATTCATACAGCGTTGTCACCATTGCACAGAACAAACAAATCTATGCATAGGAAAAAAAATAGTGCACCTCCGTACCTGGTAATAGGTCATACAACAAAGTCTGAGGAGTAGAGCTGTGGGGATGGGTAGAGGAACAGCCATACATAGGACACTGGGGTGGAATACAAGCCCAGGAGCCAAAATGTGTGTTTGGGAGTTGGTATGCAATAGAAATGGCATCACAGATTAGTGAGGGAAAGTTAGGTTCTCTAATAACAGTGCTGGGAAACCACCCTCAGAGAAGAGCAACAACGTGACGCAAACTCTCCCTCCCTCCATACCGAAGTGAACTCCAGCAGAGGATAAGAACTAGATGATTTCACTCATATGTGGGACAGAAAACAGAAAGCAGTAAACAAAACAAAGGAACTCATGGGCACAGACAATGGAGGGGAAGTGTGGCAAGGCGAGGTTGAAGAGGGAAAGGGAGTCAAGTGTATGGTGATGGGAGATGACATTGGATGGAGAGCACACAGTAGAGTCTGCAGATATCATAGAACTGTACATCCGGAACTTACATAATCTTATTAACGTCACCCCAATGCATTTAATAAAGTTAAAGAGTAAATGGTAGATCTATAAAGGCAATGGAAGAAAACAACAGGTATGATATGGGAGAATGTCTTTGTGACCTTGGGTGGGGGGAAGGATTTCTTAATAAGACCTAATTCACAAACCTTTCAAAAAATAAGGGTTTTTGTTCTATAAAGGGTGACGTAGACAAATTTCACAGAGGAGTGATAACTGGGAGAAGGTATCTGCAATACCTGAGGTAGACAAGAACTAGTATTTAGAATATAAGAGGAACTCCTGAATGAAAATGTAAAAATACCCCCAACCAGCAAGCCTGTTAAAAAGTACCTAAAGGAATGATGGGAAGAGGCAAGGCACAGAGAAGAGAAACCCATGTGGCTGAACAATATGTGAAGCGCTCAACTTCATTAGCAACTAAAGCAATGCAAATTAAACCAATTCTGCGTCCATCATACTGGCAAACCTTAGAAAGCAGGGTAATACCCAGAGCTGGCAGCACGTGGCAAGGCACAGCCCCAAGGGCGGGCCTTCTGGGGAGCAGTTGGGTGCTGAGTGTGGGCAGACCTCGCTTGGTCTGTCACACAAGAATGCTAGAGGAGGATAGTGAGCGGGTACAGGATGTTCTTTGCAGCTTTGCATGTGGTGACAAGAGACTAGAGTCAGTCTAGGTGTCTGTCACCGCGGGAATGCAAAAGGGAAAGGCTGCGGGTCCAGACGATGGAGTACTAGGCCGCTGGCAGAGCAGTGGACTAGGTGTGCAGCAACAAGGAGAGACTATAAAAAAGGGCGTAATTTTATCGTATGATGCCTTCTATGTAATTTATAAACACACAAACCAACAATATACTTTCCCTAGACTCCATTAGTATATAAGCTCTATGAGGCAGAAAGATCAGGGTTTTGATGGTCCCTACATGTTCGCAACCTCTGGAGTTTTTCATAGGTGCAAAGGGCCTATTTCTTGAGTAAATGATATATGTAGACATACACACATATATACACATTTATTTTTATGTGTGTGTATTTTTGGAGCGGGGAGAATGAAAATGAGGATAAAGTACAAAGGGAAACAAATATGATCATGTTCCATCAACTGAGTCCCAGAATTCCAAATTTTGCACCTGGGGGTAGGAGGAGCAGTAGGAGGGAACATGCGTGTGTGAATTGTTCTTGGATGGTGGGATTAACGCTCAACTTTCTATCTCCTCTCCTTTGCTGTATTTTCTAAAGGTTCTATGATCTGTTTTATTTTCATTATCCCCAAACCCAACACTTGAAAATGTTTTTCTCATACTTGAGGAGGCAGTTCCCCAATACCAAGTCTCCCCCACTCCTTCTGTCAACCACCTTCCACCTCTTACCACCCTGCTTTCCCAGCCACCATGTGCACACGCTCACACTGAATTCTAGTGCCTCTGTCTCCACTTGTGCCTTGGTCAGTAGAAACCATCAGCAATCTCCTCATTTTCTTCTGGACTGACTCTTAGTTTTAGGACCGTCTTTGGCTTCCCAGAATACCTGACTTTTGGCTTTCCGCCCTGCCCTGCTGTGAGGTTGGCCTGGATTGTTGGTCTCGTCCTTCCCCAGTTCATCTGAACTTGGTGCTGTCCCTTTATATTGGGTTGAATAGTGGCTCCTCAAAATTCACATCCCTCCTGGAACTTCAGTATGGGGTCTTACATGGAAACAGTGTATTGCCAGTGTAATTAGTTAAGACGAAGTTCTACTGGATTACAGTGGGCCCTTAATCCAAAGTGACTGGTCTTTATAACAGTGTTCTTATAAAAGAGAATAAGGGACACAGAAACACACAGAGAGGTCACTGTGTGACAGCAGAGGCAGAGATCAGAGTGATGTGACAAGTCAGGGCTCACCGTGTAGGCCAGGAAGAGGCAAGGAAGGATCCTTCCCCAGAGCCTTCAGAGAGAGCATGGCCCAGAGAACACCTTGATTTTGGACCTCTGGCCTCCAGAACTGTGAGAGAATATGTTTCTATTTAAAGCTTTGGAGGAAGAGGAAGAGGCCTACTCCATGCCCCTATTTATGCTAAAACCAGCTCCAGTTGAATAAAAATTAGAGATGAAATTTAGCTGTTTTCCTCTAAAGAAAAATTTAACTTGGTTCATGCAGTCAACAGAGGAAGAAAGATGTCTTCAGAATCCAGAAAGTGTAGAAAGATCAGAATCCAATGGAGCCCTTTTTATTCTGAGTTATCACTTGTGAAGCCCTTTGCAGTATCTCTGTGCCAGCAGAGCATTGCCATGATCAGTTGACCCAGACCTGGGGTGTGAGCTGCTCCTCCTCCAAGGGACCTTTCTGACTGTGCTATCACTGTGGTGGTGAGGGATCACCCACTGGTTGAGATGTGCTGGTCCTTCCTCACCCATGTGCCCTCATCCCCTTCCTGGGAGGACCTCCCCTTCACTAGTCATCCAGCTCCTTTCAGTTGGCCCCCCAATCCATTTTCTATAGTGGGTAGAGTGGATCTTTCCTAACTGCAGAGTTGAGTCACTCCCTTGCCTGCTGAAACCTTCCAGTGGCTCCCATTCACCCTAAAATGAAGTCCAGCTTGTTACCATAGCTGCCAATGGTAAGATCATGGCTGGGGTGTTCTGTTACCTGCCACCTCTCCCTTTTTCTTCCTGCCATAGGGAGCGACTCAGGATTCTCTAACAGGGCTCTCTTTGCCTTTCTGCACTGGGCTGTTTCATGTGTAGTTTCTATGCCTAGAACCATCTTTCCCATTCCATGCTGTCTGTCTATCTCACCCATACTCCCAGGTTTTCTCTAAACACTCTCTCCTCTGGGACATCTCTAAACACATGGATGTGTGTATGCACGTGTGTGCACGCACGGGAGGACCCGTCTACACTCAGCTGTCCCACTAGGCAGCTCTTTCAAAATTGCCCTTTTACCACTTAGCACGACTTGTAAAGCTATGTTCATTTGTGTGATCTGTGAAGAGTGCCTGTGAAGAGTGTCTTCTCCACTAGACTAGAAGGTCCTGAGGGTAGGAACTTGATTTTGTTCATCATTTCATCCCAGCATCCAACCCAGAGCCTGGCTCATACTGTTGGTTTAATAAAGCTGAATGTTGGATTATCTTCAGGTCGCTCTGGAACTATCCAGTTCTGACATTCTGTGAGTCAACAGACCCCATACTCCTGTTCTACTCTCCTGATATTTTTTACATTTAATCTGAATGGAATTTGCTAGTAAAACACATGCCTCTATGTTGATGGTGTGTGTAGCATCCTTGATTAACGTCACCCTATTATGAGTAATTTGTACAGTGTTGTAACTTCAGCAAAAAATTCTGCATTTTCATAATTTCCATTTGATTTAATTTGTGCTACTACTCATTGACTAATATTCTCTAAGAACTGTCTCCATTTTCTCTATCTCTGATATATCAGGCTGATAGTTGCACTTGAATAGGAAATTATTTTTTCTCATTTTTTTGTGTGCATAGTGATGAATCTTTTCCATGGAGATCTTTTTTAAAAAGTAATCTGCCTGTACATAGCAGGAGCTGTGCCTGCCCATCTCCTCCTTCCCCCTGCGCCCCAGTGTTTCCTGCCTGTGTTGCTTCCTTTCACAGCAGTGTTTTTGCAGCGCCCCAGGCTCCCTCGGTGTCAGTGGTCTGCATTTTTCCAGTTGGAAGATATTCTTTGCCTTGTTTTTAACCATGGAGCTCACACGCACAGCCCCTACTGTCTCTTGTTCTGGCAAGATCTCTTGGAAGGGAGGGAAGCTTAGCAAAATCAGGAAGACCCTTGGAATAGAGGAAATGCTGAAACTTAATTTGTGTTTATAGGGAGGAAGAGTGTGGCACTGAAAGTCCCATGGACTCTGGGGAACAAAAAGGGATTTCCACTGAGCTCGGTGGGGGGAGGGTCAGATTTTCTGCATAGAGTTTTATGTTCTTCATCTCATTTAATCCTCACCAGTACCCTGGGAGGTCATTACTCATTAATTCACTCACCAAATCATTTATTTACTGAACTAATATTAGGTACTGAGTACCTTCTGTGTGCCAGGACTTCCTTGAGGTCAAATGGGATGAGACATAGAAAGTTTTGACAACTGGGTGAATAGTGATGTCATTTACAGAGATGAGGGCAAGGGCAGGAGTTTGGGTGGGGGAAACAAGCATTCCGTTTTGGACCCCTTGCAATTCTAATACAATTCTAATTCTAGGGGTATTAGAATAATACCCCTTTTTCAGACCAGGAAACTAACTTCCACTAGATGCCCAAGATTTGGTTGCCGGGAGATGGTTCTGGGACTGGAACCAGGTCAGTCTGATTCCAGAACCAGGATTTTTACTCTCTACTCAAAGCCTTGAGGAAAGGAAGCATGGCTGCCCGGGGTGTTAATCAGAGCCTTTCCACTGCCCTTGGCCTCCTTTATGCCACCTAAATACCTGTCACCCAGTGTACTCTGTTTCCGTGTGCTTTACAGGATGATACTCCTGGCATAAACCACAGAAGTGGAAAATCATTTAACTTAAGGCATTAGTTGTGACCCAGTGATAAATTGTCATTAAAGGACACGTTAATTAGTTTTTTCTTGTTATAATTCATTAAAATAAAAGTCCTCCAGACACTTAGGTAGAAAACTACAAAAAGACAAAGCTAACATGGGCCAAAGTCAACTCTGTCCCTTCTCCTGAGATAAGCCAGTCCTCGATCTGTCAGATATGAAAGCTGACGACCCTGGCCCCGAGTGGACCTGTTGACCAGTCTGCATGCTCTGACCATCCCTTCCCTGTGTGTGCTTACTGGGGGCCACCCCACCATCCCCCTCCCTTGACCTCTGGGGTCTTTCTCTTTTCTGCTCCCATTCTGCATCTCCAGGCACTCATGCAGGGAGCGTGGGTGACCCAGTCTGAGCCCTGAGGGTGTGGGGGAGGATATACAAGTGAGGGCTTTGAGGGGTTTTCTGACACAGTCTCTTAAAAAACGACTTGCTTTTAGGATGTGCAGCCTTTACAGTTTAAAATTTTTTTTCCCAGTGGAAAAGGAAACAATTTTCAAGTCATCTCATTCATGTTAAGCAGGCCTTTGTTTATACTACCAGCCAAGCTTACAAACTTCAATGAAATGTGTTTTCCCAGGATGCTGGGCTATAAACTTTAAAAATCCTAAAAATATTCAAAGCAAATGAGGAACAGGTGCAAACACAGATTCCACTGGAGGCAGTGGGTTTATTCAGCCTGTGGCACTGCCTCAGGCCCAGGGTGGGCCTGTCCTCAGGCTTCCTGGTTCCTGGCACCAGCAGGCCAGAGTTCACGTCCCCTCTGAGCTCCCTACCACAATGCTGAGTCCCTCTTCCTCAGCCTCCCCTCCTCTTCCCTTCCCCATTTTGATAAGTTTGCAAGCAGATTACAAACTGTCATCTCAACATCTTTACCTTCCACAAGACATCTCACTAGAGATCATAGCAGGTGGCAAATTGGTCTGATTTATGATTATTTGCATTTTTAATTTGTGCTATTTTAGGCCCACAGAGTTTTTTATGGGTGTTAAAATGGCAACACAAACATCAATACATAATTCATTATCTATTTTTCATAATACATGTGGTTAGCAACTCATTGACAAACAGAAAATTCCTCAACACTTTCAGCAAGATGAAGGTGCAGCTCTAGCTTCCTTGCTCCTCCCCTTCCCCTCTGTGCTCTATATGAATAAACTGTTCCTGACTGAGCACAATCAGCAGCCTGCATGCTGATATTTTGTGAACAGGAAATGCTTTCTCAGTTGCAGCTTTGTCATTATTCAGAGTGACCAAATCTTAACTAAGGTAAAGAGTGTGTTGGGCTTCCACAGTTCCCTGACTGGGGAACATGGTACTTCTCAACTTAAGCAAAAGATGAGAGAGCAAGTGGGGTACCTCCAGTCTCCATCCGGCTCTGTCCATCCTTTCAAAGCCCCAAACCATACTCTACAGTATTCTCTTGTCCTTTCCTTCCCCATCCCCTCCCACTCCTGCTAGGCACGGCTGTTGGCATAATTCTAAATTGGAAGAAGGCTGTAATACCTATTATCCTTTGAAACAACAGCTACATGGATGAACAACACACATAGGCAGAATGCCAGGTATTTGAATGGGAAGACACTGGCAGAATAAAGGGGACCCTGAGCGATTTTATCAGAAAGATGACCGGTTTAAAAAAAATACTAAGCAGGCTCTTTCAAGAGAAATGTACAGATCTTATTATGTTCTTGGTGGCAGAAGCTGTAACTCAGCTGAGATAGACAAATTCCTCATTTTTTACCATGCCAGTCCAGGTGCTGCTACACTGGGAGAGCCCATTCCCTCAGTAAAACACCTCTGAGTAGTCCAGCCCCTTCTCCATCTCCTACCGTAGCGATAGACCAGTCAGCCAAACTGTCATCTGTGGGCGGTACTCCTAGATCCCACCTTGTAGGCACTGTGGGCAAGATCAAGGAGACACACTCTGCCCTCAGGAGTGTGGGCAGACACACTCTGCCTTCAGTAGTCACTGCACCATACAGTGCAGCAAACGATTGGTCCTTAGCTATTTAATGTGGGTTATTTCATCCCTTCAACCACCTTGTAACCTTTAGAGCTTCCCCATCTCACCATGTCCATCAAATACCTCTATTAAATCCATACACACAGGAAGAGTTTAACCCATCAATAAAAGTAATCACTTGCTTCATCTGTTGAAATGATTATCCTTTTAGGATTTTCTTCATTTCCTTCATTAAGTATTTATGGAATGCTTACTAGATTCCTGGGCATAATTCAAGATACTAGAAAGTCCTCAGTGGACAAGTCGAGCGTTAACAGTTTTCTAAACCCAAGAAGATTAGAACATCCTTGAACAGAGCTGTATAATTTCCATACTAAAAATAATGGTTTTCCAGCCGGCCTCTGACTCCTGCCACAATTTACTGGAGACCTTGGCATTAGCTGTACTTCTTGCTAATGACTAGACACTGTTCTGATAGTAATTTAAACAGACTCTAAAAACAGTAGCCTCGGTGACTGAATCCAGGTTTTCATGCATAATGCTCGTCAGGAAGAGTCACTCCCAGAATGAGTGTCTTAGAGGATCTGGAGGATGACACATGACACCTGCATAGAGAACCTGATAGCTTTTTTGTACAGTTGATGGCACTGTGTCATCTCTATAATGCATGGCTATAGTCACTAGCGTGTAGTTCCTTTAAAACAGACCAGACTCCTAAAGGGTGCATTTCAGAACACAGTCATTTACTCTTTATTCTTCTATTACCATTTGACTTCCCTCTTGCTAAGGTGCTCTATTCTTTGAGAAGGTTTATAATGTCAGGAATGCACATGAAAGCACAGTTGGATAAGTAGTAAAGTTCTGAAGCAATGCTTGTGTTAATTTATAATGCACCCTTTGTTGACAATCCGAAACACATTATTTCAAACAAAGGTAACTAGGGGGATGTTAGTGGTCAGTGAATGTGTATTTATGTGAACTCTTAACTGCTCAAATTATTGCATTGTAGAAAGGGTTTCCATTGTGTTAGCAGTGTTCTTAATTGCCCAATAATTTTCATAATTTACTTTTTAAGTCAAAATATCATAGTAAATGCTTTTAGCAATTTCCAGTTTTAGATATTACATATACTAAAATATGCCAGACTTTGGGTTTTAGTAAATGGAAACAAATGGCCTAGATGTAATTCCAAATGTTAGTCTAGTATCATTTTATCCAGTAAGGGTAGCATGCTCCCAGATTTCAGATAAGTAGAGAATTGTGCCATTATCCAGATAATCTGATTCAAAAAACACTTTTTCCCTTGAATTGTTTTTTCTCGGCCAGAAATATCTAAATTAACTGGCTTAGCCATTTTTTCCCCCCATGACCTATATGCAGATTCAGTCTGAAGCCTAGGTTACAGCAAAATTCCACAGAGTTTCCTTGGGACATCAGCAGCCTTATTGCTGGTAGGTGGAGTTTACTGGATAGAAACAAGGACACAGAGGCAGTAGCTACATGTCTTGGGAGCTTCTTTGGGTAATCTGTACATCTGCTCCCGCCAGCTTCTCTAGATGAGGCTACGAACAAGGCAGGATTTAGGGAAGTGTCTACAGTCCAGTAGATGCGCCCAAGATGGGGGCACAGACAGAACAAACTTAGTTAATAGTATTCTTTTTCTAGTTGCAGTGTTTGGTGCCCTGCAGCTTCCTGTAGGCCTGGCTTTCCTGTCCCTGGCTGTTGGGGTGATCCCATTCCTACAGAGAGGCTTCCAGGGCTGCATGCACGCACAGCTAAACTGTCCCCCTCTTTTGTTGCAGTGCCTCACACTCTAAATCCTCTAAGCCATCTTACCTACCAGTCAGGGACATTCTCCAAACTCCAGCTGTCATCCTCTTTGTTAGTCCTCTAGTCACAAACTTTCTGCGGCTCTCTGTTTCCTATGGCAGAGCATCCCAGGCACTCAGTGTGACATGCAGGGCCCTCTGACATCTGCCTCCAGCGCATCTCTTCAGCATTTCTCCTGTGTTCCTCTCCAGGAATCTAGTCACAAGGGACTTCTCAGCAAACCCCTTCCTGCTGTGGACCGTACTAGACCTCACCTTCATCTGCCTCTTCTGAATGCTTACCTCTCCTCTCCCTGATCCAGTTCCTCCTGCTCAGCAATGCCCAGCCCAATTCCATTTCCTTCTTTGAGAACTCCCTCAGTGATGTGGTCCCTTGCTGTGGGTTGGTACCCATCCTCAGCCACCTACTTGTGTCCTGTGTGGGGGCAGCTCCTGCAATGATGTCTTATTTGGACAATGAACTTTTCTCCTACAGGTGACTCTCTTCCCAGCTCTGTGTCAACCCCGTCTGTGACCCCTTTTTAATATGCTCCATAGCATCATAGGCTCTGATTGAAAGGCAGGATGAGAAATTACAAGCCTAGTTGTAGTTTCTACTCTTCCAGCCACACCTTCTGCATTGGAGTATTCCTTTATCATTCAGATAAAGACAAAAGATACTCGGAGAAGCCCAGTGCATGAAAAATTCCTCTGACTTGCAATTTCCCATAAGGGCTAAGAGCTCTTTCTGATGTCCTAGTGCCTAGATTAGGATGATGGTTTTACTACTGCTGGCTGTATGTATCTCTCTACCTCTGTGCCCCTCTATAGAATGAGGATAATAATGGTATCCATATCAGTGGTTGTTGAGGGGATAAACAACATCGTATTAAGGTAGGTAGTCTTTAGCACACAGTGAGTACTCACTGAATGTTTGCTTTTAATAATTATTGAGCACTGTCAAAAGAATTAGGTCCCAGTGTTCTCTTTCTGAAGGGATTCAGTTGACAGGAAAAACACAGGCCCACTATTGAATAATGGACTTTGGAGAAGGGTCTCTATCCCTGGGCTAGCCTGGTAGGTCCAGGTGTTATCAGGGTGGCTGAATTACAGGGCTTTGCCCCATGTCCATTTACCGGGGACAAAAGCCCAACTCTACAGACAGTTTTATTTTCATTTTCATATACCTTCTCAGCCCATTTGACAGGACAACAGCAGTTGCTGGCTAAATTGGGAGAGGCTATAGCCAAGGCTTTTTAGCATTAGATATGAGACTGAATCTAGGATCAACACAGTCCAGGATGGGATAGAGATATGAACCAGACAAATCAAAGCCATGCAGGTGAGACAGCAGGACCAAGATCTGCACTAGGAAACCATGGCAGGGTTTCTAGACACCCATGAGCTCCCGGGGTGGAGAGCTGAGGCATTTACACCAGAACCACAATGTAATTCTGCCTGCATGCGGCTGGCCTTTTACTGCATGGATTTGTGGGAGTCATCTCTACACTACATTTTTGTGGTTTCAAATATTCCACCTAATGTGCGACTTTTTTTTTTCAGACCTACATCTGACACAGGTTGAGGAAGTGCCCTTCCTCTCTGTGAGCCCAAAAGACAAGAGCCCGAGGCCTTCACCCTGGGTTACACCGGAAGACAACCTGATTGGCTACTGGACACACCTGGAAGAGCCCACTGCACAAGCTGCCTGCAGGGTGGTGAGTGGTGAATTACCTTGAATTCAGTCTCAATGTTGGCTAGTCTTGCTAATTCATTGCTTAGCTCCAGCGCGGTGAGGACAGGGTCTTCGCTGGACAGGGACAAGTAGGCGGCACTTGCCAGTCCCTTGTAGGCATTCATGCGGGAGCGAGAGTGGCTGAAGGAGTCCTTCCGCTGCTTCTCAGTGCACTCGCTGCACTTGCAGAAGTAGTCATGGGGCCGCTCGATGCGGGCGCCCTTGAGCAGGAGGATGTGCACGATTTCATACTCCTGGCAGTGGGCTGCGAGGATGATGGGTGTGATATCATGGGAGAAGCGCGTACCATCCTCGTCGTAGGCATAGAAGTCATCATCGCGGAGCTCCTGCTCCAGCGGGCTGAGCGTCAGGCGCTGGCCCTGCGCGAAGGCTGGGTGGTTGAGGATGGCCTCGACGATGCGCACGTAGCCCTTGCTGATGGCCAGTAGCAGTGCGTCCCCCACCCGTGCCAGGTTCTCCTTCTTGAGCAGCAGCTCTGTGACCTCGAGGTGCTCATTGCCCACAGCCAGCTGCAGTGCGTTCTGCCCCATGTAGTCCACGCAGTTGAAGTTGAGAGTCTTAGACTCCTCCAGCATTTTCCTGACCACCGGGATGTTACCATACTCAGCCGAGTCCAGGAAGCGCTCCTCCTCGGGTGTCAGGCTGGTGCCCTTCTCATTGAACATGTAGGCAGGACCCCGGATGGCCTGGCGGCGGCCCTTCTCCCTCAGTGTTGTGTGCCGGCGCTGCATGTTTTTGAAAGCGCTGCTCCCCAGCCTGTGGGGCGACAAGGCAGAGATGCTCAGTTACTCTCCCACGGGCCTGTGGGTTCCCCAGGGGCAGAGCAAACAAGCATTGTTGAGATAAAGAAGAATGTCATGATTGGAATCTTAGGAGAAATTATGAAATCTTATTAGAAATCATTGTCTGATCACTGAGATTAAGACAAATTGGATAACCTGAACTATTCTTATTCATGTGGAAGTACTAGTTAGCCAGCATCTACACCACTTGGGGGGAGGAGGGTGGCAGAGTGGAAATGGGGGTTTAGAGGGAGTGTCATGGGAGATGGGGGTGGTGAGTGTGGGGTACTGATGTGGCCGACAGGCCAAGGTCTGTCGGTTTTATTTCCATTTGTGCAAAGTTGACCACATCACTTCGCTTCTCTGAGCTTTTAGTACAGTGCTTCTCTGCACTTTTACTTGTATAATGTGATTAATTTTTGTGTGCCATAGGGCCCACAGGAGCATTAAATGAGGCAGCATGCATGTAGAAAGTACTGGTCAATGCCAGTTTATTCCACCTCCTCCTGCCTGTTGGTAAGCCGAGTTCTCCAAGGGCTGTGCTATGGACATGGCCGCCATGGACACTGCGGCCTTTGGTTTAGTTGTGTTGTCCCCAGTGACAAAACCATAGCAACATGCGAGCCTGCCACACCCACCATCTCTGCATTCAGTGCTGTCCTGTGTGGGGACTGTGCTTGCTTTCCGGTCCCCATGAAGCCTGAGCACGTTCTGAAGGGCAGGGGGGCAGCTGGTGGCAGGGAGGATCATTCCACTTACTCATGGCCACATAGCAGCCCTCCTGAAAAACCTTAGCCTTAGACTTCTTAGGATCGAACCTGGGTTTTTACATGGCTGGAGGACAGGTCAAGTTGTATGCTAGGTTCATTTCTAATGTGTTCTTTCCCATTGTGGCACAGTGTAGAGGCTAATACTAATACTGATAGTAATAGCAGTTAACAGCTATTAAGCACCTATTACATGCCAGGAGCTATATTAAGATGCTGATATACTTTACATGTATTGCTTGTGGTAGATAGGATTACTGTCTTTGTCTCAGATGAAGATCCTGAGACAGGTGGGGCTGAGAGAAAGGCTTAGAGGTCAGAAAGTCTGGAGTCAGAATCCTGGTCCCACTTTTGCCAGCCTTGTGACTTTGGACAAGTTACATAATGTTTAGTTTGCCAAGGTTTTAAAGTAGCAGACTAGAGAGAATAACAGTTAAAGTGTACTTGGAGCTTGAACTAGATACTTCACCTCCAGCTAGCCTTCAGATCTTGAGCAGGTCCTCAGCTCAAGATGCTTTAACTAGAGAGTCTGGATCAGATGTTTCCTAACTCTCTATGAACTTGAACATTTTAAACTTTTTGCTTCTCCAGTTGGCCCTACCTATATTTTCTCTTCTTCTTTTGTAGTCTGCCCCCACTCATATTACTCAAGTAATTCTAGAATGCTATATGTCAAAAAGAGTGTATCTGTTCCAAAGAACATGTACTTGGGGATTTGTTTTGAACTGTTTTCCATGTTCCTAACTATCCGTTATTGGTCATGTCTCTATGTATTTAAGGATTCTAAGTATTTCACTGAGGCCATTTGTAAATAATAAGGTAATCACAGAAAAAGGCTTTTAAATTAATCCTAGTGTTTTGAGATAAAAAAAAAAGTAGTGTCTCCCAGTCTTGTGATGTTTTAAAATTTGGGGCTCCATATCCTTTGGGTCTTAGCTCCTTTAGGGGCCTTGTCTGGCATGAAGCAAAGACTGGGAGGTTAGAGTTTGCACTCTCATTCTGTCTGGGCCTGAGTCACCCTTCATGGGAGAACCTGCAAAACGATTCAGTGGAGCAACTTCTTTAGCTGCAAAAAATAAAAGAAATAATTATGGGCAACTCCATACAAGGCAGTTGTGGGTAATAAATCCTAATAAAGAGCCCTGTGCTCCTTTAGGAAGAGCATCTGAACTGCCATCCACTTTCCTAAAGCGCACTTGGATAGAAGATCACAGGGGAAAAGATTCTTAGGATTCAAGTTCATGAGCTCCTTCTGAGCCCATTACTCTCAACAATTTCATCATTCCAGGGAGGAAGGCCAGAGTAGACCATAGATTGGGAGCCCAACAGAGGAGGGACTCACAAATAGGGTGCAGGCATTTATTATTATAGGTTTTTCAAAAGGAGAGGAGGTAACTGAGTTCAGCATTCACTTCATTTTCATTCCCAAGGGGACTTGTTTCAGAGGATGTTATGAATTCAGTTTTAAGGTCTGTCAGCTGGATACACAGACTCAAGTGGGAATGGGCCCACAAGACTCATAATCCTTGTCATAGAATCACTCAGCCTGTCCTATGATGATGCTGATACCCCATTCAGGACCACCTTCCTGGACCTAGACATCACAACTCCACTCAAGAAAAGGCAATTTCCACTCAAGAACATCTGAGCAGTGTGTCAGAGATGGAATGGCAGCTGTCCTGGGAGGAGCTTGAGCCTGATTCAACATTGCTTTTCCTTTAGAAGTCTGCCCAAGAGGGAGAATAGGTCAGACTCCGAGGTCAAGGGTATACAACTATTACACAGCAACAAGCCATGGGGAGATTAATTCAAAGGAAATGTAATAACTACTGAACCAAGTCAGAGTAGAGAAACGTTTCATGAGGAACATGTAAGTACCCAATCTAAATTCAGAGTCCACATGAATATCATATATCATAGATACTGCAGCCTACAAATTTAAAGCATGGTGGAACATTATTTGTTAATTTATTTCATTAAACAAACAAACATAAAAAGCAAGGTATTAGCATTCTCATTTTTTAGGTGGAGAATCTGAGGTAGGTGACATGAAAAGATGAAATCTTAGGGCAAATAATTTCTGCACAAGAATACAGCATCATATATTATCTTGATCTTTCTATAATAATTATGTCTTATCAAAGAAAAAACATGAATGGCTAGTATTTGTGAGAAGTTAAAATGCCTTCCCCAGTTGACATGTGCTTTTTTCAAATGACCTTGAAAGCAGACACCCAGGTGTAGTAAATAAGCCTCTTTTTCCCAGCCTTTAAAACCTCAGCTTTGACATACATTTGGATGCTCATAGAACTGTCTGTTCTGCTCCTTTCCTGGCAGAATTTGGTATTGATGAGACCTTGTGGGCCTTCAAGTTATGTATGCAAACACACATATAATGGGATATGCTACGCAGTGAGGTTGCTTCCAGCATGAGGGGCTTCACAGCAGACCCTGGGGCTGCCTGAGTTGATCCATGTATTGATGGAGGCCTTTTACTCTCATATCCCTCTAATGATGTTTTTTAAACATTTTTCAGCTTTCTTAAGGTATAACTGATGAATAAAATACAGTAAAAGACACTGAATAAAATACAATAAAGTACAGTAAATAAAGTATTTAAAGTATGCATTGTGATGATTTAATATATGTCTACATCATGAAAGGAATCCCACCATCTATTTAGTTAACATTCATAACCATGTATGTACATATGTATGAATGAATATGTATATGTGTATGTATGTATATGTGTGTGTATTTTATATATCTATATCTATATCTGTATATATTACAGAGAGAGAGAGAACATTGAAGTTTTACTCTCAGCAAATTTCAATTATGAAACAGTATTATCAGCCATAACTACCAAGTTTTACACCAGATCTTCAGACCTTATTCATCTTATAGCTGAAAGTTTGCACCCTTTTACCAGCCTCTTCCTATTTTCCCTGTTTCAACATTTATACACCTATGACTATATTAGGCCTCCATATACTTGGTATTTAATCTTGACTTTAGTCAGCCTTCAGCCATATGTTCCACATGGATTTGAAAGAATCCACAAAAAATATGTCAGAAGGAGGAAGTTATTTTGTCCACAATAGCTGGTGTCCAGAACTCACACTCATGAATCAGATGTGTTTCTTTGCTAGACTCTGGGGATTTTGTCACAGGTTTAGGGGCAGTAAGGAGCAAAATGATTCTCCCTAAAGTATAATTAGCATTCGATTGCCCATACATTAATATTTTTCTTAAAAATGAACTTTGAATGTAAATGTCTCTTTATTTGCATATATTATTGAGATAATGAGTGATCAAACTCATCAAACACCTCAATTAAGATACAGTGTTGTTTATTTTTTATAAATGCATACATTGACATTTGATGTCATTGAGACGGATTCCAGTGGAAACAAAACGGTATTGGAGAAGAGGACTGATTATTAAACTTCCTTTTAATCCCTTGGCTTCTATTTTTATCAAGATGCTCTTACAGATGTATCAGCCTGTCTGAAGGAAGCCAGACATCAGTGATCCATGAAAAGTATGAATTCTGTACTCTAAGTCCAGCTCCAAACGAGCATGACCATAAGGCCTTTTAGAGACAGGATTGTTGTTAATTACTGATGAAGAAAAGACCACTTCATCAAAATGTTCTTTTAGAGATATTTGTTGTCTTTTTTTTTTTTGAAACTGGTATATGCACCATAGGTCTCTGTGGAAATTCTTCAAGTCTGAAACCAATTCAGTCTGTAACATTCCACAAGTGAATATAGAAGCAAAGAAAATCCAGGAGTCAGATCAGTCACCCAGGATAACCCAGCTCTGGTCTGTGCAAGTATACAGACTGAATTTTAGCCCACAGCAACAGTGGCAAAATAGTCAGGTGGTTTGGAATCTTCTCATCTATGTTCCATGTGCTTCAAGACCAGAGTGAGGATGAAATAATGTATATCAAATGCCTTGAATACTAGAAAGCCTTATACAAATGTCCATGACAACAGTGATTAAAACCTTACATATCAATACATTTAAGGAAATGATTATAACTTGGCTGTACTCTGCACTGATAGTCTTCAGGCTCTTTTTCTAAATGACTATATAATAGTGATTGTCAATACATATTACACATTTGCCATTTGCCAGACCTGTGCTGAATGCTTTATATGAATTATTATTTTAAATTCATACAAGTCATGTGATAAGCTTGGCTATTTTCCTCAGTGACCAATCATGACAATTAACATTTATGACCCACTAAACCACATTGCAGGCCCCATATTGAGTACTTGACATGCATTATCATTTTAAATTATCATAAATTGCATGACATAGGTGCTATTGTTCCTATGTAATAGATAATGAAATGAGACTTAGCTAAATTAACTGCTAAATTAAACTGCTGTGCCAAGGCTACACAACTTGGTAGATGCACAAAGTGCTAGATGCACTATTAGGAATCAAACCTATCTGATTTCAAAGTCCATGCTTTTGGCTGGTATACTGCTGCCATCCATCTTCCTCCTGCATTTTTTGTGCTGCTTTAGATTGTAAAATTTTCCATTAGAGTGCAGGATCCTCAAGGGCAGGGGAATACAACTTGCTTATGTGGGTACCTGTACCTGGTATTCAGTACCCCTGATGCTGGTCTATGGTACATGGTCAAATAATTTAAAAAATTCTTGAATACTTGACTTTGGATTGGTCATTAGAGAATACCAGTAAAATAGAGATGTTAATGTTTACGAATTGCTTCCTTCTTACAAATACAGGAGTGATATAATCCTTTAATTTCTCTTTCCTATTTGTAACTGACTTTCAATGCAAAATTAGTTTCAAGTTAGCTCCACTATAAATAATGACCCATAAGTTGCTAGATGAGGGTGTATTAAATCCCTTGGGTGACTGGGGCAGAAAACTGAGGCATTCCCACTTCTAATAATGCTCCTATTTTTTTTATGTATTTCCAGACTTATTTCTGAATGTCCAACTTATTTCTAAGTATAATCTTTCTTATTCCTTTGAAGTTGAGATAAGATAGTGCATATAAGTCACAGTGCCCAGTAAGTGCCCTAGTGACATCGGGTAATACTAAGTATACTAGTTTACTACAATTATAATAATTGTAGGTCTAAAGCATTCAAGTTGCCATCTAAGCTAGAGACAGTAATTTGCTTGTACACACGTATTTTGAGTAAAAGAAAAAAGACATCCCACCTGTTTACACCATGAATATACAGTTCATATACCTTACCAGTCAGCTCCTGTAGGAAACAAGCAGAGTGTTCTGCCTCTCATTACAGTGCATCATATTGAGATGTACTTTCCAAACAATTCTGCTAATTTGGGTTTTTTCATTGCATCTTAGATTGAAACTATTATCTAGTGTTCGTGAATGTTAAATCATTTTATCAGCAATTTATTTTTCACCAAATTATAATTTCTCTAATCATTTACAGAAGAGGTTATTCTCAGTATTTTCAAAACACCTTATATGTTAGCCATCCAAGTATAACTAGTGTATTGTATGTGCTTCTTTTATTTCTTCTTTCTTTGTTAATCCTTACAGGTCTATGTGGAACTGGGGAATTATGAAACTGGATGTTTATATCTCATTGTGTGTAGCTCCAGATAGAGCTGAAATAAGTTCTAATAGTTGTGTTTTGTTCCCCCAGGAGTTGTCTGGTAATAAAATAGATATGTGTAACCTTTTGACTGCTTCATTGACGTCTGGTACAGAAGAGTCTGAAATGAACACCTACTAACCAAAAAAGTAAGAGAGGCTCTTAAAGAACAATACTGAAAAAAGTAACATACTGAATATTTATCTGGGGAGAAATGTTGATTGCTTTTCCTAAGCAGGAGATCCTGGCCGCTCTCCTGCAGGATGCCACATGCATCTACAATTAGTCTCGATGATGCTCCACATAGTTCTGATTTTTTCTGGGTTAATTGCTGCCTAAAGGAGTTAGCTAGTCTACATGCCCCTAAGCTCAGGAACAAGTGTTTTTGGAAAGAAATTTTTATGAAATTATAATTGTGACATAGGACCTTTGTAAGTTGTTAAGTAATTGAACAATTGTCTTGTTTAAAATATCTTAGAGATTGAGTTTGCATCATATGTATAATGAATATTCTGAATTTAATGTCAATTCATTCATAAATATGATGTGTGCTCAGTGCTCCAAAGACAGGACCCACCAGTAGGTGGCATTCTGAGGCAGAAATTCATGGAGTGCCACCAGACAGGGTCAATCATTATTGCCTCTTTAAAATCTACCCTGAATCTATTAAGCCTTTAAATTACAATTAATGGCAGGAGCCTTTGGGCTGTGTCCACTCAATCATACTTAAGTGAATTTACAAATTCAAACTTGAAGAGGGAGATTCTGTGTTCCAGAGTTTGAAAGCTTGTGTCAAAAACCCTACCCAGATTAGATCTTTTATTAAGAGCATATTCGTTATGTTGAAATGGATGTCTAAAGGACATATTTACAACAAAGAAAAGGAAAGAAAAAGAACAATCTCTTTCTTCTCACCTGTTATTTAATGGCATCTACTTACTAGAATATAGCCTTCTTCCTTATACTACCCTCAAATTTATATTAAGATAAATGTAACCACAAAATAAAAAATCAAATTAGAAGCTGCCTGTAGTGAAGCAGGAGAAGAGAAAACGCAATACTCTCTTCTCCATTTAACTACACTCCAGCACAAAAGAACGGGGCTACCAAGATGAGTTGTCTAGTTCTAAATGGCTTTGTAAAGTTAGACTTTCAACGAGAAGTAAGAAATTCTTTTACCAACCCAACAAATAAAGATTTCAGGTTCAGATTTACATCTAAAACCTAAGCAATACACAAGAGGGAGAGGGCTAATAAATAAAAGTTTAATTCCACATTTCAGTGAGAAACAACATCTGCTGGAAAAATCAGTATGAGATAATCATCATAGCTGCTTACATTGAGGGTGAAATATGCAGGCTTGTCCCTCCTCTAGATGACCGGAATCCGGCGTTGAGTCGCGGGGATGTGACTCCCCATGGGCGGTAGCCGAGGAGGTGCCGCTCTCCGTGGTGCTGAAGTGTTGAGCCGGTCCAGTGAGCGGAGTTAGGCGAATGTGAAAGCGCGCTCTTCTGTCCTTTGTGCTGTAGCGATAAAAACTCGCCTTCTGAAGCAGACCCGCCTTACTGCCTTACTGTTTTCTTCCTCCCCCCACCCCCGAATCTGGGGGAAATTTCCCAGGGAACGTGACGGAGAAGGATCCGTGTGTGAGAATGGCATGCGGTGTGGTGATGGTTATAGTCCCCACCCCTTCTCCCAGACAGCTTTCTCAGGGAGATAGCAACTCTGCCTAGCTCCTCAGGATTTCTGCCTGCCCCCTCTCTCACCCCAGAATAGTGCATACAATACACACACATGCACACACATCAGTTATGTAAGGCAGTGGGTTCTGGCACCTTAGGCAGAGTATTTATCTTTTCAAATAGATGAAAAATGAGGAGTGAACAGAATTTTTAACTGTTGTGTCTGTGTGTAAATCTACAGAGGGAGGAAGTCAAAAAAACTAAAACCAGAGGAACCTAAAGAATAACAACAGTAGTTCCCTTTAATAAGCTTTAAGGTCACACCCTATCTTGTCTTCTGTGAGTGAT
Organism: Trachops cirrhosus; assembly: GCA_028533065.1. NCBI lineage: Eukaryota > Metazoa > Chordata > Mammalia > Chiroptera > Phyllostomidae > Trachops > Trachops cirrhosus. Next base: position 28,155,055 of record CM052546.1, on the reverse strand, counting down.
GCATCTTCTAACTTTACCTTTTGTTGCATATCTTTTTGCATCATCTAGGGTCAGGAAGAGGTCAGTGGTGTAGGTCAAGGCTGATGTTAGTAAAAAGACTTGAACAGGTTTAGTTTTCTTCTGTAACTTTACATTTTTTGAAAGGAAATTCCTAATATAAACTCCCTTTTCCCCTACAGTCCTCACTCTCACCAACTGCCATGTTAACGAATGGTCTACTATTTTTAAACACTAGCATTGTGATGGCCTCATTGGAGAGAAGCCTCATTAATTGAAGTACAAGGTGGGGTAAAAGTAGGTTTACAGTTATGAGTACGTGAAACACAGTTTATTCATGTCTTATTTAATTAATGTATTATTCCATGAACAACTGTAAGCCTACTTTTGCCCTACCCCATACTATCTGTGTGAGAGAAACCAGGATTACTCCCAGGATCTACCTGGGTCACTGAACAGTAAATCACAGTGCTTATTCTTTGAAATCAACTCATGGATTAACAACTGACAGTCTAGAAAGGCTGTTTCTGTATGCAAATGCAATATTTAGGATTAAAACATTGGCTTATAATGTATATTGCACAATGCTATTGTAGATTTATATGCAAATCAGATTGCATGGTTCATTAATATGCCACTAACATTTTCTCTGGAAACAGTCTGGTGTGTGGGGAAAGACCCTGGAATTTTGGTCTGCTTAACTGTGTTACCTTTGGCATATACTTAACCTCATTGAATCTCATTCTTCTATGTAAGTAGTGGGTAATAATGCCTTTTTCCGAATACTACGTAGCCAAAAGAAAGAAGGAGCTCATACACTTTGCAACAGCATGGATGGAGCTGGAAAGCATTATGCTAAGCGAAATAAGCCAGGCATTGAAAGACAAATACCATATGATCTCGCCTCTAACAGGAACCTAAACAACAAAACAAAGAAACAAGTAAAATATAAGAAAAGACACTGAAATAGAGGACAGGTTGTCAGTGACCAGAGGGGAGAGGGGAGGGAATTTCAGGGGAGAAGGGAAGGGTTTACAGGAACAAATATAGGGAACACATGGACAAAACTAGGGGTGTTGGAAATGGGAGGGAGGAGGGGAGGGATGGGTGGGTGGGCTAGAATGGGAATAAAGGATAGAAACTGTACTGAATAAACTAAAATAAAAAAATAAAAAAATAAAAAAAATTGGGTGTTCTTCTTCCCATCCTTGCTCAAGAGAGGTTAAAGTAATTCTCTAGTTAAAACTCTCTAGGAAGCTTGACAGAAAACTAGTTTTATTTCTCTAAACCTCCACACAAGCTTTTCAATGTTAATGATCGTGTTTTTTTTAAAAAAGATTTTATTTATTTACTTTTTAGAGATAGTGGAAGGGAGGGAGGAAGAGAGGGAAAGAAACATCAATTGTCTCTTGCATGCCCCCAGGTGGGGATCTGACCAGCAACCAGTCATGTGCTCTGATTGGGATTTGAACTGGTGACCTTTCTCTTCGCAGGCTAGCTCTCAATCCAATGAGCCACACTAGCCAGGGCTAATGATTGTGCTTTATTGGGTAAAATGTCTTTTCAGAAAGAAATTTTCTTAAAATTTAATGCTTTTTCTTAAATTTTTTTACAGTATTGAAGGACAAAAGAATTTTAAAAAACTAGAATCAGCAACAAATACATTAACTTATTTGAAAAATGTTAATTAAAGCTATTTAGTATTACACTGAAGTGTAGAACAAAGTGTGTGAAGTCAACAAAAGTGTCTTACAAAACCACAGAGTTAGAAGAGTGGCTATGACACTGATAATATCCTTCCGATTAGGAATTTTATCATCATAACTAGTGAAGTAGTATAGAAAAGATGCTCTTAATTATAAAATGCTGTCTTAAAAATACTGTGTTGTAGCTTTTAGTTGATAACAATGGAAATAAAGTTTTCTTATATTCTGTTTTTAGTAATAACAATTCTGACATGAACTACATTCTTATTTCCTCTCATGATAAGCTCATTAAAAAATCAAATCATTAGTTTTAAAAAGTGTGTCAGTGATGGTACAGTTAAATGTATGGAGGAAGTGAGCATATTACTTTACAAGTATATCACCTGAAGACAGGTCAGACTCAGGCCAGACAATTCCTCAGCAGTGGTGGGATGAGATGATGTTTAGTGAAGGTGTAGACACGTTCAGTGTCTACAGTGTTAGAGAACTTTATCACTTCTAGAGGATGTCATACATGATGTTTGGGTAAATACTTGTAGTCTGAAAAATGTTACACACATAAAAATATCTTTAATACATAAGGCATAGAAGTAAGGTCCTTACTATCAACAGTTAAAGTTCAGAAGACCATTAGCTCATGGACTAGAAGATGTCTAAAGTTCATGTGTAAGGTCTTGAGCTTTGTTACCTCCTAGGCTCACAGTAGAGTGCGTACCACTTCTAGTCAAACTTCTTGTGACTTAATCCAAAATATTCCATTCTCCAAGTGTGTTCCTCACCTGTAAAATGAAGTAATGATAGTCCCTCACTGGTAGAGGTATAGTGAGGATAAAATGAGACAGCTCACATGAAGTGTTTGCAGCAGTGCCTGGCACGTAGTCGGAGCTCAGCATATGTCAGTTTTCATTATTGCTTAACAGCTTACTCTGTGACTTGAACAGTGAGCATGCTATTGATCTGTGGTCCTTAGACTTTGCGGGCTCCATCACCACCCAACCAGCCTGTTAAAAATATAAAAATACATATTTCTGGTGCTCCCTTCCCAGAGAATTTGCATTCTTCCCCCAAGAACTTCTGGTGATTCTGATGCAGGTGATTCACAAATCACGCTTTGAGGAACACACTGCTCTTGTCTATTGGAAGACTATTTTTTAGAAACTGCAGCTATGAGTATGAAAGTCTGTTTCAAATGACTGAATCCTTTGGGATGCTTATTCTCTTTTTTCCACTCTCAGAATGTTTTTTAATAGCCTGTACTACTTTGTTTGCTTACTGGACAGGCCTGGCTATTTCTCCTATATAGAAACAGCAATATACTAAACAGACTTCTTCCATTTTAAAAAATATATTTTATTGGTTATGCTATTACAGTTGTCCCATTTCTCCCCCTTGACTCCTCTCTGCCCTGCACACCCCCTCCCACCCACATTCCCGCCATTTAGTTCATGTCCATGGGTTGTACATATAAGTTCTTTGGCTTCTACATTTACTGTACTGTTCTAACCCCACATCTATTTTCTACCTACCATCTATGCTACTTATTCTCTGTACCTTTCCCCCACTCTCTCCCCCTCCCACTTCCCTGTTGATAATCTTCCATGTGCTCTCCATTTCTAGTTGTTTGCTTAGTTTGCTTTTTGTTTTAGGTGTGGTTGTTAATAATTGTGAGTTTGCTGTCATTTTACTGTTCATATTTTTATCTTCTTTTTCTTAGATAACTCCCTTTAACATTTCATACAATAAGGGCTTGGT
>CM052546.1:28133856-28151500 GCA_028533065.1 Trachops cirrhosus | reverse complement strand
AAGTTCTCAGTTTCTTGCTCTTCCTCTTCTCCTTCTGGTACCCCTATAATTTGGATGTTGGAACATTTAAAGATGTCCTGGAGGTTCCTAAGCCTCTCCTCATGTTTTTGAATTCTTGTTTCTTTTTTTTTTCTGGTTGGATATTTCTTTCTTCTTTCTGGTCCACACTGTTGATTTGAGTCCCAGTTTCCTTCCCATCATTATTGGTTCCCTGTATATTTTCCTTTATTTTACTTAGCATGGCCTTCATTTTTTTAAATTTAATTTGTGACCAAATTCAACCAGTTCTGTGAGCATCCTGATGACCTGTGTTTTGAACTGTGCATGTGATAGGTTGGCTGTCTCTTTGTCGCTTAGGTGTATTTTTTTCTGGAGCTTTGATCTGTTCTTTCCATTGGGCCATTTTTTTTTGTCTTGACGAGCCTATTACTAGTGAGGGGTGGAGCCTTAGGTGTTCACCAGGGTGGAGCAACCCATGTAGCTGTGTTGTGACACTGTATGTGGGGAAGGGGTCTGAGAGGGAACAATGGCACTTGCTCTGCTCTCTGCCAGATTTCAGTTACCTCCCCCACTTCCCACAAGCAAATTGGGCCCTTCTGGTGCTGATTCCCAGGTGGGTGGGTTTGTGTATGTTCTAGAACCCTGTGGGTCTCTCCAGCAAACTCACCTGTGAGGCTGGGAGTTTCTCCCACTGCTGCCTCAACCCCCACAGGTGTTTTCAGTCAGTCGTTTGAGTCTTTATTTCCCTGCCCTGGAGCCCTGGGTTGCGCAGACCATCCTGCTCCCCAATTGTTCCTCCTGGTTTATCTGCATGTGAATATGGGACTGCCTGTTCCACCAGTCACCACCTTGCTGGCCAGCTGCAGCCTTGCCTACCCTGGTCCTGCAGCCACCGCCTTTCCGCGACTCCTCTCCTCCCAGCTGCCTGTCTCAGCCCCTCCTACAGGTATGGATGAGTGTGTCTTCTTTAGCTCCTTGGTTGTTGGACTTCCATACAGTTTGATTTTCTGTCAGTTCTTGTTGTTTCTTGTTTTTGAATTGTCATTATCCTTCTTTTGGTTGTGCAGGGGTGTGCAGTGTGTCTACCTATGCCTCCATCTTGGCCGTAAGTCCACCCTTCCATTTTTGATTTAAGAAAGTGATGCAAATCCATTCCATAGGAAAATATACTGCTTGAAATGTCCAGAATCTCTGCTGTGTTAAGCTCATATTAAAAAAGAGTAGAGAATCACTCTTGTTTTGGTTGATGGCATTATCACTGCAAAACTTCTCCAGAGCAAGTGAAGATCTGGTAAAAATCCTGTGCTCTAGAGTGTTCTCAAGTCATGAAAAATTGTGTCCTCAGTTGCTATCAGGTGAGGAATGACTAGAAATGACACTGTGTTTCAAAGTGATGATAAGATACTAATTTAATCCTATTCTTCTTTTCTTGTTTTATGGAAAATTATTGATCTTCCAGTTTGGGCTGTAGCTTTGTGGATTTCAATGGTTGTAGCTTTACAAGATAATATGCTAGTAACCTATTCAAGTTTTCTTTAAAAAGCAAAGAGCAATTAATATGAAATAATTATTTATACATCGAGATCACCTTTCAAGGAAGGACTTGCACAGGGCTAACAGCCAGCTGATAGGCTCTACTGCCATGTTCTTTAGGGTCTGCCTCAGCTGCAGAGATCCACTTTACCTGAGGCCACCCTTTTCTGGGATAGTTTGTATCCAGTGACTGAGTAAGGTGGGATTGTACAGGCCATTTTGGGAACACTCTTATGAGCCATACTTGTTCTAGAGCTCACTGCCATGTTGGCCAAATCTTCATAGTTTGATTTCTGCCTCTTCCCAGTTCTACTTCATCTGTCTTTTTTCATAAACGTTGGTCCTTAATAAGTATCTTTCACATCAAACCCCCTCTCACAGTGCTTTCAGAGAAAGCTGGATCATCACCATCCAGCTGGCAGTGAGGACCTCGTCACTGGTCATAGGTGGAACACAAACAGCTCCCGAACCAAGGTGATGGTCCAATTCCTAAACGTTTACTTGTGCCGAATTGGGAGGTTTTACTGATGGAAGGGAATGCTTTATCAGGTTGGGTATATCATGCATTTATAACTTAAGGAGAAGTAATAATGATAAGCACAATGGTATTGGATGGCTATTGTTAAATGCCACTGATGCCAGAAAGGTAAAGAGTACCTGAGGATATGCAATAGGCCATTGAAATCCAGTAGTAAAAACCAGAGGACCTCTTGGTTTGTATACAAAGAAGCTCTTATTAACTCAAGTGGGTGGATAAAGAAAATTAAAGTCTAAGCCTAGGGATTAATATTTCAAGGCTTAGGAATTTCGGAGATGACTAAATGCCCAACCAAAATAGGTTTGTTGTGCCAAGTTCAGCACCTTGATTGGGAAAGTCTAGGACTCTGATAGGATGAGGTTATCTTCATGGATGTCTGTGAGGGTTTTGACTACCAATACACCCCTGAACGCTCTGAACTTACAGACAAGGCTCACTCATGACACCATCTTGCATTGGAAGGCATTTTATAGCCTCTTACCCATGAGGTACCATATGCTTTTCCCAGGACCCACACCACCTTCCCTACTGCCCTCAAGACCCATAACTGGGGTTAAGTTGCTCCAGGATCTGAGTTGGCATTAATATCCATAGACTCAAAACCTCATCATGGGCCCCTTGTTAGAGAGGTGGTATATAGTGACATGTGTGTGTGTATAAATATAACAAGTGGAGTTCTGGCCAAGGTTGAGCTTTCAGGAGGTCCACTGACTTCATGAACCCACCTGATAAACATTTCCCTGGTCCCAGGATGTTAAATGAGTTGGGCATACTAGGCAGCTGATGCAATCTCTACATTGGATCCTATTCATATAGGATAAGAACTATCACAGCAAGGAAAACCAAGTGGAAGTTTCTTGAAACTATCCCCTACACCCCACACAGATAAGATGGTAAAGTAAAAAGCAATATGGCATCCTAGAGAAGGAAAATAGTGGAGATTAATGTCACCCTTCAGGACTTAAAGGATACAGAGGTGATAGTCCCCAAGGTACTTCCATTTAATTGGTCGGTCTAGCACCTGGAGGATTCAACAGACCCAGGGTGATAACTATAGAGTAGTTCGAGCTCAAGCAACTGGTAGCCCCAATTATAGCCACAAAAAGATATATCTTTTTCAGGGTACATTAATAGGCCTAAGGTGTGTTGCCATTGTTTTAGAAAACATTTTATTTTCTATCCTAAAGTGTAGAAAAAGGATCAGATATCAATCATATCGAATAGACAGCAATATATATTTAAAGTTTTGCTCAAAGACTTATGTTAGCAGTCCTACTCTTTGCCATAATACAGAACAAAGAGATCAGGACTGCCTGAATATACTGCAGAACATCACATTGATTCATTACATTGACGATATTATGTTGACTAGGCCGGATAAGCAAGATATGGTCAGTGTGCTGGAGTTCCTGGTAAGACACATGTACTGCAGAAGGCAGAAGATGAAACCTATAAAGATTTATGGGTTTTTTGTATCTATACAATTTTTAGGTATCCAGGAATCAAGAGCATGCTGGTATATCTTCTCAAAAGTATGAGATAAATTATTGTGTCTTGTGATCTCCTTCCCAAAGAAAGAAGCATCATGCCTACTAGGCTCCTCTGGGCTCTGAAGGCAGGAGCTTCTGCACCTGAGGATTCTGCTCCAGCCTGTATTCCAGGAATCATGAAGAGTTGCCATTTTTAAGTGGAGCCCAGAGCAGGAAAAGACTTTCCAGCATGACCAGGTGTTAGTGTAAGCAGTCCCACTTTTGGACCATACAGTCTGGCAGATATGAGAGTACTAAAGTTTATCACTAGTGGGAAAAGATATCATGTGTAGTTTCTGTTAAAATCCCAGTGAGAGAAGTATATAATATGGGCTTTCGAAGTTCTGGAGCATGGCCTTGCCATTTATAGTGAAAATTTATATACCTTTGGCAAAACAACTTCTGGCATGCTACTGGGCCCTGGAAAAGATGGACCATTCAGCCATGAGAAACTAAGTGACTCTACCAGGACTTTCATCATGAGCTGGATTCTACCAAATCTCTGCATTATAGGCCAGATGGGCCCAGGAACAGTTTGTCGTGAAACAGAAGTCGTGTATCTAGGACTGAGTGATAGTGGGGCCAGAGAGCACAGGGGAGCTGCATGGGCATGAGCAGGTAGCTCAGGTCTTCTGATGGCACCCACCACTGCGGCACCAGTGTTCCTTCCTTAGCTCACAGCTGTGGATATATGGAGAAGTCACTATACCTGGTAAGGGAGGAGGAAAAAGCCTGACTGTGGTATACAGATGAGATGGCCTTGAAAGATAAAGGAAATCTTCTCAATGAAAAGAGGATTGGTGGATTTGGTTATCCTTTTCACGTAGGGAGAGGACTAACCTGAAGTTACATATGTACAAATTCATGGGTAGCGATGGATGGCTTGACTGGCTGGTCAGGGCCTTGGAAGGATAAAGAATGGAAGATGGGTGACAAGAAAGTCTGGATTAGAGGCATTTAGATGGACATAGGGGAGTGGATATGAATTGTAAAGATCTTTGTACCACATCTCGATGTCAACCAGATAGCATCTACCATGGACGTGTTATTAAACTACCAAGTAGACAAAGGGACATATCCAGCTGACAGTAGCTAGCCTTTGTTATCAGCCTCCTCAGTGCCGGCACAACAGGTATATAAATGATGGTAGCAAAGAGAAAGGATTTGCACACCCCAGTAGTCTCAAATCCCAGTTACTAAGGCTCGTCTACTGTGGTTCTTGCTAAAAATATAGTATGCCAGTAACAGAGAACAATACCAATATAACAATATTGCTCAAGAAGAGAAACTAGCCTCTAGGTGGCAGGTTGACTACATTGGGTTCATTTCATGCTGGAAGGGTTAGTTGTTTATTCTCACATGTCTCACAGAAATGGACATGTATTCTGGGTATGGGTTTGCCTTTTTTGTCCATATGGTCTTGGCTAACATGAATGTTGCAGAGTTTGTGGAGTATTTGATTTATTGGCATGGGACCCTGAGTAACATTACTTCAGACCAAGGGACCTGCTTTATAGCAAAGGAGGTTCATGAGTGGGTCTATGACCACAAGATTCTCTGGTCATATTATTTTGTTGCCCTCAGAAGCTGCTAGTCTGATAGATCAGTGGAGGTTCAGAGGCAATACTCTGTATGGATAGGGTGCCATTTTCTGGAATTCAGTGTATACATTGAATCAGTGACCTTTGGTGGGAGAATGCATGGACACAGGAACCAAGGGGTGGAAAAAGTAGTGACCCCACTCAACCATCCATCTCAGGGGTTCACTGTGGGTCATTGTGTTTCCTTTCCCCATAATAATTCTCTGTGCTGCTGAGTTAGGAGCCCTGCTTCCCCAAAGGGGTACACTTTCTCAAGGGGACAGAGAGGAGCCCATTGAATTGTGAGCTTCAGTTGTCACTTGGAAACTTCAACCTCCTTATGATCAGGGACCAAAACCAAAAAGAGGAGTCACTGTCTTGGCAGGATGATTGACTCTGGTCATTTGGAGGATGTAGGGCTGCTACTGTACAGTGGAGGCAGGGAGGAATTTGGGTGGGACTCAGTTGATCTACTTGGGCCTATCTTAGTACTCTCTGGCACAGGTGTGACTGTAAATGGGCTGGTACAATGACTCCAGCCACATGGCTTGGGGACCACAGGCTCAGGTCCTCAAGACTGAAGGTCTGGGTCACACAAGTAAGAAGCTGGGGTGGCAGAGGTATTTGCTGATGGTTAAGGGAATCTCCAAAGGATAGTAGAAGAAGAAGGTAATGAACATAGGTGGGACTCTGAGACTCACTTCTACCTTAGGCACAGTAGCTCCCTTCTAAGATTCTTTTAAGAAGGGAGACATACCAGATACCTGGAAGAGCTTCCCTTCCATCCTTAGGCAGAAGGGGATCGAGGTAGAGAAAGAGGTAGAAATGCCACTCAGCTTTCCTCTCAAGGGAGAACTTGCTGCCCATCTTAGAGTATCAGAATCAGCAGACAACATCCATATTTCACCTCCTGCAGAACCTACCTCAGCTCTAGAGATCCACCTTGCCTGAACTTACATCCTTTCTTGGAAGCCTGTGTCTGGTGACTAATTTAGGGTGGGGGAAGGGGGGATATACCAGTGAGCACAGGACTGTACTTGCTTCAGAGTGCCTTGCCAGTTTGGCATGGGTTTGATCAAGCCTGTTATTTTCCCTCTGCCCAATCCTACTTCCTTCTGCCTCTCTTCAACAGTGTAGATTACAAACAAACATATTGCACCCCCAACCCTGTCCCTGATATGTTTCTAGAGAACTTAGCCTGCAACAGATGGCTTACAGGGATATATAAAATACAAAACAGTTTTACTTCTTCCTTTCCAATTGGCATGCCTTTTATTTTTTTTTCTTGCCTAATTTCTCTGGCTAGGACTTCCAGTATTATGTTGAACAAAAGTAATGAAGTAAGCATCTTTGTCTTGTTCTTGCTCTTAGAGGAAAAGCTTTGTTTCACTGTTGACTATGATGTTAGCTGAGGATTTGTCACATGAGGTCTTTATTATGTTGAGGTACTTTCCTTCTGTACCCATTTGATTGAGAATTCTTATCATAAATTGATGTTGTATGTTGTCAGATGCTTTCTCTACATCTATCGAGGTGATCGTATGACTTTATCTTTTATTTTGCTGATATGCTATATCACATTGATTGATTTGCTGAGGTTGAGTCATCCTTGTTGCATCCCTGGAATGAATCCCATTTCTTTGTGGTATATGGTCCTTTTAATATATTGTTGTATTAAATTTGCTAGTATTTTGTTTAGGATTTCTGCATCTACATTCATCAGAGATATTGGCCTTTAATTTTCTCTCTTTTCTTTTCTTTTTCCCTCCCTCCCTTTCTTTTCTTCCTTTCTTTCTTTCTTTTCTTTCTTTTCTTTCTTTCTTTCTTCTTGATGTCCTTGCCTGGTTTTAGTATCACAATAATGTACATATAGATGGCCAACGGGCATATGAAAAGATGGTTAACATCACTAATTATTAGGGAAACTGCAAATTAAAAATCACACCTGTTAGAATGGCTTTTATCAAAATGCCAAACAATAACCAGTATGGGACAGGATATGGAGAGAAGGGAACCTTTTTGTACTGTTGGTGGGATTGAAATTGGTGCAACCACTAAGGCAAACTCATGGAAGTTCCCTAAAAAATTAAGGGTAGAATTACCATTTGATCTAGCAATTCCTTTTCTGGGTATTTATCCAAAGAATATGAGAACACTAATTTGAAGAGATATATGTACTTCAGTGTTAATTGCAGCATTATTTACAATAGCCAAGATGTGGAAACAAATTAAGGGTCCACTGATGGCTGAGTGAATAAAGAAGATGTCAGGTATATACACAAACAATGAATACTACTGAGCTATAAAAAATGAAATATTGCCATTGAGGATATGATACTAAGTGAAATAAGGCAGATGGAAAAGTACAAAACTATGATTTCACTCACATGAAATGTAAAACAAAAACGTAGCAAATAAAATAAGTAACAAAACCAAACAAGTCATAGATACAGACAAAAAATGGTGGTTACCAGTGAGGAAGTGGGGTGAGGGGAGGGTGAACTGGGTAAAGCGGGGTCAAATACATGGTAAAGGAAGGAAATAAGACTTTGGGTGGTGAGCATGCAACATCATATTGAATTACAACGTTGAAATCTGAAATTGATATGGCGTTATTAACCAGTGTTATCTCAATAAATAAAAAAGAATAAGGCAATAGTAAGGATAGGGACATAAATTTTTTGATTTAAGCTAACATGCAGATGTTTCCTTGAGTCCTATCCACAGGCTACAGACAGGCTGCAGGTTTTCCAAAAGCCGAGCCAAGTAACCGGTGGAAACCATGTAATCAGATGAAGGACAACAATTCCTCATCCTAAAAGCAGAAAATTTTCTTTCTGAGAAAGAACACTGTGTAAGGAAACAAACAACCTTAACAATTATGATTTTGTATGGTTAAATAGCACATCGCCAGCTGCTACATTTAATACCAGTGGAATTTCCGTCAGTCACAGGTGTCCTGTCACTCACACTCATGCTCTGGTTTGGCGGGCATGTATTAGTCATTGGAACCAGGTATCCAAGTGTGTTTGGTTAAGGTGGTTTTACTGGAGATGGAGTACAAAGAACCACGATGACTGATGGTGTCTCACACACTGTTACTTGTTTTATCCTCCTTTGCACCAGGATGTTTTTGTTTGAGCTGATTTATTTTCCCTTTTGATTCTCCTTCCCCAAAGTGGCAAGGCTACACAGGGCAGAGGAGGACACTGGCAAGTGGGAGAAGGGAGGGATGAAGAGGGGAAGTCAGCGGAACACTGAAGGGCCCAGGGGGCCGTCCAAGGGGAGAATTTTTTCTTGAGTTCCTGAATTGCAAGTCAGCTAGTGTCTGATTTTGAGCCATTGGCTTCCTTGTAAGAAAGTTACCTTGTTTCATTGGACTAATTCTGAGAATAATACATTCCTTCCAAAAATCAAAGTATTTGTTTTATGGAAAGAAACCTGCAAGCCTGTGGTTACGTTTAGATTCTGCTAGAGTAGGATGTGTAAATAATTAGTGTAATGGAGTTCTTAAGGTATAAAACAGAATGTTCGATTTATTAAAATTTATATTTTTTAAAACACTAAAATGCAGTGCCTAGAGAAATTATAAAAGATAAAAAAATAAAGTTTTGCTTCCTTTGAGTATGTAAACTCCTGCATTCATTATGTGTGGCTCACAAATTTTCTTTTTTTAAAAACAGTTTAATTGCTTACCATTTAAATCTTTTTTATTCAGTTGTTTTCAGTTATTATCTTTTGCTCTCTAATTCTCTTGGTGCTTCTGATTTCTGCAGGGATAATTTTATTTTTAAAAATTTTTAGTGCCATTCCTACCAATAGTTCTTTTTTCTAAAATGTACAGAATAAAAATCACACTGATCAGATTATTTTCAGGTTTGAACTGATAAGATTGTATTAAATCTGTCTTTAAATCTATATATACCTTTTAAATTTACTTGCAGAAATTTGGCCACTGGAGTGTTAATAAATTAAATGATATATTCTCAGAATTTATTTTAATGAGGAGATAAAGATTTCTTCTTAGAATTTTTTCTGTGTGCTGTGCTGGCCCTTTGCCCTCCGAACAATCCTTCCGCCTCTCCCGTATTCGTTCTATATTGTGATGGGGCTAAACTTGGCAGGTTGCATTCTTAGGCTGCTCATTAGCTGACTTTCATCTGAGTTTGGCTAATGGGAACCTCTGGCGGAAGATTGGAGGACAGGGAGAAAGGAGGTATTTTTATACCTTTCTCCATTCCTAGGCAGCAGGTGCAGCTGCTGGAGGGTTTTTCATCTCTTTGTACAGACTGCCATGATTTCTGCACTTGCGTGGTGGGCCTAAACCCTGGGCTTCTGGAGCATGCCCTTCTCTCTTTGATGCTTTAGCCTAGGACTGATGGTGGTTTCCTGTGGTTGCCAGTTTGTGAGCTGTCCCATTCCCCTTATTTGCTTCCTAGCTGATCCATCACTCATAAAACTAATCCTGTGCCTCAAGTTCCCTCTGGTTTGGAAAATATGGACTTTTAACAAACTATAGAAATGATCCTCGAAAATATAGTCTTTGGATTTTAAAATAAATGGTTGTGGAACAACTAGATTGTCATTTGGAAAAAAAAATAGTTTTACATCTCATACCAGTTGCCAGAACAAATTCCAGATGGATCAGAGATCTAAATGTAAAAAAATGAACCCTTGTAATAATAGAAGAAAACATGGATGATGTATTTCTTGATGTGGGTATCAAGAAATGTTCAAACTATAATCTAAAATCTAGAAACAACCAAAGAAAGGATAACTTCAACTATATAAAAATTAAGGTATATATTTTTCAAATGGCAAAATACCACATGCAAAGTCAAAAGACCAAAGAAAAATCAGAGACTTATATTATGGTCAAAGGGCTAAATTCTTTAATAAATCATTCTTAATAATCAAGAAAAAACCCACAAAATATATAGATGGGCAAAAACCCAAACAATTTACAAAAATAAAATTTTAATATGGCCCTTAAGTACAAGAAAAGGTATTCAACTTATAATAAAGTGTAAATTAAAACTTTACTGAGAGGACATTTCTCATCTCTCAGATTAGTAGAAAGTTCAAAATCTAGATAACACATTTGTCAAGGCTGTGGAAATTCAGATACTTTCATAAATTTTGGTGGAAATGCAGTATGATAACAGGCCCTTGGAAGGGATTCAATGATAGCAAACGAAATTACATATGCATTTACCTTTTGACCCAGAAATTCCACTTCTAGAAGTTGGCCCCACAGACATACCTCCACAAATACATAAAAGCACATGTGCAAGGTTTTTGTTCAGGAATAAGTTGTAATAACAAAACATTGCAGTCGCTCTACATGATCGCTCGAAGGAGAGCGACTGAATTAAATATAGTACTGCCTACATTGGAGTACAATGGCGCCAAAGAGGAAGAATAAGGAAGCTCTTTGTGAATCCTGGATATAATGGAGTGCATACGATAGGCTACCTATTGTGTAAGAAAGAGGGGAAATTGCCATTCTTACAAAATGAAACAGGATATATCAACCAGAAATTAGTGAAATATTTATTTACAGGTTATAGAGGGCTGGTTTGGAGGGTATAGGGATGAATATGAGAATTCTCTTAGTAGACCATTTTATATAGTTTTAATTCTTTAAATATTTTAAATGTTTAAAAATATGGCCAAAACACAAAGGCCAACATTAAATTTGAATACAAGCAGGGAAAAATAACCCAACTACATGTCAAATTGATAAAAATTACACAGAGAAAAAGAATCGTCAAGTAACTTTTGAATACAGGGCTTTGACTGTGCACCCTAAATAAAATACAAAGTCAAAATATTTCTAACCGCTTTGTTCTTGGTGGTGATGTCGGTGGCATAATTCTGAAACTGTTTTGTGCGTATAATAAGATAAAGTCTATGAAAAAATATGTTTGGGTAAGCAGGGTGCTTTTCTTTCATAAATGAGGTCAAACAATATAGGGTTGATTTCAGTGAGAGGTATGAACATGAGTTCATCATAGTTATAGTATATACACATGTATACATATAGATAAATAGGTGGGTTGCCAGGTAGATAACTTGGACCTACATGCACACTTCTGGCTCTGTTTACTGAAAGGCTTTAAGCAAATCCATGTCGGTAGCAGTGAGTACAGTTGGCTCCTAGATCTTGATTTCTAAATACCATTCACCACTAAAGTGCTTCTTAGAGAAATGGCTATTTCCAGACCCAGAGCAGGGAATCTACAAGGTAAGCCGGAATAGTCTTGTGTCAAAAAGCAATTAAATGAACAAAGACGAATGGGTTCATTAAAAAGAAAAATACAAAAGCTGGCTTGGGGCAAGTCACACATCATAAACAATGAGAATAATTGAGAAGTGGAAATTGAATTCATAAGTTCACAGGGATGAGAGAGGAGGGGAGGGAAGGGAGATATGGAGAGAAGAAAAGTTTTTTTTTAAAAGAATGTTACATAATTGTCTTGGCTGGTGTTGCTCAGTGTATTGAGCACCGGCCTATGAACCAGAGGGTCACAGGTTTGATTCCCAGTCAGGACACATGCCTGGGTTGCAGGCCAGGTTCCCAGTAGGGGTTGCGCAAGAGGCAACCACACATTGATGTTTCTCTCCCTCTCTTCCCCTCTTTCTAAAAATAAATAAGTAAAATTAAAAAATGTTAGATAATAAATGTAGATGGAATAACACAATTAGAAAATCAGCATTTTCACTCCAACATAATAATTGATGCAAACTAGCAGGATTAGTCAATACTGACTGAAACCATTGGATGGAAGATTGTTGGGGAACAGGATATTTATGTGGCCTCAAGGTATCACCCCAAAGATTATTTGGGATAGAAGGAAAAGTATACTTTTATGGGCACATCTGATGTTCAACACCGTAACCAAGTAATCAGATCTGAAAGTGGGATAATCCAACAATTATCTGCTTCCTGAAGTGATGTTCCCCACAGGCAGACCAGAGTTAAATGTCTGTCCCTTCCATATTGGGTTTATGACTATCAAAGCCAAAATTGCACCAAACAAAGTTAAACAGGCAAGAACGGATTTATTCGTGGTTACTGCTGAGAGAGAGAGACAGAGAGAGAGACAGACAGACAGACAGACACGCCAGAGCCCACTCTGAATTCTGCTCTGCTGTGTTACATGCCACTGAGTTGCCTCTGACTCCTGGCGACTCCGTGAATGAGTGATGTCCGTCTACAGTGTCCTGTCCTCAACAGCCCTGCTCGCTCCTGAGACTCAGGACCATGGATCCTTTAATGGAGTCCATCTATATCATATTTGCTCTTCCTCTTTCCTGCTGCTTCTGTTTTTCCCAGCGTCAAAGGGCTGGAATGCTCACAGAGCTAGGATGGTGGGTGGGGAGGATCATAGGCCACCTGTGTTTGCTCATTGGCCTTACCCAAAGGGAAAGTAAATCTTCTGTTTCTTCAGGACAGGAGGTAGTTTTACACCTTGAAGCAGGGTGTCCATGGGAATGTAGGCTCCCAGCCTCTCATAAAAACTAGAATATAGGGATGCTAGTGTCCTTGATATTTACATTTCAAGGGCTCTAGGGGCACTCAGGTCCTTGAGAAAGATGGTACTCAGTTGTACGACTGCTGAGAAGCTTCCTCCCCCCACCTCCAAGGTGTACTTGTCCTATACCTTCAGTAAGAAGCCTTTTAGAGATTCCCATCTCAAAGAAGCAGAGAAAGGATTTACAATGATGAGTCATTTTTTTTTCTGTTTCAGTAAGTGCTCTAAGAAAGGGAGATCTGTCTGAAGTTCATTCATGCTGGGCAAATGTGAAGGCCATTTAGGTCCTAAAAATGAGGGTTTGCAGAGGTTGCACTGGGAGGTGTGGGACTTGTGTCTCTCCCCCAGCCCACACTCAAGTTCCTGACTCAACCGCTCATGACTGGACAAGTCCTTTTCCTTTTGAAAGTGAAGGAGCCCTCTCCTCCCTGTGCTCATGTGCCTCTTTTCCCCACCGTAGTTCTGCTGCATGGTGATTCTTCTCTCTCCCTTTCTTCCTGAATGTTTAATCTGTCTGCTTCTGTTCTTGTTTTGGAAGCAGGCCAGCTCTTGGCTCCCTTGCAGGTCTAATTCTTTATGGGCCTTTGACTCCCAGTGTCCCCCCAGGAAAGAGTAGGGCTGCACCTGTGCAATACCAAAGACGAGTCTGGCTCCTCTTAGGTTTTCATCAGAGGTGATGACTGAAAAGCTGATTCTGACTAATGCCACAGGAGTAGCAGAATGAACTGGTGATGGGTGGGAGACAGGGATTCAGAGACCTGGGTCCCAGAGTTGCAACTTACTGTGTAGCTTTGAGTAAGCCTGTTAACTTCTCTAAGTTTCAGTGTTTACAAAATAAGAGCAATGTAGAAATAACTGTGAGAATTAAGTAAGGTAATGGGTATAAATTTATAGTGTCAAGTATTGAGATCACTATTTCTTTGGAAAAAAAACCAAAAACAAAACTAAGTCTTTGCCTACTTAATATCAAGAGCTGCTTTAAGAAGATCTGAGGTGACAGTTTTCTCAGGTGACATTTTTCTCAGGTAGAGAGCCTCTGATCCCTTCCATCTTGTGCTAGATTTTCCCTCAAAAACAGGTGTGGTAGGTTACTGAAAAAACTACACTTCCCAGCATTCCTTTCCCTGCATAATTCTGTCACTTGGGCCACAGGAGACATTGGCCGGGAAGGAGACAGGTGGAAGTGTAGCAGCAGCCATGCTGTTGATACCCAGGTCGGCACAGGGCTCGAGGCGCTGCTGCAGCCCACGGCGGGTTGTCATGCGCTGTGCTGGATCGGTGCCTACCTCCAGCTCCTGCGGCATCTCTGCCTTCAGCTTCTCTGAGTCTTGGGCCAGACACGTGCTTAACTTTGTGACGAAGGGCACCCGCCTTCCCTCCAGGACACCTCCACTGTCAAAGGGGCTTGGAGGCAGTGACAGCCTGCAGTGGGTACTAGTCTTTTCTACCCACCCTCACAGGTTCCTGTTTTTCTTTGCTTCCCCCACTTTACACCGGTCTTCTCTTCCTGATGGCCTGCCTGCAGGTTCAGGCTCCGGTGTCAGAGCAGGTGGAACAGCTTCACATAGATGATTTAACCGGCTCCACCAATTGTGTAAGTCAGTTTCCTGTGTGATTCATCTTTTAATACATTGAATCTCTCGTAGTGGTTTTGCTTATTTGACTGAACCTTGTCAAATATGACAGGTATTGAGTTTGATGTGACGAGTAGCTGCATAGCTCAAGCTTGGCATCTCTCAGTTCCTGGGATAAGTCAGTAGAAGATGACCCTTTCCTGGGGAATGAGAAGTGAGGATCTGGGCCTTGGCCTTCACATTCTCCTGCCTTGTGGACATATATATATATTTCCTATTTCTAGTTAGACTAATTCTAGGATGGTGTTTTCACTCCATCAGTGATTACAAGCTATAATGATAGTCTTTCCTAATGTGGTGACAAAATATCACATAACTTTGCAAATGTTACTTTGGTAATTTCTAATACAGGTATTGAATAATTTATAGAATCAGTGTGTGCCAAACTGCCAATTTTCACATTTTAAACATAAAACACAAAAATAGTAACTTTAAAAAGATAAGATGTGCAATATAAATTATAATAAAAGAATGTGAATAGAAATACAAGCACAGAGAGAGAGCAGCATTATGGGAGGTACAAAGTGTAGAGTAGGACCACTGTCTGGAGTTTAGATGAGCTCAGAACTCACTAGTTGTGTGATGCTGGGTGATTACCTGCCTCTCTCTGCCTCAGTTGCCTCATCTGTACTGGGGCATAGCGGGGCTGTGTAGTAATGAGGTGCCTAGGGGAGCGCGTGGCATGACGTTAGGCCGAAGCTTTCATTTGGTTGGACCGGATTCTCCCTTACAAAGTAGAAACTATTAATTTCCCCACTCTGTGAGGGTAGGGACCAGGTCTATCTACACGCCAACCCTTCACTTGGTCCATTTAAGGTGTATGTTGTGGTGTTCCACCCAGATCCCCCTTCAGAATCTAGGTGCTTATTCCCACCCCTGCTGGGAGCCCTGCCAGCTGAGACTCACAGCTGAGTTCCTCTCCAGGACTTGCCTGGGGCCAGGGGGAACCGCCATTGGTCAGCTAATCCAGTGACTGGCAGATGGAATACTGAGGGCGCTCTCCCTTGTTTCAGTGTGGGGCAGCTCTGCAGAGCTCCACATGGGGTCAGTGGGACTGGGGCCTCCATCCTCTCCGCATCACAGTTCAACCCTAGCTCTTCCCTCCCCAGGCCTGCTGCCCTCAGCCTCACCCAGGTGCGGTTCCTGAGAGCACTCCAGACA
This sequence comes from Trachops cirrhosus, assembly GCA_028533065.1. Classification (NCBI taxonomy): domain Eukaryota; kingdom Metazoa; phylum Chordata; class Mammalia; order Chiroptera; family Phyllostomidae; genus Trachops; species Trachops cirrhosus. The sequence goes on along the minus strand of CM052546.1, from coordinate 28,135,987 downwards.
AACTCGCACACAGACTCATCTCGAGACCTGGTAAAGGGTTACCAGGAGGGAACTTCTGGGGGTAATGAAAATGTTCATTATCTTGATTGTGCCATTTTTCAAGTTCCTGGGCCCTCTGTCTTTTCCACGACTTGTGCCAATTTGATGTTATGTAGCACTTTCCACATCTTGAACTTTGCTCCCATAAAGCAAGCACCTCCTTCCCTCTGTCCCTTTGCATTTGTGTGACACCATATGGAAAGACCACAAGTGCACACCATTGGGGGTGGGTAGCTGTGAGAAACGGAGGGGGAAAGTAGGAGCTGATGGCCTCAGCCAGTGTAGGAAAATGGCCTTTTAAGGTTCCGTTTGCTCTCCAGCAGTGCCCACCATTTCACTGGCAAAAATGCACTTTCCCTGTTAGACAGACTTGTTTACAGTCACAGGAGACTGAGACGTGACCAGATTTCTAATCCAAGTCACTTTGCTGCTGGATCATCGGCACTTTAGCTGTCCACAGCTCTGCACTCATCTGAAAGGAGTTCAAAGAAGAAATGACAATGGCAATAGAGAAAAAGTGATCATTCAGTTATATGTTTGGTAGAAGGCACAGTCAAATCTGAATGACCTCTTTGGATGTTCTAAATAGGGAAATTGGAAAAGGATTTTCCTTAGGAGCCATAAACACCCAGAGAAACCAGTGTAAGAAACCAGAAACTAGTTGCTTTGCTTGGCCTCTTCTACTGCACTACTGGGTTTGAACCCAAGCCAGAGATCAGATGTGAAAAGGGCGCCTTGTGCTAGGACGGAGGGCCTGAGAGCAACACATGTTGTGATGTTGAGAACCTGATGTTGATCTGGTAATAGCAGTAATGACAGCTAAACAGAATTAAATAAAAACGAAAACCCCAAACATTGGATGCTTCTTTGTGGTCTTTCTTTATGCCAGGTTCACTACATTATCCCTTTGAATCCTCACACAGCCCTTTCCATTCTAAGTGGAAGGAAACAGTGGCACAGAAAGGCTGTGTCACTTGCCTTAGGTCACAAGGCTGGTAACTAATGGAGCTGGAGTCCCCATCTGGGTCTGCTTGACTCCGCAGTCTACACTGCTGAGGGTTCTTTTTTTTTTCACTCTCATGGGGGAGGCCATTTACTGGGTCCCTTTCCAAGAGCTTGGCAACCTGTGAAAAACTCCATGAGAGCTGTACATATAGACTTCGAAGGGTGTTATTTTGCGATTGATTTCTATTGTTATTGCCTTATAGTTAGAGAATTCAGTGTTTGGTACTGATGGATTGATTCAAACTTCTTTAATGGTCCAGAATGTGGTCAACTTTTGTGAATTATTCGCTTGTGCTTAAAAAGAATGTGTTTATTCTGTTTGGGGGATATGTCTGCTGGATCAGTATTGTTTACTTTCTTATTCAACTCTTTCGTTGCCTGCTTGACCTATCAGTTTCTGGGAAAGATGTGTTACAATGTCCCGCAGTGACTATTTGGTCAGTCTCTCCCCTCAGTTCTGTGCATTTTTCTTACACAATTTGGGCCTGTGCACTTGCATTTATACTGGACCAGGATGGTTATGTCTTCCTGGTAAATTTTTTCTTTCCATCATTAAGCAAGACCCTATTTTATTTTTAAGGATGCATTTTGCCTTAAGTTAATATTAACACTACTATATCATGTTCCAGTTAATATTTTCTTGCTTTATCTTTCTTTACTAAACTTAAAAAATAGTATAAAAACAGGTTTGCATATGTGTGTGTGTTGTTGGGAGATGTTTGGTTTTGGTTCTGCGAATTAAGTTAATTCTGGAAGTTATGCAGGGCAAGGACAGCCATAAGTCCTAGAAGTAAGAAGTGTGGTGGAGGGGGTGGCCTAGCAATTACCAAGGTTTATTTTAAAGCTGTAGAAGTAGTTAAGTGAAGTATTAGTATATGGGTAGAAAACTAGGCCAATGGATGTGAATCGACTTCACATATGTGGAAGCTTTTTTTTTTAAATATATTTTATTGATTATGTTATTACAGTTGTCCTATTATCCCCCCTTCATTCCCCTCCACCCTGAACACCCTCTCCCACCCACATTCCCCCCCTTTACTTCAGTCCATGTGTCATAAGTTCTTTGATTCTACATTTCCCATACTAT
>CM052546.1:28098098-28133356 GCA_028533065.1 Trachops cirrhosus | reverse complement strand
AGGTTGGCTATCTCTTGGTCGCTTAAAAGGATGGGTTCTGGGGCTTTCAATTCTTCTTCTGTTTGAGCCATCTTTTTGCTGTTTTTTTTTGTTTTGTTTTTTGGTCTTGTTGAGCTCCTGTAGTGAGGGGCGGGGCCTTCGGAGTTCACCAGGGCGGGGCACCCCAGTCACTGGGTTGTGACACTGTATGTGGGGGGCGGGGTCCGAGAAGGAACAATGGCGCTTGCTCTACTTTCTGTAGGACCCCAGACCCTTCCGCCACTTTCTGCAAGCCAACCGGGCCCCTCTGTCACCAATCCAGTGTGGGTGGGCCTGTGCACCCCGTGGGACCTTCCTTTTCAGTCAGTGACCGAAAGTTCTATTTCCCGGTGCTGGGACCCTGAGTTGCGTGCAGTGCCTTGCTTCACAATGGCTGCCTCACTGGGTCTGCCGGTCACCACCCCCTGGCCGGGGCTCACCAGCCACCGCTGCTTGTGCGCCCAGGGTCTGCCTGCTGCAGACTTGCGCGCCACCCCGGGTGCTCAGCTCTCCGCTCTGTGTCCCTCGCCCGGCCCGACTCCGCCCCTCCTACGGGTCTGGAGGAAAGTGTCTATTTTTAAATCTTGGTTGTGCGACTTCCATACACTTCAATTTTCTGTCAGTTCTGGTTGTTATCTTGTTTCTATATAGTTGTTGTCCATATCTTGGTTGTGCGAGGAGACACAGTGCGTCCACCTATGCCTCCATCTTGGCCGGAAGTCCTTGTTCTGCTTTTTGCATTAATATTTTTAGTGTACTCTAAAACTCTTAGAAAAGGCTAGACCATAGGATACATTTACCTGAGAATTATATACATTTAGCCAGTCTGTGGAAGCATTTTTTTTTTTGCAACATCTTTGATAGGATAAGTTGCATTTGGTGTGCCAGATTGCCAAAATGCCCTCCGGCCTGTCTTTTTCATGGAACACAAAGCTCTGCTTGAAGTGTCTCCCATTAGTAGAAATTCTTATGGAACATGCATGACCCAGAAATCAAAGGTTTGAGACACTTTCCTTTGGGTCTATTTGCCTGGTTCTAGCCTTTGTTCTAGGAGGGCTAAAAAGGGAAGTTTATCAGATTGGCTGTTAGCAAGTTATAAGTTGCCTTATCTTTAGTACCTTTGGGTTGTGCAAACTGTTACTTCATTTTAAACTCCAGATTAGATATTCCTCATCTGATACTCACAAATTCATAAAGCTAAATGAACTATAAGCTAAAGAAATATAAATAAAATTACAACAAGGCACATAATAAATTTTCTCCAGATCAGCCATAAAAAGACAAACTTAAGAGCAGTCAGAGGAGGATGAGGCATCATGTACAGAAAAGTGGAGATAGAAATGCAAGAAAATCTCTCATCAGGGAAAACACTAGTAAGAAGAGCATGGAACAGCATCTTTAAAGTTCTGAAAGAAAAATACTATCAGCCTCGGGTTTCTAGACCTGAGGGGAATGAATCATGTCTCTGTCCATACAGAGACTTGTGTACAAATGTTCAGTGCAGCTTTATTGGAATAGTCTCAAACTGGAAACAACTCAGGTGTCTCTCAGTAGGCCAAAGGGTAAATATACTATGCTATATTCATTCAATGGAATATTGCTCAGCAATAAAAATAATGAACTATGGATATACACTACGATGACTCTCAAAATAATTCTACTGAATGAAAAGAGTTGCACAAAATAGAGTACACACTGTATGATTCCACTTATCTGAAGTTTTAGGAAATTCAATCTAGTGTATAACGATAGAAATCAAATCAGTATCTGGTTGCCTGAATTCACTCGACAGGGTGTAACAGGGAGGGGCAGGAGAGAAGGATGACAAAGATGTGTGAGGTGACATTTGAGTGTGATGGATACATGTTCATTATCTTGATGATGATCGTGGTTTCATGGATGTATACTTATGTCAAAATTTATGAAATTGTACACTTGGTATATATATAGTTTATCAGATGTCAGTCATGAGTCAGTAAATGTGTAGAAAAACCCCTGAGAGATGATGTTCATCCTGATTGTCCACGTGAGGAAATTGACATTCAGATGTTATGTACTTAATGTCACACAGGGGAAAAATCTGGCTTATTTGCTTTATGTATTTTGGCTTAATCCTTATAAAAGTTCACACAGACATCTTTTACTTTGTCTCATTTACAAAAGAGAAAAATGAGATGGGTGGAATATAAGTTACTTGCCTGTGGTCACATAGTCTGTGGTGAGGCTGGGCTCTGAACCTGTATCTCTCTGCGGCCAAAGCGTGTGCCGCCTTACTGTTGAACATCTTGATGTGTTTGTGCGACAGATACAATCTACTACTTCATATACTCTAACAAGAAAGAAAAACCACCACTGGGCCTTGAGAATTGCCCTCCCGAAGAAGTACCTCTGGCTTGGCCCAGAGGAGCAGGTCCGGATACCCTCAACACACTACGATTGATGCTGTGTGTGCAAGGCACTCTCATTTGGTATTCCTGAGATTGTGAGACATTCCCCACAGCCTCAAACACTTCCAGCCTTCCCCTGTCATTCAGTGAAGCGTTTTAGAATATGGGTCAGTAAGAGTGAGGCCTTGTTAATTTAACTTCATAAAAGCAATTAATTTATAAACTTTACTAATTAATAATAGCCAGCATTTATTATCAGACACTCTCTGAGCACTTTACATATACTGTTCTATTTAATCCTCCAAATGCTTAAGAGGCCCAGATCAACATTACCTTTTTGAAAAAAATGAGGAAACTGAAGCTCAAAGTGGTTGTCACTTTTCAAGGTCATGCAGCAAATCAGTGGAAAAGCCAGGAATAAAAAGAAGTCAAATTCCAGAATGTGCTTATCATCTGTACTAAATTGTCCTCTAGTATTTCAACTCTCACCTAAATTAGTTCTGGTGTTAAATGACTTGAAACCTATCTGACAGTAGATCATGACAGCCCATGTGCTTGATCCCTACCACTGGAGGGACTTAGCAGGCCCACAGCCCCTGAAAACCCCCAAATGGAGCCCCACAAACCCAGCATCATGCTGCTGGCTTCTTAGGAGGATGAAGTGTGGAACACAGGTTTGATGAAGAAGAGCAAGCACAGCCAGGGAGGGGAAACAGCAGCGGCCCTGTGGGATTACGGGTTTTATCGGTGTTAGGGTGGGGTCAGGGGGCGGAGCAGATGGGTGTCCTCTCTGTGAAAGGTAGGAAATGACACCCACACCACTGCTGTCTTCGGTGGGCATCCTCCAAAGTGAGCAGGCCCGGTTCCTCAAACTGGAGAAAGGCTAGGAGGGCCCGAACGCCTCCTTCAGAATGACAGCATCCAGCTTTCGCTCCCTGCTGCTTGTGCAGTGGAATTAAACTCAATTTGTAGAACATTAAAAAACCCCACCACAATTAATAATGAATTTATGGTCATCACATACTGAAAATACAAGACAACAAGCCTGAGAGTCATCAGGACATTAAGGGTTAATTAGCAGATGAATAATAGGAAGCTGTCTTTTTGAAACTTGGGAGCAGTCTGGAAAATGAGCAGCATACACATAGGCACGGATGGTCTGCTTAGACTGCTCACATAGGCACCCTGAGGGGCACATTTCGATCAATTGATGTGCTGATTCTCTTTTTTTGTAGGTTTCCTCATAATCATTCTAGAACCTTCCATAGACATTTTGCTCTTAACTATTGACATCATTACCAGATGACTACATCCAGCTCCTCCTAGGTGCCAGGTGCTGGGCTAGGTGCTGTGGGCCAGCCACAAGTTGGGGAGTGGGGACACAGGCATGGAGGAGGGTGCAGAGACAGTTCAGCACGGCTGGTTTAATGACAGTGGGGATCTGTGACCAGGCACTGGATGATTAATTGCTGAGTGAGTTATGCTGACAGCTGGTGCTCTAGGGGTTCAGAAGAGGAAGGCAGTGGCTGTCAGGGGAGGGTTACACAGGACAGGAGCTGATGAGGGGCATGGGGGGCTTTGTGCACTTGCAGGCCAAGGAGACACGTGGAGGGCAGTGCACCCGCCAGGTGTGGCAGGAAGGACAATTTGGGGGAGGTTGCAAAATAAAACATCATCAACAATAAAAATAGAACAATGACAGTGAACAGTGATTGAATGTATCATTTTGCCAAACACTGAGCTAAGCACATAATAATCATAATGTCATTGAATTCTCACAAAACCTTATGAGGAAATGAGGCCTTTGCTAGCCTGTGCAGCAGTTCTGGGGAACAACAAAGCGATGCCCCCTCGGCAGACACAGCTATGGGAACGTGGGCCCGGAGCCGCTGGACGCCTGTGCGGTGTGCCACTGCAAACTGTACATGGTGGTCTGGCCACAGCGCTCACCAAGTGTGGGCTGTGGACCAGGCTCTGTGTTGTGCTTTACACATGCGTGAGCTTTCTTATTCCTCATAACCGCCTTGTGATAAGAGCTGTTCATCTCCCTATTCTCTGTGATTCCACTTTGCAGGGGAAGATGCTGGTAAAGGGCGAAATCATGGAGGGGCTTCACCTTGTTTGGTAGAATTTGGAGATTTTTACCCCAGACACTCTGAATCCCTGGCAAAGCTGTCACAGTTGCCCAGGCCACCAAAACCTAGCCAGGACAGGCTCCCTCCCACATATACTATATTCCCTCTGAGAGCACGTTCCGTCCTCCACCCTCCCCCTTGTCTCTGGAGTCCACCCTCCAGTCCCCTGCATCTCTTCATCACAGACACCAGTCTCACTGGCGCCCCCACTTCAGGCAGGGAGCTCTCTGGTCACCGAGCACAAGAGCTCCTCAAAGGCAAGGACAGGCTCAGTGTGCTGGCCCCCACAGCACTAACAGACCTTTGGATGCAGCGGCAGTTGTGTGGGTGTTCCCCCAGGAAGCCCCCTTCTCCTTTCCTTCACTCAGTTTAAAGAGCTCAGCAGCTTTGCTGACCTTGCTTCCGGTGCGCATAGCAGTACCTTGTGTTCCTGCTCTACTTGCATGCATCAGTGTCAGTGCCTTCGGATCCTCCTCACCTGCTCTCTCTCATGCTTGTCTTCGTGTGTGGCTTCTTGGCTGCTGTTTATCTCCTGCTGCTGGCTGCCTGGCCATGGGATGCAGTGGCACTCCGACAAAACTGCAGACCTGTACTTTTGTACCCTGGCTTGAATCATTGCTGGTTATCGGTTGCTTTTTATGTCCCACTCATTGAGACAGTAGGGATGAGATTTTGGTTCCTCTCTTCTAGGCTGGCTCCACTAATCAAATCACCTGCAGAACAGGGGCCTTGCCACCTCTTGTACTAGATGAGGCTGTTGTTTAGCTGGTCCATGCCTGTCTGACCATACTTGGGGTTACAGCATTGAAATATTTCTGTGTTTATTGTTCAATTCCCATTGCTCCAAGCCCTTGGTGGGCTTCTCTGCCACCCTGCTTGCCCTGGCCTGTACCCTGGGATCTCCTAGTCCTCCCCCAGTCCAGAACTGAAGTGTTAGCGCTCAGGACAGGAGGGCTTTCAGACTGGCTGTGGTTCTGCCTGGGCCACACAGGCTGTTCAGTTCTTCGAATCTCACTCCTGCTTCCTGGACAAGGAAGGCCCAGCTTGCTTTCTAACACCAGTCTCGTGGATGAAGTAGGATTATTTGTATTAGAGGAAAAAGCTTCTATTTCAGGTAAAATGAGAGCTGTTGTTTATTAAGCACTCACTCTTTACCAGGTCCTGTGCTGAGTACTTTACCTGAAACACTTTACTTCTCACCAAAGCCTGTGTCAGGCCCTAATGGTATTATGCCCATTTTGTGCTTGTGAAAAAAAGGCTCATACAGGTTGAGAACTTGCCAGGACTGGCAAGTGGCAAAACTGGGATTCGAACCCAGGTTTGTCAAGTTGCCAAGCCCATAGACTTTGAACGTAGTTTCCATTTCAGCCAACCCCTGTCTGCTGGATGCAAGGTACACCTCGGGGAAGACCTTCCTCAGTCACAGTGCACAGGGCTGCTGGGTTCTGGGGGGCACACTTGGGCTTGGTGAAAACAATCCGGCCACTGTTCACCAGGGTTTGGTGGAGAGATCCCCCTCACTCTCGTCTGAGTCACATCATTCCATACATTTGGAGATCCTACATGTCGTGAATTCTCTAAAAGGGCACCCAGTGAATTATGCCTCCTGTGTCTATATAACTCTTTGCCGTGTGGGGTCTGTTACCCATCCTTGAATCTGGACTGACTGACTTGTTTTGACCAAGAGAATGGAATTATGGAATTTTTTAGCTCAGGCCTTAAGAGGCTTGTAGTTTCTGCTTTTGCTTTCAAAACCCAACAACCATGTAAAGAAATCCAGGCCGTTTTGCTTCAGAGAGGCCACTAGGAGAGGGAGGTCCCCTGGAGGAGAATGGAGGGAGCCCCGCCCACTGCCAGCACCAAGCTCCCAGATGTGTGGGTGAGGCTGTCTGGGACCTCTGTTGCCAGCTGAGTTGTGCGTGTAGAGCAAACACAAGCCATCCACGCTGAGCCCGGGCAAGCCACTTTGTGAGTGATAAAGTGGCAGCTGTTTTAAGCCACGGAGTCTTGGAGCAGTGTGTGATGAAGTAGTTAAGGGACACAATATATAAAAGGAGAGGAAAATTCTATTCAAAGCAAGGCCTAAAGTGATTCATAATTGTTAATAACTCTTTATAAATATAGACTGACTTAATAACTTCACTCTTTGTTCTTGGCTGAGAGTTAAATAACGTGTTACACAGAAATTTTAATAAACACAAAGGAAACCCTTCTTCTAAGGAAATTATTATTAAAACAAAACATTTGAAGCCAACATCTCCCCAAAGTGAACAGCTAAGCCAGAATAAAAGATGTCCTTGAGAAAATATACATGATTTTATTTATTTACATGTATTCTTGAAAATCACCTGATTTGTAACTCTTTTAATGGAGTTTCAAGATGAAAACATAAATATTAGACCCCTCTCCACTGCCTTCTGTGCACAGGCATTTGGACATATCATACATCATCACATATGTGCATCATGCATGTATCACCTTTAAGTCAACAAGCACTTACTGAGCACCTACTATAAGTAAAGGTAGAATTACATCTGTATAAGCAGAGCATCTGAATAAATCAGATCTATGCAAATTCCCAAAAGACCTCAAAAATATATATATTGAATCTTTACCTTCTTCAAAACTAATAAACAGTTCTAACATTCTCTGACCTCAACTCTGGAGTACCAGTTATTTAGAAGAGTGTCCATAGATGCTTGTTGGATCAGTGAATTAATAAACAATTAGAGAAGCTGAACAAAGGGGGCCTAAAGGAAGGGAAATGAGAAGAATCCAAGAGGCTATAGGAGGTAGGGAGTAGAGTCATCTAATAATCAGCCTCTGAGTGATGGGAGTTGGCTGAGCCTTCCTCAGCCAGCAAAGTTGGTCCCTACCAGGAAGAGCTTCCATGGCTTAGGGCCTTCAGACATCAGGCTGGAGGGAGGCTGAGCTCAGATGGATATAGCAGTGTGAAAATGAAGCACAGCTTTGAGCTGCGCTCTAGTGTGTGGTGTTCAGTCCTGGCTTCTGTCTTGGACAGGCTGCGCTGTAGTTGTGTGTTCAGTCAAACCCTGTTTCTAGGAGGACAAAATCAGAGGGACAGCAATGATGGTGAGCTTCTGGAAGATACCTAGGAATCTCCCATGGTGTAAAAGGATTTGAAGGGTCTGGGATGTTTAGTTTTTAAAAAAATGCTCATGGTAGATTTGAGGATTATCTTCAGCATTCGAGCAACTTCCGTATGCAAGGGATCCACCTTGACCTGCCTGACCTCAGAGGGCAGAGGGAGGACCAGCAAGCAGAAGTCATATTTCTAGAGGGTACATAAATGTAGCAATAAGTGGGGAAGAAAGAGAGGGTCAGATACCCTGGCAGATGGTGGTTTGGAGAGATGCACTTCCTTTTAACTGTCTTATATATGGCCCAAAAGACTATGGTTTTACAGTAGGATCAAAGGATAAAGATGTCTGAGGGGGCTGGGAGACACCCTTACCAAAGGCATTAAGAGCAGAGATTCTGGAGCCAGATGGCCTGGGTTAGGATCCCAGCTCTGCAGCTTACTGTTGTGTTAACAAGTGACTTAGCCTCTACCTGACTCCATCTCCTTCTCTACAAATGGGAATAATAATAGAACCTACCACATTGGATTGTTTGAGGATTATGCAAGTTAATATTTGTAAACACGTAAACAGGGTTTGTACGTGGTGAGCGCTATAGGAGTCCTGGCTGTTATTGTCTTTCTTCTACAAGAGGGACAGGAAGCAGATGCCTCCTAGATCCAAGTGACATTCTTCTTTGTGCATGATGTTTTACAGTGCACAAAGCCCTTTCACAGGTGTCAGCTGATTTGGTACTCAGAGCAACCCTGTGCAGTAGGCAGAGTTGATATTATTCCCAGGAGAGAGATGAGGAAACAGGGTCAGGGTCATAAGTGACTGAGCAGGTGAGGAAGGGGAGAGTTCTGGCTTGAGTTCAAAGGCTTATGTCTAAATCCAGTGGTCATTCCCCTGCACCAAATTGCCACCTCCCTAGTTTCCAATTTGGCAATATAGTCGGACAGCGGTAGCTTTAGGATGAATCTGAATAAATGACTACATTTGATATTAGAGAGCACAGTCAACATTATACTCAAGTCACAATCTGATGAACAATGCACCTGTGATTTACATTGCAAATATTTTCCCTTTAAAAGTAAATGATTAACTCATAAAGAAGGTTACCTCCTGGCACTCATTTTTCTTTTGCTATAAAATTTCATGCCATGTATTTTAACTGTGTTGATTGAAAGTCAAATTATGAGCCTCAGGGAAAATGCAGTATGAGATTTCCAAGAGCCTTCCTGAAATTATTACCAGTTTCCCCATATGAACTTCCACGAATTTATCTCAGCACAAGAGTTGATAATACAAAACATGAAATGAAATCACGTTTCCCAGTTCTTCACTAGCAGGTCTAATGAGGTCAGGAAGGATGCTCATTGTCTCTAACCTCCTATGTTGTCTATGCCTGGACTGATAAGCCTTTGAGGTTGGTGGATATTCTGTGGGGAAAGAGAGTCCTCCCATTTTCCAGCAAAAACATTGAGCCCCGAGCTCTGGGAGTCTTGCTCCCTAGAAGATTCCACATTCTCATTTCTAAGATGAAATTAAGCGAGATAATGTATGTAAAATGTCTAACGGTGTCTGACTCATAGCAACTGCTTAGTAAGTGCTGGGAAAAAAGGCACGCAGAAGATTCAAAATCATCCATTCTGCTGGCTTTGCCATTGTAATACAGGGAGCTCTGCTCCCTTTGTGTTGCTTATTTCTACTCTGCTTAATAGTCCAGTATATTGTTTGTTTCTTGAAATTCCAAACACAATGAACAGAGATCAGTGACTTATTTATTTGATCAGCTAAAATTCATTATGCACACAGTGTGAGTAAAAGATATGCAATAATTGCTTTCATAAAGCTCAGTCTGGGGGAGAGTCAGACGCGTTTTAAGAGGTAGTGATACTATTTGAGGTATTTACTACTTGTTTATGTTGTTTTGTTCTGTGGCACTTTCCCTGTTGGAACTAGACCTCGAGGTGTTCTTGGCCTCAGGGAAGGGATTTTACAGCAGAACACACAAAGTAGGAGTCAGGTCTTAGTTTTTGAGTTTCAAAATATGTCAAGACACAAGCAATAATTTGAAAGAAAAGAATTTTTGCTTCCAAAAACTTAGGAATTCTGGGTTCCAAAAATCTTTGTCTTGAAGAGACTCAGGGTCTAGAAAATATTAGACCAGTCAGCCTTTGGGATTCTTTGTTTTTCTTGCTGCATAAAAAACAAAGAATTTTCGCGTGAAAGGAGAAGTGGAGGGAATGCAAGAGAAACAGATACTGGTTCTGTTCCCTGAGGCGTGGTCCCACGCTGTGCAGGTCAGGAAATTGACAGTGTACCTGGGTAGGTTTGGGGGCAACTTGGAGGGAGGATATTGGTACTTAATCTCTTGATGGAGCTTGGGAGGATAAGACTGCTTGCATTGCCATTCCTTTATCCTGACACGTAGGGTCTGTGGAGATGGGTATATGGAGTGTGTAGGGCAGGTGGCTTTGTGGAGGCTTCCTTGAGCTCAGCATTGCATGGGGAACAGAAGCTGTTTGTGACATGCATTAGCGGACTCCTCCTTATTTTGGAGGAGTGGTCTGGCCTATCATAACTGCACATGGACACCACCAAGGGGATGGATTGTGGGACTAAGCTGGACTATCCAATCTTAAAACATAGGGAACAGAGGGGTTGGTTGTCATGGATACTCATGCTGTACCTTGTCTCAGTAGCCCAAGGAAAGCCCTAGGCAGGAACTGTCAGTGTGGAGCAGCTTAAAGAAGAGCAGAAGAGGCTACAGCATAGGCCAGGGGGTATGCATTACAAAGCAGAGGGTATGAGGTGTCCTAGGGACACACTTCTCAGCCCAAGTCCACAGCAAGGTGCCTGTGCCCTGAGGAGGCCATTCAGGTGACAGGCAAAACCACTTAGGAAGAGAGGCAGGCTCATTACAGAGCAGCAGGATCTTAGCTGATTGCTGAGCTTGCAAAGCCGCTAATGTTCTCCAGGAGAAGCTTTGATATAGTCTCTCACCTTGGAACAGACTCATTTATTTATGTAAATTATCTCCAAAACATTATTTGCATTTGACACTCCATGCTTTGGTCAGATGTTCTCCAAAGAATTCTTGGGCAGTTTAGACTTGGCTAGGAAGACATTGTGCAGGGGTGGGGGTGCGGCAGAGAAAAAATAAGTTGCTTCCAGGAGTGTCCAACTTTTCAGCATCTCTGGGCTATGCTTTAAGATGAAGAGTTCACCTGGGCCATACATTAAATACATTTCAATATGTAATCATGAAAAATCTCAATATTTTAAGTAAATTTATGATTTTGTCTTGGGACACATTCATAGACATTCTGAGCTGCATGCAGCCTGCGGGCTGCAGGTTAGATACCCCCGGTAGAAGTTGGATCAGCAGAGCTAAGGAGGAAATGGCCTCGTGGGTACCTCAGTCCACGTCTCATGGAGTGGGGAAAGAGTATCTGGAATCAGACGACCTGGGCCCTCTCTCCTGCTCTGTCACTAGCTGAGGGACCTTGGGCAAGTCACTTCTCATTTCTGGGTCTGAGTTTCACATTTGTAAGATGAGTTTATTAATAATGTTTTAGGGTTGCTGTGGAGAGCATATGAGATGTGTGGAAATTGCTCAGAGTAGCTCCCTGCACACTGTCACCCCTTTAATTCATGTTAGTTCCCATTTCCATGTGTAATAACCACCACATTCATTGTTACACATGCTGTTCTTATTATTGACCTGCAGACATGGCTGTGTTGTTAGGTTGGGGAATCACCTTGACTTCTCTCCTGCCTGAGCCTCTCATCTGAGTTGTTCCCAGAGTCAATAGTAGTGCTTCTTCCTTGGGGAAGGAGAATGGGCCAGAGGCGAACAGGCTCTGGGGACCTAAGGTTTTCTTTGGGTCACTTGGCAATGCAGATAGTGGTGCTTTCCCAGGGAGGCGCTCTCCTGAGTAATTAGTAGGGAGACTGGAAGGGAGCAGATGATTTCAGTGGCTGACTCCGGTGCGGGCACTGGGGGCTTCTGCTGATGAGCAGGGGGTGGAGTCTGGCCCCAGACCCCACCTCTCAGGGACCCGATTGAGCCTGGTCACCCCATGGCGATGCCTCTCCCACGACAAACTGCAGCTCCTGGAAGTTCTTCCAAGACTGGCCCCAGATGTCCGAGGGACTTTGGTAGGGAGGTGGGTCTTAGACACACTCTTGGAGGGATAGTTATCCAACACTTGGTTTGGGGAGTGAGGATGGCAAAAGAGCACAGAGCGTGGGCTTTGGAACCAGACAAACGTTGACATCTGTCGGCCATGTGATTCAGGTGGGTTACTTATCTCTCTGAGCCTCAATTCCCCTGGCTGTACACCAGGATAATTTTAAATTGCCTGCTTTCCTTTTTGTTTTTTAAGGATTTTATTTATTTATTTTTAGAGCAAGGGGAAGGGAAGGAGAAAGATCGGGAGAGAAACACATGCAAGACTCCATGAGTTTGAAGGGGGTAGGATTGAGGGTGGGAGGTGGGGATGGCTGGAGTTGGGGGTAGCAATGGGGAGAAAATGGAGACAACTGTACTCGAACAATGATTAAAAAAAGGAGAAAAATATCTCAACAAACAAATAATAAATAAATGAATTAATTTAATGGAAAGAAAAAAAAGAAACAAATGCAACAGAAACATTGATTGGTTGCCTATCATACACCCTCAAACTGGGGACCTAGCCCGCAACCCATGCATGTGCTCTGACTGGTAATTGAACCTGCGACCTACTAGTTTGCAGGCCAGTGCTCAATACACTGAGTCACAGCAGCCAGGTTGTAAACTGCCCACCTTCTAGAAGTGTTGTAAGAATAGAATTTGGCACACAGTAAGTACAAATTAAATGGTAATGACAATGATACAGTAATTTACCAAGTATTTATGTGATGCTTACTGTGTACCAGGCACTATTCTAAGTACTTTGCAGGTATTCTCTTGTTTAATATTCTTAACAACCTTATCAGATAGGTAATATTGTTGTCTTTGTTTTCCAGCAGAAGATTCTCACTGAGGCACAGAGAGGTGAAATGACTTGCTAGTCAGTGGATTCAATCCCTGGCAGTCTGGCTCTGTATGTCTCTGCAACCTCATCATTATAATAATGTTCCCTAAAAGACGTGCAAAGGGCTGTGAAGGTATAAATATAAACTACAGTGCAGATGGTCCCATCCCACCTCAACCAATATTTTGCTAGCACTTACTGTAGTGAGGTTCTGTGTTCCTTTAGGGACAGAATTAACCTACATTTTTAGTAATCAGAAAAATGGTCCTTTGCAGACCTAATTATCCCTCCTCTCCCCTGATTTCCCTTTAAGAAGCTAATTTTTCCACTGGAGGTGTTGAGGCAGCAACAGCTGGCTGTGAAGCTGCACGGTTGCACTGGCTGCCGGGCTGTGGACACGGGGCCATGGTGGGCAGGCAACTGTGGACGATCCCATTTAAGGTGCGCTGGCTTCTGTAGCCACCTCTGGACCTGGGGAATCTAAGTTGGAGAGAATACTTGACTAGCAGGCTCCCCAAAGAGCTGGAAGGCTGAAACATTGTCCCAGGAAGATGTTACCAAGTTTACCGAGAAGCAGATAATGCTAATACAGAAAGTTGTATCAAGATGTACAGAATTGGAGAAAGGAACGGAAGAACTCAAATCAAAAACCTGCTGGTGGAGGAACTGATGATAGTAAGATTTCAGTGACACCAGTCGGCAGGGAAGGCGTGAGGCCTCCTTTATGGCAGCGCGTTGCCTCCCATGTCTCCTCCACCATTCAGAGCACATGCATGTAGGTGCTGGAGGAACAGGACCCAGACCCATTAACCCAGGCCGGCTTGCCCGGGGCCCTTTTCACTCCTGGGAAAACCCCTTCAAGATACTTTACCAACTTCCCTAAAACTAGGAAGCTTATCATGATTATATGATCATCTGAAAGGTGTTACTGCTCGATTCAGGTGTATCGGAGAGAGGGAATTTTCTGAAAAATGAAAAATTAAACACGGGGAGGTTTTAAATTGGTTGAAAGGAGTCAAACTGAAAAGCCATATATGATTCCATTTATCTGACGCTTTAAAAAGAAACTGTAGGAATGGAGAACAGATCAGTGGTTGAAAGAGGTGAAGGGGTGGGTGTAATTATAAAGGGAGCTTTTTTTAAAAATTGTTGTTCAAATGCAGTTTTCTGCCTTTTTCCCCCACCCCTCCTCACCCCCCCAGCCTTCCCCACCTCCCTCCCCTGTTTCCACACTCCCCCCTTGTTATTGTCCATGTGTCCTTTATAATTGGTCCTGCAAACCCTTCACCCTTTTTCCCGTTATCCCCTCCCTTCTCCCCTCTGGTCACTGTCAGCCTGTTCTCAATTTCAGTGTCTTTGGCTATACTTTGCTTGCTTGTTTGTTTTGTTGATTAGGTTCCTATTAATGGTGAGATCATATGGTATTTGTCCCTCACTGCCTGGCTTATTTCACTTAGCATAATGCTCTCCAGTTCCATCCATGCTGTCACAAAGGGTAGGAGCTCCTCTTTCATAAAGGGAGCTTTCTGAGTGATGGAATATTTATGTCTCTGATTGTGGTGGTGGCTACATGAGAAATGAGTTAAAATTCATAGAATATTACCATCCCTACCCAAGCAGTTTTACTGTACAATAATTTTAAAAATAAATAGAAGCCTTTTTAGATGAAAAAAGAAGCTAATTTTTCTTAAATAGTTCAGAAAGTGGAGCACCATGGTCTTGGTTTGTGCATTTCACTTTGTTTTCAAGCTCATTTGCTGGTAGGTTGGATGGATGCAGCCTTAGAGGCTCCCCTCCCCTACAGTTAGAGTTCCTCCAGCTCTGGAGCCTTGAGAAATCCCCAGTCTGCTGGACAAACCCTGCTTCGGTTCTGGTGACCAAGTGTCTGCTTTGTTCTTGAGCTAAGTACCCATCTCTGTGGCTGCACACCTCCCTGTACATGCATTATCCTCATCATGATCCTTAGCAGAGCAGTTTGGAATTACGTGAGTGAAATGAGGTGGAGAAATTCTTGCAAGAAGGCCATCGCATGAGGAAACAACTGCTCTGCTCCTCTGTGGGCCGAGAGGAAGACAGGGCTAGGGAGGACTGGACCTCCGCAGCCTTCCTTAACTGGCCCCACAGGAGGCTTCCTTCCAGCAGCCACTTTCGGTGGATAAACAGTGTCACCTGTTCAGGGATGAGCGAAGGAAGACGATGTCTTGTAGGTGGGGAGCAGGGAAGCCTTGCAGAGGGAGCTGAGTGGGAGGATGGCCCCAAGGACTCAGGCACATTGACGTTCAGAGAGATTTGGAAGTGAGATGAGAAAAAAAAAGGAGATTAAAAAAAAGAATGTGGTGCATTAGATCTCCTTGGATATTCTTTGAGAGAGAGAAATAGAAATTAGAATTGCATTTCAGTTACTTTTAATTTTTGGACTGCTTTCAATTAACCACTTAATCAAGAAAGGGATCCATGGGGATCCGTGGACTTTATTTTCATCACATGCTTGTCTTTTCCATTACCCTGTGAACTTGAGGACAGGAATTGTGTCTTACCCATCTCCATGCTCTCAGTGCGTAGCCTGGGGCCCAGCACCAGGGAGGTACAGTGGTAGTGGTAGTGGGCTGAGCGAGGGCTGCCAGCTCATCCTGTTTCATTTGCACTTTCCTGAGTTAGTACAGAAAGCCCCATGTTCCTGGAAGCCCTGAATTCCAGGCACACTGAAGCAGTTGATGCCCCAGATGGAATCAACAAAAACCGAACTCTAGTACTGATTGCTGTCTTGCCCTTAGCTATCAAGAACTTGACAAAGTAGTGAAAGTGCAAGAGTGTCCGATGAAGGCACGTGGAGTTACACTCTGGTAGTGTGATGGCCTCTTGTCTTTTTCATGAACATGTGCAAGCCAACATTCAGTTTCTCTTACTACAATTAGATTCTTGTAGCTGTTTATGTTATTATGGTGAAAAAATATATTGGCCTATTTTTCTGACTTTTCCCTTAAAGCAGGAAGCCTTTTTTTGCTCATTATAAAGAAGGGGGAATACATGATAAAGTAACTAGTTTGATCTCTCATTCATTGTACACTGCTTCTGAATATCTGTTTTTGTTGTCTAAATAAAATGCCTCTAAAACAAAAACAAAAACAAAAACAAACAAAAAAAAAGAACTTGACAAAGTGGAATGCCTAGTGGAAACCCAGCCCTACTCTCGTCAGACCCTCCAGTCCAGATCTCTTGGTGGCTGCAGCAGGGAGAATGCTGTCTTTTTCCTGCATGACTTATTCACATTGGGTGTAAAGGTACAGTCCAGCCGCCTGGCCCAGCCTCATGGGTCTCTTTTAAGGCCCTTGCTGTGTGGCACACAAAGCCCAGCAGCTGCTGGGTGCTCATCATTGCTTTCTCAACTGTGAGCCAGGGGTCTCCAAGAATAATCCTCTCATTCCAGGGTGGAGGGGAACTGCCTCCATCTCAGAGTAGCACAAACAACAACTTTTTGGTATCAGGGTATTAAGGAAAAAAGAAACTTTCTTAATTTAACAGGAAAGATTTTATTGAATGTCCACCAAATCCCAGAACCTCACAGAATTTTTTTTTTAAGCTTTGTAAACCCACTCCCCTGCTGTCATTTCTGGGCCTTGGAATACGCTGTCTCCTTTGCCCGGCATTTCTTTACCCTTTTCTTCACCTGCTGAACTGCTCCTTTGCTTAAGTGACTCCCTTCAGGCAGCTCTCCTTAACTGCCAATTCCATTAAGACCACACCTTCTGCCATGTGCTCCCCCAGAATCCTGGGTTTAAAGGTCATGGCCTGTTCACACATGCTCACCCTGTGCTGTGAATCCCTGAGGACCTGGCTTTCCTATGAGTCTGTTCAGCCAAGTGGGCAGTAAAAGGAGCCCCATGTGAGTGACAGCACATACTTTGGAGCCTGTCATCTCTCAGAAAAGTCTGTCGAGTCATCTGAAATGAGTGTGCCAAAGATGGTTATGATTTGAACAGAAGCCTTGGCTGAGCACGTGCTGCAGATGGATCACAGAGATGTGAAAGAGAACAGCCGATTTGTCAGAGGGCGCTTAGAGCCCCAGAAATCTGATTACCAGCAGGAACAGGACGAAAAGCTCCCTTGGTGTCTTCTCTTGCCACTATCATTCTTTCATTTTTATGGTGCTGGAAGAAGGAAGTCTTGCTTTTGGTGTCTCTTGCTATGTAAACATGCTGTTTTTATACTTTTGAGGCATAAGCTAGAAAGGGGTTAGGCAGTCCACAAGCTGCCTAGCCAAGTCCTGGGTGGTGGGGGCAGGGGGGACTGTCACATAGGTCTTCAGGCATGAAAGAAAACTGCAGGAAAAGCCAGAAGCCTGGGTCTTAGATCTGGCTCTGTACGATTCCATCTTACGACCTTGAGTAGTCTTGTCTCGCTTTGTGCTAATAACATTCATTGTATGCGCCAGTCATCTCACATGTTTATTTCATTAATATAGCTATAAAAACATTTTGAATAGTAATCCTCCCCACTTTATAGATTATGAACCTGTGATTCAGTGACTCCCCAACCAGGGTTTGTACCCATTGCACACCAGTAGTATGAGAAGTTGGGGTTCAAATCCAAGTCCATTTGCTTCTTTGGCTGAGCCCATAATCATGGTGTGGTGTTTCTCTTGGTCTCTTTACCTGTTAAATGAGGCTTCTTCTTTCTTTCTGTCGTTCTCAGATGCATGAGGACAAATAGGTCATTTATATTTTTAGCCACACTCACAGATAGAAGCCTGTCAAAAAGAAAATACACACACATGCCTTTTAGTTGGATATTTCATGGAAAAAATCTTATGGTAACACCTTTATTTCTTCCTCTGAGCATATCCAACATTTAATCTTCGCACGTGTCATCACTCTCCTCGATGAAAATAGAGTCAGCCACGCAGTCTGACATGTCCTAATAAAGTCACTGGAAGAGGCACCTTGCAAATGAAAAGGCAGGGTGTGGGGAGCTCCAGTGAAATTCTTCAGAGGTGATGTAAGGTGACACCCCCTGCCCCCGCCCCCAAATAGACTGATCTTTTGGATGAAGAAACTCCTCCAGTGTTCATGGTGGGCGGGGGTTTCCCAGGGCTTCAGCAGTGCCGAACAAGCTGGGGGCGCGCGGGTTTTTGGTGGTACTCAAAATTCTTAAGAGCGTTGCCCTCCTCTCCAAGCCCAGCAGTGCGTGATGATTGAAGTACAGGCGATGGAGTCCGATAGGAAGGGGTTCAGATTTTGGAGTATGTGTGTGACCATGGATCCCTTTACAAAAGTGATTTTAAATGACTGAAATAAAAGTATAAGAGTTCGTAGGAAACCAGTTATATTAGTTGTGAAAATATGTAAAATAATAAACTTAAAGCTTTTAATGATATCTAGTGATAGGTCTAATAACCACTAATTTTGAGGTAGGGATGTGTCCTTGAGATAATATCAACTGTAATGTAATACGAAGATACCTGTGCCTTCTGTTGGTAAAATGTCACAGTACTATTAATTCTTCTGTGGATAGTTACCTATGCTCATATGTTGAAAGATATGCTAAATTTCAGTAACAAATTGTTGAAAATTATGACATAATTATTTTTTTTCATCCAAGTTCATGAACTTCTGAATTCTCTCCATAGGAGCTGAAAGTCTGAGAACTACATTCATCTTTCTTTTCAGAGGGACCCCCTTCCGGTTCTTCCAGTGAGCGAATCCTTGGGTACTTAGGTGCAGGAAGGAGGAAACGGACTGCTTTAGTTAGCCCTGGTGGCAGTGGGGTCAGCCGGTAGCCACGCTGCAGCTCAGGGCTTGTGGGCCTGGATCAGAAAAGTGCCAGCTCTGGGGGTGGGGCAGTGACTCCTGCAGTTTATCTTTGGGTCACACCATGACCCCTTTTCCTAGTCTGGCCCTCCCGACATTAGGAAACTTAATTCTCAGTATTACATCCCTCTCTACTTGAAATATCTAGAGTAGCTTCTGCTTTTTAGGTAGAATTATAATTAAAAAAAAAGACCCAATTCTGTCTCTTACCTGTTCTGTTCCTTCGGTAAGTTAATGGACCTATCTGCGCCTCATCAGCATAATACCTAGTTGAAAGGTTTGTTGTGAAAACCTAATGGTGCAGTATATACAAAGCATCTTGCACATGGAAAGATCTCTTCCAGTATTAGCTAGGAACCTCTGACCTAATCATTGCCTATCATTGGTGTGGAGACCTGACCTGGCTTGGAGTATCTATTCCTTGGGCTTAATTAAGTAGGATTGTCTATTTATAAGTATAATTTAAAAAATCAGTGAAAATATCATTAGGAAAAATAATGAAAACTGTTATCACTGGTTTTAGTTACATTTGCTCCTTTGAAGTGTGGCCCTTGGGCAGTTCATGCTGTCGTGCCCCATGAATAGCCCAGGCAAACTGAACTCTAGCAGCATCGTATGTAATAATGACTATAATTTCAGTCATCTTAGACCTGTCGATGATCTCCTCATTTCATTTTAAGTAGAAATAAACAGCAGGGCAAATTTCTTTCATCAAACTCAGAAAAGAATATTTTATCAGACTACTAGAAACCATGAAGTCTCTAAATTGAATTCTTTGGATAATCTACAGATTTCCAAAAATACTTTGTCAACAAAAGGTTTGTCAGGAAGAAAGATAGTAAATTCTTGGGGGCTAAAGTGCCCAACAAGGACTAGGAAGTGAAGCAAGTGAGAGGCTGTTGGAGAGGTAGAAATTACAGTTCATGCAGACGGGTCATGCAGAAAGCGATGAAGACGCATGAAGGAGGAGCAGTGGTTTCCGTTCGCAAAGGCTGTCTGCTGAATGGGGGAACAACCCTGTCAGTGATACGTCTGGTAAGAGGGTAGTCCCCAGAATATGTAGAGAATTTACACAGTTCAACACTAGGAAGACAAACAACTCAATTAAAAAATGGTCAAAGAACCTGAATAGACACTTCTCCAAAGAGGACATGTATACAGATGGCCAACAGACATATGAGAAAATGCTCAATGTCACTAGTCATCAGAGAAATGCAAATTAAAATAGTGAGATACCACCTCACACCGGCCAGAATGGCCACCATCAATAAATCAACAAACAGCAAGTGTTGGAAAGGATGTGGAGAAAAGGGAACCTTCATGAACTGTTGGTGGGAATGCAGGCTGGTGCAGCCACTGTGGGAAACAGTATGGAATTTCCTAAAAAAATTAAAAATAGAACTGCCTTTTAACCCAGAAATCCTACTTCTGGGGATATAGCCTAAGAATACTGAAACACCAATTTGGAAGAACATATGCACCCCTGTGTTCACTGCAGCGTTTTTTAGAATAGCCAAGATATGGAAACAGCCCAGTGCCCATCATAGATGAGCAGATAAAAGAGCTGTGGTACGTTTACACGATGGAATGCTGCTTGACCTTAAAGAAGGAAATCTTACCTTTTGCAACAGCATGGATGGACCTGGGGATTATTATGTTAAGTGATATAAACCAGTTAGAGAAAGACAAGTACCATATGATCTCACTTATATATGGAACCTAATAAACAAAATAAACTGACTAACAAAATAGAAACACAGGCATGGACACATGGAACAGACTTAACAGCTGTCAAAGGAGGCAGGGTGGGGAGATGAAAGAAGGTGAGGGATTAGCTACAAGACTTTTATGCATAACACGGAGACAACAGTGCGATGTTGGAGGGAAAGGGGGTGGGGACTCGGTGGAGGAGGGCAAAGCGGGGCGGGGGTGGGGGTGATGGGGATGGAAAGAGACTTCGTAGGTACACAACGCAGTGTGCAGATGATGTTTTGTTGAGTCATACGCTTGAGACCTGTATGGTTTTGCAACCAAAGTTCATTCCAATAAATTCAATTAATTAATAATTAAATAAGTAAACAAACATGACAGAGAAAGGCAGTGGAGAGCTGTGAAACGGTGCATAAGCAGTGCTCATCTGACCAGAATGGAGGACACTTCAAACGACGCACTGGGGCTGTTCTCAACCCACTGATAAAACCTTCCAAATGTAATAGGGGTGGGGACACCAGGCCTCTCTGCTGATCCTGCTAAACACTGGGATTCATCTGGTGTGCAGACAGACCCCATGCTTACCAAGCAACACTGTGCTTGTGATGTGGCTTCCCACGAGGGTCTGCCTACAGAAGAAGAATGATGATGATAAAAATAACATCAACAATAGTATTCACTGAGTACTTCCTAGGTGCCAGCAGTTCTGTGGGTTTCGTTTAACTCTTACAATAATCCAGTGAGGAAGATTCTGCTAATATCGCCATTTTATAGGTGATGAAACTGAGCCACAGAGAGGTTATGTAACAGAATGAAGTCCCACAGCTAGACCTCACAGTTCATGCACAGCTGGGACAATAGAAAGTGGCTCTGATATGGACCCTGTTCCTTTTTCTTTTCTTCTCTGTGTTTTTTCAGGTTTTGATCTCAAATTATTTTACTTTTTCATGTTTTAGCATGTGTAGAAATGTGAAATCACAAAATTTGAGTGATGAGAACTGATTTTGCTTTCTTGAAATACTGATTACATTTCCAGTTGGCTGCTTCAGAAACCCATTTAGTCTGTGGAATTGGTGGGTGGAAGAAGCCCATATAGGCTCTATTTTGAAGTTCCGTTATCTGTAATTTCAAAAGCAAATCCCACAGGCTTATTTCTATCTCTAATTAAGGTTTGCCTTTATCCACATCACATGACCTGCTCTGGCCACGTCTTACCTAGATGATGTCACCTCTTTACAGGGCAACTTTCCATCTTGGTAGCCAAGGACCTGGTTGCTATCAAACTGGAGAGGCTTAACTTTGGGGCTGGTGATGTTCTCAGTATGTCTTCATTATGAGAGAGGTTTAGGCCTGGTGGTTTTGAGGATAGGCAGATCTTTAACGTCAGCTCCTTCCCCGTGTCCTGGATTCCTAAAGGCGCGCATAACTATTAGCCATTCACTTGGGGGCAGGTGGAGCTGGGGAATGAAATGGAGCAGGAATGAAGAATGATGGTGCCTGCAACACAGCTAGTTGCTGTGGGCTATTTGTGAATTAACTAGAAATCTCAACTTGATTTTTTTTGTTTGTTTTCCAAAGGTTAGAAATGATATTGTTTAAAGTTAGAGACCTAGTAAAGCATACCATAAACAAAGATAATGCCTTGGTTCCATGGTGACAGGCCTGCGACAAGTAATAAATAAAGCCTGTTCCTAACTCTTCTGAGAAGACTGCAGGGCCTACTACCCAGACGCGGGAGTGTGAGGCAGCATGGGACAAGGGGAGGAAGCAGAGGGAGTGAGGGAGGAAGCCCTGTGCAGCTCGGGGGTCTAAAGAAAGCACATGCTGTCTTAGTGCACTAGTGCTCTCATGGTCCGAACCTCTGAATTCCCAGCAGGCTTTCCGAGTCCACTTACAGGAAACCAACTTCTGTCTAGTAGAATTCCATGGCCACCAAATAACCCAGAGTGGCCCTTCATGTTCGTAGTTGTAGGATTTTATCCCTGCATAAATGTTTCAAATGACTTGCCTGCACAGGGCAAGGTGTACACTCCTGAGGGTTGGACTCAATTTTCAGACACTCGAGTCTGTTGTCTCTGTCACCGCTCTGACATGTTTTCAATGTCAGCATGCATTTCAGTGGAGTGGAAAATTCTCTGACTTGGGAGCTCAAAGTCAGAGACCATGAACGAGGCAATGGGGTGTTTTAATTTGCATGGTGCTGCAGCAGCACATACTCCTGTTGGACAGCCACATCATATCCATGGAGATTTTATTGTTGTTTCACTCTTTACTAGTTTATTTGTTTATTTTTGCTAAATGGAATAAAAACAAAGGTTAGTCTGGAAATGCCCATTAGCTTAGGTCTTGGAAGCAATGGGCACCTGGCAAGGTAGATAATGGGAAGGGAGTAAGTGTAGGCCAGCTTGCAGTTAAGAAGGCAGTGTGGACAATAATTAGGGAAATGAACAAGGAAGCTGGTCTACCATATGATATTGTTAATATGGGGACAACCTCTTTCTGTCTTTTGAGACTAATATTGCCTATATTAATTACTCAATTATCCCAAATTTAAAAGCTTAAAGCAAGAAATGCTGGTTACATCATAGTTTTTGTGGGTCAGAAACCCAGGAGAAATTTGTCTGGGTAGTTCTCACTTGGGATCTCTCAAGTCAAGTTGTTGGCCAGGACTGCAGTCTCTGAGGCTTGGCTGGGGCTGAAGGTTTGGTTTCTAAGCTCATTCATGTGGCAGATGGCAAGAGTCGACCCTGTGGACTAGCTGTGCATGATTGGCTTCCACAGAGCCAGTGATAGGAGGGGGAGGAATTAGAGGAGGAACAGGAGGGAGAACAAATGAGAAATGGAATGTTTAGTTGGAAGCTGCAGTCTTTTTATAACTGAATCTTGGAAGTGGCACACTGTCACTTCTCTCTTAGGGTCCAGTCACTAAGTCCAGCCTGCACTCAGTAGGAGGGGAGGTAACCTTCAGCTCTTGAAAGCAGGAGTATCAAAATATTTATGAACATTTTCTTAAGATTAACACAGTGCCCATGCTTAAAGTAGACTGCAAAAATGTGAGGAGTGAATGCTTAAAAGGCTCCAAATGATGAAAATGACAGGCCAAGAGAAGAGCGAAGTTGTCCGGACCAGTGTGGACAGGCAGGCCCCCCAGTGGGCATCCTCATGGGTAAAGAAAGGTCAAAGGACGGTTAGTCTGATGGACGAGGAAACGTTCCAAAGCAGAGAGGGCTGAGATCAGAAAAGACAGGGCAGCTGCAATGGAGGTTAGTGCACACCACAGGGGGCAGCAGGTCCAGGCTTAGTCTAAGCATGAAGGAGGCCGCCAGGATCAGCCACAGTGCGGTGGTGGTGGGAGAGGTGCAGGCCCTGCTCACAGGCATGTATGAGGGGCAGGGAGGCTACAGCAGGGGGAGGGGCTCTGGGGATACAGCTTGGCTTGGACACTTACCTGCTCTGAGGCGGGAGGGAAATGATTGATTTGCCTTTTTTATCAGACAAGAATGATTAAATGTTGTCAATTTCATGTGGTTCAGGGGAATATTTTATCCCCCTGAACTTTGATTTCTTCAGTTCTGAGATGCAGAACCCTGCAGTGATGTTTTTGAGATTGGATATTCTGTGTGTTAAAGGCCTGGCAAGTGGGACACTCTCAGTAAATGGCAGCCCCTTTCATTATCAGCTCAACCTTGGTGGGCGATGGCTGGAAAGTCATCACCGGAAGGAACTCAGGCCCATCTAACTTAGGAAACTGAGGACCAGGTTCATTCCTGCGCATTGCTCATTCACTTAAGCAATTCCCCTTCCCACCTTAGCCTCAGTTTTCCCACTTTTAAAATGGGAAGATTGGCCTCAAAAAACTCTGGTTCTTCCACTGCAACTGAGAAAATGAAACAAAACAAGACCCACCAAGGTGTCAATTGGTCTGTTTTCACCAGCAAAGTGGAGTGCCAAATGGGTGAAAGAAAAATGGTAATTCTAGCTGCAGACCTTGTTACTAAGGTAAAGGTGTGCGTGTGTGTGAGTGGACAAGTGCATGTTCACCTCTATCTGTGTGTGTATGCGTGTTACTGAGTGCCTGGCTGGGCCTTTCCGTGTAGCTGTGTTTCCCTGCATGTGTCTGTGGGTGTAGACGGGGAGAGACCACGAGTATGTATTGTGCTTCTGCTCAGTGCTGGGGGCTGATAGAGGCTGAGCAGAGGTCTAGGGATTCAGCAGCAACAGATGGGGCTCTCTGGCCTTGTGGGGCTGTTGGCTTAGTGGTTGTGGCCACTGCCTCATTCTGTACTCTGTTTCTCAGTCTGGGAAACAGTTTCCAGAGCCTGGGCAATGACTTTAGGCCCATGTTATAAATGTTAATTATGCAGTCGGGAGCTGCGGGCCCAGGGGAAGTCACGTTGATTATGCCTCTCCTGGGAGTCTGTGAGGGAAGCCTCCCCCTTTGGTTGAACTAGAGGCTGCGAAGATTGATGTGACATAGGAGCACAGGTCAGGTGGCCCTGGGCGTGCATATGGAGCACTTAGCATTTTATGGCTCCTCTGTCCCCTGTCTCTCATTTAGAAGGCAGCACTTGGCCCAAAGCCAGACTTTTCAATTACCCCCTCAATAAATTTGGTGACACTGGCAAGAGAGGCAGCAGAAGAGAGTGCTTGCTTTGCTTCAGGTCTGACTTCCACGCACACAGGGTATCGCTCCTTTTGGCAGCTTCCTCATAGGGTATTTGAGATAAAATAGGAAATAAGGCTTAATGGTCGTGCTGGAGATTGTTGATTTATGGAGCCAACATGTGTTCCCATATGTACTTTCATTACTGGAAGATTATACCTCATCAACTCATTTCCTGGTCAACCCAGGTGGGAAGTGAAGGGCACCTAGACTCACAAACCAAAGGGGCAAGTTACATTCATCAGAGAGATGGGTGAAGCTGGGCCGGGAACTGCGAGCCCAGGACAGTGGGCACTGCTAGTGTGAAGGAGAACATTCTGGCTGCACTGGAGGCTGCTTCTCTTAAAGATATCTTCCTGGTGTTTGTATACATTTGGGGAGTTTCATCTGTGGTATTTCTTATATTCTTGTTTCCCTGATGCTGGGACCATAAGAGATCTGTCAGTGAATGGACATGTGCAGCGTGGGCATGGTAGGGGCAGGGCTTGCCAGACTGACTGTGCTGAGGTCACTGTACGTAGGGCTCACTCCGCTACTCCCGAGACAGCCCTCAGTGTAAGTAGTGGCCCACAGAGTGTCTGTGGAATAGAGGAAGGGAAGAATGAGCTGTCTTTCCTCCCCCAACCACCGCTGAAGAAAGCAATCTGAACTGTGGGCACAGGAACATCCCAGCAGCCAGCCCGCCCTCTTCCAATGGTCCTGGGTGTCTGGTTCTGAACTTTTGGTTAACAAACAGTGCACTTAGTGAACACAGTCCTGTTGTGGAATAGAGGTGGACACTGATGCCAGAAGGGGGAGGTCGGCGAGCATGGACACATTTTGGGTGACTGCAAAGGGCAAACACAGCTGCTTTACGCGCCACACTGGTGTACCATAAAGAAGATGTGTCTGTGGGGCGTGAGAACATAATGTCCACTGGACTTTTGGCCTGTGTTGGCATGTCTGCCTGATCAGTAGCTGAGTCAGCCAAAATACTCACCTCTTAAGGGGCTAAGGAGCCTCTCGGAGAGAACTCATCCTAAAGGCAGAAGGAGCCTGGCAGGGCAAACTTGAGAAATGTGGAGTGGTACCATGAAAGACTTTCTCCCTTGTTTACCTCTTGGCCTCTGATTGATGTATGACTAAGTTCTATGGTGAGCGGGAGCTGAAGGTGACCAAGGAGCGTTGTTTCTGGTCCCCTCTGAGAGCACAGGAAGCCCTGCTGACTTCAGAGCCCCTGTGCCATTTTGAGCCCCAGGCCCTCTCAGGGGGCAGTGTGCACTTAGAGATGGCAGCAGGGTCTGGGCGCAGCCGTGGGGCCCTTGGAGGCCACAGCTGTGTCTAAGTATGTGGCACTGCCTAGGGAGCGCAGTGGTACCAGAGGAGCAGGGGTGGAGCTCATGGGTGGTTCTTGGTCTAAATCACAGGGTTATGTGGTCCTGAAACTGAGTGAATGTCTTCCTAGCATTCGTAGCATCATTGAATCCTGGTCTTTCTCTTTTTTGATTGTGCATGGAAATGTAAAATACTAGGTCCTTATCACCTACTAATTTAGTTCTGGGAGTTTACTTCTTTATTTGGGGAAAAAAATGAAGCATTTTCAAGGAACTTAGGTGCCAAATTGGGCCATCGTGTTTATTGTTCTGTTTTCCCTTAATGGCTTCATTTACCCAAACTGCACCTTAGTAAGCGCTCCTGCTGTGTCTCTGCAGTCTTCTGACCTCTTTTCTTTTTAACGCATAGCTGCATTTTCAGCAACCCCGTGTGGATTGAAGAGCCTAGAAACATACCTGTTGGGATCTCTATGTGGCAGCATCGAGAGTGTCATCTGAAGGCAGCAGGAAGTCTGGGAGGCATTAAACGTTTCTTAGAAACTAGAAATTCTACCATTTGCAGAGTTGGAGGCCATTTCAACATTTTTGGTTAGACTTTAGAATTTCTTTGGAAGAAAACCTTCTAAATTCCTTGGAGGACGTCTCTTTGGCCCTTTCAGTCACCAGATGTGGAGCAGTTAGTAACGCCCTCATTTTTCTTTGGGAAGCCCCACATGTACAACAGAATAAAGTGGAAGGGCTGCAGCCTGAAAAGGCAGCTGGCCATGCGGGCAGTGGGTCCTGTCCCCAGAGGCAGAAGCTGTTTTCTTCCATTTGTTTTGCTCCCACCTCTGGATTGGCCGGCCTGCCTGTGCCTGTTCTGAGAAAACACAGGCGTCTTCTCATTCCAGCCTCTGCTCACAGAAGGGCAGCTTGAAGCAGAGAGGGCAACTCATCTTTCTGGTGAGGAAAGGTGATACAGAGGACTGGGATCGGGCTGGGGCAGGGCGGATGGACCACCGGCATGTCCCATGCCGTCAGTTAATCCAGCGAAAGGCCAGATGTTGCTCAATTTCCTATTGACTATTATGACTTTCTTTTCCATGATGTGGTTGTTTGTTTCCTTCTGAGGAAATTGAGGTTTCCATTGTCACCTGAGAAATTAATTCTAGAGTAGGAAGGATGCTTGTGTTGGATGGGGGTGTGGAAGGATTTATTCTTTAACTTGGAGCCAAGATTGAAGAGGATGTTAGGAAGGCCGGTGGCATGAAGATGCTTGGAACATCCATCTGAAAGCCATGAGCTGGGCCCGCCCTCTGGGACAGGCTAGGAGACAGGCAAGGACCGGCTGCTACAGGCATGCTGAGTGAGATGGAGCCCATGACCTTTAGAAAGGCCAGCTCTAGGAGCAGTAGTTACCTCCTGGGAAGCAGTCACGCTTCTTTGAACTGGCACTGTCCTGTTCACATCACAGCTGTAGTGGTCTGAGGAGTTAGAGATCATAGTGCCCTCTCTCTGAAGTCAGGACAGTGTGGTGGCCACTGGGACAGACCAGGAGGAAGAGGCCAGACCAGCAGGTCTAGCGAAAAAGCCTGGAGAAATTCCTGGCGGTTTGCTAGAAGGATTCATGTAAGTGGGACTTATGCAGTAACAATTTGAATATTTAAAAAATGGTAACTTTGTTTTGCAGTTATAGGCTGGTAAGAATGTGGACTTGGTGGCTTCTATGGGGATCCCCACAGATATCAACAATACATTTCTCTTTATAAAAATCAAAATTAAATTAGGATATGAGAGTCACGCCAGGGCTCTACAATGGAGAGCACAGGGAGTACTCTGGACTAGAAAGGCAAAGGCTGAGAGACATTGGGACCAGTGTGCACAGGGCGAGACCCGTGCAAGTAGGTGGGGGAAACAGACTCATTCCATAAACTGCCATGTTCTGGAGGGTGGGAGGAGGCTGGCCCTCCGTTTCTCCGCTTTCCTGCCAACCATCGATCATGGGTGGAATAGCTGCAGTGCTGACCACCTGGTTCTTGAAACAGAAAGGAACCTTCAGTGTGGCGTTCTTCAAATGGGATTTTGTGGGAAGTGTAAGAGCTGGAAGGAGTGATTGTAGGAATGAGGTCCCAAGCATTTTATCTTTTCAGAGACTTTGAAGTGAGGAACCAGTAAGAAAATAGAAATAGTAGGTTTCTAAACTTAATCACTGAACTTAGAGTGCTGAGTCTGATTTTAGTCTGGGATGAGACTCCAGTTTTCTGGGACCTAGAGGAGGGCCCCGCCCCCTCTGGACCTCAGTTTCCCCCACTGGATGGGAAGGTCAGGTTTCGATTGCCCCTGTTCCTTTCCAGTGGTGATGCTCTGGGCCTCCACAGTGGGGTTACAACTTGCTGGACACTTGGGCTCTCTGAAATTGAGGTGCTTCAAGTGCTGCCCTCAGCTATACACACGCTGATGGCTTAAGGAGAGGAAGGCTGGCTTTCAGGTGTTGTGTGTGACCAAGTGAAAAGGCAGCCTGGATACCTGATGGCCCTTTGTCTCCCCGCAGCGCCCCCTGGTGTTTGTGGGCATCACACTTATGCATCCTCCCAAGTCACTGGTAGGTGGTCAGGAACCTGTTTTATAATGCCGGAAATCCATCTTGAGGGTGTCAGGATTGCTAGGCCATTTCCCTCTGCCTGACTTTGCATACCAAGTAGCAATATGTAAATGATGGTTATTCCCAATAGAAAATCAGAAAGGTGCATGCAACAACAGTGCTGTCATTTCTGCAGGATTCTAAATCCAAAGCAGGAAAGCTCACAAAACATGGGAGGAACTTCTTTCTCTAGAAATAGAGCTATTTTATCATCAGCTTTAAATTAAAAGCATGTTCTAGGCAGCCCTTGCCTTTCGGCAGCCAGTGTTCATATAACATTCTGGTTTACAAGCAGCTGGTGTGAGATTCCGGGCATAGCAGTTATCTGTAATTGAGATCATCATAAAACAAATCCCCCCTGCACTGGCTGAGACAGTATCAACATCAGGAACGCTGTGTGTACAGCACCAGGACCCATAAGATACACAAGATTAACTCGCTGAACTTCATTCAGCCTTCCAGCAGCACTGTCACCTGCGGCCAGAGAAGCAGCAAACTAATTCTGAACCTCCGCTCATTTCAGAACATCAAGAGTGGCCTCCTTCGTGTGACTGTCTCCTGCAGTGCTTCTCGGCTTTTGCACATACTTTCTGGTAAAATTCGGTTTGGCCACAGAGGTACCTGGTGCTCCTCCTGGTTCCCAAGACTTCTTCCTTCTCATCTTCCTCCTTCAGGCCCCTAAAGCCACAAACGCAGAAAGACAGAACCCCCTGGCCTTGGTCAGCACATTGGACACTCCTGCTTAGGAGTCACGACAAGGAAGAAGTAATGCCTGAGGGCAAAGCCTTAGGGTTTGCATCCGGAAGTGGCTCCTGTCCCAGCTCTGACACTAAGTGCTGTGTCTCCTTGGACAACTTGCTGTCCTTCTTGAGGCCTTAGTTCCATATTTTGAAAAGAAAACTTTAAATTGGTAAACTTTCTTCTAGTTCTTTTATAGTTTGATTTTACAAGGAAGGCTCTTTAGATGCTTTCAGGTTTTAACTTCCTTTGTCCAGTCTGATTTGTTGCTCTTCTTCCCCAGCGTTCTATATACAAAAAATATTGTCGATGTCTCTCTCTTCCCCCTTTGTTTACTCTCTGTTCTCTTTGGCATCATGATATATCATACTTAACTTTCATTCCTTAACTGTTATTTTAACAAAGTTTTGGGTCAGGGTAGCCATCAATGCATTTACTCAGTCCACTATATTTATTTTGAAGTCTCCATGACATTTCATATTCCGAATAAGGTGGTACAATTATAACCTAATTATTACAGAAGAAGAAATGGAGGCCCAAAGAAGTTAAGAAAATTGCCCAGAGCCACACAGTTAATGAGTGACAGCAGAGAGATTTGAACCCAAGGCTGGCTTTGAACAAACCCAGGCTCTTAGCTATTGGCTGTCCTGATCATGGGTTCTTTTGCAGATGTCATGAGCTTGGCTTCTTGGTGTCCACCACTGAGCCCTGGGCTGGTTCTTGGAACCCTGACAACACCAGGTTCTGAGCTACGAGACTGAGGAAAGACCATGGACCTTGGCAAAGCAAGGGCTACTGTGATAGGCCCTTGAGGAACCACCCACCAGCTTCGCCTCCCCCCCCCCGCCCCCACCAAGTGCAGCATCACGTGTGCAGAGGGAAAGGTGCCATTTGCCATCCTTTTAACTTCTCTGCGTAAAGTACAGGCTCAGTCTCCCTTCTCTGCAGTGGTGGCTGGTATCCTAGTGAAGATGACAA
The DNA here is from genome assembly GCA_028533065.1 of Trachops cirrhosus. Lineage (NCBI taxonomy): Eukaryota > Metazoa > Chordata > Mammalia > Chiroptera > Phyllostomidae > Trachops > Trachops cirrhosus. Next base: position 28,102,883 of record CM052546.1, on the reverse strand, counting down.
TGAAGGTTTTTCTTTCAAGTGTACTCTTCTCTAGTATTCTTTCTTTAAATGGAAATTTCTGTTGAAGTACATATGTATTAACATGCAGTTGTAAGGAATAATGCAGGGGAGACCCCAGGTACCCTTTACTCAGTTTTCTCTGATGGTAGCATTTTGCACTTAATTATTTTCTGAGTACCTAAATATGCGCTGATACATTTTCATTGTCATAGGTACAAATAATTCTGAAATATATAGAACAAAGCATGATGGTCCCTTTTGAACCCTGTTCTCTGGGCCTCTCCTCATCTGAGTCCTACTGTGTAGTTTGTTACTCCTTCCTCCCTTATACTTCTTCTGAATCTTGTTGTAATTAATGGTCAAGGTCATCCTGGGACAAAATGGAATTTTGGGATCCTGGCTGACTCATATCTTCCATACAGCGCGGAAGCCCCTTTTTGATGATGATTGTAGGTGACATCAGCACCTCTGGATTGCAATGCTTCCCCTGATTCTCTGACATCTTCTCAGTTCTTTGTGTCCCTGCTTCTGTCCGCACCCCGTCAGAAAGGAAGGATCTCTATTTTACACTTGGTAGCACCAAGTGTTCTATACCTAACAGACATTGATTTTATTTCTTATTTAATACATGTTAGCATTTTATAACTATTAATTTATATAATCCTTATGGCAACTCTGTGAAGAAGGCATCATTATTACTTTCATTTCTCAGGTGAGGGAGCATATAAGGTAGCGAGAGCTTAGGTAACTTGCACAGCGTCACACAGCCCGTAAATGATGGAGATGGGATTCAGGGCCATCAGTCCGGCTTGAGTCTGAACTCTTACTGCTCATGCAACTCATTGATTGTTAGACAGTTTGTCTGTTTTCCCTTCCTTTCCTAATTTTTACATATTCCCATGCATTAGCTCCTTTCTTGTAGGCTATCAACTTGTCTGATACTAGACACCTTAAAAGATACACCACACACACACACACACACACACTCACTCCTTTGTCCTTGTGCCCTCGTATCAAGGCACCACCTCATCCTTCTTTTCCTGGCGTTCATTCATACCAGGCCTTGAAAGATTCTCGAATAACTGCTGTCTCCACTTCCTCATGTAATTTACAGCCGGACCTACTGCAGTCAGAGCTTCTGTCTTAACTGCTCCATGGACACTATTCGAGTATTATCAAAATAGTCATTTCCTCTTATCTCTCCGTGTATGGATGTGATTAAGTATATTAATACATTTACTAATATGGAACCATTCTGGCCCTGACATCAGTTTTCGTTCTTTAAACTTAGTGCTGGATTCAATTTGCTAATATATTATTTATGTCTTTGATTAGTATCAGATGGACAGATTATTTCCTTAGGACTCAGGGGAACATAGGAATTTCTTTATAATTCCTAAGTGCATTTAATTTTCCTGTTAAATAAAGGGGTAGGATTCTTTGCATAAATACTTTTACTCTCTGTGTTGTTCATGTCTCTTCCCATGTGACATCTTTAATTTACTAATTAAAGGGAAATACGTGTGCTTTCTAATGGTCACTGAGTAGTCACATAAGGCAATAACTTCACACTGGGCCGTGTGTTAGGAGAGCTGGAATAATCTGATTGGCTTTTGCACATGGTTATTAAGTGCTTCCAAAATGCAGACTGTGAGTAAGAACATTGTCTCTTGAGAAAAGCCAAAGAGTGATAATAACGATGATGGTGATACAAGGGTTTTAAAAAGAGAGAGCAGTATTTTGAGGACTGATGTGTGCCGTGGTAGTCACTGGGCCAAACATGTCGAATGTGTTGTTTACTAAGATGTAAAGTGAGGCCAGGGCTGCAAGTGTAGTGACGATGGCAGTCACAACTCTCAGAGCTGGGGCTGCTGTTATCCCCATTTACAGATGAAGAAATTGGGGCTCAAACAGGCAAAGTGACTCGCCTAGGCTCACACAGAAAGACTCCACAGTGAATCGGTTCTCCTTGTGAAGGTTAAACATAGTGATTACTAGCTACCATCAGGCCCCTTTGTCCCTTGCATTCATTCCTTAGATCCCCACTGTTGCAGCCAAGCAGAGTGACTCGTGGTTGGCGGTATGAACCGTTCACATCCCACATGGTTGTGTATGCTGCTTCCTCTCTTTCAGGAATGTTTTGGACCCTGCCTACCTGACTCATTTCCACTTGACCTTTGAGGGTTAGTCAGGCGTCCTCTATCCTTCTTCCTTTCAGTACTCCTCTCCCATTCCCCTGGAGTTCATTTCTGTCATGGCTGTGGCTCATTGGAGATCCTCCAGGTTCAAGTACCTGGACTTGATTGTTCCCCATTGGGGCCAGTGGCCCCCAAGACCTCTCAAAATGGGTATATGTTGGATGAGTAAAGGATGAGTCCCCTAGTGGAGAGGCAGTTTGGAACATTTCCAGCCCCACTAAATGTTCAGGCAGTGTGTGCTCGGTTTGCTGCAGCTGATTTCCTGAGTGGTTAAACATGCCCTGACAGGAGTGTGTAGCCTGCTGTCCAAGCTGCCACCAGACACTAAACAGAGTGGCCTGCTCTGCAATCGGATCTCATTAGGATACAGAGCAGTCTGGTCCCGGGAATGTGGGAGACAGACGAATGGCAAGATTAAGTGCACAGGAAGTGCAGTTAACTGAAGAAAGACTGAGTGGCATAGGCAAAAACAGAGTTTCCAATCCAGCAGTTGTAGAACATGGGGACCATTACTATTCTGAGAGTCCTGCCAGGTGTGTTGGGAGGAAAGGGGAATTTGAATGAGCTCTGATGCTACTTATGGCTCTATATAACTTGATATACTAATTTGTTTTTTAATAGCTGAAAAAAAGGTTGAGATGTTAGAAGAAATTTCATTGTGTGAGACATAGTGTGCTTGCAGCTGGGACCAGCCTCAGGCATTTTGGGAGGTGCTGGTCTCTGCCCCTGCTTCGTGAACCACCTCCTGCCGACCCGAGCCCCAGGTCATTTATTACCCTTGCCACAGTCATTAGCCCAGTCTTCCACTGCCTCTAGTCTCTCTCCTTATTCCTTCTCCTGATGCACGCCCAACTTTCCTAGATCAAAGGAGACTGTGTTCCTGTCAGGTGACCGTCTCCCAGTCACCGCAGAGCAGACTCAGAGCTCCTTGCTGGGGGGAGCCTGGCCCACAGCTCTTGTCCACTCCCCCTTCTGTCTCTCCCTCTTCCTTCATCTGTCTTGACCTTCCCTCTGTGTTCCAGTCAAGCCATATTGTTTTTGCTCCTTTGCCTCTACCAGTAATTCTCTTTGCCCCACCGTGTACCCTCCCTCCCTCGAGCATATCTGATTTTGCCTTCAAAACTCCGGTTGTCGCCTCCCCTGTGGAATCCTCCTACTGGCACAGTCACCCCTCCAGGGTCTCCATAACACCTGACAAGTCCTGCCAGAGTGTTTTTCTCCTCGTGTTTGATTATGTGCTCCCTTCACTACCCAGTGGTGGCAGTGAGGGCAGGGACAGTGACCGCCCATCACAGGGTCCTCAGACAGGAGCAGAGTACATGGGACGTAGCAGGACATTGAGTCCTGCTGTCTCTGCCCATATCCTGCCGCCCTACAGTCTGCCACCACCAGCCCTCTCCTGCCACCACGTGGAGTTGTAAACATTTATTCATCGATGCTTTTGATTGGATTGCATACAGTAAAATGTATATAATTTTGGTGTACGAGTTTAGATAATTATATACATCAGTGTGACCACCACCCCAGCTGAGGTGTAAAATATTTAAATTCTTCTGAAAGTTTCCTCAGCTCCCTTTGCAAACAACCTGCCTCTCCCATTATCAGTCAAACACTGATTTTTTATCTGTAGCATAGGATGTTGACGGTTCTAGAAGTTCACATAAAAGAAACCACCCCATATGTATTCTTTTGCGTCTGTGTTTTTACATCCAGCATAGTGTTTGTGTGATTTGTTTGTGGGGCGTAGGTCAGTACTTTGTTCCTTTTCACTGCTGGGTGGTGTTCCATCACACAGATGTACTGCAGTTTGTCTGTCATTAATCCGTTGATAGGTATTTAGGATGTTTCCAGTTTGGAGCTATCATGAATAAAACTGCTACAAATATTGTTGTACAGGTCTCTTTGTGGATGTATGTTTTCAAATGTCCTAGGTAAAATACTGAGGAACAGAATTGCTGGGTCACAGGGTAAAACTGATTTTTTGGTTTACATTTCCACCAGTAATATACAAGAATTCTAGTTGTTCCTCACTTTGTCAACACTTGGTACTATCAGTCTTCTTAACTGTAGTCATTCAAGCAGGTGTGCAGCTGTCCACCACTGTGGTCATACTTCGCTTAACCCCGTGTTTCTAAAAATCTTTTCATGTGCGTATTGTCCATTTGCATGTCCTCCTTTTTGATGTGCCCTCTGAAACTCCCTTATTCATATTTTAACAACCTTGTGCTGTATGAAGTGTTTTGACTATTTTAAGGTTTTGAATATTTTTCTGTTTTCTTCTAGAAGTTTTATAGTTTTAGCATTTTTAAAAATATATTTTATTGATTATGCTATTACAGTTGTCCCTTTTCCCTCCCTTCTTTATTCCCCTCTCACCCACATTCCCCCCTTTAGTCCATGGGTCGTTCATATAAGTTCTTTGGCTTCTACATTTCCCATACTATTCTTACCCTCCCCCTGTCTATTTTCTACCTACCATCTATGCTACTTATTCTCTGTACCTTTTCCCCCTCTCTCCCCTTCTGACGCCCCTGTTGATAACCCTCCATGTGTTCTCCATTTCTGTGATTCTGTTCCTGTTCTAGTT
>CM052546.1:28070078-28097998 GCA_028533065.1 Trachops cirrhosus | reverse complement strand
CTTTCCAGCCCCTTCTTGCCTGCAAGGTCTCCCTTGAGAAATCACCTGACAGTCTGATGGGAACTCCTTTGTAGGTGACTATCCCCTTATCTCTTGCTGCTTCTAGGATTCTCTCCTTCATTTTTACCTTGGGTAATGTAATTATGTGCCTTGGTGTGTTCCTCCTTGGGTCCAACTTCTTTGGGATTCTCTGAGCTTCCTGGACTTCCTAGAAATCTCTTTCCTTCACCAGATTGGGGAAGTACTCCTTTATTATTTGTTCAAATAAGTTCTCAGTTTCTTGCTCTTCCTCTTCCCCTTCTGGTACTCCTATAATTCGGATGTTGGAACGTTTAAAGATGTCCTGGAGGTTCCTAGGCCTCTCCTCATTTTTTTGAATTCTTGTTTCTTCATTCTTTTCTAGTGGGATGTTTCTTTCTTCCTTCTGTTCCACACCATTGATTTGAGTCCCAGTTTCTTTCCCATTATTATTGGTTCCCTGTACATTTTCCTTTATTTCACTTAGTGGAACCTTCATTTTTTCCATCTAATTTGTGACCAAATTCAGCCAATTCTGTGAGCATCCTGATTACCAGTGTTTTGAACTGTGCACCTGATAGGTTGGCTATCTCTTCATCACTTAGTTGTATTTTTTCTGGAGCTTTGATCTGTTCTTTTCTCTGGGTCATTTTCTTTTTTGTCTTGATGAGCCTGTTATGCAGTGTAAGGGTCGGGGCCTTAGGTGTTCACCAGGGCGGAGCAACCCACTTCACTGGGTTGTAGCGCTGTATGTGGGGTAGGGGTCCAAGAGGGAACAATGGCACTTGCTCTGCTCTCTGCCGGATTTCAGTCACTTCCCCCATTTCCCACAAGCAAATTGGGCCCTTCTGGTGCTGATTCCCAGGTGGGTGGGTTTGTGTACATTCTAGGACTCTGTGGGTCTCTCCAGCAAGCTCTCCTCTGAGGTTGGGAGTTTCTCCCACTGCCGCCTCAACCCCCACAGGTGTTTTCAATCAGTGGTTTGAGGCTTTATTTCCTTGCCCTGGGGCCCTGGGTTGCACAGTCCATGCTGCTCCCCACTTGTTTCTCCTGGTTTATCTGTGTGCAAATCTGCCCCTCCTACCGGTCTGGATGAATGTGTCTTCTTTAACTTCTTGGTTGTCGGACTTCCTTGCAGTTCAGGTTTCTGACAGTTCTGGTTGGTTTTTGTTTTTAAATTTGTTGTCCTTCTTTTGGTTGTGCGAGGAGGCACAGTGTATCTACCTACACCTCCGTCTTGGCTGGAAGTCTATAATTTTAACTTTTAATAAAAGCTTTAGGTGTATGACTTATTCCCCCTGCCATTGCATCTTTTAATTTATAGGAAGTGTTCAAAATAGGCTAACCCATGGAAATAGAGAGTAAATTTGTGTTTGCCTTGGCTTTGCGCTCAGGGGAAATGAGATTGTCTCTGAATGAGTAAGGTGTTTTTTTTTTTTTTGATGGGGGGATGATGTTAAGCTTCTGAAATTGGCTATGGTGATTTTGTACAATTCTGTGAATATACTAAAGAACACTAAATTTCACACCTCGCATGTGAAGTGTGCCTTGCATGGTGTGTGAATTATACTTCAGTAAAGCTGTTACAGTAATTTAAAGGATGTGTTCTCCATCATCAAAACAGAAAGCGAGCTCCCAGGAGGGAGCAAAGGCTCCGGTCGCTCACCGCAGGGTCTGTGGCGGGGTGGTGAAGTCCCAGAGGGCTCTCCCAGTGAGTTCTTAGGAACCGCAAAGAGGAGGATATTCATGAGGATTTCCGTGTTTTACTTTTTTTTAAAAAAGCACCTACAGATTAAAATAATATTCACAAGTGTCAGGAAATACTTGTGTTGGCTCGCGGGGAGGGTAACACAGGGAAGTCATCAGATGGACAGTTTTTGTAAGAGTTTTGCTCACGTGGATTGACACTCTGAAATCAGACCTAAATTTGTTTCTGCTCTTCCCCTCAAATGACGTCAAAGTAAAGCAGTTCAGTGGATCAGCTTTCTTGGAAGCCCCAGTTTGTGAAAAACCGAAATATTAAGAAACAAGTATTTTGCAGTCATGAAGAACGGACTCTTCCAGACTGTCAGCTTCAAAACTGAGAACTGCTGAGATTCTGTTTTGCAGGCATTTGGCGTGCCTGTCCTCCTTGTGGCTGGAGTGGAGTCTAGAAGGGACAGATGGCTTAGCCATAAAACTTAAAAAAAAAAACCAGAAGTGTTTTTAAAAGACTGTGTGTCAACCCTGAATCAAATCCTAAATTGTATATAAGATAACAGCCATAAATGTGGATCAATGCAGCCTGCGGGCAAAGTGATGAGTGATCATGACAAATTCAATACTGTCTGCAGTGCTGTTTCCTGGGCTTGCGTTTATTAAATTCATCAGTCTTTAATGTACCTTCCAGGGTTAACCACAACAAATATAAAGACCTTCCAGATTTTTCAAAAAGGCACGTGCCTGTTCTTTGTATCAGTCTTTGTTCACATGACTGTCACCTACCACAATACGCTCCCCTCGCCCATGCTGCTCACCAGGGCCGAGGTGCCTGGGGGGCCAACTCCTCCCAAGTCCTGGCTACTTAGGCAGATGATGTGTTCAACCCTCACCTCTTCCACTTGACCCTGGGGGCCAGGGGGCAGGGACATGGATTGAAACCTGGACATGTTGGGTATTATGTGAGGAGACTCTGGATCTTATTGAAACCGTCTGTTTTAGCTGGGTGTTTGACACTGCTCAAGGGGTGGGGGTCCTGCCTCACAGTGCCAGGTGAGTGTGGGCCTCCATTACCCCTTAGGGGTGAGGTTCTCCTTAGTGCTGGGGTAGGGGTGGAGTTCCAGCTCCCCTTGGGGCTCCAGGACACTTCAGTGATAGGGACGAGTATGAGTGTCTCACTAGTGTGCCCATGTGACCTTCCTGACACCATGGGTAGGGAGAGTGACCTCATTGTCACCGCATGGTGGAGAATACCTCCTCTGATACTACCCCAGTGGGGGAGCATCTCTCTTTACTGCTGGGTGGGAGGTGATGGTTCAGACTCTCCCCAGATTCCATGGATCCCAGGGTGTGGAGGACTGACTTCCTTAGTGTCTGGCAGGGAGGAAAGTCCTGGCTCCTTACTGTGCATTCTCTGATGCCACCACCACCCGCACCCCTGGCAGATGGGGTGGGAGTTGTGACTCTGCACTAGGTCTTTGCCGCCGAGAGTGGGTGATTTATTCAAACAAATGATCTCTGGTTTCTACTTTGTACCCAGTGTGACTGCCCTGACCCTGTGGGACTGATGAGGAGCAGAGCAATCAGCTGGCTTCTTAAAACGGGGCCAGACAGTTTCATTGAGTACGATAAGCGGAGGGTCGGAGGGGAGAAATGGGGTTTCTGTTAGTCCTTATTACTGATGAAGCTGAGTAACATGTGCTGCAAGCCTGCAGGGGACAGTGGCTGTGACAGGAGCTTTGGAATTGGAGAGCCCTGGGTGCAAATCCTAGTATTTCCACTAATTGGCTGTGTGACCCTGGAGAAGTTATTTAACCTTTCTGAACTTTATGTATGAAAATGAGAATTGTTCGTTTAATGTTTTAATTCCCTGCTATGTACAAATAATTGTTTGCTATTGTTTTTATTACTACTTAGTCACTAATTAGTCATTTTTCGTTCGCTCTTCTCAATATGTCTGCCAGGGACCCTGTGGCAGATTGCAAGAATGGCCGCAAATGATTCTCCATCTAGCCATGCCTGGGATGTTGCCCTCCCTCACTGGCACCAGCCTTGATTACGTGACTTGCCCTGGCCCCTGGGGCATTAGTAAACATGAAGCATAGAGAAAAGCATGCTTATGAGTGTGAAAAGGACCTGTGCGTGGAGCTTGCTCTGCCTTGCTGCAGTCAGACCCCAGCTGCCACGCAGACAAGCCCAGCTGGCCTGCGGAGGATGAGAGCCCTGTGGCCCAGTCACATCCCACCACCAGCCGCAGCTGCCAACCCCTAGACATGTGGGGGAGGCCAGTCCCTGCCCGGGAGCCAACCTTCCAGCTGCCACAGACAAAAGGGAAGCCACAGAGAAGCCCAGCATCTAGTATTGAGAACTAGGTGAACGGACAGTACTTGCACACTCTCGCCTGTGACAGCTTCTCAGACTCACTTCACTTTTAACAACGTTGATAGTCTCGATGAGTGCTGGTCAAGTAGTTTATGGAAATCAATTAGGATTTGTCTAATGTCTGTCCTCACAATTAGATTAGATGTGTTCTTGGAAGGAAGACCACTGATAAATTGCTCTGTTCATCCCATCTTATCACGCGTACGTATGACCAACATAGTTGTCACTGTCGATGTTGACTGGGGTCCCCTGGCTGCGTGCCAGGCCTCTCTGTTCCGGAGTTACCCTTGTCCTGTCTCCACATTGCACTCTTCGGAATGGAGTCACTCTGTGCAGCCCACACTGAAGGAGTGGGATCGTGCTCCTCCTCGTCGAGGGTAAAATATCCACGTGCATTACTCAGAAATCTGCTGCTTGGGAGATTTGTCCTTTGTCACATTTATTTAGTTAATCATTCATTTGTTTGGACTTATGAATATTTATTTTAAACTTTGCATTATCCAGTACTACTTCATTTATTTTGCTGCTCAAATTTGTTCAGCCTTGGGCATTGGGACCTGTTTTATTTGGTTCACATGCCCCTTTGACATACCTCTGTTGTTCTGTGTTTTTTTTTAAGCACTTGCTCACTTCGATACTAAAGTTATTAAGACTTATTTTATATATTTTCTGCCTCAGACCTAGAATCAGTCATTTATCCAAAGAATACAGGTTTGTTTCCATAGACAATGGTATTGAAAACAGGTGTAGATGCCGGCTTGTACCACCTGGATGCTGTTGCTTCTAGGTCCTCTCAGACAGAGCAAGGAAAGAGACTGTGGGTACCAACCTGGGGATATACACTTACCTGTAAATATTTCTATGTGTAGTTGTCCGTAACTGTATTAAGGTAAACACGAGTTCACACTGATGTCTCCAACTCTGATCTCTTTCCCTTGTGTCTGTAATTTCCCACTCCCACAGTGAGAGACCCGGGTCCCACCCTCCACCAACCATTTCCTTACTTGTTCAATTCCGTGTACATGTGTAGTCGTGTCGGAACCGTTAACCTGTACTCCGTGGAGAGCATGTTGGCTAGAGCACAGTGTTTATGTATAGATTCTTTTGCCTTTAGTCTTATAGATTTTACTCAATTCAGAATTGCTTAGGTTAGTACCTTTTACCCCCAACCCCTTTAGTGAGGTTGTTCTATATACTTGTAGTTCATTGTGTTGTCATATTCTGCATTTCATCTTGGGAATCTCCCAGGTTCCTAAATTATTTTTAAAATTTTATATATTTAAGATTCACTCTATGTGCTGTAATGTTCTTTGGGTTTTGACAAATGAATAATGCCATGTATTTACCATAACAGCATCATACAGAATGGGTTTTAATCACTCTAAATAATCCCCTTTCCTTCATCTATTTAATCCTACCCCTCCTCTCAAGCCCCTGCAACCATTGATATGTTTAACATATCTGTAGTTTTGCCTCATCCGAAATGTCATAATTGGAATTCTTTGCAAACTGACTCCTTTCATTTAGCAATATTCTTTTAAAATTCATCCATGTTCAATGGAAATGCCCACTGAAATCCAGGGCCAATAACTTTCATCATTGCTGAAAAAAAACCCCAGTATTTTAAAGTTCTTCTTGTCTTTCAGGGACCTTCTCAAATGCCACCTCTTCCTTGAAGAATCTCCTGATAATGTCAGTCATGATTAATCTCATTCTCTCTCAAATACACATTGCTGTCTGAACTTTCGTTTTCACCGTGAAACTTTAAAGGTGCATCACTCTCTGGGTCTGGTCATTTAAAGGGTGTCCTCAATGTGTTCTAGCTAACACCTGCTCTCCCTTGGGGTGACAGGTCTGGGAGGGGCAGTCAGAGTTTTTGGTTCTACCCCAAGGTCAGTGACCTGCAGGAGGTGTTCCCATAGGCGGCACATTCTCCTCCCCACTCAAGGGAAGCTCTTTCAGAAGATGGGCTGTGTGTTTTTAATCCTGTTTCCCATGATCATAACTAGCTCAGTGCCTGATACAGTGATGAATGACAGTGATATTAACAGTGGCATCAAACTTTGATGTGCTCTCCATCTGCTAGGCACTAAACTAAGCATTTGTTATTGTAACAGTCATTTATGTGGCATTTACCAGGTGCCAAGTATTATTCCAAGCACTTACAAAGATGAATTCATGCACATGGATTATCTCATTTAAGCCACACAGGAGCTGTGTGAGAAGCTCTAGTAATAGTATGTCTACTTTACAGATAAGCAAAGTGAGGCTTAGGGAAGTTGGGTAGCTTTCTCAAGTGCTCACACTTCTAATGGTTAGCAGAGTGGAGCTAGTAGGTAATCAGCAGATATTTGTTAAATTACATAAAATTTACAGCTTCTACTTGGTAAATGTTTCACTCCACCTTTAGGGGGAGTGGCATTTTACCAATGGACATAAGGGGCCCCCACCCTGCAGAGATTTGCCTGGTTCTAGGTGGCTGTGTGCCATATCCTGCACCGAGGCGTCAGTGCCAGGACTGAAAACACTCAAAAGGAAGCCCTGTGGCAAATTAATGGCCACCCTTCCACAGTCTTCCATTGGATGGATGCCGAGCCACCAGAGTGAGCACTGGCTGTGTGGCTGGGCCCAGAGCCTCTAAAGCCCAGTTCCTACAGATTGTTTACCATTCCTGCTTCCACATTGGATTGCAGGCAAAACAGTCGACCTCTGAAATGACAGGAACAATGCTGTACCTCTCCAGGAAGCTGGGCTGGGCAGTGAGCAGGTAGTACTTACACTTCAATTCAGGTGTTACGGAGTTGCAGCGTTCAGGAAGATGTTTTAGCCTGAAGTATCAAGAAAGTGCCATACAGTGTTTCTCTGGAGAACCTCATCTCCTTCCTGCCAGAACTTGTGATTTCTCCTAATGCTGAAGGATTTTCAGAGGAAGCTTAACTGATTTCTAGAGCTCCTGTAAATGATTCCACTTGCTTCCTTCAAGTACCATCCTTGATGGGTTCAGCCAGTCCCTAGTCCTTGTGCTGTGCGTGCATGTGTGTGTGTGGCGGGGTGTGTCCTGGTGCCACACTGCCTTTGAAAGCAGTTCCAGAGACGCTGACAGCTTCTCCCCAGCATGTCTAGAATAGACTCATTTTTTCGATGTAATACAATGGTGCACTTCACATACCCAGATGAAGGGAGTGACACATTCTTTATACTTAATACCATGATAAGATGCCGAGAGAGAAGTCCCAGTGCACACACTCCACTGGCTCAGACTGATGTTGGTATCAGGATGAAGAAATTGCGTAGAGGACACAATTTACAGACTGAGTCAAATGCCTAGTGAATCTGCTGTTCAGATGCGGATTGAACTGCGACCCATATTATTGCATTCTGAAGGAGCTGGGGAGGTAGTATAAGGCCAAGGTAATGCTCCCTGGCCTTTGGAGTGGGCCAGGTGGGTTTAGTTTCTGGCTCTGGTGCCTGTTAGTTATGCGACCTTGGATGTGGGAATTAACGTTTCTGAGCTTCCGTTTCCTCTTCTGTAAAGTAGACATGTTACACAGTGGTTGAAAACATTTAAAATAATGCAGATGTGTCTCTTATCCCGGTACTAACAAACATTTACAAGAGGGCTTGACAGGTTAATCATTGTTCTGGGCTCTACCATATTCTTTTGTTCAGTCTTCATAACCTTCATAACATCTCTCAGAGACTTTTCTCGTTGTGCAGTTGAGAAAAGCCGAAGTTCAGAATGTTTAAATGATTTGCCCCAGGCCTGGAGCTAATAAGTTACCAGAAAAACATGAAATTGAACCTACTGTGTGTCACAGTGCCTTCTAAACGCGGGAGGTGGTGCTCCATCAAGGCGGTGGACACTGCTAGGGCCCTGCAGCAGGAAGTCCATCTGGCTGAACCACCTGGACAGGTGTTTGGAGCCTGTCATCAGTGCTCATGAACATGCCAGCAGGGCATGTCATCAACCTGGTATTAAGCAACTATTTAGATAAATGAACAAACATCAAATAAATAAACATAGGATTTCTTCAGAGCTTGTCATATGCTAAGCAGTTCCCTAAATTTTATTTCCTATTATCTCATCCAACCTCACAGCAAGCCCTGTGAGACTACTATTACCATCCCCATTACAAGTGTGGAAACGGACATTTAAATGTTTCCTTATTCAGGGTCACAGGGCTTGGAAGTGGTGCGGCCAGGACTTGAATTCAGGCCAGTCCAACTCCGGAGCGCTCTCTGCATGCTGAGTGTGTGAGCAGGCTGCCCTTCAGCTGCGAGGGCTCTGGGCCCCGGTGCTGGTGGTGAGGCCGAGGCGGTGCAGGGAGCTCCGAGATGTTCGGCCTCAGCACGTTGACCGTGTTCCTGTGGTCCTTGAATCTCCCTGATGATTTCAAATGCCAAGTTCCTTGACACTTCATCTGGGAATTCATCAACACAACCAAACAGTGGCTTCTGTATGTTATTGTTAGGCATTTCTTGTGAGCCTGTTAGAACAGTATTTTGATTGAACCTAAATATTTACTAAAGTATTTATTTACTTTAAGGCAGTGCAAATTTACCCTAATGCAGGAACATGTTTGGAAATAATTTATTGAATTTTTTTAAGTGACAGCTTTTTTGTGTTCTGTAGGAAAATGAAAAATGTTTCACACACCTACTTTTTAAATGAAGGAGAAGTTATTATTCCATGAATAACACAAATAATAATTATACTCCAGGCTCATATTCTGACTGACAAAATCATGCAAGTGGGAGGTGAAGTATCTTAACATCCTGAGAGTAGAGAACTCAATTATTTTAAATGAAATTTGTATGTACTTTCTTTTAAAAAACACTAGTTGGCTTTTTAGACTGAAAATGGCCAGTATATGCTGCACAGTATGCTCCAATCCCTGTCTAAAACTGGGAGGCGTGACAGTATGGCAGGTGGACACGGAGTGGGGAGACTCGGGCACTGATTCCAGAGGTGGCACCTGCTGGCTCTGGGGCCTGAGGGAGCCGTGCATCCCGTCGGGTCCCGGTGACGACTCCGGCCACGAGAGCACGTGGGGCGCTGCGCTGTTTCACTGAACACTCACAAGATTTCCTGTGATTATGTCAGCTCCCGTTTACCAAAAAGGCAGGTGAGGCCGATGGGGTTCAAATACTTTGCTCTAAGTTTTATTTTATTTTGACACCCACAGGCATAAAGAAAAGTTGTTCTTGGTGTTGGTTCTAGGTACCAAAAGTAAACACATGCCGTGTTTACTAGACCGTGTTTACTTTACATGTACGTGTGGCCTAGACACACGTACAAAAACTAATCTCCCAGGATTCAGTTAATCCTGATTTTTTCCACAGTCCTTGGGTGGGGTTTTGAACTTAAGACTCTAATAGAAATTGCATGGGGGAAGATTTCCAATGAAATTGCTCAAGGGAAATGCCTATGTGAGATGACTATAAATGCAGTTTGGCATCATTTAAATTGAATTGGGAATGTGCTGAACTGGGGACTGACTAAAATGTTAAACGGCTTTGCTTGAACCATGTTCAAGGACAGGGCTGAAATAAAAAGTGTAAAGCCAGCTGCAAAGGAGGAAGACATCAGGATGGCTGTATCTGCTGATGGCAGCTCGCCCTGGCCTCATCTCTGCTTGGCAGCTCTCCTGTCCCCGTGGGCAGCTGCAGGGAGGACAGGTGGAAATCTGAACGGGCAGCCTCAGTAGAGAAGGAGCCTGTTGGGTGGCACTGCATTATTGTCAGGTGGGAGCCATCCCTCCAAGCAGAGTGACTATTTCTATAGCCCAGGCATCTTTTCATAATTTAATTGTATTTGTGGACCATATTGAGATGTGTGTGCTTTGTCACCCTGAACAGTTTGCAAACCAAGACACAGCCATCTAATTTAACGCGTTCAGTCTGCAATGTCTAAGAAGACTCAGTTCAAGAAGAGAGATGTTAGACTTTTGACATTTCCATGCCAGTGGAGTCTTTGTCTTGATTAATTTATTTACTCATTTATTCAACAACCACACTCTGAACACTGACTATATAGGTAGTTTTCTATGCTTGGATTCATCAGTAAACAAGACAGACAAAGATCCCTGCTCTCCTAGACATAGAAGTCCAACAGTGTACATGATTAGGTGGGAAGACGACTAGCCTTAGAGCCAGCCAGCTCCAGGTTCTAAGGTCAGTCCCATCACTTCTTAGCTATGTAACCTAACCTGCCTGAGCCACACTTTCTCATGGGTAAAATGTAAACTGTAATACCAGCACATAGGAATCATGTGAAGCTTGGAACAAGTAATGGAGGGAGCCATGCATGGCCTCTGGAAGGGCCAGTAAATGCTGCCTCCTCCATTTCCTCGTCAGTCAGTGGCTTCCTGCTCAGCAAACGGTACTGCTGCTCCTCACTGGGTGACAGCCATCTCCACACCATAGACTTTGTGCTGCAGCCGTTGCGCAGAGTTCACTCTGCACTCCTCAAGGTTGTGTTTTCAGCTATGCCTGGCTAGAAAGTAGACAAAAGAAGGGTGAGTGCTCGACATGGAATGTTAGTATCTTCCCAAAATTCATATGTTGAAGCCCTAACCCCGATGTGATGGTGTTAGATGGTGGGGCCTTTGAGAAGTAATTGGAATTAGAAGAGGTCCTGAGGGTGGAGCCCCCATGATGGGATCAGTGGTTTCACAGAGAAAGAGACTTTCTCTCACACAGTGGGAAAAGCCATGTTGCTTGAACTTACAGTGTGATGGTTGCTGTCTACAATCTAGGAAGAAGTCCTTCACCAGGAACCTGCTGCGCCTTGACCATAGACTTCTCAGCCTTCTAGGCTGTGAGAAAATGTCTGTCGTTTAAGCCACCCAGTCTGTGGAATTCTGTTATAGCAACGTGAGCTAAGATAGTGAGCCGGATGCCAACTTAGAAGGAAGGGTAGCCATTGGTGCCGATCCATCCACTTCAGTGGTTTGCGCACATTGATCCTCACTGCGAGTCACTTGGCATCTTCACAGAGGTCTTTACACCTGTGTCCGTAGACGGGGACCCCAGCCCTCGCTGACCACAGCCAGCACTCTTGGCACATCCACACAGTCCTTCAGTGCGACAAGGTTCTGGTTCGATCTCACTGTGTTTTCTTATGGCCCAACACTTCTGACTTTAGAAAGGCCATCTCTTAGTGCAAAGGAAAACCTATGCCCCTTTGTGCCTTTTTAACACCCTTTCTTCGAATTTTCATCTGAACTAAACAGAAACTAAAAAAGAAATTTATTGATGACCTCTGGTAATAGCTTAGTTGATGGTGATGTAAATTCCAGGTATCATCCTGTAGTTTACAGGTGAGAGATAGAAGAAGAAAATCTTTTAACTTTGTTTTATTTTTAATATCTTATTGCTACAAATATATGTAATACATATTCATTATAGAAAGTAAAGAATAAACAAAAATAAGGAAATAAAATTAATTCTAAGACCCTGTGATAAATATCATAGTCATTTTGATAAATACTGTAGTTAGTAAATATCAGTAATCTACTTTTATATTTATCAACTGATTTCATCTTTCCCTGTAGTTAGGTGCTTTCATATAACACCAATTTAATAACTTCATAGTACTCTATTTGTGGATGCATCATAATTTAAACCCCCTCCTATTTTTTACATTTGTTTCTCATACTTTTTTGGATACCATTAACAACATCATGATGAGAATCTGAATAGCTAAATCCTTGATCTCATCTATGCTTATTTCTTTAGAATAATTTTCTAAAGGCAAAATCGTGGGTCTAAACTTACAGCCAGATTCCCTTTAAGTCATGTACTTATTTAACAAATATCTTAAAACACCTATATTTCAGGCAGTAATAGGCACTGAAGCAAAACCATGAGAACAAGGGATATATGGCCTCCATCCTCACAAAGCTTACAGTCTCGTGAAGTTGTGCGGTTTATCCTGCGGCAAGCAGGGTCTGAGTGTGTCTTCCACCTGGTATGGATCAGCTCCTTCCAAAATATCTCTAAAGTGTTTCATGTCCTTTTTTTCAGTTGCCCACTAAAAACTTGCCCAGTATTCCAACAGCGTCCTCTGTGAAGATGCAACACCTAATTGTGTGAGCGCACCGGGACGGATGGCCACACACCACCACCCTTTTGCCACAGTGCGTGGGAAGGAGCGCGGACTCCTTAAACTAGTAGTTTTATGCCTTGACTTGACATATGTTTTATGCTCAAAACCCCATATGTTCCTCATTTTAGCACCTCTGGTGTCTGGGTGTCTGGAGCAAACCCAGACTTGGATGCTCTGTTTGAATGTCATGGCATTTGTGTCCAAACAGATTAGTGTCCGAAATGGCTCGAATGGAAATACGTTCCCACATGGGGCAGGAGACTGGACAAGATGGTTTCGAAATGCTTACTTCCTGTTTTTCTCCTCCTTTGTCATTTTAAGAAGAGAAAAGGGTCCAAAATGAACAAATCTGTCAGAATTCAGATAAAAATTACTCTAAATTATTAACAAAGAAAGAGATCCCAAAATGTCACACCCAAATCTGCAACATGGAAAATCTGAACCATTGAAAATCATGCATTAACTGTGGGTATAAGATAGTCATCTTGACAGCTAAAAATACACAGGGACAGTCAGAAATATTGCCATTTTTTATAACCAGTGAAATTTTTTATAACCAGCTTCATTTTACTCCACAAAGAAAAAGGCTCCTTTGAACACTGAACAATATTAAATTTGCCGTTAACTCCCACTGTGCCACATTCTGTCTTAAGGTCAGTACCCCCAGTCCTTCCCTGGCTACACTGCCTCCGCACTGGCTCCCCGGGTCCTCTTGGTGAACTCTAGCTCATCTCCCCAAGTCTGGGTCCTTCATTCCCTCTTCTAGTTTCTCACAACCCCTGACCACCCCTTACTACCCACCTATACTTATTTAAGAGCTAGCTAAGCCAAAAGTACGTGATTGAGTTAACTACAGCCTCCTTGCATTTGGTGGCTTTTGCAGTGGGAGAACAGAGACCAACACATTTTCCAAATGCTTTCAAGTAAAGCTTCAGGCAAAAGAAACTGACATTGGAAAGGAAAGGTGTGAAGTCAGTACCCTTGACACAGAAGTGAGGATAGTGAGGCAGAGACGTGAGATGCCTAAGGATCATTTTATTTAGCAAAAACAACATGAACCTTTATAGCAGTTACTATAATATTTTGAACTTAGGAACTTCATATTTTAGAGGAACCATAAACATCTATTTCCCTGAAATTCCTAAATCACTCTTACTTAAATTAGAGCCAGTCACCTTCAAAGTACTCACGAGGCTATGATTTTTCTTAAGGTTGCCTGAATCTAGACTGGGGGTCCTGCTGCAGTGCAGAGTCCCAGGTCCTACTCACCATGGCTCTTCATTCAGGGGATCTGAGCTGGGGCCAGCTGAGTCTGATGCAGGCACCCCTGGGGGTAGAATGCCTGGTGTGTGGCTTTGATGTATTATGGAGAAAGTCGGACTCACATTTAGTGAAATGTGAGGGTTTGGAAACATGCCAAGATGGAGGCATAGCAGCCCTTAAGCTGTGGGGTGGGGTGAGCCCTCAGGCACAAGAAGGAGCTAAATCTTGCCCATGTTCTGTGACCTAGTAGGGGAACATACCATCATACTGGAAGGGATGGGCTTGGTTCTAAGCGCATCAAGTATCTCAGACAGTTGGAAGCATATAGATCTCCAGGAGATTATGTAGGACAGGAGCAAGTAAATGGAAATGAGTTACGGGTATTGAAAGATTTTGGCACTTGGCACAAAAAAGTGCTTGCTTACCTCAAATTCTGAGAGTCTCAGGGCCAGTGGATTTCATGTGTAAATTAAGTAGTACAGAAATGGCTTCATTTCTGGGTCCTCTTACCCTTTCTGATCCTTTTAAGGGGTTCCCATCATCTATGGGCGAGAGTCCAGACTCCCCGGTCTGGTACATCAAAGCACTAACAACGGGGCCCCTCTACTCACCCAGCCTCCTACCCGCCCGCCTCCTCAGCACTCTAGTCCCGTCAACTGTCGGAACTCCCCCACACGTACTCTCCTGGAGAGCCCACCTTGCTCTGTGGTGCCCTCTCATCTGCATGTCCTCTCCCCTGACCCCTGCTCCGTCGCAACCGTCACTCGTTCTTAAATCTCCGTCTGGAGCGACCTCCTCTTTGAACCCTTTCCTGATCCTCCAAGCCATCCTGGTGGAATTTTTTCTTTTTTTTAAAATTATTTTTACTGGGGTGACATTGGTTAATAAGATTATATAGGTTTCAAGTATACAATTCTGTGGTACATCATCTGTATATTGCATTGTGAGCCTGCCACCCAAAGTCAAATCTTCCATCACCATGTATTTGACCCTCTTTACTCTTTATTCTCTCCACCCCTTTCTCTGCTAACCACCAAGATGTTGTCTGTGTCTGTGAAGTTTTTTTGTTTTTCTCATTTGTTTATTTGTTGCTTCCAGTTTTATATCCCACATGTGAGTGAAATCATATGGTTCTTGACTTTTTCCATCTGACTTAATTTCGCTTAACATGATATTCCCAAGATCCATCCGTGTTGTCATAAATGGCAGTATTTCAACTTTTCTAATGGCCGAGTAGTCTTCCATTGTGTACATGCACCACATCTTCTTTATCCAGTCATCCATCGAAGGACACTGCAGTTGTTTCCACGTGTTGGCCACCATGAATAATGCGGTAATGAACATAGGGCCGTATGTATCTTCACATTCGTTTTCAAATCTTTTGGATAGACACCCAGAAGAGGGGTCTTGCTGGGCCATAGGGTAACTCTATTCTGAGTTTTCTGAGGAGCCTCTATGTGGTTGTCCGTAGTGGCCGTACCAGTTTGGCCCACAGCAACTGAAACCCACTGCATAACGGTTTCCAGGGCAGATGACACATGACCTTGTTCATTTCTCTGCCACTTATTGCTAGACCGACAACCCCTCTTGGGCAGAGGGCAACCATATACGCAGTGGCATGACAGAGCTTGGGCTTGGGTAGATAGGGAATAAGTATTTTTAGTGTGAAATACCAAGAGCATCAAGTTTCTTGGGCAGACTCAAGAACAGTGTGGTCATGGAGCTAACTTTTGACACCTTGTCCACCTTTCTAATGCTTTTCTCCGGAATGAGGAGGGGTTGGGTTCAAGAAGGCCCTCTGTTTCACCAGAGCGGCTTGTGGCTTCCCTGGTTCAGGGCCGTTGTTGGGCATGCCTGAGCTGGCCTCTGATCTCTGCCTGCACGTGCTCACGGGCCCCCATGCGCTCTCAGAGGCTGGGACTGAGACCTACAGATGATCAGAGAGGACCTTTTTTTTTCCAGTGAGCAAAATTACTTGTATTACTTGGTTACCGGAGACTGAATTGTTTTACAAATCGGCTTTTTCAATCTTGCCCAAAATCTTGTCCAGAAACCAGCTTTGGTCTCACTTTCACAGAGCTTTCCCTGATAGCAGTTTCTAACCTGGTCTGGTGGCCTCTCAGGAGAATGGGACCAGACAGTGGATACGCAAACCCTTAACTGCCCAAACCAAACAGCGTGCAACCTCTTTAGCTCTAGGAAGCTCTAGGGCAAATGCCAGTTTCAGGAGGGCTGAAGACAACCAAAAGCACTATATTAGTTAGGGAGATAGATTTTATTCATTAATTTATATTCATTGATTTATTCATTCATTTAAATATTGATTGAAGTTCTCTCTGTGTGGAGGGCTATGCTGGGTCTTGGCATGTGAAGGTGAATATCTCCATCTCATGGGAAGACACACCCATAAATAATGTTTGGGGTTCTGAGCCTGTAAGAAAGTGTGGCCCCGAGCAGCATGGGCACAAGGCAGGGGGCCAGACCCTGTGCCTGGGGAAGGGAAGGGGGCTCCTAAGAGGAGATGCTCCCTAGGCTGGAAGCATGCTTGTGGGGGAGGAGGGCAGGCCAGGAGAGGAAGCAGCTGCTAAAACTATCAGAAGGCATGTCTTATTTGGAGACTACAAACTCGTGGCTCGGGCCAGAGCATAGGGCACAGGTGTGAGGGCAGAGGAGACAGGAGACTCTAAAATGGGAGAACAGTCCTGGGTGTGAAGGACCTTGGCAGTCAAACTGATGAAGGTCCCGGGAGGTGAATTTGTTTTAGACTTTCACTCTTATCATGGTTTATCTCCACATGAATATAAAAGCATATATCCATATAGTAGACAAAAATAAAACATTGGGATAACTGTATGATAAAAATCATGAGACTCCAGTTACGTTATAATACATTTATAATAGTCCCATACCAAGACTGATCTGATCATTGTTTCCTCCCCTAACTTACGTGTTCCTGCCAACCTGCCTTGGAGGAAGGGCACCCCTGCCAGCACCCCAAGTGCTTTGGTTTCCCCAGACTTCCCCTTGAGCACAGCTAAAACAAACAAACCTGCCTGTAATTGCCAGAGACATCTTTGTTCTGTGTACAAAGACAAGCGTCTTTCAGTCCTTTGTACTGTCATCTCAGTCTATTAGACACTTTCTTCGGGGTGTGGATTTTGCCGTGATGGGTTTCTAGCAGGCCTCGCAGTTGCTTTTTATCTGAAAGAAAGGGCTGCAAGAATTCAATGGATTATTTATTAAATAGCCGGTCCTGCTTTGAGAGGCATTTTTTTTTTTGAGTGTTTAATAACGATTCTCCTCTTGGATGCTCTCTGCATAAAAGAAGTTAAACTACTAAAGAAATGATTTAACCATTTTAAAACTAATACACTTTAGAATTCTGATTGGAGATAAAGTAAATTTTATTAATAAAGGACAAATCTCTTTTTCACAAAGTGGAAGTGTCTTCCTATTGGGAAGACAAAACCAAGAGAAGTCTGGGAAAGTATGACTCAGGTGAGCAACAGCCCAAAATGAAATTAATACAACACTCAATGTCCAGTTTGTAAGACCTAGAAGGCTTCCCTGACCTCTGGAACCCCTCTCCCCAAAGACTTTTTAGCATTTGCTGTAAAATCAACTTTTGCTTTAGGACTTTGGTGCAGGGAATTGTTTCTGTCACCTTTCAATGGAGAAAACATGAAGACTTTTAGGAATAAGCCACCTAGAAAATTACAGAGCTTCTTGAGAATTAATAGCTTTTTCCAAAAGGAAAAACAAATGGCATCAGGTCATTGTACTTTACCCAGACCTGGACACATAAGCTGGTTGCCTCCAGAAAGAGTGCTGGTTTTGCTTTAGCTGAATACTTTTTTCCAACTTCTGGACTTAAATGGATAAGGGTTTTAATTAATTTATTTTTTAACTTTATTTTTATTGTTGACACTATTGCAAATGTCCCCATTCCCCCCTTTGCCCACCTCCAGCAAGCCCCCATTCCACCTTCTGTTTTAATTTTAATTATCTGTTTTCAATATCTGGATGTGGTATTTTTTTTTTTTAAAGGGTACTATTCAGGCAAAGACAGGTTGTAAAGGCCTTTCCTGCTATCATTTCTTTAATCTCTTTCTCATCACTGTGCATTGATTTTAGGAGCTAAGAATAGTTTCAAGACACTTTTGGCTACAGTCCTGTGCTGTCTGCCTGCTTCTGCATTACCCAGCTGATGATTCAGTGTTCATTGTCCCACAGATAGACATGCCATTGCTGCGTATGTATGTTCTTACCTTCTTCAGAGCCTTCCTGAGGACTTTTTGAAAATGCCAGGCCCTCTCCTGGCTCAGGGCTTTTGCACCTGCTGCTCCCTCTTCCTAGAATGCTCTTAGGCCAACACCTTCCTCCCTCTCTTCTTCATCAATAGTAGGCAGCTTA
The DNA here is from genome assembly GCA_028533065.1 of Trachops cirrhosus. Lineage (NCBI taxonomy): Eukaryota > Metazoa > Chordata > Mammalia > Chiroptera > Phyllostomidae > Trachops > Trachops cirrhosus. The sequence continues at coordinate 28,080,114 of CM052546.1, read as the reverse complement.
TTTCAGTTGCAGCCCCAGTAACTCCCTATTTCTCCCTCCGTGGTTTTTCTCCAAAGCACTTACATAACTTTGCCATATTTTGTGTTTTACCCGTTTGTCAGGTCATAATCAGTTACCCCTCACAAAATGTAAGCTCCATGAATATAGGGAATTTTGTCGGTTTTATTCACCACTCTTTCTCCAGCATTTGGAACTATGCTTGGCACATAGTAAGTGTTCAGTAAAACTTTGTTTAAAATGTTATAAATATATAAGTATTTTGAACACAAAAAGCAAGATGACACATGCACTCATTAGAATGGAATTTCTGTGCTGGCAGGGACCGAGTTTTTTTGTTGCATTGTCCACAGTGGCCTGAAGAGGGCCTGATACACAACAGACACTCAGCACACCTTTGTGGGTTGGGCGGCTCAAAGCTCATTACTAAAGTGATTGGGGGTGTTACTAGGTTTTTAAAGAACAGAGGAAGAGATGCAGAGAAAGAATAGGAGAGAGAATGACAGGTATTGGTATTTGAGAGCTCGCTCCCATTTGACATTGTTTTTTCAGAGATTATATGTAGTTTATTAGGTTAAAACTACAATTTCAAATGAAATTTGCAATTCCCCAAGAACAGAAAATCAGATTTGGATACACGAAAACTCGTATTGACTCCTGGTCAGCTGCTCCCCCCTTTCTTGTGCTGGTTACCCTGAAATGAGGAAATGCATCTGATATGTCTCGTAAGTCTTCGCTGTGCTAATCATGTTCTCCCGTCTGTAGAGATATTGGATTCATATATAATCCAATAGCCATTTAGTTAGCAGAGAAAATAAGATATTACTCTGGCCGAGACCATCCTTTCTGGGCCCAGGGACCAAGTCAGCTCTACCTGGGAGGGTGCAGGGAAGGGGCAAAATATAAGATGGATTTTAATGATGAACAGGACACTGGCATCTGAAGTGCTTGTTTATTACAAAAATGGGAAAGCTTCACAGTTATTTTCTCTGCTGGTTGGGAACCAGAGCTAAACAGAGAGAGGAAAATTGCCTTTGATTGAGCACGTGGCCCGCAGCCCCTGGCGTGCTCCAGAAGCAGAATAGATATTATAAAATACAGATCACTGTTTGACCCAGAGTTGTCTTGAAATATATTAAAACACATTTCTTAACATGGAGAAATATTAACAACACTGTAAAATTTTAGAATTTGAAACTTAGGTGCTTAGGTGTTTAAATAATCAAAAGTATTGAGGGGTAAGACAATACAAGGTAGAAAACACAATACCTGAAAAGGATAGTTAAAGAACGGAGCCTATGATAGTGGCAGAATAGGAAGCTTAACCAGCAAATGATTAGTTGGAAGAAGGAATCTTGGTTAGTCCAGGAAAAATGGACAGGTAGACCCATTCAAGACTGCAGGTCAAAGTCCTATGGTTCATTATATAATTGTGAAGATTATCACTAGAACTAGCTTCCAGCCCATTTCTAAGAGTGGAGTCTACTTCCTAACTCCTTGACAAACAGACTTGGGAGTGAGATTTTCTTTGGTCAATGAAATCTGAGTAGAAATGACATATGACACTTACTTTAAGGGCCATTCATGAGATTCTGCCCAGGTCTTCAAGGAAAAAGACCATATAATATATTCATAGCCAATTCATAGGGACCTACATGTGAGTCTGTGACTCAGTCTTTGCTTGTGCAAGACACTAATATTGGGAATTTTTTGTCGCCGCTGTACAACTTAGCCTAAGCTTTCTGATACTGTCTCTGTGGAAGATGTTGAGAAGATGGTCTGGGCATCCCAGAGGAGTGGTGCCATGGCAGAGAATGCCAGAGGTCTAAGAATCCTAGATCCCTCTGAGGGTGCTGCCACCTCAGCCTCAGCTGGGGCTGGAGAAACCTGCACACTCCCAGTCCTCACCCCAGAATGAGTGGATCTGAATCTCTGGAGGTAGAGCCCATGTAGCTGTATTTTCACAGACTCCTCAGATGATCCTTGAACAAACCCAAATCTGAGAACTGCTGGGTCAGGGTGTTTACCTGCAACTAAAGTGCCAGAACAGGGAGGCAGTGAACAAGAAATTAGGAAACTGCCTTTGGGGTTTTGAGATTGGGTCCTGGCTCTGCCACTCATTGGCTTTGGGATCCTGAGGTAGTTGCTTTGATTCCAGACTCAGATTTCTCATGGCTTCCCTGTCTTCGATGACAGCCATCCCCTCTGCCTCCCAAGGCTGTTGTGATAAAATAACTTGGCAGAGCTCTGTAAGCTGAAAACCACTTTTGTGTATCCAGACATTGTGATCTTGCTGAGATGTGGGGAAGGGGTGTAGGTGGGGAGGTATGTCTTTGTAGTGACGTGGAGAACCTCGGAGACCGTGTATTGCATCAAGATGGAAATCAGCACAGCACTGGAAAGCAGGCACAGCCTAGTCAATGCTAATTTCATTTTGCTCTTTTTATAATGAGTAGGAAAATGAATTTAGGATTATCCATGTCTTGGAGATGGCTGAATGTCTAGAGCCCATTGTGTTTAAGCTGCAGAACTGAGAAGAGACTCATCTCTGCTATTTCAATTGGGAATCCCAGATACTTGAAGAAGCCAAGAAGGGACAACCTGCCAAGTTGTTCTTAGCTCAATAAAGGATGGGTTACAGCTCCTCTGGGCTTCTCGCCATCCCTGCTAAGACAGGGCTCATCACGTGCTAGGCACGTGAACCAAGGCTACACAACAGTCTCAAGAGATGTGTCCAGCCCACTTACATAGATGAACAGACTGAAGCTTAGTGATGTTGAGTTGTTTGTCTAATATGACCTTCTAATAAATGACAGAGGCCAGACTTGAACTAGGTTTTTGCCTCCTCCAGAGTTTTTGCTCTCAATCATTATGATTTTCTTTAGAACAAGCAGATACAGTTATTGTGGGTGAAAAGATGAAAACGTAAAAGCATGCATTGCTTTTACAACCAGGAAAACAGGTGAAATTTGGTACTTGCTGGGCGATTTGTCTAGCTAAACTAGAAACTGTAGTATAATAAATTATAAAAATCCAGTAACTCCTATATACACCATCTTATTACCTTACATTAAAAGTAATAAGTGTAGGAATGCATGCTTGTTGTACTGCTGTCTTTAGATTTGAGTCGAAGAAGTGAAAAGAAAGTTGCTGTAGCCTTAAGGTTTTTATATGTTACAGGAATCTAGACATGGCTCTAATGATGAAGGAAAGAAAAATTCAGTGGAGCCAACTCTTTTTTTCTGCAATTATAATCCATTTAAAATGGGCATCCTTTGTCTTAAAATGCTCTCCTTGATTTTTATCACTGTAACTCAAAAGAATTCCTAAGGAAGGCACGCCAAAGAGAAAGTGCTTTTACAATCAGGAGAATAAGAATACTCACAGTTACATTTTAAAATTGCAGGGTACTGAACTGTGGGTAAGTACTTAAGTGTCTAATTATCCGTTAGACTCTACACCCAAAACCAGGAGAAGTTGCTGCTCTGGGAATTAAAAAAATCCTCATGCTAATACATTAAAACATAAATTAATTAAGTATGAATTTCCTGTATATGATCTAATGCTCCTTAATTTTTGGACCAATTTCTGTCCATCACTGTTCCTATGACTGTAAATCTTTTAAAGCCATGTAAAACAGAATTGATATACAATACAAGCTGCCATGTGGAAAAAGTTATATTATCAGAGCAAATGGAGTACATAAAGAGAAGTAATAAGGCCCGGAAAGAGCTTCACAGACTTTAAAATGAATCCAAACCCATAATGAATGGTGACAATTTGAGTTCTTAGAATTAATTAAGAATTCATTAGACTATTTTATTAGTCATTTTCATAGGCATATTTCAAAACATATAGAAAATTACCTTCCTTTTATTTTTCTTCTCTTTCTTCTTCCCCTTCTGACTTCCTTCTCCCTTCCCCTCCCTTCCTCCTTTTCTTTCTTCCTTTGGTTCTTCCTTATATTCTCCCTTCCTTTCTTTCACTAGCAAAGGAGAAAGGACATGATTTCTTTATTTTTTTTAAAAAGATTTTTATTTATTTGTATGTAGAGAGACGGGAAGGGAGGGAGAAAGAGAGGAAGAGAAACATCAGTGTGTGGTTGCCTCTCACATGCCCCCTACTAGAGACCTGGCCCACAACCCAGACATGTTTCCCGACTTGGAATTGAACTGGCGACCCCTTGGTTTCCAGGCTGGCACTCAATCCACTGAGCCACACCAGCCAGAACAGGACATGATTTCTTTGGGAAGTTTTACAGCAAAGGTCAATTGCAACTATATAAATAAGCAATCCTTTGCTTAGAATAAATAATAAATAAAAAATTCTGAGCTCCCACTGTTGCTTTTTGAAGAAGAACATCACAGACTTGTTATTCATCATTTTGGGGGAAACTGTTGTGTACTCAGCTTCAGGTGGTTTTCCCACATACCCAAACTAGGAGGAAGTGTGGCTGCAGAACGTGAGAAAGTCTCTGGGGTTTTGCATTGGTGAACTGTGGCTTCTAGGACTTCTGTCCTAGGCCATCCCTTGCTGGGTGGGGTCAGAGAGAGCCCCTCAAGGTCAGGACAGCTAAGGGTTCCCCTTATTTTCATTTCATTTGGTTTATTTTTAACATCTCTGCAAATTGGCATTCTTTGTCCGAACATCCCTGACCTTGAATAATCAGTAATGCAGCCACTTGTCTTTGTGATACCTGGTCAGACAAGCACTGCTAGATAACACTATATTATCTGGCAAGTGGGTTTCACTATAAATTCATGGTCTCAGCTTAAACTGGACCTTTAATGCGGACCTTTATTGGTTCATCCAGTTCTGGTATCTGTAGAACATATCTAACTTTTCTATATCCTTCATCCTCTTAGTAAATTAATTTCTCTTAAAGAGTAGGTAGAGAAGGCAAGGGAGAGGGGTTGCTGTCCCCTTATCTGCAAGTCTCTTTGCCTTCCTCCTCTCAACTCCCTTGTACTCTTCATTCTTCTCTTCCACAGTCTTGGGAAACATACACTATTAATTACTCATGCTCTCCCCTGTATCACTGCTGTGATCTGTCTGTTTGATCGTCTTGGCTGCACTTACATGTACTCTGGTCTTTCTCATATTAAAAATGACTCTCTCTGAGCAGTTTTTCAGCCTTACTATACTCTACTACAATGCCAAATAAGGGATAGGGATTTTTGCTGGGATAAGTAATGCAAGCTGGGCTTTGAGGAAAACATGTGTCTTTCAGCCTTAATAACTACTGTGAAGAATTACACAGTCTCATAGACTGAGATTTATGTAAGATGTTTGCAAATATTGGGCTGGCCAAAAAGTTCATTTAGTTTTTTCCATACAATGGCTTTAGTAGTGCTTAGTTGTCTTTAACTTCATGAGAAACAACTTCGTTAGATTGTACTGTGACAGCTGTCATATCAGCATGCATTAAACTTAATTAAAATTAGTAAATTTTTGTGCAGCCATTTTAATATTGAAGATGGAAGAAAATGTGCAACATTTTTGGTGTATTATGCTTTATTATTTCAAGAAAGGTAAAAATGCACCTGAAATACAACAAAGGATTTATGCAGTGTATGGAGAAGGTGCTGATTGAAGGTGTCAAAAGTGGTTAGCAAAGTTTCTTGGTACTATTGACATTTTGGCCAAATAATTCTTTGCTGTGCGGCTGTCATATGCACTAGAAGATGTTCAGCAGCACCCCTGGCCTCTACCCACCAGAAGCCAATAGCAGGAGGTAGCAGGCATACTCAAAATATCTAAATCAATAAAGTTATTAGTGAAAATGAAAAATGTGTCTTTTATTTTATGGAAAAAACTAAATGGACTTTTTGGCCAACCTAATATTTACTGAAATAACCTGTTTATTCTTATAACCAAAATTAATGAGCTCAACAAATTAAATCGTTCAAGGCTTCTAGATGTTGACCTTCATAAAAGACCTGTCTTTCTCCATTTCTCCTCAATGGCACGTGTTTGAATGGAAGTAACCATTTGCTCATGAGGAATTCCAGCTAAAGAATGCGTAAAAAAACCCCAGTGTTAGGGCGGATGGTCTTTGGCCACCTTGACTCAGAAGATCTGAGGAATAGAATTTTTTAGATCGAATTTCCAGTGGGCCAGTGAAATCACTCTTTGTTCTCTACCCTGGACTTTATGTTAAAGTCCTGTAGCTCACTTTACGAAAATCATTCTAGTGAAATAAATATGAAAAGAAAAATAAAACAAATCTGAGCACCAAAGCAAAGCTGCTTCTTATACTTTAGGATGAGCATTGGATGCTTTCCCCTGTTCTGTTGCTGCATGTGTATCCCATGGCTCTGCCTGCTTAGGAAGAAGTAGCTTTCAACTGCAGAAAAGAAACCCCAGGCCCTAGAGCTGAATTGCCAAACCTGCAGCTAGTGCCTCTCACACACCTGCAGCTAGGACCTGGCACACGTTGCAAAGGTGGATGTTTCTATTTCAAGGCTGAGTTCCCATTGCACGTAGGAGAATCGGCTTTTTCTTTTTTTTTTCAGATATCAATATCAAGGGTAGAATAAATGACTTCATAACACTTTTATGATTGCTAGTAGTGGTAATAAATCTATATTTTATACTGATCTCTCTCCCAAAGCACTTCGTAAGCATGAAGAGAAATACAAACTTCCCACAAAGATTGCTTTATGTAGTCAAAGGCTATTTCCTGTGAAATGCAAGGCACTCGCTGTTTAACAACTCACAGGTACATTAGACCAGGGGTCCCCAACCCCGGGCCATGGAGCTGATTTATTGTTCTTCCATCAGTGAGTAGCTGATCTTCTTGCCCTTCACACTGAGGAACCTGCCGTGTTTCTTTGATTCACCTGTCCTCCTGCCCTGAGATCCCAACAGCATATGGCATGGACCTATGTGTGCCTCTCATCATTTGGTGTTGTCATTAAGTGCTTTCCTTCCCCTCCTTGCCATGACCTTCATTCCTGAGTTCTTGGTGGCTGGGAACTGTGTTACTCAGCTTTGTATTCCAGTCATTACCCCAGAGCCAGGTCCAAAGTAGAAAGTGATGGACAGGTGAACCATCAACCCGGTGACTACACAGTGGATTGTCCCAAACCAGGACACATTGGAGTGTAAAAGGGAATGTGATAATAATGATCACGCTGGGACAAGGGTGTGCAGTTGGACTGGGATTGACTGGGATGTATGGTCACCTCGGTGATCACTATAAGGTATTATGGACAAAATTATGAAGTCTCCAATCCTGGAGGTTTTTTAGAACAGGGGTCTCCAATCCCTGGGCTGCACAAGCAGGATGTGAGTGGCAGGCAAGTGAGCAAAGCTTTATCTATATTTACAGCCATTCCCCATCGCTTGTATTACTATCTGAGCTCTGCCTCCTGTCAGATCAGCTGCAGCATTAGATTCTCATAGGAGCACGAACCCTACTGTGAACTGTGCATGCCAGGGATCTAGGTTGTAAGCTCCTTATGAGAATCTAATGCCTGATGGTCTGAGGTGAAGCTGAGGCAGTGATGCTAGTGCTGGGGAGCGACTGCAAATACAGATTATCATTAACAGAGAGGCTTGACTGAACAAGGACCATCATAAATTAATTGCTTGCAGACTCATATCAGTGAGTAGCAAAGTAACACAAGGTGCATCTGGTGGCAGGCTATAAAGCCACCCTCACCCATCCCATGTCCATTGAAAAATTGTCTTTCACAAGACCAGTCCCTGGTGCCAAAAAGGTTGGGGACCACTATACTAGACAACACTTTAAGGCAGGGTTATCCAATTATAACCAAGGCTAGATTGATTTAGGCAGAGTGCATTTACTTCCAAGGCTCCTGATCTCTATTTTGCACCCCACGTGAAGGGGTGTTAGAGGAGTCCGGTTCCTGCACAGCTGTGTATTTGGGTTCCATCGTGAGGCCTTCAGGGGACCTCAGAGCAGGTGGTACCAGCTGCTTCAGGGGAAGCTGTTTGCTTGACCCCAGGGCACAGGCTGCCCCAGTGGACCAAGCAGCAAGGGTCTCGTTACTAGGATATGTTCCTGCCAGAATGGTTAGGTTTTTTTGTTTGTTTGTTTGTTTTTTGCCTCATAACTCTCCTTGTGACGTTTTCTCTCTGTTTTTGTCTCGTTTTGCTCATAGTCTGTTCAGAGGCTCCATAAGGCGACTGTCTCTCCCTTTTCCGGTTTCCAGCTTCCCCCTGAAGAAATCCCTTTCAGTGTGGGCTAAAACAGCGCTGCTTGCCCAACACTTTCAGCAGTTATGGTTCTGGGAAACAGTCATGAGAAATGGTTTGATTGTGAAATTCTTTGCCATACTCTCTCTTTCATCACATACTAACAAACTAAAAGCTCTGAGAACTCCTATAGTAGATACTTGTTGGACTTTGCTTGCACCAATATTTCCTAAACAAATTTCCTAACCAAATTTGTGTAGGAAATATTGGTGATATTCTTTCCCCCACTGTGAAACAAGTATTAACATCTCACAAAAGTTGGGCTCAAGGGCTCTTTGAGTTGGGCTCTTTGAAAAATGCTGGTTTATGGAGTGTCTCATAGATTCAATTATAGGTACTTTCTGATTTTCTCACCTATAGAATAAAAATATTAGACTGGAACCTTTTTGAGATCCCTGAAAGTCCCCAAATAACAATGTGTATAATGTGGAATGCTGTGCTGGAGGATGTCATGTGCTGGAGAGTATGTCTTTTTCCTTTGTTCTCCTAGATTTTAATCTACTAACCAGAATTCTCATTTTGGTGTTTAGAGGTCTCCATAAAACAAAATCTCTGACTTGGGCACTTAACAGATGAGCGCTTCAGTAGAGCCCAATAGGAGAAAAGGAGAGACATCCCATTTTTCCTTTAGATCTCTGGATATTTTGACACATGCATTCCAGTGATGATGTAGGGAATCTAGACAGATCTGTCCTTCAGTCAAGGGTAATGGAAGAGTCTGGGCCAAGGAGGGCCAGAGTAAGCAGTTGCTACTCACTGAAATTTAAGGACCACCAAGAGGCCATGGGAGGGTTTTTCCCCCATCCCAGCATATTATGGTTTATTATTTCAAGAAAGGTAAAAACACAACTGAAATGCAAAAAAAGATTTGTGCTATATGGAGAAGGTGCTGTGACTGATTGACATGTCAAAGGTGGCCTGCGAAGTTGCGAAGTTTCATGCTGAAGATTTCTTGCTGCTCCGTGTTTGGATAGACCAGTTGAAGTTAATAGGGATCAGATTGAGACATTAATTGAAAACAATCAGCATTATACCATGTGGGAGATAGCTGACACGCTCAAAATATCCAAATCAGTAAAGTTACTGCTGAAAACAAAGTCTTTTATTTTATGGAAAACTACTAAATGGACTTTTTGGCTAACACAATATTTCCTTACTTTTAATGTCTGCAGCATCAATATTCATTCCATTTCATTCCCAGTGTTGATAACTGATAATTTGTGTTCTCTTCCCCCTGTCCAGAGATTTGTCAAATTTGATGTTTTCAAATAACCAGCTATTTATTTCATTGATTTTCCTTATTTTTCTTTATGCATTTCATTGATTGCTGATTTTATCTTTATTATTTTCTTCTGTTTTCTTTGAGTTTCTTTTGCTTTTCTTTTTCTAGACTCTTGAAGTAAGAACTTAGATAATTGGCCTGAGGTTTTCCTCTTTTTTAAAAATATTTTATTCATTATGCTATTATAGCTGTCCCATTACCTCCCTCCATCCCCCTCCACCCTGCACACCTTCCCCCACCCACATTCCCCCCTCTAGTTCATGTCTATGTGTCATAAGTTCTTTAGCTTCTACATTTCCCCTACTATTCTTGCTCCCCTTGTCTGTTTCCTGTCTACCATCTATGCTACTTATTCTCTGTACCTTTTCCCCCTCTCTCCTCCTCCCACTCCCCTGTTGCTAACCCTCCATGTGATCTCCATTTCTGTGGTTCTGTTCCTGTTCTAGTTGTTTGCTTAGTTTCTTCTTTTTGTTTTATGTGTGGTTGTTAATAATTGTGAGTTTGCTGTCATTTTACTGTTCATATTTTTTATCT
>CM052546.1:28033727-28069578 GCA_028533065.1 Trachops cirrhosus | reverse complement strand
TTTATCTGCCCTTCCATTCTAAATGAAAACTTTGCTGGATAGAGCAATCTTGGATGTAGGTCCTTGCCTTTCATGACTTGGAATACTTCTTTCCAGCCCCTTCTTGCCTGTAAGGTCTCTTTTGAGAAATCAGCTGACAGTCTGATAGGAACTCCTTTGTAGGTTACTGTCCCCTTATCTCTTGCTGCTTCTAGGATTCGCTCCATAACTTTAGTCTTGGCTAATGTAATTATGATGTGCCTTGGTGTGTTCCTCCTTGAGTCCAACTTCTTTGGGACTCTGAGGTTCCTGGACTTCCTGGAATTCTATTTCCTTTGCCAGATTGGGGAAGTTCTCCTTTATTATTTGTTCAAATAAGTTCTCAGTTTCTTGCTCTTCCTCTTCCCCTTCTGGTACCCCTATAATTCGGATGTTGGAATGTTTAAAGTTTTCTTGGAGGTTCCTAAGCCTCTCCTCATTTTTTTGAATTCTTGTTTTTTCATTCTTTTCTGATTGGATGTCTTTTTCTTCCTTCTGGTCCGCTCCATTGATGTGAGACCCAGCTTTCTTTCCATCACTATTGGTTCCCTGTGCATTTTTCTTCATTTTACTTACTGTAGCCTTCATTTTTTCATCTAATTTGTGCCCAAAATCAACCAATTCTGTGATCATCCTGATTACCAGTGTTTTGAACTGTGCATCTGATAGGTTGGCTATCTTTCAGTCGCTTAAAAGGATGGGTTCTGGGGCTTTCAATTGTTCTTCTGTTTGACCTGTCTCTCTTTTTTTTTTTTTTGGTCTGGTCACACCTGTTATATATGAGGGGCGGAACCTTAGGTGTTCACCAGGGTGGGGCAACCCAGTTGCTAGGTCGTGATGCTGTCTGTGGGGGCGGGGTCCGAGAGGGAACAGTGGCAGTTGCTCTGCTCTCCGTCAGACTTCAGTCCCTTCCGACACTTCCCCCAAGCAAACTGGACCTTTGTGGTGCTGATTCCCATGTGGGTGGGCTTGTGCACCTCGTGGGACTTTCCCACGACCTCTCCTGTGAGGCTGGGAGTCTCTCCCTGTGCCTCAACCCCCACAGGTGTTTTCAATCAGTGCCCCAAGGCTCTATTTCCCAGCACTAGGATCCTGGGTTGTGCGCAGTGCCTTGCTTCACAATTTGCCGACTTGCTTGGTCTGCCGGTTGCCACCCCTCGGCCGGGGTCTGCCAGCCACCTCTTGAGCGCCCAGGGTCCGCCCACTGTGATCTTATGCTCCCGGTCCCAATGCTCTTTGTGCTGAGACCCCTCTCCGCCCAGCTGCCCGACTCTGCCCCTCCTACCGGTCTGGATGAATGTGTCTATTTTAACTCCTTGGGTGTCTGACTTCCATACAGTTCAATTTTCTGTCAGTTGTGGTTGTTATTCTGTTTCTAAATTGTTGTTGTCCCTATCTTGGTTGTGTGAGGAGGTACAGTGTGTCTACCTACGCCTCCATCTTGGCCAGGAGTCCCCCATGGGAGTTTTAAATAAATACCTCACTTACCTTTTTTTCTTCCCCTTCTTTTTTGAAGTTTGGCTTCATACTGAATTGGCTGGTGAAAAATTTACTAAAAGGCACGTGAGAAAGGAAGTACCTTCAGGCTCTCCATCTATTTGACAGGGAGGTATTGGGCTCTCATGGGAGACCAGCGCTTAGTGCTGAGATGTCGAGGTAGGTGGAGAGGGCACAGACGGGTACAGTCCCCTCTCTTGTGAGCTGGGATTGTGATGAGGGACTCGGACAGTCACCACACAGCTGCATTGCTGACTTTGTGACTTCAAATTAGGATAAGGTCTCTGAAGAAAAGAACAAGTTTCTGGGACAGCACATATCCAAGGGGCCTGACCTGGACCAACAGGAGCATGGACTTCTTGAATAGGATACATGGGATTTATGGGTGAGCAGGAGTTCCTTGACGTGGAGAGAATGGGCCAACAGCAAGTAGCGTGAACCAGTGTGCAGTGGAATGAAGGGTGCTCACAGTATGTGCAAGGCCTGACGAACATGGTGTTGGTATTTGGGGGGTACATAGTTCTTGGATGCATTTGTACATCTTTCCAGGTACATTTCTAATGGTGTTGGAGAACAGGACGGATGTTGTTGGAGAGGACACTGGGAATGGGAAGAGGTAGTCCAGGAAAGCACCTGCATGCAGTGGCAGACACCACCCACCAGTTATTGGAGATCTGTAAGTGCTTTGGGAGGGGCTCTTGAACTGAAGCCTGTTTGCCTGTTCCTGCTGTTGACAGTGAAGGAAGATTATTTTTTAATCAATTTAGGTACATGATTAGCCGTGCTTTAGAAGGGTCTCAATGACCAGGGGGTTGATTGTAGCAGAGAGGAGTTGAAGACCACTTAGTAATAACTTCTAATAATTCTGTTGTTTAATTACTGAGCCAGTATGATTGAATATTTGTGTATATGTACATGTAACAGTATTTCATTTAGACTTGCTCGAACATAAGTGAGGTAGGTATTGTTATTATCCCTATTTTTAGATCAGAAAAGTGAGCATTATAGAGATTAAGTAATTTGACCCTGGTCACAAAGGTAGGAAGTGTCAGAGCTGGACTTGAATTTTGCAAGGCTGCAGATTGTCTGGCCCTTGCTCACTTACTAGGCCTTTTATCACACTGCCTTCTCCCTGCCTTTCTGTATTCCACTCTAGGGGGCATTCTTTCAGTATACTTGCTCTTGCCTGAGGGTCTTAGCAAAAATGTGCTTTTTTCTTTATCTAAAACCTTTCTTCCTTTTCACTTTATTAACTCCTCCTCACTCTTCTCAACTACAACATCACTTTTTCCCCCAGGGAAGCCTTCCTTGAAGACTTTTGTAGCACTCCGTTTGCTCCCTTCAAACTCTTGTCTCCCTTGGTTAAAAAAACATACTTTGATTAGTGTCTGTCTCCCCAGTGGTGTAAATCCCAGGAACCATGGCTGCTTTCACTGACCGCTGCATCCCAAGAACACAAGACGTGATTCAGCAGCACGATATATATTTGTTAAATCAACCACTCCGAACCTCCCTCAGTGTACAGTGAACCTCCCGCTCTGGTGAGGTAAAAGGGGGGACTGGCAGGCACATCGTTATGGAGTTATGGGCCTAGAAAGAGGGAGCAAAAGAGTGCCAGGGTCACCATATTGATTTTCTTCTGTTCCACAAAAACCATAATTAGCCAGATGCTCCCCTGGAGAAAGGCACCTTTACACTTAGGTGCTGAAATTGAGCTTTCTGGGCTATTATTGAAAGAATTTGATTATGCCATGTTTCCTTAGGAAACTAGCAGACAAATTAAATCACTTTAAATTCATTAAATACAATGAAAGGGGAGAGAGACATTTGGAATTTTCAAGCAAAAGGCACCAACCCAAATTTTGTAGTTCAGGAATAAAAACAGACAACACAAATTCAAAAGATCTGAGGGTCTCCCGAGGACAACGCACAGGCGCTTCCCACAGCCCCTGCCTCCCGCCGTCGCCTGCCTGCCTGCCTCCCTGCGCTGCTGTAATCAGTACGCCGCCCGCGTCTTCCGTGGCAGCTCTCAGACCTGGAGAGTGAGAGTCTGTGTTGTGTGGCTGTGCAGCGTATTCTCGGATTGCAGCACACCACACTGATCTGAAAACGTCTTCAGAGAATCTTAGAAAATCCCTCTTACTGATATTACTCAGGAAATACATCTTTCTGAGGCACAATGCTTATTTAAGCAATAGGTTTTACTCATCAGAAAAAGTTAATCGGATATGGTGTTTTTAAAAACTAAATTTTAAAATTATAAGATCATTGTAAACATTTAAGTGATGAAAACATGTAAAATTTTAGAAAAATATCCTCCATGTGTCCTTGCCATTGCCAGTCCCATTTCTGATGGAGGTGACCCTAAAGAACACCATTGTGAAAACTTTGCTGACCCTGCATTGCTGGTTAATTGATTTTTCTCGAGGTACCAAGAGACTTCAGTGGGGAAAGAATGTTCAACCAGTGGTGCTGGAAAAGCTTCACACAGAAAAATAAAGTTGGGCCTTTTCTTCATAGCATATGCAAAGTAAACTCAAAATGGATTATAGCGCTAAACTGGAAGGAAATACAAGAATAAACCTTTCTGGCCTCAGGCAAAGCCGTCCTAGGTATGATTCCAAAAGCACGGGCAGACGCGAGACAGAAAGACTAGCTGTGCTCGTCAGAACTGAAATCGCTGTGTCGTCGACTGCACAGTTCTCGTGAGAAACCGTGGAGGCAAGAAGACAGTGGAACAATATCTTCATTATGAAAAGAAAAGACCTGTAGGCCCAAATTCTGTAGACAATAAAAATATCCATCAGGAATAAATGTAAACCAGACATTGTCAGATGAAGGAAAAATAAGAGAATTGGTTGCCAGCACCTTTCTTCTCTAAGAAGCACTTAAGGAAGATGTTCAGGCTATAGGAATATGATACCAGAGGAAAGTTTGGAACTTTAGGAATGAAGAACAGCAACAGAAATAGTAAATATTGGGTAAATATAAAAGACTACTTTTCCCCTCTTAAATTATTTAAAATGATATTACTATTGAAAATTAAAAATAAAACATCCAGTGGGTTTTCTAAATTTTATTTTTCAATTATAATTGACACATGATATTATATTACTAGTGTCCGGTGTACAACATGGTCATTGAACGATATACCTTTCGAAGGGACCACCACAAGGCTAGTTCCCACCTGGCACCGTACATACTTATTACAATGTTATTGACGATATTCCCTGCACTGTTTTTACATTCCCAGGACTATTTTTATAACCACCACTTCGCACTTCATGACCCCCTTCACCTTCTTTGCCAACCCCTCCCCTCCTTCTCATCTCAGCAACCGTCAGGTTGTTCTCTCTATCTTGAGTTGGTTTCCATTCTGTTTTTCTGTTTATTTTGTTTTTTAGACTCTACATAGAAGTCACACCACGTGGTGTTTCGCTTTCTCTGTACGACTTATTTCACTTAGTGTAATGCCTGATGTATGTCTGACAACCATAGCAAAGGGGATGATAAGGTCGCAAAGCTTTCACATTTTACCTGAAGTGGTAAAATATTAACCCTAAGTAGAATTTTGAAAATTTAAGTGTATATATTTAATCAGTGAACAATATACTAAAATGACACAATGCAAAAATATATAGTTAAAAACAATAAATTAATATGAAATACAAACTTATTCAGATAATTTAAAAGAGTTCAGAAAATTAATGGCAGAGGGAACAAACAGAAAGAAACAAATGGTTGACCTAAATCCAATTATATCAATAATTTTATAAAATGTAACTCATGTAAAGACCAATTAAGAGACAGTTTCAGAATGGAAAAAAAAAAAAAGAAAAAAGAACCAAAGGCCAGATGGGTTTTTACTAAGAATACAAGGCTGTATCAACTTCAAAAATTCAATACATACAGGGTGGGGCAAAAGTAGGTTTACAGTTGTTTGTATGGAAAGCAGTACAATAATTAAAAGAAAGAAGGAGCTCCCACCCTTTGTGACAGCATGAATGGAATTGGAGAGCATTATGCTAAGTGAAATAAGCCAGGAGTTGAGGGACAAATACCATATGATCTCACCTTTAACAAGAACCTAATCAACAAAACAAATAGGCAAGCAAAATGTAACCAAAGATACTGAAATTGAGAACAGGCTGACAGTGACCAGAGGGGAGAGGGGAGGTGATTATAGGGGAAAAGGGTGAAGGGTTTGCAGGAACAATTATAAAGGACACATGGACAATAACGAGGGGGGAGTGTGGAAACAGGGGAGGGAGGTGGGGAAGGCTGGGGTGGTGAGGAGGGGTGGGGGGAAAAAGCAGAAAACTGCACTTGAACAACAATTAAAAAAGCTTAAAAAATAAACAAAACAAGCAAAAAAGAAAACACAATAATTAATAAATAATAATACAGAATAAACTATCACATTCTCACAACTGTAAACCTACTTTTGCCCACTCTGTATAATTCATCAATCAACAAATAAAAAGCTTCTAATCACCAAAACAGATACAGAAAAAATATTTGACAAATTTCAACATCAAGTTCTGATTAAAATTCATAGTAAATTAGGACTAGAAAGGAATTTTCTTGAGCTAATGAATTGCATCTACCAAAACCTAAAGATATTATTATATCTATAGGTGCAGACAGATGCTATTATAGCAATTTGTGCAAGATTGAGTGCTTTCCCTCTAAGTATCAGAAACAAGGCAGGTATGTTTTTTTCTTGCCACTTCTATTTCATGTGGTACTAGAAGTTCTAGTCAGTGTAATAAAAGACATCTTGAAGGGAAGGCAGGAAATAAAATTGTTTCACAGATGACAAATACACAGATGACATAGATTGCATATATATATGTAAGTATGTATGTATGTATATATCTAGGTAATACTGAGAAATCTATAAAAATACTCTTAGAGCTAATATGTCAATAGAGTTTTAGGATACAAGGTCAGTGTACAAAACTGAATTGTATAACTACGTACTAGTAATGAACAACTGAACATTAAAAAATGTTACCAAACACCCCAGCAAACATGCAGTATTTGCATATAAGTCTAAAAAGATGTGTTCAGACTAATACAGTGTAAGGAATTATAATGTCATTTTGCTAATGAGTGCCATCCCTCTTTTTCCTGTGCTTCCCTACATTGACATATAAGAGTGAATTGTTTCCGTGATTAGTGAAACCTCAGTTTCTTAATTGTGGTATTCATTTTTCTCTGTCATTGAAAGTACAAATCCTGGATACAAAGAACTTTAAGTCAAATAGTTTGGGAGAAAAAGAGTTCTGTCCAGAACAAGCATACTGAGTACGTGATCGTCAGGTGACGAAGGGCCCACCACTGTCCACACAGACTATTCCCAGTCTCCAGGGGACAGGAAGTTTCTGGATGTCTACACCAGTGAAATGAGTTATGTACAAGGCAGGGACTCCTGTGACAGGAGGCTGAGAGGGACGTTTCCCGGGAGAGGCGGCGAAGGGAGCCACCTTTCTGCACGGCTCCGAAGCCCGACTCCTCTACGTCACCGGAGCTTGGCCAGGCAGCAGTCGTACCTGGGCCTCGTGGTAGGAAAAAAATGAGAGCAGGCCTCTGATCTTGTTTCTAGAGAACGTGGGATGACCGGGAACCGGGCCTGAGTTTGACGGACCTGACTGGGGTCAAGTGATTTGGTGCCTTAAAGACGGACAGAGCACTTGACTCTTGATCATATTAAGTGGAAAGGGTTGATGCCCGGGATTGTTTTAACTCAAAGGGATTGATGTTTACGGAGTTTCCACTTATTCTGTGATAATGTTTTATGTGCTAACAGGATGTATTATGGGATGAGAGACCTTAACTTAGAGACCTCTTAAAGCAAGAAAAACCAACCCAGCCACGGAGGGTAGCACATTATCACAGGAACCAGTGCAGTGGTGGACTGAAGCAGAGAAATGACTGAAATTTCTTAGGGCAGGCATGTGCTTGGCTCTATCTTGGAACCATCTCTGCATCCCAGGCTGCTTCCTCACCTGGGCCCTTCTGACTTCTGTTCAGACTCTCCCAGGCGTTTTGAAGCAGGGGAGGGAAGCAGAGGGAAGAGGAAAGAGGACACAATGTTTTACTGCCACATTTTAAATGAAATTGAGGCCAAAGTTACATAGTATCCATACTTGATTGACTTCGTGCACTTTCAAAAATCTTCTATGTTTTTGGAAACTCTCCAAGTACTCTGTCATGTGATGGTGTGGGTGGTGTGTCCCTGAGTCATCCGATTTCCCTACTCATATTGTTGGGATGGAATATGCCTGTTATTTAATCCTGAATATGTGTTCACAGCGTCACTTCAGCCTGCCAGTCCAGACTTCTGGCACAGGGTCGCAGTTGGGTTGCCCTGTGGATTTTGGTATGGTCTATCCTCGTTTGCTTTTCCATCTGGAAATTGATCACTGAAACCTCAAAATTCATTTTTAGCCATCCACATACAGACAACAAGCTAACGGGATGTCACCCTCCTACAGGTCATTGTCATGGAAAAAGGGGGCTGCAAGGCAATGCCCCATTTATGGAAGTATTTCCATGATGGTACTTATTAGTTAAGCCACTGTGGAGGAGTACAGATTTTTCTGTAATGGGTTCCATTGTAGTTTGTTAAGTAACCAAAATGCTTTTTGAAGAAATTCTTGTATTTACACATAGGCTGGACATGAAATTTTTTCAAAAATTCACTACTAAGGCAGTGAACAAAATACAGCTCTAATCCATTCTAGATGTAAAATATACGAAGACCCGGGCTGGGAAATGAATAAAAGGCCACTTTCTTTTATTTCCCAAAGAGAAGATAACAGAAAGAGAGGACTCTTAGGTGGGTAGGTGTCCACTCCACAGGGGTGGTGATAGGGATGAGAAGATGGACACTTCGGGGGAGCAGTTGATTGTGTGGGTCATTTCAGACCCTGCCCCTGGGATGTGCCTTGCGGCTGTTTCTGATTCTCACCTCCCTGTTCCTTCCCCTGCTGCTCAGCCGGCAGCTTCTCTAAGCGCTGAGACCTGTGAGCTGAGGTGGGCAGCAGCAGTGGCTAGCGGTTTATCGGTGAGGAACTGCCTTACAACTTTTGGGTTTAGAAACAAAAGTGTTACTAACATGACAACTTCATGGTGTCCTGGTGGTACATACAAAGTATTGCATCTTCCTAGCTTTTCAGATTTGGTTCTGCCACTCCTAAAATGAAGGTCATTAATTGCAGTCCAAACATTTCTTGAGCATCTATGGCAAACAGGACATTTATAGGTTTTCCCAGTTGTGAAGTGATTGATAACATTTTAAATTCAGTGAGGTAGCATCTACTAGGAAGGGATGCCTTTCCGGGGACTACTTTAGCTCACATAGATCCTTAACGTGACTCCATTGCAGACTTTTTTCCGAACAGGAAGCCTGATGGATTCAGCCCGGAGGCCGTGGTTAGCTGGCCCAGGTCAAAGCCGGGGATGGATGCTTTCCATTGTCTGGTTTGTTGTGAAGCACTTGGCTCTCCTTCAACCAGTTGGAGGATGGCTGACTGTTTATTACATATGCTGAATGGGACAGGAAATTAACACAATGGAAAAATATGTATTGCTGCCCAGTCTTTGAGAGCACTTCATTTCTAACTAAGTACAGAGAGGAAATATCGTGTTATTTTGTAACATTTTTGATTACTCAAGTAATGCATGTTTACTCTAGAAAATTAGAAAATTACAGATAAGCAGAAAGAAGAAATTAAACATCATCTTCCATACCTAAAGATAAGAAGATAACTGTTATTAACACTTAGATTAATAACAGTTATCTTTGATCAATCTAAACAGAAACAAGTCTGAAAGGCTTGTTTCTGTTTAGATAGAATCACACCATTCACATTATACAGTATGATTTTTCTTTGGTTTAATGATATATGATTAAAAACTTAACTCTGTTGATTAAATATACTTTTACAACATTTACAAATGGCTACATAGTTAGTTAGGATAATTTGTGTGTCCCCGTTCATTTAATTGAACCTCTGTTGGTAAACATTTGTAGTATTTCCAATTTTTACATATAAGTTGAATTACGGTAATATTATTTAATTTTTATACACATTATTCCTAAGTAAAAACTGCTAAGTTTAATTTTAACTTGCAGTGCTTTGTCAGAAAGTCTGCATTTTTATGCATTTTGATATATCTTGTCAAATTGTTTCTCAGGAAAGTTAACTTACACTTAGAATAACATTGTGTAAGAGTGCTCATTTTCCCTACATGCTTGGCAATTTTAAATATTATTACTTATATATTTTTTACCTTATTCTAGTAGGTGAAAACTAGTATCTCATAGTTTAAAATAAATTTCTTTGGCTACTATTGAGTTTCAGCTATGATTTTATGTTTATTGTTCAGTTTTACTTTTTGTCCTATAAATTGTCTATTTATGTTTGTCCTTTACCAATATGTTTACCTTTCTCTTATTGAAGTTGTCATTATTTTGGGGGTATTAATAACAGGAGGGTTTTCTGTGTACCGTTAGTTAGTAGTTGAATTAGAGTGAAAGGGGAAACCATGTGAGCCAACTATCCTGGACTCCGGGTGGATAAACACTAAATATGTTTGCAGTAATACTTAGGTTTTAATAACCACCGTTTCTTAAGCAAAGTTGGAAAACAGCTCTCCGCAGCTTACATCCCAGAAAATACCTGTGCCTTCTCATCTTTTTTCGGGAGTCATACCATGGTAACATGTATAAGAACCACAGATTTTTGTAACTTCTCCCGTATAGGGTTTTTGCTTCAAGCTGAATGCGTGGGGAGCACCGACAGCCCTTCTGCCGCATCTCTGCAGATCCCTTGACCTTTTCTCTGCACGTTAGTTCCCGGTGTGTTTCACACCAAACAGCCAGCACCTGAATCTCCTAGTGGAAGGGCTGCCCTGTTGCTGCATTAACTCACTCTCCCTGCAGGGACCTGTGGACACATGCCTGTGGGTATTCCTTAACCAATGACTGTGGCTGCGTAGCCCCCTTGCCCCCTGAGAGGGACAAGTGTGAGGTGTGGCCTGGCCTGTCTTTGGAGCTCTCCTGTGGGACTGAGCCAAAGCAGCCCTCCAAGTGACTTTGCTTGATTTCATGCCCTAGCCTGACCTCGTTCCTTCCCATTTCCCACCTGCCCAAGGACATTTACTATTAAATCACTCCACACAAATACCCTTTGTTGGATCTGCTTCTGGGGAATGTCCCCTTAGGCACATATGTCAATATTTGGAACTTAAAGCAATATGTCAGGGAATGTCCACATTTTGTGAACTCTGTCTAATAATAGCTATAGTGATGAACTTTTTTTTGAGATTTTTGCTATGAATCTAGCACTATGCTAAATGCTTTCTCACACGATATCTCATCTAATCCCCATGTTATGAAAGCTTTGCTGGATAGAGTAATCTTGGATGTAGGTCCTTACTTTTCATGACTTGGAATACTTCTTTCCAGCCCCTTCTTGCCTGTAAGGTTTCTTTTGAGAAATCAGCTGACAGTCTGATGGGAACTCCTTTGTAGGTTACTGTCCCCTTTTCTCTTGCTGCTTCTAGGATTCTCTCCTTAGTTTTAATCTTGGGTAATGTAATTATGATGTGCCTTGGTGTGTTCCTCCTTGGGTCCAACTTCTTTGGGACTCTCTGAGCTTCCTGGACTTCCTGGAAGTCTGTTTCCTTAACCAGATTGGAGAAGTTCTCCTTTATTATTTCTTCAAATAAGTTTTCAATTTCTTGTTTTTCCTCTTTACCTTCTGGCACCCCTATGATTCAGATGTTGGAACATTTAAAGTTTTCCTGGAGGTTCCTTAGCCTCTCCTCATTTTTTTTGAATTCTTGTTTCTTCATTCTGTTCTGGTTGAATGTGTATTTCTTCCTTTTGTTCCAAAGCATTGATCTGAGTCCCAGTTTCCTTCTCTTCACTGTTGGTTCCCTATATCTTTCTCTTTATTTCACTTTTCATAGCCTTCACTTTTTCTTCTATTTTACAACCATACTGAACCAGTTCTGTGAGCATCCTGATTACTGCTGTTTTGAACTGTGCATTTGATAGGTTGGCTATCTCTTCATTGTTTAGTTGTATTTTTTCTGGAGCTTTGATTTGTTCTTTCATTTGGACCATATTTTTTTGTCTTCTTGTGCCTGTTACATAGTAAGGGGCAGAGCCTTAGGTGTTCACCAGGGTGGGGCAACCCACAACACTGAGTTGTGGTGCTGTGTGTGGGGGAGGGGTCTGAGAGGGAACAGTGCCCCTTGCTCCGCACTCTGCCAGCTTTCACTCACTTCCCCCACTACCCACAAGCAAATTGGGCCCTTCTGGTGCTGATTCCCATGTGGGTAAGTTTGTGTACATTCTAGGACCCTGTGGGTCTTTCCAGCAAGCTCTCCTCTGAGGTTGGGAGTTTCTTCCACTGCCACCTCAACCCCCACAGGTGTTTTCAGTCAGAGGTTTGAGTCTTTATTTCCCTGCACTAGAACCCTGGGTTTTGGGGTCTGTCTCACTCCCCAGTTGTTCATTCCGGTTTATCTGCACGTGAATGTGGGACCACCTGGTCTGCCAGCTGCCACCTTGCTGCAAGTTCTCTCTGTCCCGGCTGCCGGTCTCTGCCCCTCCTAACAGTCAGGATGAATGTTTCTTCTTTAACTCCTTGGTTGTTGGACTTCCATACAGTTCGATTTTCTGGCAGTTCTGGTTGTTTTTTGTTTTTAAATTTGTTGTTCTTCTGTTGGTTGTGTGAGGAAGAAAAGTGTATATACTTACACTGCCATCTTGGTCAGAAGTTCCTCCACACCCTCCTTGCTGGTAATCATCCCTTCGGTCTCTGTTTGTTTTGTGTTGCTTTTTTTAGATTCCACATGTAAGTGAAACCATTTGGTAATTGTCTTTCTCTGTCTGACTTACTTCACTTAGCATAATACTTCTAGGTCACCAACATTGTCACAAATGACAAGATTTTATTCTCTTATGGCTGTGTAAATTATATACATATGTGTGTATATATATCACATTTTTATCTTTTCATGGATACCTAGGTTATTTTCATATCTTAGCTATTGTAAATAATGCTGCAGTGAAAAAATACATATATATCTTTTTGAATTAGAGTTTTTGTTTTCTTTGGATAAATAGCCAGAAATGGAATTGCTGGGTCACATGGTAGATCTGTTTTCAGTTTTAAGGGAATCATTACACGATTTTCCACAGTGGCTGTACCAGTTAGAATGACTATTAGAAGAAAGTCAACAACATGCACTGGCAAGGATGTGGAGTAAAGGAAACCCTGTGCACTGTTGGCAGGAATGGGTTGGTGCAGCCACTGCGGAAGAGAGTGTGGAGATTCCGACTGTTTTCTTGGTAGCTAACTCAGCTTCTTTATTTAGAAACCCTTATTTGTCAGGCACGAGGCACGGGAAGAAACAACAACAAGTTGCCCAGTTAAATTTGAATTTCAGATAAGCAATGAATAGCTTTTTAGTACAAGAATGTCCTATGTCATCTCCTTCCATGCAAAATGTGGGATATACTTGTGCCAAAAAACTATTTGTTGTTTATCTGAAACTCAAATTTAACTGGGTGGCTTGTATCTTACCTGGTAACCTAACCTTCTTGGACCCTCACCCCCACCCCATAGCTGTACTCCTGGACATCCGGAGGAGATTCTTTCCCCTCATGAGCTGGGTTTTCTTCGTCCTGCAATAGTTAGTCATTGGCTAAGTTTCATTCCAGGAACATGTTAAGTGCCTGGATTTTAGGCTCTCGGTGTCTGGTTGAAGCAGCTCCAATAACCAACAAGTAGTTCTCTGAGGAAGGTTTCAGAAGGTATGAGCCACGAGGAGCCAAGAGTGTGGAAGCTGAGAAATGGGTCCACAGAGGCAGTAAGGGACTCTGAGGAGACAGGTGGTTCCGACAGCATCGAGCAGGACTCCAGAGGCACATTGGCAGGGGAGTTTGGCTGCCTTAACTATAATGATATCTCCGACTGTTGGCCACAGCCTGCGGAAGTAAGTAGGGCTCCTGGGCAGGTCAAAGTGTGAACTGGACACTCGGGTCACACCCAGGTGAGGAGGGGGGCAGACAACCAGTAAGCCTCTGGTTGGGCTGGTTGTGAGCCAGAATGAACTGGGCTTCTTTGGGGAACACCAGCAGCAGTGAGATCTGTCCTCTTCAAGTTCAGCATTTGAAGCAGACAGCTGACAGTTTAGGGTGAAGAGGCAACGTGTCAGCAGAGCTCTGGTGAGCAGCTCTTTAAGCAAGAAGAAGCAGAAGGTAATGCCCTCAAAGGTCTGAGAGTGGTGACTGAAGACATTTAAAGAGCATTTATTATTCTGTAATGAATAGCCACATGGAAGAGTCCAATACAAGTGTCTGCAGGCTCTTAGGAAATTGTACTGTAGCCTTAGTGTGGGTCTAATCTGAAAAACTGCAGGGGCTGTATATATCCCCTGTCAGAATGTAATAGCCAGGAAGAAGCCACCCTGAGGAATTCTTTAAAATTCCAAGTATTTATTTAAAAACACTGCTGTGTTTTGTGATCACTGTTTTATAATTGCTATAATCTATCAGTTTCATACTGTCATAGAAATTCTAATAAATCTTGACTCAGTCACAATTGATAAGACATGAATAGGATCCTGGGATACGCATTGATTCCCACTCATTGATTAGCCCATTTATTTGAAATAGGTTGAAATTAAAGGCCTTTTCTGAATGCCAGTTAAGTGGCTTTGGACAGAACTCTGAACAGTGTTCAAATGAGGAAAATTTTTTTGAGTCTAAACTCAAATTCGAGAGATTTTATTTGAAAACCCTTCTCTCTATTCCCTTTCAGAGACTCAAGGGCCAGGGGCCCACGTGGTAATGTCCCATCACTGTACTGCGTGTCCCCAACTGCCACTGTTACCCAGGCCCCTCCCCCAACTTTAGACAATTCAAGCATTTTCAAGATGGAACGTCCTTTGGAATGACATTTTCAGAATTAAGTAGACTGATTTCTTTGATTTTAAAACATATCCTTTCAAGCAAAAAGGAACCCAAAGTGTAGGCCACTCTTTTTAGAAATCAAAGTCGTAAGTTGTCTTTTTAATCAGAAACTTTTGCATGTGGTTTATGACAGATGATTTCATATGCCTATTACAAAATATTTTTTCTACAGTTGAATCCATTTATCTGGCTCATTTACAGTGGTGTCACATCATATAAAGGCATATGTTTAAAAATGGGAGTTATGTTTTAAAATCAATAAAATTCACCGGTAAATGTATGAGGAGGCCCTCAGTCTTACTGTTAAGGAGAAGAAATGAAGTAAAACAACAATGAGGTGGTTAAAAACTCTGACAATGGCAGAAGTGGTCGAGGGGCAAAGAGCCGGGACTCAGCGTCCTCCCATCCTGCTCCGAGCGCCCAACAGAATGCACATTCCAAGGTCGGGGCCGTGCTGGTCCAAATGGGAGTGTCGAGTTGTGCAAGCAGTTTGGCAACAGCTACTAAAAGAATTGAAGATAAGTAAAGCCTGTAAGCAGGCACCTCACTCCTGAGCATATGTTGTAGAGACGTCCTTGCACATGGGCACCAGGAGGCCCAAGTGAAGGTCTGTTCATTAGAGAATCACTTCTTTCAGCAAAAACTGATAACAATCCAAATGCCCTTCACTAGAAGAAAGAAGAAATTAACTGTCGTATTTAAGTAAAATCCCATACTATGATGCAGAAAAAAGAAGAAATAGATCTATTTGATTAGTATCAGCAGATCAATGTGGATTTTTTTAAAAAGCAAATTGCCAAATACTATGTACAGAATAATTGCTTTATATAGAAATGTATATTGTGAATTAAGGCATAAAATTAAAGTAGAAAATGGCCTGAATACATACCAATTTCATGATAGGAGTTACCTCCAGGGAGTGAGAAGTGTAGTATGATGAGAACAGGGGAGAAATCAGCTTTATTTTTAGAGTTTTCTTTATAAAGCAAGTATGATAAAAAATATTAGCATTTGTGGCAGATAGATGAATGCTTATTATTATCCTTTGTGTTATTCTGTATTTTTAAAATTTTGTAATGAAATAATCAATCTCAAAATAGCAATCACTCTAAAAGAAAAATAGGCAAAGATCATGACCAGGGGATTCCTAACGTTGCATGAAGAGGTGCAGATTGAAATATTTAAGTATTTCACATACGAGACTGCCACAGGTTAAAATGAAGGATAGTATTTAGGACTGTAGAAGGTATAATGAAGTGTGAAGTCTCAAATATGGCTAAAATTAAAGGAAGTTTATACAATATTTCTGTAAGGTAATTAGACTATATATTAATGATAAATAGGTACATAGATAATTAAAATGTACAATAATGTTGATCCAACAGTTGTTTAAAAAATTTATCTTACAAAATAACAAAATGTGTTCAGAAATATATCTGTGCCATTATATATGCCTGGCTATGCAGAGAATATGCATCAAACCACACGCACACAAGTGGTGAGTGTGCTCCTGGGGAGGGGGATGGGGCGGTACCAGCCTGGGGCGATGCAGGGAATTTTCATTGTATATACTTCTATGCAGTCTGATTTTAAAATCAAATTTAGGCATTATTTTTTAAAACAGCTTTATTGAAATATAATTCAGGTACCACCCATATTTTTCAAGTGTATAACTCAGTGGGTTTTAATATATTCACAGAGTTTGGAATCATCACTGTTATCTAATTTTAGGATATTTTCATCATCCCCCAAAGAAACTCTCTACCCATTTCCTCTCTCCCCTGAAGCTGCAAACAACTAATATATATTCTGTCTTTATGTGCCTGTTCCGGACATTTGGTACAAGTGGACTCATACCATATGTGGTCCAAATGCTTTCATTTAGCATGTTTCAGGGTCCATCCATGAGTAGCATGCATCACTGCTTCATCCTTTTTGTGCCTGCAAGATGTTCCATGGTGTGGGTGTTCCGCATCCTATTTATTTAATTGTCATTGTTTCCACTTTTTGGCCATAATGAATAATGCTGCTGTGAACATTTCTGTACCTGTTTTGTGTGTGCACGTGTTTTCATTTATCTTGGTTTGTAACCAAGGAGTGAGACTGCTGGGTAATAAGGTAACTGTGTGCTTTAATCTGCAAGGAACTTGCAGGCTGTTCGCCAAAATGGCCGCACCGTTTTACATTCCCAGCAGGAGGTGTGAGATTTCTGATTTCTCCCAATCCTTCCAAACATTGTCGTTATCTGGCGTTTTTCATATAGCTGTGTTAGTGAATGTAAAGTGGTACTTCATTGTGGTTTTAATTTGCATTTGCCTGTTAGCTAATGGTGTTGAGTACATCTTTCCATGTACTTAGTGAGCGTTTGTGTATCTTCTTCACTAAAATGTCTGTTTAGATGCTTTTCCCATTTTAAAATTGGGTTATTTGTCTTCTTATTGTTGAACTGTAAGACTTCTTTATATATCATCAATACAATATATGATTTGAAAATATCTTCCTCATTCTGTGGGTTGTATTTTCATTTTTTCCTGGTGTCCCTTCAACAAAGTATTTTTTTTAATTTTGGTAAAGTCCAATTTATTTTTTCTTTGATTCTATATGATTCTGATGTCCTATTTAAAAGGCTTTGCCTAACCCAAGATTACAAAGAAATTCTGATATTTTTTCCTAAGATTTTCAGTTTCATATATAAGTCGTTCATCCTTTTTGAAATAGTTTTTGTGTGTGGTGTGATGAAGTAGTTCAGCATCATTTTTTGGCATATGTATATCACTTGTTCCACTGCCAGCTGTTGAAAGACTGTTCTTTTCCCCATTGAATTATCTTGATAACCTATCAATCAATTAAATGTAAATGTAATGGTTTATTTTTGGACACTTGATTCTATTTTATTGATCTACATTTTTGTCCTTATATCACTATCACACTCTCCTAATTATTGTAGTGTGAGTTCTCCAACTTTGGTTTTTTCTTTCTTTCTTTTTTTTTTTAAAGATTTTATTTATTTATCTTCAGAGGGGAAGGGAAGGAGAGAGGGAGAGAAATATCAATGTATGGTTGCTTCCTGTGCATTCCCTACTGGGAACTGGCCTGCAACCCAGGCATGTGCCCTGACTGGGAATCGAACCGTGATCTCTTGGTTTCCAGGTCCGCGCTTAATCCACTAAGCTACACCAGCCAGGGCCAACTTTGGTTTTTTCAGAATTGTTGGCTACTTGTTGTCACTTGTGTTTCCCTGTGAATTTTAGGGTTTGTCAATGTCAGAAAAAAATGCCAGTTGATATTCTGATAGGGATTAAAATGAATTTGAAAATTAATTTGGACAGTATTGCCTTTTTAACCACATTATGTTTCTAATACATGATCATGGAGTGTCTTTCCTTTTATTGAGATCTTCTGAATTTATTTTACCATTGTTTTGTGGTTTTCAGTTGTACTTTTTTGTTAAATTTATTTCTAAATATTTTATTCTTTTTGAAGATATCATAAATGGAGTTATTTCTATAATTTCACTTTTGCATTGTTTGTTGCTCATATTGGGGAAAAACTATTGATTTTTGTATATTGGTCTTGTATCCTGCAACCTTGCCAGATTTATTTATTAGCTATAATATTTTTTTGGTGTGGATTTCTTAGGATATTCTATCCACAAGATTATGTCATCTTGAACAGAGAGGTTTTACTTCTTCCTTTGCACTCTGGAGGCATTTTGTTTCTTTTTCTTGCCTGATTACCTTAGGTGGAACCTCCAGTATAATGGTCAGTAGAAGTGATGGGAACATACGTAGACATTCTTGGCTTATTTCTGGCCTTAGAAAAGCATTCAGTTTTTCCCATTAGCTGTGATGTTAGCTGTGGTTATTTGTAGATGTCCATTAGCAGGTTGGGGAAACTTCCTTAAATGCTGTTTTCTGAGAGTTTGTAATTAAAAGGGGTATTTGATTTTGTCAGGTGCATTTTCTGCCTCTCTTGATAGGATCATGCAGTTTTTGTCCTTTATTCTACTAATGTGATGTATTATATTGACTGATTTGTGGATGTTAAGCTGACTGTGATGGTTAATTTTATATGTCAGCTTGACTAGATTAAGGGGTGTCCAGATAGGTGGTAAGACATTATTTCCAGATATATCTATGAGGGTGTTTCTGGACAAGATTGGCATTTGAATAGGCGGACTGAGTAAGAAGATCATCCTCATCAATATGAGTGGGCATCATCCAGTCTGCTGAGGGACTGAATAAAACAAAACTGTGGAGAAAGGGTGAGTTTGCTTGAGCTGGGACATCCATCTTCTCCTGCCTTCAGACATGGTGCTCCTAGTTCTTGAGCCATTTGGACTCAGACTGGTACTTAAACATTGACCACCCTTCCCGCCCTCAGTTCTTGGGCCTTTCAGCTCAATCTTAAAACATTGGCTCGTAAGGTTCTCAGACCTTCAGACTCTGACTTAATTACACCACCGGCCTCCCTGTTTCTCTTGCTCCCAGATAGCGAATCATGGGCCTCTTGGCCTCCTAATCACATGGGTCAATCCCTGTGATAAGCCCCCTCATGTATATCCACGTATATCCTGCTGCTCCGTTTCTCTGGGGAATTCTGGAAACTTAAGACTTGGAACAATACAGTGAAGGTCTATTTAGGGAAAATGGCTGAATCTCAGTAAGGACAGCAAACTTTGTGGAGTTTGACCTCGCACTTTTCCCACCTGCTCTGCTGATATCTACAGTAAGTAACCTTAAAACCAGCAGTCGCACAGCCACAGATGCTGAAAAACCAGCAGCCCGGCAGCCACTGGAGGGGGCAGAGTGGGCATGGAGCTGTCCAAAGAGCCCACCCCGGAGGCTCAGCATTTGACCTTTCCGGGAGCTCTCTGGAAATCCCATCCCAGCATTTGCCTTATTTGACCTGACTCAGAGCCTGCTCCACAGGAACAGCGCTGTCCCCAGTGTCACTGCCATTCCAGACATGCTTCCTGAAAGTACTTACTTGTAAAAATATTTGTCTAGAATAATTAAGAGCTATGTGTAATAATAGTGAATGACTAGGACCAACCTGAATAATTATTTTAAAAAGAACGCTATATTCATAGCATTTAGAATGAGCGTATGTATGTATATAGTGTGTGTGATGCTAAATAATGATAGATTACTTTACATATGCCTGTAAAAGTGACAGATGAACAGATCCCAAAACATTAACATCAGTTATTTGAGGAGGGATGGATTATGGATGATTTATTTATTTCTCAAAATTTAACTTTGTGTTTTTTAAGTGTGTCTGTTTGTTATTTAAGTTTTCTGCATTAAGCAGGGATATCTGCAACTAAAGTAGGATTAATATATCTAAAATAAATTTACTACCTAATTAAAGACTATATTCTCTCATGCCATAGTTATTTTAAAATAAATGTGATACAAACTCACTGGCTCTCTGTAATACAGAAATGGACAAAGTTCGCTGTTTGATAGCAAATTTTCTGCTTATATCATTACTTTGGAAATCTGGGTCAGAAAGAAGGAAAAATAAAAAGATATTGTCTCTTGGCTATTAGGTAGAGCATGTCATTTTCTAAGTTTTCTATTTAGTTGGACTCTGAAGACACTAATACCAATTCCCAGAACTACTTCTGCTTTTAGAATCTGCACAGATCCCTGGGAATGTATAATTTCTCCATTGCTTAGCAACCATTCCATTATTTTCAGGAACTTGTTAAATGAATGAATGCATTTTGATGACAAGACAGCTTTATTCATGCCATGCTCTGGGCCACCATGTAATAATAAGAGATAACGAAATGAAATATTGCAAAGATCGTGTCTCCAGTCACTTCTGCCCACAAAAACCCTCAGAAGAGCTGGGTTGGTAAAGAAACCTTTTATGCAAACAGATTTTAAAAGCTAATAGAAAAAGCATATTGATTTTGAAATAGTTATATTGTGTACACACACATTCACATTTTCTCTTTATGTAAGTTGTTGGATGACCTTCTGTGGGTAAAATATGAACAGGGTGCTTGCTGTGTGGAGACCAGTTTTTCATAGTTTCAAAACCCCTGACATGGCTCTGCTTCTCCTTCCACTGATGCCTGTTACAGACTCGGACCTGTGCTAGAAGGTGAGTGTTGGATGGCCCAGGTTCCCAATTTAAACAAGCTCAAGCATGTGGCTGGGAAAGATTACAAGTTGGAAAAACACATCTTACAGGACCAGCTCCTATGTAAGAAGCAAATGCTGTGTGTTAACACCCTTTAAGTGCAAATAACAATTCTAAACATCATTCTAAACAATTATAACTTAATGTATTTACATCTTGGTTTTGACTCTCAGAAAGCTCAGAGTAAAATTTTGGTGCCTGAATTTCAGTAACAAATTTACGCTCAGGTCTGACGATTCTTATTTCTTCCTATGCATGTCTAAGGGAACACACAAACACACACATGCACACAGTAAGTGACAGTGACAACAAATATGAAAAGCCTAACATATACTAAGTTATATAGCATTATGTCACCTAAGACATATGTAATTGAATAATACAGATTTTGAGAACTAAATGTAATCTTATGCTTAAAATCAAAGGGAAGGAGAAGTCTCTCTGCTTATCCCTTCTCTTCAACCCAGGGAAGCTTTTAAGACTTGTCCAAGGTAGAACTAATACTGGGAATCAACATTTCTACTTCCAGTTTATGCTCGTCAATTCATTGCTCCCCTTTTCTTGCCAGAAGCTTTAAGTTCAGGGTTAAAACTAATTTTAAGTTTTATAGTTAAGTCTCTTACTGTAAAAATCTAAATATAGTTGGCCCTTGAACAATGCGGGGGGTCAGGGGCTCTGATTCCTTGCACAGTTGAAAATTTGCGTATAATTTTGACTTCTCTAAAACTTAACTGCAGTTGTCCCTTACGTCCACGGGGGATGGGTTCTGGGACTCCTTTTGGATGACAAGTTCCATGTTGCTCAGGTCCCTTATATAAGGTGGTGTACAGGAGCACATGCAGTTGGCCCTCCGATCCGCGGTGCTTTCAGTCTGTGGTGTACTGGTTTTGATCCACGGTTGTTTGAATCATGGATGCAGAACCTGGGGATATGGACGGCCAGTTGTATATTCATCGGAAAGACCTGCACATAGGTGGACTGGTGCTGTTCAAAGCCATGTTGTTCAAGCATCAACTGTAATTCAAAAGCACATGGAGTAAAAACCAGCATCTCTCTTTGATTCCTCGCTTGTGAAATTTTTATGTGTGTGTGCAGTCCTGCTCTTGGTAGTTAAGAAAATAACAAAAATATACTTTGATTATGTGACTCAATTCAGCTCAACAGTTAAAGTCTGTACCTTGTGTCTGTAAGCACCACCATTTGTGAAGTAAGGCCGGGTGGGGGGTGGGCTTTGCAGCAGCAGGTGCCAGTGCTTTTGGGAAATAGAACATAGGCCGGATCGCAGATAATGTCAAGATGTGCAGTTTGAGCAGATACCATATTACTTAGAGAAGTAGTATATTATTGAATGCTTAATGAAGTAGAATTTTAGGTGGGTCTTGAAAGATGGGTAAGATTTAGAGAAGCAAAGGGAAGAAAGAAAAACAGATGAATTTTAATTTGCATACTGCATTCTTCCCAAAAGGATTGTAGTGTGGCTTATAATAAAATAAACTACTTGACCTCTCAGTGGCTTACTTAGTTTTCTCCTTGATAAAATATGATAAAAAATAGAAGCAACGTTATAGAGTTATTGTGAAGATTAAATGAAATTCTGTGTCTAAGTAGCTTAGATCAAGTGCCAAGAAAGGACAGTAAATCACTGTCCGCTACCTGTACTTCTGTTACACAGAATGAAGTTCACAGGGCCACATACACCTTTGCAGAAGTTGCATTCTTTCCCATCCCTCCCAGAGGAGAACAGTGAAATGGAGTTCAGTGTGTCAGGCATGTGACTGTGGAGGTGACTGCTTGCACAGGAAGGCAGTGCAAGTCACAGTCAAGGTAGCCAGCTGGCTACTAATCAGAACGTGAGACAGGTTTCCTTCCACCACTTACCTTTTCTCTGTTGCTGAACTTGGAACTCAAAAAATCCTCAACATATCCTGAATTCTCTTAGCTTAATAGCTACATCCTTTAGAATTTAGAGTTTAGGATCATCACTACTGAATATCTTGATATGCTGCCTACTTAACTTGTGATGTTTAAGACCTGCAGAAGCTGTGCTCCAACCCACTGCATGTCCGGCCTGAGGTGCCGGGGCTGGCCATCTGTTGGGACTGGACCCAGTGCCTCCTCCCATCCCGTCCCCACCTCCAACTCTGTCCAGGCATCTTTCCCAGTATTGTAGTTGCCCATGTTTTTAGTTATGACAAATATTTATTCAGATGTGTTCATTAAAACAAACCTCAGTGTTACATTTTCCTGTTAACGAAAGCATCCTTGAGTCAGGGGTGACTCCAAGAGCTCAGGATTACCTCTGTAAGAGCAGACCAGGAAAATCGGTCAGTTCCTCAGAGAAGTAACACTGAAGCAGTGAGCAAGGAACCTTTCTTTAACAAGAAAACCATTAATGATTAGACAATCATTAATGACTAAGGATTAAAAATGGGTGGCAATGGGGAAGCTTCAGGTCAGCAAAGAGGGTGGAAGTGACTCCAGAGGTGGCAGATTTTTTTCAGTGAAAATCTGTCTTAAAATGGGCTGCTTACCAAGATATTTGAACCTGAATTTGAAAGCAAAAGTTGTATTTTGCCCTTTCCTCCCTTAAACTTCTTGTTAAGCCCTCCCTGTCATAGAACATTGTACCCTCACGGAGAAGGCACGAAGAAGTCTGGTCTAACTCATTACTGTAAAGCAAGTCCCAGGTAACTGCCTTCTCCAGCCAGCCACCCACCCAGGACCCCCCTCGCCTTTCCCTATTATGACCACCTTCCCCTACCCCACTTTTCTGACATTTTTGGTAATCACTTCTGTGCTTCACTTCACAATTTCATCCCCTAATTAGGAACCTCTGAATACTATAGTTTAGTTCTGTCTGTGTTTGAAGTTTAAATGAAATAAAACACCATGCGTTTTTTTGTGTCTGGCTTCCTGCGTACAGCATTCATCCATGCTGCTGTGTGTAACTGGTTCCTTCCTTTTTGCTGCTCTGTTTTTTGTGTGAATGTACCCAAAATGTGTATCCATACTTCCATTGATAGACTTTTGGGTTACTTGCAGTTTGGGCAGCTTGGAGCTATTGTAGATACTGCTGCTATGGACGTTGTTGCACGTTCTTTCTGATGCTGCCACTGGTATTCTGACGCCGCTGTCCCAGTTTGTACTTCCACCAACAGTATATGACAATTTTTCTCTTACCTTTTAGGAGAGAGCTTTTTAGTATGTTTAATATATTTAACATAGGAAACCCATACATGTGGCTATTGCAAAAGCAGGGTGAGTGTCATGATGTAAGTTCCTACAGGTGGTCTCGGTGGCGTGCTCAGTAAATGCCCTTGTTCTGGACTCTGATAAACCTGAGTTCACACCTTGTCTGTGCCACTTATTTGCTTTGTTACATTATGCAAGGCATTTAACGCTATAAATTCTGTGTTCTTATCTATAAAACAGGAGTGAAAACAGTATGTAATTCATAGGACTGTTGCATTGATTTTAACGAGATAACACTTTAAGGTGCCCGGTGTATTGTCTGGCATATGGGAAAAACCGAATATAGTAGTTAGTATTACATTACTACTACTGCTGCTACTGCTGCTGCTGCTGCTACTGTTTGTACTCAGGATTTCCTTTCTGATCACAACAGAAAGTTAGACTTGACCATCTGTATTGGTGTATTTTATATTAATGTCTAACCTCAGGAAAGAGTCTCAAAAAAAAAAAAAGAAAAAGAGAGAGAGAGAATCAAGATGTCTATAAGCCAGGACTCAGTTTTGCTGAAGTGACACCAGGCAGGTAAGCAGACTTTGGTGAAGAGCTGACCTCCCCTGTCCCTTTGGCAGTTCTAAATTTCTTAGCACCTCAGAGATGAAATAGCTGGCACTCGGGTTCTCCGCCTCCAGCAGGGAGCTCGGGGTGCTCTGCTGCCTCATCCTAGGCACAGCCACCTGCCTGCTCCTGGCTTCTGAGTGCCCAGCTGCAGGAGCAGCGTAGCAGTCATGTGCACTTGGGCTTCTGCTCCCCATCGCTCTGGGAGGCAGCTGCCCAGAGCTGTTTCCAGAGCACCGTGGTGGCTGGCAGCCAGCAGCACTCTGAAACGGGAGTCCCAGAATCCAGGGCACAGGGTGGAAGTTATCGTAAGATATTCTATATTGAGTGGGCGGGAAGGCTGCCAGTGCTGTTCTGTGTCAAGACCCACTGATCCCACAGCAGCTTCTGTCTAGCACCTGCTCCCTCGGCCCACTCTTCTAAGATGGCCCACAGGCATCAGGAAGATTTTAGGCTCTAGAAATGGGACTCTGATAGTCCTCTACATGAAAGACCCATCCCAGTTCCTTGCTGCAGAGTCTGGGCCAGAACTTCTAAAGGGAGGGGGGATATGGTACCACCAAAGGGCAGGGTCAGAAGTTGAGCAGGTTTTTTGTTGTCAGAAGGGAGGTAGGTGTCCAGCCCTGATCTTGGTAGGGGAAGGAGGAGGTTCAGCATGGATCATGGGGATCTGACATCTAGGACCGATTTGGTGAATCCACTTATTCAGTGGTATCTTTGTTCTTTTACGGTCAAGCTTCCCACTTGATGCAGTGATACATTAGGGAAGGCCAAGAGTCTGCTGGACAGGGAGCTTGTCTGGGTTAGCTAAAAATCTGAGTCACGGTATACTGCTCCCTCACACCACCACCAAACACACACGTTCAGGGACTAGGCTAGAGAGGGTATTGTATTAGAAACCTTGTCCTAGTAATCTCGGACTCACTTTAGGCTACTCATTCTTTTCATGCTGCAGATCTGAGTTCTTTAGACATTTCCTTCTTTGACATGTTCCCCGCCTATGTTTCCCCTTCTTACTTTAAATCTTGCTATCTTTATTTCTCTGTTATTGCAAAAATCTTTCACTCTAATACATTTTTCATGGACCTGTCAGTTTAATATTATTAAAACAATTCTTTCATCATTTCCTGATGAAAAGCTCAAAAAGGCCAAATACCTGTGCAATAATAACCAAATTCCTCAGCCCGGAACTTAAGGTCATTCACCAGTTCTTTATTCTCATTTCCCATCGTTTCTCAGTGAATCCTCTTCTACGTCCAGTCAGGGGACTCACTGTCTCCATAACAAGCTACACCCTCTGCTCACCCACGGCTTGCCTTCCAACACCGTTCACTTTCTTTCCCTCTTCTTCTACCACAGTCAGTATTGCCAAAGTGTGGTACGTGTGTCTCTGGTGTCACACAGTGTAATTAGGTGTCAGACCAAACTTTAAAAAGTTTTAATATGTAAAGTTTAAGTAAATATGTATTAGGGAGTAAGCAAGCGATTACATCACACCCACGACTTCATGGACACCACTGTCCAGGGTTGGCAAGAGCTGGCCATGCCATGTATCCCACTCTACAGGCTGCGTCATTATGGGTGTTTTCATTGCGAGGATGTGAATGGGGTGGTCACACACCCTTGGCCAGGATGACTGGTTCAAGAAGGGGCACATGATTCAGCTCCGTCCAGTGAAAAGAGGTCTGCCCGGGACTTTGAGAAAGAAATGTCCTCACCCTCAGGAGCCAGCCAGCAGGGCTGACAGCTGCTCCTTTCTCTCTTTTTCTGGATCTAGAGGTTGCAGATGGGAAGAGATGAACTTCTGCAGTTGCCCTGGTCCCCTAAGGGAAGGCATCCTGAGGACAGTGAGCCCCATGGTGAGGACAAAGTCGAGAGGAATTCCAAGAAGTCTGTTACGTGAGCCAATCTATTCCCTTGCCATTCAAGCCCGTGTGAGTTGGTGTCTCTGCCACTTCAGTGCAAAGCATCGTGATTGATTCAGTAGGGGTGATAGAGGTTGCTAATGTAGATTCTTGCTTCCTCAATTTTTTGGCCTTATGGCCATAGTAGAAAAATGTCAATAATTGTAACATACTGGTATCACTGGGTAATTTGACTCATAATCTGAAGTCTGGGGCCTTTGGCCGCATGGGCGCCCTGGAGAGCTGAGGGCAGAGTGTCTTGGGAACTTGTGGTCCATTCATGGTGAGTACGACAGTCCGGTGATTGGGAGGCTGTGCTGTGGACAGTCCATGTCTGCGGTCCTCTCTTTTCAGGAATGTGTCGAAAGTTCACTTTTTGAACTTTCATTTAGCAAGTGAAATATAAACATTACAGCTAGGAACTTGCTCTTTGCTTTTCTCTTGTTTTGGGCCCATTAGAGAGTGGTCCACAAGACTTCACAGTGTAAAGGTGAGCCTGCGTTGGAAGTGTAAGTACTAGTGATGGGTATTTGAATAGTTGCACTGCATGTTAAATCTACTGACCACTGTGCTCTGGAAAGCTTCATGGAAAGGTGGGTACACACTTAAATGATTTATGTAAATTTTTAATTACGTAAATCACACTGACCCCACTCATTAGTCTTGGGAATGAATCCAATCAGGTTATGGTTTCCTCTTCTCAGGGGAGGAGAACAGGGAGGGGTAGAGGACCCTCCTCATGGAGCATACCGAGATCCTTACTAAATGTACACCAGTCGGCCATGAGCTCCGTGTGTGTGTGTGTGTGTGTGTGTGTGTGTGTTGTGTGTAAGGGGTCTTATGGGAGGTCCCTCTTCTCTTGAGGCATTGAAAATTCAGTTGGGAGATGAAACAGTTATAACACAGCAATCAGATAACAATTCAGTGCTGAGCTCTGTGGTTCTGACCAATAGGGTGGGTGGGAGCAACATGGGCCTGGCTGACAAGCCTGAGTTTCCAAAACAGACTGAGGTCTGAGTGGGACTCAGAAGTCGTACCAGGGAGATGGGAGGAGAGGCAATGACTAAGTGCTCAGACTCTGACATTGCAGCAGACCTGGGTTCAAATCCTGGATTTTCCATCTTGTGAGGTTTGTCAGGTTCCTGAGTCTTTCTGAGCCACAATATCCTTAGCTATTCGACAGGAATAATAATCTTATGTGGCAGGCTGTTGCATATATTGAGATAAAACGTGGGAAGTGACTGGCCTTTGTGGTAGATGGCCACTTACCGTTATAGGTGGAGGGGAGGAACTGTTCTGCCTGAGAGAATCAGCAGTAGCAGAAATGTGTATGGGCACTGGGAGAAGACCAGCTGGCCAGAGAGAAGAAGGCACTTTGCAAGGTCATGGGGAATCAGGCTGACTGATGTGAGGGGCCTAGGCAGAGTAGAACAGTTGTGCAAAGCTGGGTGAGATTGAAACTTGATGCAGAAAGACATAAGGAGACGAGAAGGTTTTCCAGTAAAGAGTAGCAGTTGGGGTGGGTGTTTAAATACTTAAAATTTTGGGCTCTGGCTGTTGTGGCTCAGTTGGTTGGGCGCCGTCCTGCAAAGCTAAAGGTTGCCAGTTTGATTCCTGGTCAGGGCACATGCATAGGTTGCAGGCCTGCTCCCTGGTTGGGGTGTGCGTGAGAAGCTACTAATTGATGTTTCACACATCACTGTCTTCTTCCCTCCCTTCATCCCCTTTCTAAAAATAAACAAATAAAATCTTAAAAATAAATAAATAAATAAATGCTTAAAATTTTGGTTATAGTAGGTTATAAGGCTTCAGGGGACTTTTATTTTTTGTCAGAAAGGCTGCATTCTTCCTCCTATAAGGGTCCCCCGCACACGACCTCATGCACAGGGTCTGCGGCATGGCAGGGGAGGTTGCATTTCTTCATCTCAAACAGTCAAGGATGCTATGAGAGAAACTTGCAGAAAGCTGAGTGGAGTTTGCCTGTTACAATACTAGTTGCTTGCAGAACTGTGTTAACTTCTTGTAGCTATAGCTGCATTTGCAAATAAGGTATGTAAAGAAATTAAATGTAAAGTGACAATGTGAATCTTACTGAAAAAGTTATTTCTCAAAAATTTATACTTTTTTTAATCTATCACAACAACAAACCCAGATAAAAGGCACTTGGTCTCTAATTTGTATGTCACTCCAATTCCCAAATGACTAATCCCTTTATTGAACTCTTTAATCTGTACCCATACTTCCATCTCCCCCTGCCTGTTGATTCCAATACATACCCAAGCCTGTTTGATTCTTGGACCTGCACAAATGTAATTTTCTTTGTCATTTTTACATTAAGTTAAATACCCTGTTTCCTGTGGCCTTTTTCCTCCATTTGTTTAATCTTGACCTCATCTCAGACTCACCATGCAAGGCTGTTTTTATTAAGATATTTTGGTCTGCCCTGGAAAATAAAAATTGCGTGTGATGTAGCTCATTGGGATTTTAATCACAGCAAAAATGACAGCAGGACTAAAGACTCACAGCTTGATTTAAACAGCCTTGTGAATAAGCATCCTTCCACCCCACCAAGTTCACTCCAGCCATGCAACATAGGCAGCAAAATTTCCAGCTCCACATTGTTCCACCAAGCACTGGTCTCCTGTTGCCCTGCTTCTGGTCTAGTGGAGAGAGGCAAATCTTCAGGGCCTCTCCGCTAATCCAGTGTATTTCAGCTCAGTCCAATTGTGGGACCACTTGATGGCTGTTTTTGTGGCTACACTTGAGGGTCAGATTTCTTTCCTGCCTATCCTAAGCTCAAGTCCCAACACTGCTCCCTAGCCTGTACTGTGGAGGCTCCTGAGCCAGGAGAGTAACAGAAGCAGCCTATGGACTTATTTATGGGGCTCACGGATGGCGTACGAGGCATGAAGACTAATGCAGGATATCATATGGAGAGTGTCATTAGGTCCACCCACAGCAGGCATTAGGATGGTTTAGGGATGGCCACGTGCCAGTATTGCTCGGTAATTTGCTTTCCAAATGCTGACGAGGAAGAAGGAAGGCGGTGTGCATGGTGGAGCTCTGTGGTTGCTATGAGGGGAGGGCGTGAAACTCTGCTAGCTATGCCCAAGGCTTACTGTGGCTTTTCTGTGCTCCATTCAGGCTTATGAAGGGCTTTACCCAACCTCAGAAACAGCTATGTGCTAGGAGTGGGGAAGAAATGCAGAGAAAACAGAAGGGCATGGAAATAAGAATAGCAAGAGAGAAAAAAGGGAAGGAAAAAAGATGGCATAGGGAAGAGTAAGGAAGGGACATTCAGTGTTCACAGTTGCAGCCTTCACTTAGCTGGTCCCCCAAACTGAATGGACCTGAGGAACTTTGCTCTGGGTTTTTCAGGAAAATTTTTATTTCAAATTATCTTTCTTATTGTCAGGCTGCAGATCTTAAATTTAGATTCAGAAAATGGCCATCAGAAGGAAAAATACATGGAAATAAATGCCCTCCCAGTTTCACAGACCCTGCAGACATGTAACAACTCACTTCTGGTCCTAGCGAGCACACTGAGTGGAACCTGTCATTGAGAGTGAGTTACGTCTCTCACAGCAGACAGAATCAGCTCTAGGGATTGCTTCTCTGAATTCACTGTGGCCGGCAGGAATTTCTTAGAACTAACTCGTGCTATCTTTACCTTTTGTTTTCTTAGGGGCTTACTTACTTTGCATTTCTAAAATGCTTTTAAAGTTTTAGAAGGCAGGATCCTAGTATGAGGAGACAATTAACAGCATTTAGCCATTGATACTTTTTGGTTTTCATTTTAATCTGATAGATTCCATTTAAGGAGTAAATTATTTTAAAATTTATGAAATGGATAAATGTTCATCATAGAAAATTTTCAACATGCAGAAAAGCACACAGGAGAATATCAATATTACCAATATTTCATTCAAAAATAATGACTGGTAACATTGAATTTGTATATGTGACCATCTTGTGTGAGAGTGTTTGTGTATGTGTGTGTACATACTTTTTACATGGCTATAAAAGTTGGGCTCACATCATACATGCTATTATTTTGTGGGCTTTTTCACTTATGATTGTCCTGAATTTATTTCCATATCATTAATTTTGTTTCTACAGCATAATTTTAAAGTCTTTATTTATTTATTTTAGAGAGGGGAAGGAAGGGACAAAGAGGGAAAGAAACGTCAATGTGTGGTTGCCTCTCATATGCCTTCCACTGAGGTCCTGGCCTGCAACCCAGGCATGTGCCCTGACTGGGAATTGAACCGGTGACCCTTTGGTTCACAGGGTGACGTTCAATCCACTGAACCATACCAGCCAGGGTTCTACGGCATATTTTTAATAGCTGTGTTTTATCATAAGGATATTCTGTAATTGATTGAAAAAGTTCTGCTGTTTGACATTAGGTAAATGCTAGACTTTTGTTTAAAAAATACTGATACAGATATCCTAGTCCATCAATTTGAGATCACAACTATGATGATTTCCTTAGAGAAAATGCCTGTAATTGGACTTTCTGGGTTGAAGGGTACAAGCATTTTAGGGGCTTTTGATGGCTATTATCTATATACTCTCCAGAAAGAGAACTGAACTTCACTTTCAGACTTACAATCAGTGTGAGCCATTGCCTGGTCAGTGAACCTTTGCCAACACTAGGTACTGACCATCTGTATGTTTTCATGTCTATACTGAAGTCCTATTAATTCAGCCATCTTGGAGGAAGAGAAAATAATAACAACTATACACTGGGTCCTTCTTATGCTGAGCACTTTACAGTGCTTGGACATATTTCCCTTAAATCTCCCAACCATCCTAGGAGAGGAATTATTAAATCTCCATTTTTTAGGTGAGGATATGGAGATGAGAATGGTTAAGTAACTTGGCTAAACTTCCATAGCTAGTAAGTAGCCAATTTGAAACTGGGATTGTCTGATTTTAAAGCTTGAATTTTTACTGACAAAGCCATCCTGCCTCAGTAGTGAATAAATCCTAGGACTCAAGTTTTTAGATACTGCAGAAGCTGTCTTAGTTTGGTTCCCTAGAAAGGGATTCTGGGACTTTGGGATTTGCATGCAGGAGGATTATTGTGGGTGTGGGGCGCAGGGTCTGAGAAGTAGGATGGGTAGAGGAAGAAGTCAAACAGCAACACAGCAGTGGCAAGGGCCTTAGTTGATTCCACAGTGAGTTCTGGAGCCAGGGCTGGGCGGGGAGGGTGTTGCTTCCCTGAGCTGAGATGAGACGGCCAGACCTTTTTAACCCTTTTATTGATGTGGGCCCACCCAGATGGCCGCTTAGCTTTGCATGAGGCAGCAGCTTTTGCTCACAGGCAGTTCCCAGAGAGACTCCGCTGTGAGCTGTCTGGCAGGCAGTACCCCAGACAGCTGGGGAAACAAGTGCCTTGGTGCAGAAGGGGGTTCTGGGCAGTACACCACACATCCACTAAAAACTGAAAAATAGCGGTTCAGCGGACTGACCTGATGAATCAAGCACAGGTCCAGATTCTTGCCTGTCTTTAGTCCTTCTGGGAATTGTATATCTTCTAGTTTTGCCTACTATTCTAGGGCTAGCTGGAGAAGGTTGTTGTCTCAGGTATATTTAGCTCCAGAACATTGGCATTGGGGTGAGGGAAAAAACTGAGGCTGTGGCCAGAGGGAGCCCAAAAGTCACTCTATAGTAGCTGATATGATAGAGGGCTGGTAGAAAGTAACTCCTGGTGCCCTGTGCCAGGGGCCCTCTTTCCCTTCAGAAATCACCCCACCCTTATGGTGGGCTGACCCTCTCCCTAGCCCTAGGGATGGGCACAGGACCAAATGGCTCCAGCTCCACTGACAGGTTAAAGAATAAACAGGTGCCTTCTTCAGGCCGATGAGAGTCAGGCCTGGGACTTTGCATGAAACTTTTGGGAAAGAGATTCTCTTTCTACCAGTGATGTTCCATCTTGGAGTTGGTGGTGGCCTTTTAGGTCTTTCCTTGGAGAGAACTCACTTGGAGAAAACTGGGGGAAAAGAGACACATGGAGACAGAGAGAGACCGATTCCAGTGATGGTTTTAGCCCTTGAATTCAGACAGTACTTTCCTTATTACTGTTCTTCAGACTTTTCAATCACCTGAGCAAATAATTTCCTTTTCATCGCTCTTAAGAATGCTTGACTTGGGTTATAGCCTTTGCTTTTGATGTAGTTTTGATGACAACAGAGATAGCTGAAGAACTCAAATAAGAGAAAACAGGATCTTGGCCACCAGCAGCAGTTGGGAGGAGTCTGATATCCTTGAGCACCACAGAAGCTCTACTGAGGACCAGAGATGGGACAGGACTTGCCCTGAGTCACACAGGTGCTGGGCAATCCAATTAGAGGGCACATCTCTCCAAATTCGGAGAATAAGCTAAATGTACACGGATATGTCCAAAAATACTCATTTAATAAATAACATGGGTCTTGATGGCTTGCCAGGTGGGAAGGACTTT
This sequence comes from Trachops cirrhosus, assembly GCA_028533065.1. NCBI lineage: Eukaryota > Metazoa > Chordata > Mammalia > Chiroptera > Phyllostomidae > Trachops > Trachops cirrhosus. The sequence continues at coordinate 28,036,727 of CM052546.1, read as the reverse complement.
GTTATGTGCTATGAGGGTTACGATGATGAATCACTCGTGAACTCGGGCCTTGAGGGGCTGCTGTCAAAGTTTTTATCTTAATAGGTTGAAGATTATTTTCCTCAATACATGCGTCCCCATTGACTACACTCTCCTCCACCACCTCTCCTTCTTTCCTGTTCCCTCTTACTACAAGCCAAAAGTTGATGAGAAAGTAAAATAAAATATAGAAGTTGTGCCTAAATAAACTTAAATGTTGTGTTCATTTTTTCCCATTTTCTAAATTGTCCAATTTCATCAGGCAATAACCTCAATCTAGCCTAGAATAATAAAGGCAATTATTAGATACTCTGCTGCATAAAGAAGCCCTAGTTTTACTTTGCCAAGCATCCCATTAATTGTTTGCTAGATTCTTCAATTTTCCTTCTTTATGTCAGAATCCGGGCAAGCATCATAAGTCAAGTAGCTGTGCTGCCAACTGGAAGATAAGCAAAGAGCCAAACAAGAAAAACAGACTCAGAGACGATTAATTTTCCCTGAACTAGAACAACCTATTCTGATCAGAGAAGACAAACATCACTTAACATTTGACAAACTACCATCCACAGAACACATTACCACGGTAACCCAGGGCTGCAGAGCACAGAACTTCTGGATCAGTCCCATCTTGTGGTGCACTGGTCACACCCTGAGCCATCGGACGGTCACTGAACGGCTGCTGTGTGTAAAGCCTGTGTTGAACCTCATTATTACAGAATAGAACTTGGACAAAACCCAACCACCTTTTCCAGTTCAAAATATGCTTTAGGAATACAGTCGAGCAGAAATGCAATTTCACCTCTATGTCCAGAGACTGTATAGGTACCCATTGGAGAGGGACAACGCACAACAGGCTTAGCTCTGAGGCTTTAGGTGGGCCCACGGCCACTCACTGCAAAGGATGCAGTGTGTGTCCATTGAATCCACAGGCAGAGAAAATGCTGTGCAGAACCACCAAGCCGAAAGCATCCTTCCAGGGCAGGGCTGCACCCTGCACAGACAGACCTAAACCAGCCTGTCCTTTGACGAGGGAATTGGAAAGGATCCTTAAGTTGGACTGATATCCATGACCCTCAAAAAGCTGGAAGAGAACAGGATGACACTTGGCAAATAACAACTCTACCTTCAGAGAAATGCACAAAAAGTACTGGTCATCAGAAATTTCCACCAGGATTTCTAGCCCTATGGGAGCCTTGCCAAATACAAATGTTCAAAACTTACTGAGGCATCACCATCAGCCTGGCAGTCTCCCAAAATCTTTCTAAAAATTATATCACTTAAACCACATAAAAACTTTCATCTCTCTTAAACCATCTGATGACTCTATGATATAGTTTGTAACTAGTCCCATTTTACAGAAGGGAGAACCGAGGCACAGAGGGGTTAATTAACTTGACCAGGGTCACAAGTTAATAAGTAGTAGAACAAAAGTATGACCACAGAGCCCATGCCCTTAACAGCTTAGCTTTGCTGCCTCGATCACCAGATTCTTTACTGGGCAGGGAAAGCTGTGGAAACCTGTGTACATGGACCAGAGGGCCCACGGAGAATCACCTTCCCAGGATATCTGCTATGTGGTTTCCTCTGCTTTGCCAGGTTGTAAATGAGAGAATAACCTGGGTGAGCCATGTCCTCATGTCATTTGTGGAAATGTGGTAAGAGGTACTTGTTTCCTGCTATTCGCTAATCTAATCCAAGGATGGATTGAATTCATTTCTAAACAGTTTTACAAATGAATTTGGAGGCAGTGCCTCAGGACCCAGCCTGCCGGGGATAAGTACCAGCCTTGCCACTGACAGCTAACTAATCTGCCTGACCCTCAGATTCTTCATCTGTGGAATGCTGGGCATCACAGTTCCCACTTCAGATGACTGCTGTGAAAATGAAAAGACTTAGAAGTGTCTGGGCGTAGAGAAGCCTTCAGTTGGCTATTAGGATTATTGCTCCCTCACTTTTTTCAGAAATTAAGTGTAGTTTCAAAATCTCTTAACCTAAAATTCTTGTAGCCAGGTATGCATTGGAATTCAAACTCCGGGGATTTTAGAGGGTAACAGGGCATCTAGACAATGTATGAGCTATCACTTAACTTCCTCAGTGGGATTTAGGACAGCACACCGTAGTTGGATGCAGGAACGTTTCTATAGCAAAATATATGACTTTTTAATCTCAGTGGGATTTGTAGAGATGGTAAGTAACCTCATGTCAAGATTTTGTGGCCAAGTGAGTTTGCCTGACACTACACCTAAGTCAATAAGTAAATAAGCTCATTTTCAGAACTTTTTGCATTTCCAAATTGTGGACAAGGGACTGTAGATCTTAACTATAGGATAGCAGTTTTACTGGGCATCCACTCCCTTCTTTTTTTTTTTATGGCTCTTATTTTATTTTTTATTTTTTAAATATATTTTATTGACTATGCTATTACAGTTGTCCTATTATCCCCCCTTCATTCCCCTCCACCCTGATCACCCTCTCCCACCCACATTCCCCCCCTTTAGTTCATGTCCATGTGTCATAAGTTCTTTAGCTTCTACATCTCCCCTACTATTCTTGCCCTCCCCCTATCTGTTTTCTACCTACCATCCCTGCTACTTATTCTTCGTACCTTTCCCACCTCTCTCCTCCTCCCACTCCCCTGTTGCTAACCCTCCATGGTTTCTCCATTTCTGTGGTTCTGTTCCTGTTCTAGTTGTTTGCTTAGTTTCTTCTTGTTTTTGTTTCAGGTGTGGTTGTTAATAATTGTGAGTTTGCTGTCATTTTACTACACATGTTTTTTATCTTCTTTTTCTTAGGTAAGTCCCTTTAACATTTCATAAAATAAGGGCTTGGTGATGATGAACTCCTTTAACTTGACCTTATCTGAGAAGCACTTGATCTGCCCTTCCATTCTAAATGAAAGCTTTGCTGGGTAGAGCAATGTGGGATGTAGGTCCTTGTCTTTCATGACTTGGAATACTTCTTTCCAGCCCCTTCTTGCCTGGA
>CM052546.1:27983858-28033627 GCA_028533065.1 Trachops cirrhosus | reverse complement strand
CCCATCTTTCATTTCATCACTATTGGTTTCCTGTGCATCTTTCTTTATTGAACTTATTGTAGCCTGCATTTTTTCATCTAATTTGCGACACCAACTCTGTGAGTATCCTGATCACCAGTGCTTTGAACTGTGCATCTGATAGGTTGGCTATCTCTTGGTCACCTAAAAGGATGGGTTCTGGGGCTTTCAATTCTTCTTCTGTTTGAGCCATCTTTTTGCTGGTTTGTTTTTTTTTTTTGGTCTTGTGGAACTCCTGTAGTGAGGGGCGGGGCCTTAGGTTTTCACCAGGGCGGGGCAGCCCAGTCGCAGGGTAGTGACGCTGTATGTGGGGGTGGGGTCCGAGAAGGAACAATGGCATTTGCTCCACTGTCTGTAGGACCTCAGACCCCTCCGCCGCTTTCTGCAAGCTAACTGGACCCCTCTGGCACCAATTCCTGTGCGGGTGGGCCTGTGCACCCCATAGGACCTTTCTTTTCAGTCAGTGCCCCAAAGCTCTATTTCCCGGCACTGGGACCCTGAGTTGCGTGCAGTGCCTTGCTTCACAACCGCAGCCTCGCTGGGTCTGCAGGTCACCACTCCCTGGCCTGGCCTGCCAGCCACCGCTGCTTGTGCGCCCAGGGTCTGCCTGCTGCGGGCTTGTGCGCCCAGGGTCTACTTGCTGTGGACTTGCGGGCCGCCCTGGTTGCTCAGCTCTCTGCTCCGCATCCCTTGCCAGGCCCGACTCTGCCCCTCCTACCGGTCTGGATGAACGAGTCTATTTTTAAATCCTTGGGTGTCCGACTTCCACATACTTCAATCTCTGTCAGTTCTGGTTGTTATTTTGTTTCTATATTGTTGTTGTCCCTATCTTGGTTGTTCGAGGAGGCATAGTGCATCTACCTATGCCTCCATCTTGGCCAGAAGTCCCACTCCCTTCTTTAGCCATCTCACTGAAGTGGATCCCTCATCAACAATCTAGGACTTGCTTGCCCCTCATGTCCCACTGCAGAAGGACAGTTCCCTGGTACCCACTATTGGCATCAAAGGCCCGATACTCCGATTTCTTCCCCACCGGGCCTGTTCCTTCTTCCATGTTTCTTCTCGTGACTGATGGCTTCTCAGGCCCCAGTCCCCTTGGAGTCCCACCTCCAGCCAGCTAGCTGCTCCAGCCTATTGCTGGTGCTCTCCCACTGTCCCTAGGTTTCTCCCCACTGTCTGGCTGGGATGCCCATTATTACTCTCCTCATAGGTCTCCTCCACCTTTTGAAATCTTAAACTCATGCTCCAAGAATGAGGCCAGTCACTGCTTCTTTCTTGAAGACTGCTTTGATGGTTCAGGAGAGAAGGGTCCTCTTCTTCCCTGAAGTCCCTTCGTTTCTTGCTTCCCTCACACTCCAGTTCCCCAGTTCATCGTGGATATTGGCTGGGAGGCTGTGTAGCATCATGGTCAGGAGCCCAGGCACGCTGTCTGCATCCACATCCTGCCTCTGGTGTTTGCTTTATGTGGCCTCTTTGTAAATCTAGTTCTCATCTGTAAAATGGAGGACCTGCCTTGGCTGGTGTGGCACAGTTAGTTGGAGCATCGGCCCCTAAACCAGAAGGTCATGGCTTTGATTCCCAATCAGGGCACATGCCTGGGTTGTGGGTTTGGTCCCTGGTCAGGGTGCCTACAAGAGGCAACCGATCGGTGTTTCTCTCACATTGATATTTCTTTCCTTCTATCTCTCCCTCCCTTCCCCTCTCTCTAAAATCAATAAGCATGTTCTGAAGTGAGGAATGAATGAGTGAGTAAATTAATTAATCAATGACCTAAAACTTACTCCCTCGTCTTTTAGCATTCCTCACTGTGGCACATTCTCCAGTTTGCTGTATGTAAAGGAAACCATTTAGTCAAGTGCCTTGGTGAGTGTTCTATAAACATTTGATATTATTTTCATGGTTTTTACTGTTTTGTACATTATGCCAGGAGATCTCCCCTGGAAGAAATGTGTCTGGTTCATTGTTCAAATCCTCTGCAATGCTTTCCATAATCTCTCACACACCGTAGGTGCAAGGAACATTTGTCAGATGGAATTCTTCTACCTTTATACTCACCCTCAGTGTTTAAGTGGGCTCCAGTCCACTTTGGAGTGAAGGTCTCAGACACTCAAAAGAATGAAAAGATATAGACAAAGTAGGAGGATTGGGGTTACAAGTATACACAGTGTTTTATTTAAACACACAAGAGTCACAAGGGGATATATTCATTTTTTGGAATAGCTCAACCTAAATAAAACCTGGAAAAGTCTATATCCATCACTGCTACCGAGGAATAGCAGAATGAGGAATGAAAGAAATAAATCAGTCTGGGGTGTGAGAGAACAGCCACCTGGCCCAGACAGTGGGAAGCTTCATCAAGGTCCGCTAAGCCCCAAATACTAGGTCAATAACGGGATTTGTTCTGAGCTCTATAAAACTCTTAAGTGTTCATGATTGCACTGTGCAATCCAGCCAGACCTTTGTCCTTCTTCGGTGCTCTGCTGTTGATCCTGCTGCTGTTCCAGCTGTTCCCTCTCATCCCAAAGCTGCTCCCCCAGGTTCAAGTAAGCCAAGACAGCCAAGGAGATGAAAACCTTTCCTTCCTCTGGAACTGGATACCTGTGTGACTGATGTTTTGCCTCAGCTGTTTGGTGTCTGATCAGGTCACTCTGTCCAGTGGCTGGGGGAGGGGAAGCTGGGAGAGGAGGGCAGAGGTATAACAGATCAAAACAGAAAAGCATCTAACCCAAGTTACAGATTCAGAGAGAAACGTGCCCATTATGAATACCTGGCTTTTAGGCATGCAGTTGAGCTGTCATGTGAACTTACAGAGTGATGGATGGAGCAGAGAGAAGTCTGCCTTCCTCCACCCTCTCCAGCCCAGGAGGTAGGTGGGCACTGCCAGGCCACCTTCAGGGTTCCAAGCTGGACACAGAAGGGCCAAATATACTGTCCTGGTGTGTGGGGCTTTTACTGGGGTTTTCTGCCACTTAAAATTTACTCCTAAGAACATGCAGTTTCTTTTAAGAGGAATCATTCCATAGTATGCAGTCAAGATATGGTGGTGAACCTGGGGCATGTGTGTCCTCCCATTTTGCACTTGAATATTTCAGACCAAGCCCTTAGCCTTCACTCTGATCCTATAAGCATCCCCATAGCCTTTCAGAAAGTTCCTTTCTGCTGGTTTGCCAGAGTTTCTATGACTTTGAGTGGAAGAACCCAGTCTCAGACCCCGTCTGAAACAAGGCTTTCGACCTTGACGTTTCTGTAAACACCACTTAATTCCTTCTAGCCCTCCTTCCTCCTAAAGCTTCCAGGCATAAGGAAGCATTCCCCAGAGAAGTAGAAAGAAAAGACTCCTACTATAAGCCAATAAGCCAGGGAGCCAGCAGTAGGCAGTTTGCGGCAAGTCTGCGCGTCTTGCCGGGGCGGTGAAGCAGTGCAGGCTGGCTGGCGTGTGTGGGCTGCGCTGCCCAGCTCACTGAAAGCTGGCCCAGCTGAGCATCCAAACTGAGTTTATGGTTGAAAGCCTTTCCTAAAACTTACTGATATGATATATTTTTCTGCTTCAAGCTGTAATGCAGTGCTGGTTTCAATGCTTAATTCTTCGTAGGACACGTGGAGGTGTTGATTCTGTACTAATTCCTGGGCTGCTTAAGTCCCCAGGTAATTTTTGGTATTCTCCCCCTCCCTGTTTCCTTGATTTTGAATAATTATCTCTCATTTCTCACTACTAAATGCATGTCTGCACAGTGTATCCCTCTTCCAATTTTCTGTTTGCTTAGAAACCAGAAAATGAAGCTGGTGAAAACTAAGTGTAAAACAAGAGTGAAGAGGGATTTGGTTGTGAGTACAGTGCATATGCCTCAGTGCAAGGAATCGCCTTTCCTGCTGTAAAAGGAGTTTTCTGTTGCATTTTGAAATGATGAGGATGTCTTTCAGAGCTGGACTCCAGACACACAAGATGTAACTCTGCTCAGAAACATTTTACTTCTCTCAAATGTAACTGAACTTCTTAGCTGCTCTCCCTCCTCACATGAACTGTTAATCATCTTGACAGAAATCAGTGGAAATCCCTAAGTTCTTACAGGCTTTTTTTGCTTAGATGTTTACATCAGAGTCCTCTCTTGTCAGAGAGCAGGCATGAAAGATGTATATCAGGTAGCATTTGTTCCTTAACAAGCCACTCTGACACATAGGAATTTCAAATAACAATCTTTATTTGTTTATGATTCTGTGGGTCAGGATCCACTGGGGTGGCTTATTCCTCCCCACTGGTATTACTTGGGGACTTAAGCTGGGACACCTGGGGTGGCTGGGAAGGCTGACCCTCTTTCACCTCAAGGTCTTTCATCTCTCAGGAGGCTAGGAAGCCAACTAAGGCTCTTGCTGTGGGTGCTGGGCTCTATGAGGGTGAGAAGGAAAGTTGTGCGGTCACATTGGACCTAAGCTCAGAAGTCCCACAGCCATAATCTGTAGGTCAGAGCAGGTCACAAGACCCCTCCTGACTCAAGAAGTGGAGAAAAGCACTCGAAAGCATTCAAGCTCATTTTCAGTCAGTCACAGCAGGAACCCTCAAATTCATTATTTTATGAAGGGCCAATTAGGCATGAAGTCTTCTGTTTCTAAAATAATAATCTTTCCCTGGCTCTATTCAACCTCTCATTATTTGATTAGTGCTTGTGAATTAACAAAATGTTTTCTATGTTTCATTTATCCACACGACAAACTTTTGAAGTGTGTGATCTCCTGTTTTCAGATGAAAGATTAGGAGCCCAGAAAAATTAATGACTCATTTGGGGTCCCACAGCTATGAAATGGGGATACCTCAAGTTCTATGCTTGTCCTCTGCACCCTTCTTATAGGGAAGCCCATTTATTTCAAAAGAGGTTGGTCTGCTTAATTATTATCTTGTCTGAGATCAGAACTGAAGCTGGTTTTCCCCGTTCAGGACTATCTGTTGAAGATGGGCACAATTTTGTCTGAGTTGAGCTTCTCCCTAATATGCAGCTGTGCTTGCCAATTCCATAAAAGATTCCGGGAGCTCTGTTATACCAGTAGCTGCACTGGCCGAGCTGCAGCTAGAGGGCTATACAGCTGCTACCTCCCAGAAAAGCTGGGTTAACAGGCATCTCACTAGGAGGAGGCAGCAGCAGATAGGGACCTTTCATTCCTCTCAGAAATCCACGATACCTACCAGCCCATTAAATGAGGTATGCATGCCACGGTTCTCACACAGCTGGTTTTATATTCAGCTGGAGACATGTTTGACTTGTCAAACACTCAGTTGAACAAATAATAAGAGGAAAGCTCTACCCAAGTTCTTGAAAATCTTGAGAATTTATTAAAGAGATGTTTTAAAAATGAAATATGCATCATTGAATTGAACCTCTACACTGGATAAAAAGTTACAGGGTATGTAGGGGGATCAGAGATGATTATTACCAGCTGAGAAGGAATGCCAGCCTTAAAATGACTTCGTGGCACATTATTTATTTATCTAGTGCATTGCTGTGCTTCCTGTAGTTTTTCATCTTAGATGCCAAGGAATCAAGAAGTCAGGGTTCTTGAAAAACCACTGATTTTTGCACCGTATGGCACAAAGCACTGTACTGTCATTGATGCCACATATGAGGGTTTACATTTTTATTGTATGAAGCATTCTGACTTGTAATTTCTCTCTTTGCTCCAGACTCTGTGAAAGAGGGAAGGTTCCCAATGTATGAGTGAGGAAACTGAGCCTCTGAGAAATTACGTGGCTATTCTAAAATCAAATCTAGTCAAGTCAGAGGTGAAGTTCAAGAGCCATACGGACTCCTTCCACTTCTCCTGTTACTGCCTTAAAAATATATGCTGGTAATTGTTTATTTTTTCTGAATATCAAAGAAACAAATGCACATATAAACAAAAGTATAAACAAGAAAGTAAAATTTACCTAAGATCCCCACCCAGAAATGACCACTGTTCTGCCATCACGTGGCTCTCTTTTCTTTGTGTTTAATTACTGGAATTATATGTGCACACACATTTTACACCTACTTTTTGTTGTTTGGTTTGTTTTGCTTACACTTAGGTCAAGAGTATTTTTGTCATGGGTATTATATAATATTTGAAAATATAACTATCAAATGCTATAGTAATGTCATATGCATCCACCATTAATCATTCAATCAATGCCCTATAGTTTGACACATAGAAAATACCTTATTTTTATTGTGGTAAATAACAATGGGGTAAACAGTTTATATATAAATATTCTTTTCTATTTCTGGGTTTTCCTTTGAACATATTTTTATAGGGCTCCAGGATCAAAAGCTATTATGATTATTAAAGCACTTGGCATTTCTTAACTACAGGGTCCAGCACAAATGATGCCCCTCTTTAATACAAAAGCATAAGCATGTAATTCTGTAACAACTCTGTTGCAGTCAAGCACACCATATGACATTTTAGGTGAAGTGCTCAAATTAAAACTATAAATTATTACACCCATATTATTACCCTACCAACCACACTCAAGCAGGCCTTACTTCCGCTGGACCCTGTATTATATCTCCTCCATTAAATTCAGGTGAAATTTAGACTGTTCAAGAAAACGTCTCAGTAGTAAACAGGGTTCTCTCTACTGGAAATTCTCTTCTAGGAGAGCCAGGAACATATTCAACGGACAATGGCTTCATCTCACAGATTAGACCCTCCTTCACAGAGATTGGTAATAATTTCTTTAACGGCCTCAGCCGTCTTACTTCAGCTCTCTGCATTCCTGTTCTAGGACTCTGCTGTCAGATCCACAGAATGCACCATTGTGAGAGTAAAAAGGGGGAGTGAAGGAAATAACTGGAGGGTGGAAAATTGGTGAGGTGGCTGTTGTAGTTATCCAGGGTTTCTTTCCTTCGCATCTATTCCTTCTGCCTGAAATCTCAGTAAAACCCCTTTTTTTTTTCCATTTAATTACTCTAGCTTGCCCTTCAATGATCAGCTCAGTCTTTACTTTCTCTGGGAAATTTTACTCTCACCCCTTACTTACTAAATTTCGCTATTTTTATGACTTCATAGTACTTCATAGTACTTAGTACATAGTACTTTTTGCTTAATCGTGATATTTGTCACATTTGAGACTTTTCATTTATTTGATTCATGTCTGCCTCATCTACTAGATTGTGAATCTCAGTCACATCTGTTCTTTGCATATTTTTGTATCTTGAGCGCTTGGCATATAGAGGTTCAATACATATTCATTGAATAAGTGAGTGAGGGAATAGATGAATGAATACAATGCTGTGTAAGTATCTTAAAATAGAAGTCAGGGGTCAGGAAAAGGCAGTGGGGAGGGAGGTGAATGTGGCTGTAAAAGGACAATCCGAGCAGTCCTGCTGGTGATGGAAATGTTCCCCAGCCTGACTGTGTCAGTGCTGGTGGCCTGGCTCGGCATGACGTGGGTGAAGTGTACATGTGATCTCTCTGTATTGTTTCTTAGAATTGCATGTGGATCTACAATGATCTCAAAATAAAGTGCTATTTAAAAAATAGAAATGACGTTCGATCTGTGGAAGTTGTCCTAAAACTCCTTTATGCTCACTAAGTTAAAAGGTAAGGAACATAGCAAACAATTTAATATGGCTGCTTACAGCCTTTTCCACTGGATGATGACTGTTCTAGGAGTAGTCGGGTAGCTGTGCTTGTCTTTCATACTCCTCTTGTAAGTGCTTGCCTGAAGAAAACCAAGACGTGCAATTTCTGAGCTGCGCAAACTGTGTCAAATTTGAATGGAACGTTTGAGAGCTATACTTTGTGAAGAGGGAAGGTTGGCCCTGTCGAGGATGCTGTATGCTCTGCTGGCATGGGCTGGCTTTGCTGGCATTGTAAGACGTGAGCACACCATTCAGACCTGTTTTTAAATATCTTGAAGGAAAAATGTCTTCTCTACTGCCTTTTTTCAGACAGAAATTCTTACTTTGTGAAGCAAGTGATTGTTACTAGGCCCTGGTCAGAACATCACATGGGACCTAACAAGCCAGGATAGTTGCCATTGATTGACAGAGCTGCAGGGAGAGAACTTGCAACATGTCAGTGCTAGCTGGGCTCTGTTTCTCAGGGAAGGAGAAAATTATTACAAAAATCCCTTAGTGAGAAAGCTATTTGGAGGCAGATAAAACAGGAGAGATGCCTTATCAATATTAGGCTCACATCCAGAGTTGTTCTTTTGATCTTCCTTTAAACACGCATGCGTGCATGCACACACACATCTTTGAAAGCATAGTAGGCTTTCTCCATTGGATTGTTGTAGTTGTGGGAAGATTCCTTTTAAATTTGGCCAAAGTCTGGTTAGTGCAAATGTGTATGTTTCTTTCCTAAAGGACAAAGAAAATTTTGTTTTCAGTTTCTATGAACTACATTTGCAAGGAAAAATTGATTTGTGTGTATCTTATGTAGTTCTTCAAGTACTTCTTTTGTTTTTTCTCTCAGCTTACACCCTGCCTCTTCTTTCTTCTATTTTGTCTGATTACTATCCTCCTGTAGACTTTTCAGGACAAGATAACTCTGCAGTTATGTGTTGTGCCTGCTAAAGAATTGCAAGCACGGTGCTTGAGTGCTTCCCACAGTGGGTTGGTACAGAAACAGGCCCCCTTCAGATCACCTCTGCTGGAGCAATTTGTTGTCAGAGAGGTATGAATATAGTCATCAGGAGATTTTTTTAAAACAAATGGTACACAAACCCATGGGCAAATGAGAATAACAGAATTCAGAACACAGAAATACAGCATTTGAATTATGCTAAAATGAAAGAAGGTTATTTTGAAAGGAGACTGAAGAGCATAGGGTAAGGTCAAGTCTTGTTTTGAAATCTGATTACTAAGGAAAAAGAGGGAGTAAACAGTCTATTGGATTAAAGGGCTGGTGAGAACCAATCAGCTGCCCTCTGAGCAGTTGCCAAGGCAGTAGTAAAACCACTAGGATGTGCATATAGATGGACACATGGGTCTTCTAGCAGGAGAAACAAGTAAAAAATGGTGGTAAGAGTTGGCAGAAATTTTCCTGAAAACTTACAGAAGCTCTGTTCTTTGCAACTAATGGGCAATATGTTAGTCATTATAAAGCTGAGCTCTAGGTACATTTTATTTTCCTTATACAATGGGGTGCCTTAAAAGGTATGACTAGAAAAGAAAACATCACTAAGAAAAGGATTTGAAAACTTGAGGTAGGGAAGACTTTGGGGGTAAGTTATCTGCACTTTTCTTGAACATCTCTAGAATTAAGCAATGATTATGATGAGACCGCAGGATCACTTATTTATAATGACTATAGGTCAGTTGAGTTAACCATTCTGAGAAACAGAAAGGAAAAGGAATGAAGAAAAATGAAGAAAGCCTAAGAGACCTGTGGCAGAATTTATAAAAGAAAATGCCATGTAATCATATGCTGTCTGCCAGAGACACACTTTAGGTTCACAGATACAAATAGGTTGAAAGTAAAAGGATGGGGGGAAAAGACAGACCGTGAAAACAAGAACCAAAATCGAACTGGAACAGCTTTACTAATATCAGAAAAAATAACCATTAATACAAGACAAAGAAGGGAATTATAATGATAAAAAGATCAATGCATCAAGAAGGTATAACCATTATAAACATACAGAGCTTCATGAAACAAAAATGGACAAAATTGAAGGGAAAAGCAGACAATCCAACAGTAACATTTGAAGACTTCAGTACCTCATTTTCAATAGTGGATAGAAAACTAGACTGAAGACCAACAAGGAAACGGAGGGCTTTAACAATACTACAAAGCAACTAGACATAACAGGCATTTGAAGAACACCCTGCCCAATGGCAGAAGACACATTTTTATGAAGTGCACATGGTACATTATCCAGATTGACCACATGTTAGACAATAAAACCACCTCAGTAAATTTAAAACAATTGAAATCATACCATTTTTTTGTGCTGTAAGCACAAAGGAATTAAATTAGAAATCAGTAACACAAGAAAATTTGGGGGAAAATACAAGTATATGTAAATTAAGCAATGTACTCCTAAATAACCAACTGGGCCAGGAAGAGGTGAAATTAGAAAATACTTTGAAATGAATGAAAATGAAAATACAACATACCAAAATGATGCTACTAAAAGCATTGTGTAGGGGGAAATTTATACCTGTCAGTGACTATAGTTTTTGAAAGAATGAAGATCTCAAATAATAATCTAACCTTTCATTTTTAAGAAACTTGACAGTGAAGAGCACATTAAACCCAAAGTATGAGTTTAAAGAAGATTAGAGCAGAAATAAATTAAATGGAGACTAGAAAAACGATAGAGGAAATCATTCAGTAAATAGAGTTGAGTGTCTTCACGTGGCAGACCTTGTACTAGGTATAGCTGGCACCATGTCTGTCTCATCTCTGACTGTGGGGTCCTTGTGGGAAAGACTCTGAGGGAACTGCCTTTGTGGTCTCCACAGTGCTTTGTAGGTAGTGCTCATTGACCCGTGTTGAATGTGGCCTGCCTGCCTGAGTGATTAGGACTCCCTGCACACCATCCTTCTATCAACAACACTCTCAGGGGTCCCTGCAGATGGCAGTGGCTCTTTGGGTAATAATACCAATAGCTAGAAATTATTGAATACCTTCTAAGTGGCAGACTCTACCTTATCACCGATGTTCACAGAAATTCTGAAAAAAGGTTACTGCCTTTTTCATAAGCGAGGAGACTGAGGATCGAGTTCTGGGTTACACACAGTAATGTGTGTTGGCAATGGGTTTTGAACTGAAGCCTGCAGTACTCTTCCCAGCACACCATGTCGAGCACTAAAGTAATGCCTCAGTTGCAATTGGACAACAGAATATTGTGTGACAGCAAGGTACTAAGGCATCCATGTCCAAATGTGCTAAACTAAATGAGAAGAGCTGTTTGATTTACAACAACTGCCCAAGAGGGACACCGGGAATGTTCTCGGACAGGAGCTGCTGCCCCCATGGACAGCGAGCTTCCAGATCTCGGTGCTGAGAGCTATGTAAGGCCTTCCAAAATGGATTTTTTTCTCTCTGTGATGGCTTTTGTACCCTTTTGCAACCCAGGTTTATTTTTGGGTTGAACTAGACCCTAGTAATTTCCATGATAAATGGATTTCAGAAGTTCTGAGAGGCAGAGCTGTTTGATAAATGCGCAGCCTACATGTGGCCGCAGAGGGAGTCTTCCTCCTAAGCCAACTGCATGCTGAATATTGAAATGTCATTTTCACAGCTAATGCAGTGTTTCCAGATGGATTATTTTTCCGAATTGGTTGACATTAGAAGAAATATAGGCTTTTGCTATTAAAAAAAAACACATCTCTTCAGGTTTGAAATGAACCAATGTTAGAAATAATATTCTGTGAGTGGAAATGTGAATTACTATGTCACTAATGTCACTTATCCCTTAGGCAGTTTCCCCAAGAATGTGGGCAGCAGTGCACTGTGATTCTGTTGAGGAGGGAAAGGAGCTACTTCTTAGTGCTTAGCCATCTCCGCAGAGTTGTTTACATAAGGGATACTCAATACATTCATTTTGGCTAATCACCACCCTGTATGATAATCATCTGAAGTTAGCACCCTTTCTACCTGGAAGGCAACTTTGAAAGTTAAATTCTAGATTATATTTGATGATATCTTATTTAATAGTACCCTGTGATCTAATTATCTAGTTGCATGGTTTTCTTCTTAGCCTCTTAATTGGGGTATGCTATGCATATAGTTAGGTGTATAAATCTTCGGTGGACAACCCAATAAGGTTTACATATGTACATATTTGCATGATCACCATATAGATTAACATACAGAGTCTGGCGCAAAAAAACACCCTTTTTTATTACAAAATCTTCTATTACAAAATCATAAGCATGTAGTCCTGTAACATAACATCACACTCAAACACACCATATGACATTTTAGGTGAAATGTTCAAATTGCTGTCCATCTCATGCGAGACATTCCCGTACCCCACCAACCACACTCAAGCAGGCTTTACTTCTGCCGGATCCTGTATAGAACATTTCCAGCACCCCAGACAATTCCCTTGTGCCTCTTTTTAGTCGATGACCTTCTCAGGGGAGACCATATTCTAACTTCTGTCACTATATAGTTGTTTTGCCTGTTCTTGAGCTTCCTAATCATGGAGTCATATGGTATGTATCCTTTTATTTCTGGTTTCTTTTGTTCAGTATTATTTGTGTGAGATTCATTCATGGTGCATGTAGCAGTAGTTCATTATTTTTTGTTCTGTGTAATATTCTGTTGTGCCACATTTTTAAAAAGAATCATAGCCAAAGATGATCATAAATTCACTCCATGTAGTTTGCCAAGAACCTGTCCATTACTTTCAGAGGAAGATAAATTAAACAAATATTCTGTAATCGTATCTTCTACAGAGAGAGAACTACCATCGTCTGTCCACTAAAACGTCACCTCACATTGGCCAACAGGTTATCCCTTCATTGGTCTGGGCAGTTCCACTGGGCAGTCAGACAACTGCCTCGGCAGTAGTCAGGGATCCCTAATGAGAACGTGGTGTTGGGAGTTGACAAGCGTGGAAGAAAGCAGTGTGTGTTTGACTCATCATTAGTAAGTCGCTTTTAGTCATTTAAACCTCATTGGCAGTTCAGAGAAGAGGCAGTTACTAGGAGCAGCACCCTTGGGATAAGCATTGATGGCCCCATGGACTCAGTCACATTTATGCCCACCCAGTACAGACTCTGGGAGCACCATGGAGTGAGGGGCTCTGCAGATCATGCTCCCTACCTCCATGAAAGAACAGAGCAGAGAGAGAGAGGCAAAGAGCTTTAAGGGAATAACACCTGAGACTAACGGTGATTTTATATAAAAATGCAGTAGTACTGTGTTCCTGAGCACATATCACAGTTACAAGGCAGGGAAAGATGAATGGAGAAACCAGAGACTAGGTCATCTAGCATTTGAGGCTGTGTTATGATTTTGGGGGGTGGGGTGGGGGGAGTGAGGCATGCTGAGGTTGCTCCAGCACAAAGTGTAGAAAGTCAAGACCTTACAGTGCATTGTCATGGCTTGAGCTGACCATTCAAGTAGCCATGATAACTAGAAGCAGAGAGGCATTTGATAAAAGTAGTAAAAAAGGAGAATATTGTAGGATTCATATTTCATAAAAGGAAGAACTTAAGGAGAGAGCATAATTTTTAAACTACATCAACTCCACCATTCAAATTGTATGAATAAAATATTTACTGTGCCTACAGTTTTTTATTCATTTGTTCATTCGTTCACTCAGCTAGCTTTTGTTGAACTCCTACCATGTGCCAGCATATGGGAGGCTTGCAGGTAGCAGTGCCCACTGTCAATAACAGCACCCTGAATCAGCATCTTAGCTATTTCCGAGGACATTGTACACACAGCTGTTTTTGCTGCCTGTACTTTCAAGTCCCAACTATATTTACTATTTTCTTTTTGGCTTTGACATTTGCACTTCTCAACTCAATGTTTCAGTAACTCTCCCTGCCCTTTACCTACCCTGCAACTACTTTAAGAAAACAAAAAAGAAAAGAAAAGAAAAGAAAAAGAAAAGAAAACAACCCCATGAATCTTGAATTGGGAACTCTTCGAGAATTGTGGGCTAAAAGTTCTTATATCCCGACTATGTGTTTTCTGAGTGTGGTTTGCTTGGGTGTGGAGAGAAGAGAAAAGGAGGCATCTGCCTAAACTTTGGAGTGTCTGTATAAAGCTCCTTCACTATCAGGGACCCTATTCAAAAAAGGAGTTGTTTTTCTTCACCTTTTAGCTCCAGATGGTCTGAGAAATTTTTGTCTGTTATGAAAGTTTCCCAGTGCCCAGGACAGGACATTCAATAAGGTATAATCGTAGGCCTCACTTGAGTTCATTCTGGCTTGAGATGAAGGCCAGAGGAGGAAGAATGGAGAAGGTGAAGTGGACCAAGAGAACAAATCTGAAAGGTGAGAAAGCATTTGACCCTAATTGAAGTTACAATAATACAACATGGCTCCCATTTTTGGGCACTTACTAAATGTCAGGCCCTGTGCTCCTCCCAGAGCATGGGTCATTTATTTGGCCTCCCAATAATTCCTCGGGGTAGCTACTACTGGGCTTTATCACATTAAAGAAGAGGGGACTGAAGATTACATACTTTCTCTAAGTCATAGAGCTGGTAAGCAGCAGACCTGGGATTTGAACTCTGGCCTGCCTGACCCCAGAAGCCATGATTTTAGCCAGTGGCATGCCATCTTCTGTCTCTACCTCTAGGTTGAGATAAGAAAAGAGGTAAAGGACAGAAGGATTTTTACTGGGACATGAAGATGGTCAGAGGCAGAGGTATCTGCATGTCCAGAGATGGAGAATTGGAGGGATGGGTTCTGAGCTTTTATAAAAACTAGGTGCTCTGCAAACCTCAGGATGCTCCTGTAACACTGGGTAGCTCTGTTCTTGAGGGAAGTCACCGCCAGCCCCACCTGAATAGTCTCTCTAAGGGACCCTGGTTTTCTTATCTCTATTCCTCAGCTACTGCCAAGCTAAACGAGGACCTCCCCAACTGGAAATGCTCCTTTACCTTCTGAGAGCTCTCTTGTCGGTCATGTCTCACTGTGCCACACCATCCTGCTGGGAGGTGTGGAGCAGACAGAATTACTCCCTTTTCCCAGGCAAGGAGCAGAGCCATAGGAAACGACATGGAATCCAATCTAGCTGGGTCTCAGTCCCCTCTCTGTCCCTCCAGTCTGGCTCAGTTGTTTGTGCTTTTAGTCTGCGTCACCCTGGACCGAAGAGCCAGTGCCAGTTCTTGTCAGAATTTAAATTGAATTCCAAAGTATTTACAGGATTTCTTTCTTATTGTTGTCACCCCTCCCCATGTCCCATTAGGAAGATGGTCTCGAAGACTTGATGCATTCAGTCATTGGGAGTCTCTCTGCTCTAGAGCCAACTCCACAGGCTGTTGCAGGGAAACACAGGGGCTCGCGCCGTTCCCTGGGGCCTCTGGGATGGGCGAGTAGCAAAGGGCCCCTGCTCTGTCCATGCCAGTTGGACTCTGGTCATGTCCTGTGTCCTAAAAAGTACCAGCTCTTCAGCGAGTGCCCACTTGACACCAGGCATTTGTGGTGTGTCAGGGATCTGGAGTGACATGAAACTCTCCTTATCTTCTAGCAGCTCTAGGTTCAGGCCAGGTGTGTGTGTGTGTGTGTGTGTGTGTGTGTGTGTGTGTGTGTGTGTAGAGGGAAGAGCAATACACATGTTAACAATGTGCTGTTAATAAATTTGTGATTAACTATGAAACCAGCTGTGTGAATGATATTCTGCGAGATTGCCGAGAAGCAAGGAATTAATTCTGTTTTGGGTAAGGAGAACAATTGGGGGAGGCTGTTTGAGTTGGGCTTCGGGGCACAAGGAGAGTTTTATAGCAGGGCATCATAAACAAAAGTGAGAAAACACAGGAATAATTTGAAGACAATAATGCCAAAGAGGGTTCTGTGATTTTAATTCCTTACTTAAAGTGTTACTCATTCTCTTGTTCATTCAACAAATACTTGCTGGGTCGCTTCCGTGCCAGGCCCTGACCAGGCTCTGAGGATGGAGTGTGAGCAAGACCAGCCGGCTCCTTGTCCTGTGGAGGATTGGGTCTCATGGAGGGAGACAAAAGCAAATTGGGTATTCACACAGCTGTTTCATGGGTAACAGTCATGACAAGCTGCAGTAAAAGGTGCCCCCAGAGGGGAACTGGTGTTTGGAGAGTGAGGAGGCAGTCAGGGTAGCCTTTGTCAGAGAAGCGATGTTTAAGTCAGGACCTGGAATAGGATTCGGAGTTAGTGAAGGGAGTGGGGACCAGCATTCCTGATGTAGGGAGTTGTTATGAATTGTGACCCCTCCCCCAGTACGTCGGCATGTGTCTGTCTGTGGAGATAGGGCCTTTGAAGGGGCGATCAAGTTAAAAAGGAAGCCCTTAGGTGGGTGTTAGTCCAGTCTGCTGCTGTCATTACAAGAAGAGGAAATTAGGAAACAAAGGTCCCGGCGATGCAGGTGCACAGAGGAAAGACCCTGAGAAGAAGGCCACCTGCCAGACAATGGAAAGGCCTCAGAGACAAACACCTCTCCTGTGACCTTGACACTGGGCCTCCAGCCTCCAGAACTGGGAGCCAATCCACTTCTGTTGCTTAAGCTCCCTGGTGGCATTTTGTTAGGGCAGCCCCGGCAACTAATGAGGGGGCAGGGTTTGCTGAGGCCCTTGGTAGGTAGGAGGTTTGGTGGAGGGTTGAAAAGGTGGCAGGTGTGGCTGATGGCATTCTCTTGTTGTGTGACTGGGTTAAGTCTGTCCCTATTCCTGGAACTTGGGGTTCTCTCCTATAAGACATAGATTCTGGGACAGTCGGCCATCTCTGAGGCTCCTTCTGGGTGATGCTGTAAGTTCAATGCACTGAGCCCTTAAAATTTTAGGACCCTAGAGAAGAAATGAGCAAGATGGTTATTTGGGAATCTTTTGGAATAGTTCAGAACACTTTATTTTTTTATTTTTGAAGACTTTTATTTATTTATTTTTAGAGAGAGGGGAAGGGAAGGAGAAAGAGAGGGAGAGAAACATCAGTGTGTGGTTGCCTTTTACATGCCCCCACTGGGGACCTGGCCTGCAACCCAGGCATGTGCCCTGACTGGGAATCCAACTGGCGACCCTTTGGTTCGCAGGCTGGCGCTCAATCCACTGAGCCACACTAGCCACGGCGGTAACTCAGAACACTTTAGATAACATCCCCCTACCAGTTTTATTGAGGTATATGGACAAAATTGTATACATTTAAAGTGTACAATGTGATGATTTGATATATAATTTGTGAAATGATTACCTCAATTAGAATAATGATCACATGCATCATTTCAGTTACTTTTTTCATTGTGAAAACACTTGAGATCTATTCTCTTAGAAAATTTCAAATATATAATACAGTATTATTAACCAAGGCCACCATGCCCAGTGTTTATTCCTTTTACAACTGAAGGTTTGTACCCTTGACCAGCATTGTAACCACCATTCCACATTCTCTGTTTCTGTGACTTTGATTTTTTTTAAGATTATACATATATGCAAGATCATATAGTATTTGTCTTTCTCTGGCTTATTTTACTTAGCTAGATGTCCCCTAGTTTTCTCCATGTTGTTGCAAATGGCAGGCTTTTCTTCTTTATCACGGCTGAATAATATTCTGTTGCATGTAAATACCACATCTTCTTTATCCATTTGTCGATGGACACTTGAGGTTGTTTCCATATCTTGGCTGTTATGAATGCTACAGTGAACACGGGAGTGCAGATGTCTGTTTGAGATCCTGGCTTTATTTCCTTCAAAAATATACCCCAAAGTGGGATTGTTGGATCCAAAGATAGTCCCAGTTTTAAATTTTTGAGGAACTTTCATGTTGTTTTCCATAAAGGCTGTGCCAATTTACACTCACATCAACAGTGCAGACGGTTTTCATTTTCTCCACATCCTTGCCGACAGTTCTCTTTTTCTTGAAATCACCCTAACAGATGTGAGGTTTTGATTTGTATTTCCCTGATTGGTGATGTCAAGCACCTTTTTTTTGTACCTGTTGACCATTTATATGTCTTTGGACAAAGGTCTGAATAGTTCTTTGCCCATTTTTTAAGTCCTCACCCAAAAATATGTTTAAAGATTTTAGGGTTAGAGAGAAGGGAGAGAGAGATGAGGAGAGGGAGAGAAAGAGAAACATTGGTTGGTTACCTTCTCTGCACCCCGATCGAGATCAAACCCCCAACCTAGGTACGTGCCCTGACTGATCAAACCCACAACCTTTTCGGTGTACAGGATGATGCTGCCAATACCTGAGCCACCTGGCCAGGGCTGCCCATTTCTTACTCAGGTTTTATTTTTGCTTTGCTAATGAGTTGTTTAAGTTTGTTATATATATTTTGGAAATTAACCATTATCAGATATATTACCAGATATATGGTTTGCAAAGATTTTTGTTCATTCCATAGTTGACTTTCATTTTGTTGATTACTTCCTTTGCTGTGCAAAAGCTTTTTAGTTTGATGTAGTTTACTTATTTTTCCTTTTGTTGCCTGTGTTTTTGGTGTTATAGTTTTTAAAAAATCACTGCTGAGACTAATGTCAAGAGTGTTTACTCTGTGTTTTTTTCTAGGAGTTTCTCAGTATCATATATCATATTTACATCTTTAATGCACTATAAATTAATTAGTTAGTATGAGTTATATAAAATAAGGATGTAACTTCATTCTTTTACATGTGGACATCCAGTTTTCTCAGCACCATTTGTTGAAGAGACTGTTTTTTTCTTCTGTTGTATGTTCCTGGCACCCTTGTCCAAGATGAGTTCACCATGTATGTGTGGGTCTATATCTGGGCTCTCTATTCTGTTCCCTTGGTCTGCGTCTGTTTTAATGCCAGCCCTATACTGTTTTTAATCTACTGTGGGCTTGAAATCAGGGAGTGTGATGCCTCAAGCTTTGTTCTTCTTTCTCAAGACTACCTCAACTAATTAGTCTTTCATGGTTTCATACAAATTTTAGGATAGTTTTTTCTATCTCTGTGAAAATATCAGTGGAATTTTAATAGGGATTTAATTGATTGAATCTTTATATTGCTTTGAGTAGCATGGACATTTAACAATATGTTTTCTTCCAGCTCATGAACACAGGATAAACTTTCTATTTGTTTGTTCTTCAGTTTCTTTCAACACTGTCTAAATGGTTTTCAGTGCATAGGTCTTTAACGTCATTGGTGAGAGGAAATTTATTTTTAAGTGTTTTGTTCCTAAGGCTTTTATTACTATTGTAATAAATTGTAAATGGGATTATTGTACTATTTGTACAGTTGTAAATGGGATTATTTTCTTAGTTTCTGTTTCTAATAGTTCATTGTTAGGATGTGGAAATGCAACCGATTTGTGCATATTGATTTTGTATTATGCAACTTTACTAAATTTATTTACTAGTTTTAAAAGATATTTGGTGGAGTCTTTAGGGTTTTCCCTACATAAGATCAACCACATACAAACAGTGACAGATTTCCTTCTTCCTTTCCAATTTGGATGCCTTTTGCTTCTTGCTCCTGATCTCAGAAGAACAGATTTCAGCTTTCGCTGTCGCACATGATGTTAGCCATTCGTTGTCTTTTATTTTGTTATGGTAAATTTTTTCTGTATCTAATTTGTGGAGAGTTTTTACCTTGAAAGGATGTTGAATTTTTTCAAGTGCTTTTTCTGCTTCTACTGAGATGACTGTAATTTTTATCCTTTATTCTGTAAATTGGTTTGTCCCATTTATTGACTTCGGTATTTTGAACCATCTTTGAATTCAGAGATGGTCATAGTGTATGATCTTTTTAATGGGCTGTTGAATTCTATTTCTTATACCTTGAATTTGATAGTTACTTCTGGCCCCTTGACTTAATGATAGCTCAGGTGGTATCTGATATGATGGGTGTCAGTGTTCCTATAGAATTGTTGACATTTTTTCCCTCCAAAAGTGTAAGTAACATGAATTAAGCACAAACTATGTGCCAAACACTATACTGAGTATGTTACATCCATCTTATCTTTAATAGATGAGGAGTTTGAGACACTGAGAGTTTAAGTAACTAGCACAAGGTGCCACATTTTCATCTAGAAAAGCAGGAACTTGCATCAAGGAGCCTGTCCTGCACATCGTTCTTTTAACCCCCATTATACACTGCCTCCTGTAGAGTTGTGGAGTCTGTGTCCCAAGGACCTTGTGAGGGCCAGATGAGAGGCTGCATGCACTGATCGGCACACACAGCAGGCACCTACTGTATTATTATTAAATGAAAGAGAGCAAATGTTTGCTGCAACCTGCAAGGCCCTTCCATCATAGCTAATTCCTATGTTCTCGCACAGGATAGTCAAACAGTGACAGGTACGGATGCTTTGACACTCCACGCCCAACAAGGATGGAAGAGTGTGTGGCACTGGATTCCGAGCGGTTAGTGGGGACAGATCTTAAGGACCTTGTGTGAACTGGCTACTTAGGTAGAGCAGCAGCAGGGGCTCCTGGCTCTAGATACCTTCAGGAGGTCAGGTCCTGGTCCTGCCTGGGTTCTCTAGGCACAGGTCTGACCTGTCACTGCAGTCTGGTTTCCTAAATTGTGCTTGGCTTAGGCAGCCTGCTGAGGTGCTCTTTCAAACTCCCGGTCACTTTCCTGCCCTATTTAAATAACCCTGCTGTGGTGGAAGGGACAGACACTGTTTGGCTGTTCTCCAGTGGCATCAAACTAATTGGCAAGGTTTCCAAGGAGGGAAACTGGGCAACTGGGCAGTGATGCAAGAGATGCACTTCACTGTATACCTTTCTCACTGCTATGGCTTCTACTAAGTGAGTGTGTTATTTATTCCTACAAAATGAAATTGGGAACTCATGCATAAGTGAACAAACACATGAATCCCACAGCCAGGTTTTGGAATCACTGCATTAACTCATCACAAGGGAGGGAAATAAACTCACATTGCTAGCCTTGTGTATCATCAATCTTCCGGGTAGACACCTGCCTTGTACCTAATACAGGGCCTGGATGGAGGGTGCTCAATAAATACTGAATTTAAATCAGTCTTCACTTGCCCTGTATAAGAGACTGAGGGGAGCACAGTCTCTTGAGTTCTGCGTGTATCTTTACACGTCAGCTGCAATGCTAAGAGTCACATCATTGTATCCTGTGTGAAAAACTTCAACTTCCAAATGCCTAGCACTAAAGCACATTTCAATGTGGCTAGCCCCAAGGAGCTATGAGGATTCTTCTCTGATTCTGTTCTTTCAAAATTATAAACTGTGGTCTTTCAAGGTAAATTTGGAAAGGGCCTTGGGCCAAAAGTCTGAATTCCACATATATAAGGAGTAGTGGGGCTTAGGAAAGTCCTCATGGAGCAGGGCACATCTTGACCAGTCCTGTGAGACTGAGACTGAGATTATTGAGATTTCAGTGAACAGTGCTGGCATGGAAAAGGTGGACTTGGGGACAAAGACATTCCAGGTGGGCGTATGGGAATGGGAAATCGTAGCATGGGGAAAAGCTTCAAGTGGAAAAGTGTGTGGGTGTCTAGGAGAAATAGGGGAACTCTAGCTGTAGGAAAGAAGAAGTAGGAGATAAAGACTGGAGAGGTGGATTGGCCAGATGTGGGAGGCCTAATGCAAATAATGTGAGAGTGTTCGACACGACATGTGCACACAGGAAATTACAATGATCTTGTTATGATAGTTAAACCTGGTTGAGAAACAATGTAGATTTTGGCTTTGTAGGTAAGTTGGGCTGCTATTTTAAGCAAGAAATGTGCCCCAAAGTTTGCTGCATAGCAGAACAGTACATGTGAAACCAGGCTCCCCAGAAAAAGAATGAGTTCACAAGACAGATTCAGCCAGGTTTTAATGTTGAACCTGCTGAGAATAATGAGGAGAGAGGTAGTGAGTGGGAAGAATAAGAAGATAATTATTCTTTAAAGAAATGTAGAAGCAGAGAAAATAATTGTTTTCTCTCAATGTAACAGGCAAAGAAAGGCTAAGATGCATGGTGATGAAAGGCAGCCCAAGACTCAAATG
Source organism: Trachops cirrhosus (assembly GCA_028533065.1). Taxonomy (NCBI): domain Eukaryota; kingdom Metazoa; phylum Chordata; class Mammalia; order Chiroptera; family Phyllostomidae; genus Trachops; species Trachops cirrhosus. The sequence goes on along the minus strand of CM052546.1, from coordinate 28,012,045 downwards.
AAGGGCGCAAGTGACAAAAATCGATTCCCTGGCTGTTATACATCCATTCTGGGCTCAGAGGCAAAGCCAGCCTGGACTTTTGTTTCATATTCTCAGCTCAGAAAATTCCTCTCCTTTTCCCTAAAGGGTTTCTTGCTTAGCCCTCGTTGGAAAGTATGGGGCATGCTCTGCGGTCCCCATCTGAAGGCTGTCAGCCAGTCCGAGTGTGAACTGTTATCTGCATGCCTCTGCGCAGATGGCAAGGAGCCCCAGACAACATGAAAGAATCCAAGTAATAGAAAGTAGAGCAAAATAAAGCACTCCTTATGTGAGTGACATTTGCCCACAAATGTTTTGAAGAAGGAAATAGGAAAGAAGTCATGTGGAATTACCTTCTTTCAGGAAATCAGTTCCATTCCTTTAGGACGGCAGTGGAATATTGGGAGGATGGCTCACACTCAACAAATTCCACCCTCGAACTGGGTATAGTTACTTGTTTTGCAGACTAAGAAGGTTTTAAAGATAAAAGTTACCTTTTGATGCAACTTGATGCAAAATGCTTCTTGCTCAGTCAGTTTCAGATCTTGATAAGTCCTGGCACATTCCTTAACAGGATTATTTTCCTTCTCATTTTTAAAGTTCCAATTTCTATTAACAGCTTTTTGCATAGGAGATGGGGATGAATTTGGAAAAGATGTTCTTCAGGGACTACTGGGCAGAGCCCCTGCTGTCTCTGGGTCTGGCTGAGTGAGATTTTCCCTCGGGCTAACACACACTCTGCCTCGGCCTGTACAGGGCTCTGACATGTAAATTCGAATGGGAGGGAAAATGTCTAGCGGAACAAGTAGGGATCTGAAGAGTCCACTTGCTAGTGAACCATCAGCCTCAGCGGGACAAGCAAAAGGTCAGGGTGAGTAACTGGTGTAAAGGCCAAATTTCAGGAAGGGCTCACTCTCAGGGTCATTTCAGCTCAGGGTCAGCCCGGGAAGTGCGTGCTTCCTTCTGTTCTTCCCATATGCCTCACTCGAGTTCCTGCCCAGAGTCCCAGTGTCCCCATTCAGAGTTACTCGGCTGCCTCGACATTTTGTGCAACAGCACACCATTTACTCGGTAAATGCATTTCTAGCTATTACTTACAAATATTGTGACACTTCATCTGTTTCTTAGGATCTTATACTGGCGATGGCCTCAACCGTGCTAACTTGATATTTTCCGTATTGCCTCAAGCAGAGAACCTTAAAAGCACTATAAGAAGTTCACATTGAATAAGTTGATCTCAGGGTGTTAATGATCATGTCCCAAATTTACCTGGTTTACAAGCTTGTTTTCATGTTTTGATTTGCTGCAAGTTGAGGCCACCTCTGACAAATCCGGATTCCTACAATTCACTGCCCCACAGGCCAATGAGGAGGCCAACAAAGGGTGGCCTCACTGGTCTCACTGCCCATTCGCCCTTTGTACACTCTTGGTCAGCTCTATTTGCTGCATGAAAATGTCTTTCGGTACCTGATCCTGGATTCTCAGGGCTGAACAACTGGGACCCTACTGTGAACCACCTAGAGAAATGGATTTTCTCATTCCAGATTCCTGATTTAGCACCTTGTCAAACAAATACCTCCCTGTCAATCTAGATAACAGGATTAAAATTTTTGGTCTAAATCTTTTGGTAAACCGTGAAGTCAGTTTTGGCCAGCATAAGCCTGAATCTAAGACAATTTTAAGACAGTAAAGGATATCTTCAAATCATTTCATCCTAAGTATGAGGAATATTTTGGTATCTACTTGAGTCATTGCTAATGTTGTGGCAATATGATGACTGAATATCTAACAGATACTACTTTTCACATGGGTAGCTCTATCAATATCTTCTGTTGTGACTTTTTCCATTGCATTTATGTTTAGATGTTTTTTCCCTGTTTACTGTTAAAAAACAAAATTCAACTGAGTAAGCTTTGAAGATGTTATTGGCTTCATTCAGTGTTTTTGTGAATTGGGTAGCATCTAATATAGCAGACAGAAAGGAGATCCAAGAACCTGTATGAAGTGAAAGACTTTTACAGGCAGGAGGGAGCAGGAACAAGGAAGTTACGTAAGGCAAAAACCCAGGTGGGTTCCTGTAAGGCCCCTTTCCTTTAGGGGGCGGCAGAGGCACTCAGGCTGGCCACCTGACCAGTGTGACTGGGCAGTCACTGATTGACTGGGTTAAAATCCCATTTCTGAGAGAGCTGAAGCTGTGACGAAGTTATTTGAGTTTTGTGATGTGGGGCCTAGCATAAGCAACTCCATTTTGGACTCGTCTTATTTGTAACAACTTCCCCCTTTTTGATCAGACTCTCGGCCTACTCTGGAGTTCTCGAAGTTTGTACTGCATCTCTGTGTGGTAAGCATAGGTCACGGCATCAAGCTTGCGTTCTTTCCGTCTGTCACGTGGTCAGCGAGTCCCCTTCTGATGTTCTAGTGCCCGATGGTTCCTGTGTTCTGCACTATCTTGGTAATGTTTTATCTTTTAGATAAGAACTGCTTGTCTTGGGAATGTTTTTCTTTTCTTCTCGGTACACTGTTTCATTTAGCTTAGGGGAGGAGGCCCTAAAAAGGCTCCTTGTAGGCTCTGAATATCAGTTTCCAATTTGGCCAACTTCTGACTGTAGAGCTACATTTAAAAAAAATCCTTTCGTAATCTTGTCATGTTTCAGCTAGAACAGCAAATATTTCTGGCAGTATTGAACAACCCCTTGGCCGTAACAGGTGTCCCTAAAGGGGGAAACTACCCTCCCATGATCCAGAGCCACACCCGAAGATAACCCAAAGAAAGAAAGCCAATTCCCTTGAGAACTGGCAACAGTGGGTCGGACCCTTGTTGCAAATGGGGTGCAGCTCTCATTGCTCTCTGGCCATACTTTGCGGCCCCCGACCTGCCACTTGAGTTGTCTGTATAATAAGAGCTGACAACCTGCATGCTCCAGGCAGGCAGAAAGCCAAGGCCAGTTCTTGGGGCACAAAATGAAACAAATAAGAGGACAGTAACTGTCCCTAAGAGAGAAACGACAAACAGTGAGAACCCCAAGACCCAATTCACGAGAGTCTCAATTTGGAAAGGAAGGGACAACCTAAAATATTATCTTACTCTCTTGAGCAGGCACTGCCAAGATCTGAGAGAGCTGACTCTGTTAGAGGTTCTCACCCTTCCCCGGCTTCTGCCAGTTTTCCTGGGGTCCTATATGCAGGCGTTAGAGTGAGGGGGGTTAGAGGAGGGAGAGTAGCCCCACTATCTACTTGAACTTGTCGAGGTTTTCTGGTCATTTTAATTTTAGATGGCCCTGGACTGACTCAGGGAAAGCCTGGTAGCAGTTTACTGTAGAGTCCCTCCGAGCCCTGCCGACCCGGGCAGGGGCCCGTATGGAGGCCGTCCCGCAGTGGTGGGGGCAGGGTGTCTGTAAGATCGCCGACTGTGTGGCCTTTTGCTGAGGGGACGTACAGTCTCCTCAGTGTGGAAAGGCAGTTTAGATAGGGGATTAGTAGACTGCGTACTCAGGTAAAGGAGTTACCCAATTAAAATAGGTATCCTGTTCTGTTTGTTTCGTTTGGGGGACCTAACTTTCAAGTGCACTTCCTAAGTAAATGATTTTGTTCAATGTGAATGTTCCCCATAATGGCCATTGTAGTTCTAGATTGTCTGAGTAAGATTTTGCCATTTTTGTTGATCTCTATAGCTTCCAGTGCCACAATTCTGAAGATATAAAACATGCAGGTATGCCAGAGGAAGCGGTGTACTCAATTCCTTGACACTTGAGGATCCCATGTCTTTAGCTGAGCCTTGAGTCTCTCAGAGCCAAATTAATAACTACCTAAGATGTATTAAATATAAGCAGATAGGGAAAAACTACCAATAGCCACAAGATCTCGATGTATTGGCATTTTTGTGGAAGAAGAGTGAAACAGCAGGGCAGCATCTGATGGCGCTGAAGCCAGGAGAGCCCTAAAGTGAACAGGTGTTCCCGGGAAGGCCCGGTAGGCTGCTTGGAGAATGGAGGCTGAAATGAGCAGGGGTGTCCCTCTCTCTGGTACTAGACGGAGGCAGGGAGTCCACACTAAAAAGGCCTGAGAGGGCGGCAGCCGTCCAGTCCCTGCGAATTCTTAAAAACAGCCAGCCAGAGCTCCCAGGATGTGGCTACACCCTGAGGGGTAACTGCTGGGAGCAGAATCAGAACAGCAGGACAGCGACAGCAGGAGCAAGGAAAGACAGACGAGGGGAGAGGAAGAGAGTGTGGTCTTGATGTAACACTTGTCACTAAGGGAAGCCTCAGGAAGGCGGCTGTACTATTTATGAACATCACAAAACAGCAGAAAAGGGAGCTCTGAGGTGTTATAAAAGCTATCCTGAACCACCCTGTATTCTAAAAGTTCAGGAAACCAAATCCACACAAAAACCAGCAACAGAAAAGTATGGAAGTTAAATCCGTATTATTGTGTTTTTGTTTTTTAAAGAAGAGAGTAAGGAGCAGAATAGCATCCCTGGAGACAATGAAAGCATGCCAGAGAAATGTGCTCTCAAGCAGGATAAAACTCTAACCCACTATTTCAAAATACACTAAAAGAGATAAAAGGACATAAGACATGAAAAAATTATCAAGAAATCAAATTAGAAAAACTCGAATGAAATGCAAAAGCTCAGGAAAGAACCAACGGTAAAATAAAAAGTTGTGGTTTTCATGTAATACTTTTTTTCACCAAATGACTAGAGAGACATAGCTAGGAGGCCCAGTAGTGATCATTAATCGCACAGGTAACTGTAGGACTAAATGAGCCCGAAGAACCAAGGGGGGTGGGTGTTTATGATTACTGGATGCTGTGGTGATGCAGACACAGCAGAGCCGCAGTCGGTACCGGGGAGATTGTGTAGAGCACATACAAGAATACCATTCCTGTCAGTGTCAGGATCAGTGTTGTTATTCAGCACTGCCGTGGGTATAATACATGAAAACATAAATGAGTAATTACGGAATATTTTTATTCTGTTACCCCTGCTGTCCTTAAGAAACAAGATTCTCAGTGTGAAAGAAAGGAAGTGCAGATATAACAAAGAAAAGGTTAAGTGAAAGTTTTGCAGGCTTAAATTTGAGTTGTAAGTGGCCAAATGATCTCGTGAGATCCTGTGTGTGTGTGTGTGTGTGTGTGTGTGTGTGTGTGTGTGTTTCCCAGCTCTTGTACTGATAATGAAAAAGCTGAGAGGTAATTACCAGCCCAGTAGCATTGAGTTACCCAGGTTCTGGACCTGAAATAACATTTCTCACTAAAAGGAACCTGGGCTTCATGAAGAAATGGCTGCTTCTAGGTCTGGGACAGCAGAGCTAATGACAGGCATGGAACGTCCTGTGTCACACCCAGAGGGAACTTGTCAGGAAGCTACCAGATCCTACAAAAGGACTCAGGAGTCAACTGAAAGAGGTTCCCACTGGCTACAGTGGGACAGATTGTGTCTCAATAATGATAAAAATCACAATGGGTTGAAATGCATCAAATTGGTTTAAATCCATGAGTTTAAAGCATTAAAAAAAATCACCTTCAGAGGAGAACAGGAAATACTTCATTATCTCAAAAACCAGTACATAAATGAGAAGGATCAAGCATTTTTCTACCTTTTCTTGAACTGTACCACAAGTAATCAAAGAGTAGAAGAGGGCAAGTGTCTTTTTATAAAATACTTCAACAAATAAACTAATAAAATGTCTTTATATGTCTTTCTGATTTTGACTTCTGACAACTTTTAAGCCTCATCTATCTTCCCTCTTTTCACCTTCTGTCCTGTATCTGGCAGAGCTGATCAGGAAGCCTGGGCGCTCTCTCCTTTGGCATCTATAGGAGGTTCACGCCTCTCGGGCCCTGTCTGTGCACAGGACCCTCCCCGTAGCCCACCTTCTCATCACAATAAGAAGCCCTGTTGCCTCAGGTCACCATGGGGCTAGCCTAGGAAGCCAGCCTTGCCCCCCTTCCAGGGCCCCATTGTGTAGGCAGCTGGCCATTCATTTCTTCTTGGTGGGCCGGCAGGGCGGGGGGCAGGGTGTGGTGTTACTAGTCTTGACATTCAAACCAGTTTTGGAAGGGGAGCCATCCTATCCCTTCAGAATGATTTCACCATAAAAAATGAATAAAATATTTCCACTTGTAAACTCCAGTTAAAAATGTATCTAGTTATTCAACATCAAAGGCTGCTAACATTATAAAATGACACACTGTGCATTGTGTGCCTCCTGTAGTTCTGATAGAATCTGAGTCTGTGTGCATCTGTGTGTGTTTTCAGAACAAGGGAAGGCATGGTGAATTAGGTAGTCACACACTGCTGGTGGAAGTATGTATTGGTACTATTTTCCTGGAAAGAAAATTGATAACAAGCTTAAAGGCTATAAAGTTCTTTGATATCTACCTTGTAGATATCAGTTCTAATGAATGATCAGTGAGTGATAAAAAATTAATATACAGCCCTGGTTGTAGTATCACCCTGTACACCAAAAGGTTGTGGTCTCAGTCCCTGGTTGGGGTGCATATGGAGGCAAGCAGTCAATGTTTCTCTGTCACATCCATGTTTCCTTCTTCTCTTCTCTTCTCTTCTCTTCTCTTCTCTTCTCTTCTCTTCTCTTCTCTTCTCTTCTCTCTCTTCTTCCTCTTCTCTCTCTCTCTCAGCAATGAACATATCCTTGGGTGAGGATTTTTTTTAAAAAGAACATTTACAAAATTATATACAAAGCTTTACAGTGTAGTAATGTAGTATATCATACAAAATAGTTAAAAGAGGGAGGATATAGGTTATCTAAAGGAAAGACAGAATAACATGCAATAAATTAAAATGCTTTTGAAAAAATGTAATAAGTATCAGTGCTTGGAATACACACCATAGTGTCGATTAAGAAAACAAACAAGAAACAAATGCACATTTAAAATGTTTACATATATATGAGTAGTAAAGTTCTGGGAGAAAATAGAGCAATACCAACTACGTGATTTCTGATGCAAACCAGGGTCTGAGCACAGCTCTGGACTCAGACCGTGAGAAGTGAGAACTCCTCGGCCAGGCTGGCCGGCGGCACTCATCGCGCTCTGAGGCCTCTCGCTCGCTGTGGACATGGCCTTCCTTGGTCCACATAACTCTTGCAATAAGTAGGGAAAAACGTCTTCACATTCCTAAAAAGGAGTGATAATGGAGAATGCTGTCATCTTCAAATGAAGATGCAGGTCATTGTCGTAGTGTCCCTGTGGTAGTCCTCATCCTCCTCCTCTTCCTTGCCATCTCTGTCATTTATTTTCCTCATACCACCACAACACACTCATGAGAATTTTAGTCTCTCTGGCAAGACTGTAAGTTCCATGTGGCTGAGAACATGTCTGCCCTCATCCCTCCTAGAACTCTGGCTCCACGCCCAGAGCCTGGTACAGTGAGAGTACCTGATTAATATTTGTCAAATGAATGAACAAATGTTCTTGTAACAGATGTGCTCCTAGGGAACCATTTCACCGGTGTTCAAGTCTTCCTTCTCTAATGAGAGATGAACTGAAATTATTTATAGGAAAGAAGGTTATATGTCCTATACCAACATAATGGATTGTTATTAATTAAGGGGAGCCTGCTACTTTAATATTAATGTTATCTACCATTTATTGTACCCTAGAAGGTACAGGCATGTCTTTGTGCTGAGTACTTCGTATTTATTATATCTAATACTTTACCTCTTCATTTTTCCAATATGCAAATGAGCACTCAGAGAATTGAAGTGACTGGGCCCAGACCACGTACACAGAAGCTCCCAAGTCAAGGTGACTGTCTGTGTTTCCATAACCCACGTGCAGTCTTAAGGATCACATTAAGAAATGAGAGAAGATGAATGTGTGTCTCCAAAGGAGGGAATGAATAGGAATATCATCAACAGTGAACCTAAATTGGTGGAAAACTCAGAAAACTTCCTGATATTTCAGCTGGTTTACTCATCTTCATTTGAAAGGGAAATAAGGGAGAATGAAGTTCTTTATTCAGATACCTTAATCCTGTCTTCAAGAAAGGCAAAACATGGTGTTAGAGATTACAGTGGCTTTTTTTAAAAGACGAAATACAAAGGATGCTGAGGAAAATGGGGATTCGATTTAGGCAGAGAGTAAACATTTTTTTGTTAAGTTTTTGACAAACTTCAGCTATATGGAGATTCATTATTGGAAGGTAAAGAGGAATGGGCAATTAGTTAATGTATTAATGGGACAAAAAGTTAGCAAAAATGAAGTAGATACCCAAATGATTATCAATTTGAATATTTCACCTAGAAATATATACACATGAAACTTTAATTTGATAATTGCCACTAAAATGGAAATTAAAGGGCAATTTCTTTTCTTAACAATAATTGTTTATGAGAAATGGTTAATAATGATAAATTGCGATACTTTTACAAATGGGACTCAAAACTAATAATGAAAAATATTTTAAGATAAAGACAATAACAAACTGATTGTTAACCAATATTCAGTCAGAGAATAATGATAAAACTAATTCAAGTATTCTATAGATGCCAACATCTTTTGAGGGATTTTATAGTCCGTAGAGTTTTGAAATATTATACCATGCTAAGACAGAAAATGTTCTAGGTAAATCTTAGGTGATCTAGGTAATCTTAGGCAGTTAAATATATTATATGAAATATATGATTTTTTAAAAATTAAGTTTTTTGGGGTGTTAAAGATGAACACTTCAAATTTACATAACGTTATTGCTAACCCCAATAACGTTATGTAAACTTCAAGTGTTCATCTCTATAAATACAACATCTGTTTACTGTATTGTGTGCCCACCACCCAAAACCTGGTTTCTTTCTGCCACGTGACTATTATAGGCCCTTAGTTCTCAACACTGGCTGCTCATTAGCATCTCCTTGACAGCTTAAAACTATTTTCTCAGACAAATTAAACCAGACCTCTGAGCATGAAAATCAGTATTCTTTTAAATTGTCACCCAAGGATACATCTATTGAATTTAGAGAGAGGAAAAGGTGGAGAGACAGAGCTAGAGAGAGATGACATTGATTGGTTGCCTCCCAAACCCACCTGCCTAGGGCCCACAACCTTTTAGTGTATGGGACAACGCTTCAACCGACTGAGCCACCTGGCCAGTATAAAAATCAGTATTTTTAAAAATTTTTTTAAATATTTTATTTATTTATTTTAGAGGGGGGAAGGGAGGGAGAAAGAGAGGGAGAGAAACATCAATATATGGTTGCCTCTCATGCACTCCCTACTGGGGACTTGGCCCACAACCCAGGCATGTGCCCTGACTGGGAATCCAACCAGCGACCCTTTAGTTCGCAGGCTGGCACTCAATCCACTGAGCCACACCAGCCAGGGCAAAAATCAGTATTTTTTAAAGGCTCCAAATGATTATATTTCAATGCCAAGGTTGAGGATCACTAATTTAGACAGTAAAGAGAAAAACTATAAGCCTGATGAGAGTAAGAACCATGTGTGACTTATTTAACAGCATGCCTGAAACTTGACAGATACTCAGTAATGATAAGTTGAATAACAGACAGTGTTAACCGCTTTACTTACATCACCTCCTTTAGTTGTTAAACCATCTTATGAAAACATATTATTTTCCTTGGTTTTACAGTGAGACAAGAAACTTTAGAGACAGAAAGAAATTTGCTCAAGATAAGTAGGACATAGTATAAGCAAAATTAGAAACTCTGCTTTGAAATGGGGATGAATTTCTATGTTTCTATTTCTTGTCACCCAAAGGAACCAGCTTTCTGTCTTGTCATCAGCATAAACGGTCCCTTTGCACCTCAAATGGGGTGAGAGAGTGCTGAGTTTCCGCCCGAGGAGCCATGCTTTCATTCACGTTTAATGGGGACTTGCTGTAAGACACACTCTGTATTAGAACCGGCATATCGATACATTTAAATCTGAAACAGAAATTAATAATTAACCCATAATGTGTGAGGTAATCTCTGGTATTTTCTATTCTGTTTTATTCAGTAAAAATGTTAGTAAAAACTTAATTTGATGACTCACTCGGGGATCCTTGCTCACATTTGGACCTTCACTGTGACACGTGGACAGTGCAGATAGCATGGCTGAGACTGAATAGCAGTACCTCGCTTGCCGTGAAGAGTAATGGATTTTCAGTGCTTGGAACTAACTCATAATATCCTGCTTCATTACACTCACCAAAAATATATGTATTGTTGTTTCCTACTATTTGCAAGGTAAATGCACGCTTTATGAGGACAGAGCCTCCATCTGCCTTGTACACCAGAAGTGCCTCAGTTGTATTAGACACTCCATAAATGCTCTCTAGATTAACAAAAATGTAAGTGGATGAATATCTACTGTAATGATTTCACAGACGTGGTAACATTACATAAAATTTTCAATTATTTTGCAGTCAGCTTTCATTTCCCAACTCTTAGTCATAAAATTTTCATTCTCTTAAAAATCCAGCTTTGTCTTTATTTTTTTCATTTAAACAAAAGTACATGTATTTTTTCTATTCAGTATTACTTTGTACTAGTTTCAGATGTAGAGTACAATGGTCAGACAATCATATGCTTTACACAATGTTCCCCCTGATGTTTCCAGTACCCACCTGGCACCATACATAGTCATTGCAACATTAATGACTGTTCCCTGTGCTGTGCTTTACGTCCCGATGGCTATTTTGCAACTGTCAATTTGCATTGCTCAGTCCCTTCACCTTTTTCTCCCAGTCTCCCAATTCTCCTTTTCTCTGGCAACCGTCAGTCTGTTCTCTGTGTCTATGAGTCTGTTTCTGTGTGTTTGTTTATGTTTTATAGATTCCACATATAAGTGAAATCATATGGCATCGGTCTTTCTCTGACTGACTTACGGTTTAGTATAATACCCTCTAGGTCCGTTCATTCTGTCATAAATTGCAAAACTTCATTCTTTTTTTATGACCCCGTTTGGTCCCAATCAGCTCAGCCACAGAGACTGTCATCCTTAGGGACAGAGTGTCACAGATGTAAACATTAACAAACTGAAGTGTCATACAGGGAAAACCTCACAGGCAAATCCCTCTAAAGACACCTTTATGCAAAGTTGAGACTTTAGGAGAGAAATAGTAAAGAAAAATAATGACTAGAATAATAACTTACACATGTGATTAAAACACTCAGTGTGCTGAAGTAGGGAGCTTTCCTCGAGGATGAGTCTGACTGTAACCTGCCAGAGGCTCCCCCTGAGTGTCCTGCCTGCTCCCTCTGTGCCGCCATAAAAGGGCAGAATTGGACCCAACATGTCACCTCACCTCTGTACCTCCAGAGAAGTCCTTTCACCCAGAGGCTTCCAAGTGTTTTCACACATGGAAATTAACCCGCCTCATCATCACTTCCCTCCCCAGAGATATGTAGTTCATTTTGGTAGCACAGACATTTACTTACACGGCCACTCAAGGTCCCCTGAGAGGTCAGGAATCATCCTCATTAATCTCCTGGAAAGGAGGCTCCTTCCAGTCGGCCTTTCCCCAGGCTCACCGAGAGCCCACATACATGGAGACCCAGACTTCAGCCTCCCTCTTTCCTGTCTATCTGCCCCAAAGCTGAGTGAGGATACAACATGAATTTTTAAAGATACTTTATGAGTCACTTTAAGTACATAGTTGGCTGTATTTTTATTTGTTCCCCCAAACTCTTCTATTAATCCAGTGACCAAATATTAATTAAACACTTACTTTGTTGCCACTCACTGTGCTGGACACAGGGACCACTCTCCCTGCACAGGAAGGACGGACAGTGACAGGAATCAGGTGGCCTGCGGTCAGGGCTGTGAAGATGACAAAGGTGATGGGCTGGGAGAGGCGGTAGGAGCGGTGGGTCAGGGAAGCCCTCCCCAAGCAGGTGGTATTTGAACTGGGACCTGGAGCATGAGAATGTGCCAGATTTTTTATTTTTATTTTCTTTTTTTGCATCTTACAGATTTTTCATTTCTAATAAAGTAAATATCTTCAGTATCTCACAAAAAAAAGCTTTTTGGGGATCCTGATAATTTTTTCCAGAGTAAAACTGTCATGAGACCAAAAAAATGAGGAAGCCGCTATAGTTTATCCCCAGCTGGGATTGGTCCACTTCCTGCTCTGACCTCACAAGGCGCCACTGTGATGGGTCATCAACCCACTGCTCTTATACAAGCTCCTGGCTGGCGGAGGTCTTTGTCCGTTTGAGCCCAGGAAGCTGTTTGAGGTGACCTGTTGGACTTGGACACATTTTCTCCCTTTCTTGTTTTTTCATTTCTCTTATAATTTTTTTTTCAGTTTGGGTTTTCTTTTCTTTTCTCTTTATTATTTTTATTTTGTTTTGCTTTTATTTTCTTTTTCTCATTCTTTTTTTTTTCATTTGAGTTTTCTTTGCTCATTTTATTTTTTATTTTTTTACATTTTATTTGTATATTTTGTTTACATATTATTTATTTTATATTATATATTTTATATATTATTTATTTTATTATATATTTTATATATTATTTATATTATATACTTTACATATTTTGTATATAATTTATTTTATTTATATATTTTATATCTATAATATATTATATATTTTAATATATTTGTACTATATATCTTTATATAATATATATTATTTATATAATATAGTGTTTATTTTATAATTTGTTCAAATTTTTTATTAAAATTTTTTTAATTTGTATTTTTTAATTTTATTTTGATCTTTTTATTTTTATTTTGTTTCTATTTTATTCTCAATTTCTTAATTTAGTTTTTTAATTTAATTTAATTTAATTTTGTTTTATTTTATTTTGTTTTTATTTGGAAGTCACCATGTCTGGTGACTTTTCAACCCTCCCTGACAACGAAGAGTACCATATTGGTGGTTATGTCCTGCTGAGCCCCATCGGCAAGGGGGCTTTCTCTAAGGTTATTTTGGCCCGGCACCTTGTGACAGGCACTGAGGTCGCTGTAAAAATCATCAGTAGGCAGGACTGCGCTGGAAGTTTTCAAGAAGTTACTAGTCTTAAGATGTTAAATCATCCCAACATCACGAAGTTATTTCAGGTGATCAACACCCAGGACCAAACTTTTCTTTTTATGGAAAATGTAACCAGGGGACACCTACTCAACTATCTCCGGAACGAGGGCCCCTTGGCGGAGGAGGATGCCCGTGCCAAGTTTAGACAGATGACATCGGCGATCCAATACTGCCATCACAAAGGCATCATCCATCGAGACCTGAAGCTAGAGAACATCCTCCTAGATGAAGAAAATAACATCAAAGTGGCAGACTTTGGTTTTAGCACAAAATTTTCAGGTGATAAACTCCAAACCTTCTGTGGAACCCTGTCCTACATGGCCCCAGAAATTTTGAAGTCTGAACCCTATGACGGCCAGAAGGTTGATGCCTGGAGTCTCGGTGTCATCCTCTATATAGTGGTGATAGGCAGACTGCCCTTTGAGAGGACCAACTTTGAGGAACAGAAACAAAAGATACTGAGTGGACATTTCTGCATCCCAGACACTGTATCTGTGGAGTGTCAAGAACTGTTGAAAAAATTACTGACTGTTGACCCTAGCCACAGAATAACTGTAGAAGGGATCATGGATGACCAGTGGGTGAATATTGGCTATGAGGAGGCCCTGAGGCCATACAGTGAGCCGCCCGGGGGTGACATTGACCCCCGGGTGATAGAAATGATGGAAAAGCTGGGATATAAGAAGGAAGAGATAGAGGACTCAGTGTCCCAAAGAAAATATGATGACATCATGGGCACATACATGATCTTACAGAACAGACAAAAAAAAATGGTGGGTCGCACCATCAGGGTAAGGCCTTGCCCCGCCCCTGACCCCAACATCAGTCCTTGTGCAACACAGGGGGCCCCAGCATTAGGGCAGAAATTGGAGAAATGTTCCAGTCTCCCATGCTCCATGGAAGCAAGGGTGCCCAGTACCCAATCCCACATGGAAAAGAGGACCAGGTCTCTTCCACCCAGCCTGGAAAGAAGGATGTTTATCCCCTCCCCCAGCCTGCAAGTTGGGGAGTTCATCCCCTTATCCAGCCTGGAAATGAAAGGGACCACTGACACAGAGATGATGGAAGCAAGGGTGCCCAGTCCCCCAACCCCCATGGAAAGGAGAACCAGCTCTCTTCCACTCAGCCTGGAAAGAAGGATGTTTATCCCCTCCCCCAACCTGCAAGTTGGGGGGTTCATCCCCTTATCCAGCCTGGAAATGAAAGGGACCACTGACACAGAGATGATGGAAGCAAGGGTGTCCAGTCCCCCAACCCCCATGGAAAGGAGAACCAGCTCTCTTCCACTCAGCCTAGAAAGAAGGATGTTTATCCCCTCCCCCAGCCTGCAAGTTGGGGGGTTCATCCCCTTATCCAGCCTGGAAATGAAAGGGACCACTGACACAGAGATGATGGAAGCAAGGGTGCCCAGTCTCCCATCCCTTATGGAAATGAGAACCAGCTCTCTTCTACCTAGCCAGGAAACAAGGATATTTATCCCCTCCCCCAGCCTGGAAACAAGGAGGACCATTGCCACAGACAGCAGAGAATCAAGGATGACCAATCCCCAAAGCAGCCTGGATAGCACAAAGAGCATTCCTCCAGCAAGTCCAGCCTCAAGAGTCACCTCTTCCCTACCCAGCCCAGGGTCCAGAACCACTGCCCCAATTGTCCACAGCAGCAGCTCCTGCATATGGGTTGGGACCCCAGCCTCTCCCTCTGGCTTCAGCCATGGCCGAGAGGGGGTGGCTAGGAGGGTCCTCAGATTTTTTTTAAAATGCTTTTGCTGTTGTCCGTCCACTAATAAGCAACATCAGAAAAGGAAAAGAGTCAAGCCAATTTAATTTTTAAAATTGTGGACGGACTACAGCAGATACATTTTAAGAAGAACCTGAGGACCCGGGGCCCAACCAGGGGCCTGGCCACGCATGTGCTCTGACCAGGAATCCAACCAGGGACCCTGTGGCTTATGAGACAACACCCAGCCCACTGAGCCACACCAGGAGGGCTGCACTCCCTGCATTTGAAATGCTGAACCCAAAGGTGCTGAGCTCCCGGGAGGCCGGTCACTGGTGTGGGAGACAAGTCAGAGGCAGCACACCGACAGCTGTGGGTGAGAGCGCTGCCAGGTGCACACACTGTGTGTGCAGGTGAGAGGACTCAGTCCCGAGGATGATGGACGTGTGCAAACCGCCGCAGTGTTCCTGCACGGGATTCACGTCAGGAGGGTATCCGGCATCTCCGTGGCCTTCAGAAGCATCTTATCCAGAATATCTGCTGAGCTGGGAGGATGGCCTGGAGCCATTGGGGGTCAAGAAGAGAGGCTGCCCTGGCAGCAGGTCCACCCCTCAGCCCCCACCTAATGAAACTTCAGAGACTGGACTGTTTTTCCTGGGGCCCCTCTCCCTTTCCCTGCTCTTCTTTGCTCCCATGTTTGTGGGGGTTCTTATTAAAGTACTTGGTTTTTCCAAAGTTTGTAATAAACTTGATGCTCCTGAAAGATGTATTGGATACTCTGTTTTTTATCCTCTCTGCACAGAATTGGGGCGGGGCATCCTGTAGTCGGAGAAGCGTGTAGTGGTGCAGTACTTGGGCTTTATTGGGGGAGCTCCCAACAGTAACAGATGTGGTTTTGTGGAGAAAAGCCCTGTTACCCAGCACGCTGGGTCTGTTCCAGACACCAGGGCACAGCAGGGGTGAAGTAGGCAGAGTCTCTATTGTCATGCAGGCCATAACCTGGCTGCTCTGTGACATCAGCAGGAACCCCCTCTCTCCTGACCTCTTGGCTTTGCTGCTTCCCTCTGGGCTGCTGTCAGTCTCAGGGGGCCTGTCCCTCCATGCAAGTCAGACTTGTAAAGCTCTGGAGGAAGAGTGCTCCAGGCAGAGGGAACAGCCAAGCCCCCAGCAGACCGAGCTTAGTGAGCTGGAGTGAGAGCAGCAGGAGATGGGGCTACAGAGGAAGGGCGGAGCTCCTGGGCCACGGGAAGGGGTGTGGGTTTGACTCTGAGAACAGTAATCAACCCGCAAAGGGTTTTAAACAGGGAAGTAATATGATCTGATTTAAGTTTTAAAATTATAGAGACTATTCTTCCTCTGCAAACATTTTTATCTGTCTCTATGTATTACAAGATTCACCAGGAAGGGCAGGTTTTCTTATAACCACTGAAGAAATGTGAATTAGAAACTGTATGTGTTTTTTCACTTGAATCCTTATTGCCTGAGGTCCCTGAACAGGTAGAAATGCAAATTAATACATTGTTTTAAATGGAAAAGACCCACCAGCCTCTGAGGAGCTGATCATTGTTCTTACATCACTGAGTAGCTGATCTTCTTGCCCTTTTCATTGAGGAGCCTGCTGTGTTCTTTTGATTCATCTGTCCTCCTTCCCTATTATCCTAACAGTATATGACAAACCTGTGTGTGACACTCATCTTTTGGTGTTGTTATTAAATGGTCCCTTCTTCTCCTTGCCCCAATCTTCCCTTCCTGAGTTCTTGGGGGCTGGGAACTGTGTGACTCAGCTTTGTATTCCAGTTATTACCCCAGAGCCAGGTCCAGAGTAGGGGCTCAGAAAGTGATGGACAGGTGAACCATCCACCTGCTGACTCTACAGTGGATTGTCCCAAACCAGGACATGGAGTGGAAAAGGGATGTGATAATAAGGATCATGTGGGGAGAGAGTGTGAAGTTGGATGGGAGGGACTGGGATGTACAGTCCCCTCGGTGACCCCTGTGAAGCATCATGAACACAATGGTGGGCTCTGCAGCTCTGGAGTCTTTCAGAAGCACTCGTATTCACTCATTTGCCCGTGCTGGCTTAGACCAAAGGTCCCCAAAGCCTGGGAGACGCAATAGCATAGGAGGTGTTTGTGAGCAGCAAGGGCGTCAAGATTGATATAGATTTACAGTGTCATCATGTAACTCCCTTTCAATTCTACTTCAGCCTTTTTGATTTTTACAGAGAGAAACTCTCAGCTTGGCGCTAGGTTATTTTTAACTCCCTTAAACTCCTGCTATTCTTCTTTTTAAAAGTAAAAGTAAACAAATGTCAGGATCCAAACCTTTGAATAAACAATGGCATTTGGCTGAAATTTAATATTATTATGTTAATTCTATTTTATGCTTTTCTCCTTGAAAATTTGATCATTTTTGAAGTGGAATTGGGATATAAATTTTCATTTTCAATTAATCTTTTGAAGTAGAAAGATAAAATTTAACATCCACATGATGAAGTTCATACACAGATTTTGGCAAAAAAGCATGAAGTTGTACAAATGAGTGAAGTTTGGGAAACGATCAGATTGTTTTTGAGTACTTGAGGGTCCACATTTTTTGGAAATATTAATATAAAATTAGACTAATTTATAAAAATAAATATGTCATATATGTATATTTATTTTTACAATCCTTCTATCATAATAAAAAGAGTATGTATGCTTTTTGCTGTTGGAATGTGACCCTGGAAAATACATAAAGGTATAAAGGCAGAAGAAGTAAAGAAACAGAATAACACGATTCAGGGAAAAACATGTTTAATATGTGACTTATTATTTTCTAATTTTGTATTTTTAGAAATATAATTCTGAATCTTAAAAATGTTAGTACCTGTGTAATTCTAAATTTACATAAAAATAGTAAGGGATATGGTTTTGTTTATTAAAAACAATAGCATGACTTTAAGTATCCAACCTTCTATTGTGTATTTAAAATTCCAGTTTACTCAAAATTTGTATACATGTGATATTTTTTTTTTAATTCAAAGCAATTAATGGGAGACCCAAGGTGGCAGAGAGTAAGTGGAAGCTACACTAACCTCCTCCCAGGACCAAGCTGGACTTATAACTAAATTTTAGAGATGATACCAAATAACTAACTGAACACTAGCTGAGAGGAGCCTTATGACCATGGACAGACAGAAGAAAGCACTTTACCTCTACGTGACTGTAGGGAGTGAGGAGGAGGCATGAGAGGACTGGCTAGGATCACAAGGTGGCAGCTGAAGTTCTGGAGGAATATTTCAGTGGCCGGGGCTTCTCCCTGAGACGTATGGGGTCTAAACTCCAAGCTGGGCTCACCAGCCTATGGCAACAGAGCTGGGAAAGGAACCCAGATAATGGGTTTCTGTCTGCCTGGAAGAGACTGCTAGAGACAGAGAGCCTCTGAAAGGGCGAATGCACAAAAAGAGTATGCAGCTACCCACCCTGGGCTCTGCTAGAGGGATGGCAGAGTAGACTAAAAATTCATGAGGAGACTCTGGGGCTGATGGTTCTGGGGAGAGAGCTGAAGGAACAGCCACCAGGATTCCTGTGCTGAGTCATTTTTCTCACGTACTGCATGAGCCATCTTTCTCAGGCAGAGCACTCTCCTCAAGTGGCATCAGCTTGAGGAGAAGCAATAGCCTCACCCATGGGAATTACTCTGCCCCACCCTGTGGAGTTTCAGGCAGGCTGCTGAGTATAGCTTGAGGCTATATCACTGATTAACAACCAAGGCAGATCTCTGGGAGCTCTGAAACTGTAGCAGACACTACCCCCCAGCCCAGTGCTGGTGTAAGCTGGCATTGGTGCACAGTATGGTTCTTTCTGCATACAAGGAGGCCCAGCAGAGGAAGCCACAAGCTGTGGATCACTGATAGCTCCAAACAGGTTGCCCAGGACCAGTCCCAAGCAACATGTGGCAAAGGTCTGCTCCAGGGTCTTATAGATCTACCTAATACATAGGAACAAACACAAAGAGGCAGACAAAATGGTAAGATAAACAAACAGACCCAAAATAAAAGAACAAGAGAATTCTTCAGAAGAACTAGATGAACTGGAGGCAAGCAATTTATCAGATAGATTGTTTAGAGTAATGATTATAAGGAAACTAACAGCACAAAAAAAGATACAGAAACCATAAAAGAGGGCCATTCAGAAATAGAGAATGCAATATTTGAAATAAATTATACACTGGAAGGAATAAACAGTAGATTAGATGAAGCAGATGATTGAATCAGTAATTGGGAAGAAAGGGTAGAAAGAAAACACCCAAGCAGAGCAGCAAAATAAAAAGGAATAAAAATATGAACAGATCTTAAGGAATGTGTAGGACAACATGAAATGTAACACAATGTACATCATGGGGTCGAGAAGCAATTTGAAGAAATAATGACCAAAAACTCCCTAATCTGGTGAAGGAAAAAAGCACACAAATCCAGGAAGCTCAAAGGGCTTCCAAACAAGCTGGACCTAAAGGACCTACACTGACACATAATCATAATTAAAATGGCAAAGCTTGAAGACAAGGAGAGAATCCTAAAAGCCATAAGAGAAAAGCAGGTAGTTACATACAAAGGAGCACCAATTAGACTGTCACCTGACTTGATAATGGGAATGTTTCAGGACAGGAGGGAGTGGTGTGAAATAGTCAAGGTAATGAAA
Source organism: Trachops cirrhosus (assembly GCA_028533065.1). Lineage (NCBI taxonomy): Eukaryota > Metazoa > Chordata > Mammalia > Chiroptera > Phyllostomidae > Trachops > Trachops cirrhosus. The sequence continues at coordinate 27,992,631 of CM052546.1, read as the reverse complement.
AGCAAGGACCTAGGCTACTTTACCCAGCAAGGCTATCATTTGAAATTGAAGGAAAAATAAGTAGCTTCCCAGACAAGAAAAAGCTCAAGTTTGTTAACACCAAAGCAGTACTGAAACAAATGTTAAAGGGCTTCTTTAAGAAGAAGAAAAAGAGAAAGAAAGAAAAAAAACAGGAAAATAGTCTAACAATAAAATGGCACTAAATACATATCTATCAATAATCACTTTATATGTAAATGACTTAAATGCTCCAGCCAAAGGACACAGGGTAGCTAAATGGGTAAGAAAACAAAATCCATATATATGCTGTCTCCAAGAGACCCACCTCAGATAGAAAGATACATACAGACTAACAGTAAGTGGATGGAAAAAGATATTTCATTCGAATGGAAAGGAAAAATAGCAATACTTTTATCTAACAAAATAGACTTTAAAACCAAGGCTATAGTAAGAGACAATGAAGGACACTATATGATGATAAAGGGAACAATCCAACAAGAGGACATAACCCTAGCAAACATTTATGCACCCAACATAGGAGCATGTAAATATGGAAAGCAAATCTTGATGGACATAAAGGGAGAGACTGATGTACAGTTATAATCAGGGATTTCAACACCCCATTGACTTGAATTGATATATCTTCAAGTATGGAGAGAGCAACCTTAAATGACACACTAGATCTAATGGATTTAATATCTTCAGAGCATTTTACCCCAAAGCAGAATATACATACTTTTCAAGTGCACATGGAACATTTTCTAGGATAGACCATATGTTAGGATACAAAACAAGTATCAGTAAATTTAAGGAGATTGCAATCATATCAAGCATGTTCTCTGACCACAATGCCATGAAACTAGAAATCAACCACAAGAAGAATACTGAAAAACACACAAAGACATGAAAGCTAAATAACATGTTATTAAACAATGAAGGGATCAACAATGAGATCAAGGAAGAAATCAAAAGATAGCTTGAAACAAGTGAAAATGAGGACACAAGAATCCAAAATCTTTAGGACACTGGGAAAGCAATCCTAGGAGTGAAATTCATAGCATTACAAGCTTATCTCAAAAAACAAACAAACAAACTAGAAAAGCTCAAATAAACAATTTAACTTCACACTTAAAGGAACTTGAAAAAGAACAATAAACAAAGCCCAAAGTGAGTACAAGGAAGGAAATAGGAAAGATCAGAGCAGAAATAAATGAAATAGTCTTAAAAAAAGATACAAAAGATCAATGAATCCAAGAGCTGTTTCTTTGAAATGATGAACAAGATGGACAAACCTTTAACCAGACTCATTGAGAGAGAGAGAGAGAGAGAACCCAAATAAATAAAATCAGAAATGAAAGAGGAGAAATAACAACTGACACCAAAGAAATATATTATAAACAACTATATGCCAACAAACTGGACAACCTGGATGAAATGGATACATTCCTAGAAGCATGCAATCTTCCAAAACGAAATCAGGAAATATCAGAGAATCTGAATAGACAGATTACACCTAGTGAAATTAAAGCAGTAATAAAAAAAACTCCCAAAAAACAAAAGTCCTGGGCCAGGTGGCTTCATAGGTGAATTTTTCTGAACATTCTGAGAAAAGCTAACACCTTTCCTCCTCAAACTATTTCAAAAAATTCAAGAGGAGGGAAGGCTCTCAGGCTCATTTTACGAGGGTAGCATTATCCTAATTCCAAAAATAGATAAAGAAACTACAAAAAAGGAAATTATAGGCCAATATCCCTGATGAACATAGATGCTAAAATTCTCAACAAAATATTAGCAAACCAAGTACAGCAATGCATCCAAAAAAAATCATACACCCTGATCAAGGGGGATTTATTCCAGGAATGCAAGGATGGTAAAACATTCACCTATCAATAAATGTGATTCAACATATAAATAAAATGAAGTATAAAAACCACATGATCATATCAAAGATGCAGAAAAAGCATTTGATGAAATCAAGCACCCCTTAATGATAAAAACTCTCAGCAAATTGGGAGTAGAGAGAACATACCTAAACATAATAAAGGCCATATATGACAGTCCCACTACCATCATCATACTCAACAGGCAGAACATACAGGCATCCCCCTTAAGATCAGGAACAAGACAGGGATGTCTGCTTTTACCTCTTATTCAACATAGTACTGGAAGTCCTAGCCACAGCAATCAGACAAGAAGAAATAAAGGCATCCCAGTTGGAAAGGAAGAAGTAAAATTTTCTTTATTTTCAATGGCAGTATACTGTACCTAGAGAACACCAAAGATTCCACCAAAAACAATGGAACTGATAAATGAGCTCAACAAAGTAGCAGGATATAAAATTAATATCCAGAAGTCAGTTGCATTTTTATATGCCAATAACAAACTAACAGAAAGGAAAATTAAGAAAATAATCCCATTCACAGTTTCTTCATGAAGAATGAAATACCTAGGAATAAACCTAACCTAACCTAACCTAACCTAAACCTAATAAACCTAACCTAAGGATGTACTAGAAAATTATAAGACACTGAGGAAAGAAATTGAAGAATAACAAATAAGTGGAAGCAGGTACTGTGTCCATGGATAGGAAGAATTAACATCATTAAAATGTCCATACAACCCAAAGCAATCTATAACTTTAACACAATTCTGATCAAGAGTCCAGTGACATATTTCACAGAACTAGAACAAATATTTCAAAAACTTATGTGGAACCACAAGAGGCTCCATATATTTTTGCTGATACATCTGATAAGGGGTTAATATCCAAATTTATAAAGAATTTACAAAACTCAACACCAAAAAACCCAACCCAGTAAAAATGGGCAAAGGACTTGGATAGGCACTTCTTCAAAGAGGACATACAGGTGGCCAATAGACATATGAAAAGATACTCAGCAACACTAATCATTAGAGAAATGTGAATTGAAACTGCAATGAGATATCATCTCACACCTTTAAGAATGGCTATCATCAATAAATCAACAAGCAACAAGTGCTGGCGAGGATGTGGAGGAAGGGGAACCCTTGTGCACTGTTGGTGGGAATGCAGGTTGGTGCAGCCACTGTGGAAATGGGTCAAAATGGATCTGCCTTTTGACCTAGTGATACCACTTCTGGGAATGTATCTGAAGGAACCCCAAACACTAATTCAGAAGAACATAAGCACCCCTATGTTCATTGCTGCATTATTTACAATTGCCAAGGTATGGAAGCAGCCCAAATGTCCATCAATAGATGAGTAGATAAAACAACTATGAGACATTTACACAATGTAATACTACTTGGTCATAAAAAAGAAGAAAATTTTACCCTTTGCAACAGTATGGATGGACCTGGAGAACATTATGCTAAGTGACATTAGCCAGTCATAGAATGACAAATACCATATGATTTCACTCATATGTGGAACCTAATGAACAAATTGAACTAAAGGCAAAATGGAGACAGACTCTAGGTAGAGAGCAGGATGACAGCTGAGGCAGGGGGAGGTTAGAGGGGTAGAGGGTTTGAACAAAAAGAAGAAAGGACACATGGACGTGGACAACAGTATGGTGATTGCTGTGGGAGGGGTGTGTAAAGGGACTAAATGGTAATGGGAAAATATAATAGAAAATAAAAGCAATTAACAATAAAATGACATTAAGTTTCAAACCTTTTCTTGTGTACTTAAAGGTTTAATTTACTCAAAATGTCTCATACATATAATATTTAACCCCATACTTATCCAGTAATTTAAGGCACATCTTTACTAAATAAAATTTTATACAATTTCAGTTATAATAAGATGAGTGAATCTTCCATTTGGAAACTGTGTAGTTAAATTCCTGCTTTTCTTACTTGCCAGAGACACACAGTTTCCAGCTGTTTACACATTTACCTTTCTACCGTGGAAGAATAAAAGCATAGCAGATTGAGCTGTGTTCTAATTTTTGGTAAGAGTAAACAGCTTTGGCTCTATCGCCCTACCAAGCCCACAGGTGTAGGGAGATAATCATCTACTTATAAACATAGTACAAGTGTTGACAATATCTTATTACATTTTTCCCAGAGCGTAATTTCAGCACAGTATCACATTATTACCATAATCACAAAGAGGCAAGATGGTTAGAAAGCATAACTACAACAACAACAGCAACAATAACAACTACTCCACACCAAGTTAATAACCTGGAGTTCCACTGACAGCTTTGTGTTCCTCTACTACCCTAAGGATTTCTCTAGTCAGAAGAATGACTGCACCTTCACTTAATTTTGAAGTTACAAGGTGACAGAGGTGGGGGTTATATGATCTCATTAGAGCACTCTGTCAGGAAAGGAAATGAAGCCAAGGGGAGAACCCATGCTCTTGAAACAAACTCCTGTCCATTCCCCCCAGCTCCAGTCAGCCTGAATACCAACAACTAAAAAGACTTGTCTCCATGAAGACTAGGGTTCTGTGAGGTTGGCTGTATTCTCTGTGCCTTAAAACAGTGCTTGGTTCTTAGAAGACTCTTTAATGTTGTTGAATGAATGAGCCATTGTCACAATAGCCATTGTTTCTAAACACCTAAACATGGCATTTGGTGCCATGATTAACTGTACCAATCCAGTACAAGCCCACACAGTGATGGTACTAGAAGTCAAAGTTAGATATGTCTGAGGCCAATGCTTTACTATTTTTCTCCTGCAGAATAGAAGAATTATGCGACTTTCTAAAGGGCTTCATATATGATAAAGGAACACTCCAATAGCTCAGATTAATATTTCTTTTTAGAATAAATATATTTTCATTGAAGTTTATATTCAGTATTATTCTGTATTAATTATAGGTATACAACACAATCATACACTTTACAAAATGCTCCCCCTAATTTTTCTTGTACCCACTTGGGACCATATGTGGTTGTTATAATATTACTGACTATATTCTTTTTTTTAAGTATATTTTATTGCTTATGCTATTCCAGTTGTCCCAATTTTTCCCTCTTTGCCCCTGTCTACCTGGTTCCTATTTACCCTCTTGTGATCCCACCTCCCCTTAGTCATGTCTCTGGGTTGTGAATGTAAGTTCTTTGGCTTCTCCAAATTGTGTATACCATACTTAACATCCCCTTGTCTATTCTGTACCTACCCAATTAGGCTTCTAAATCCCTATACCTTCCCCCACTCTTCTCCTTCCCCTTCCTCCTCCAAGATGATAACCCCCCAAATGATCTCCATATCTATGATTCTGTTCTGTTCTAGTTGTTTGCTTAGCTTGTTTTTGTTTTTTAGATTCAGTTGTTGATAGTTGTGAGTTAATTATCATTTAATGTTCATAGTTTTGATCTTCTTTTCCGTAAATAAGTTTCTTTAACATTTTATATAATATCAACTTGGTGATAATGAATTTTTTTAGCTTTACCTTGTCTGGGAAGCACTTTATCTGTCCTTCAATTCTAAATGATAGTATTGCTGGATAGAGTAATCTTGGTTGTAGGTCCTTGATTTTCATCACTTTGTGTAGTTCTTGCCAGTCCCTTCTTGCTTGCAAAGTTTCTTTTTTTATATATTTTATTTATTCATTTATTTAGAAAGAGGGGAAGGGAGGGGGAGAGAGGGAGAGAAACATCAATGTGTGGTTGTCCCTCGCATACCCTCAACCAGGGACCAAGCCTGCAACCTAGGCATGTGCCCTTACTAGGAATTGAACCTGTGACCCTTTGGTCACAGATAAATCTACTGAGCCACACCAGCCAGGGCAGAAAGTTTCTTTTGAGGAATCAGCTGATAGTCTTATGGAAACTCCATTGTAGGCAACTCGCTGCCTTTCTCTTGCTGCTTTTAAGATTCTCTCTTTATCTTTAACATTTGACATTTAATTATGATGTGTCTTTGTGTGGTCCTTTTTGGGTCCAACTTGCTTGGGACTCTCAGTGCTTTCTGGACTTGTATGTCTCTTTCTTTTGCCAAATTAGGGAAGTTTTCTTTCATTATTTTTTCAAATAAGTTTTGGACTTTTTGCTCTTTCTCTTCTCCTTCTGGCACCTCTGTGATTTGGATATTGGCCCTTTTGGAGATGTCCCAGAGTCTTCTTAAACTCTCCTTGTTTTTTTGAATTCTTATTTCTTCATTTGGTTTTGGTTGAATATTTATTTCTTCTTTATGCTCCAAATCATTGATTTGAATCTTGGTTTCCTTCCTTTCACTGTTGGTTCCATGTGGATTTTTCTTTATTTCCCTTAGTAGAACCTTCATTTCTTCCCTTATGCTTTTGCTGTATTCATTGAGATCTTTGAGCATTCAGCACCAGTGTTTTGAACTCTGTGTCTGTTAGGTTGGCTGTCTCCGCATTGCTTAGTTCTTTTTCTGGGGTTTCTGTTCTGTTCCTTCATTTGAGTCATATTGCTTTGTCTCCTGATTTTGGCAGCCTCCTTGTGTCTGTATACTATGTAGAGAGCCTCTTTTATTCCATTTTAGCACACCTTTTAAGTGGTGTGGGGTGGAGTCTTGGGTATTTGCCAGGGCAGGGCAACTGTGGCTCCGATGGGGGGAGGGGTCAAAGAGGGGACAATGCTTTTGCTGGCTGACTTCTGGGGACTTGCCTAGCCTTCACCCCATTTTTAGTCACTTCACCATATACAACTGGTGTCCCTCCAGCTGCTGTCCTGGTTGTGGGTCCCAGGATGGGTGGGTTTTTATGCATTCCGGGCTGTCCTGAGAAAATAGCAGTTTCTTCTGCCACCACAACCCCCACTGGGTTTACAGCCGGAAGTTATGAGGCTTTCTTTTTCCCAGTGCTGGAGCCCTGAGCTGCACATTCTGGCCTGGGGCTGGGCACCCTCGCTCAAAAGCTGTCTCCCTGATTTTTATCCACCACACATGAATGGGGCTGCCCATTTCCACTGACCACCGCTGCCACCTCTCCACTGCTCTGTCCCCAGCTCCCTGCTGCCACGCTGAGTTCTCTCTGCCCTGACTCCCCATCTCCACCCCTCCTACCTGTCTGGATGAATATATAGCTTCTTTAAATCCTTGGTTGTTGGACTTCTGTATAGTTGTGGGTGTTCTTCGTTTTTAAGTTAGTTGTGTTCCTTCTTACAGTTGTGCAACGAGGTGAGGCTTGTCTACCTATGCCTCCATCTTGACCAGCCTGACTGTATTCTTTATGCTGCACTGTACATCTCTGTGACTGTTCTATAACTAACAATTTGGATTTCTTAATCCCTTCACCTTTTCCACCCAGTTTCTCAATTCCCCTCTGTTTTGGCAACCATCAGTTTGTCCTCTGTATCCATGAGTCTGTTTCAATTTTGTTTTTTCTTTTATTTCATTCTTTAAATTCCACATATAACTGAAGTTACATTGTATTTGTCTTTCTCTGATTGACTTCATTTAGCATAATACCCTCCAGGTCCATCCAATCTGTTGCAAATGGTAAAATTTTGTTTTTATGGTCAAGTATTATTCCTTTGTATATATGCACCACCACTTTTACATTCGCTTGTGTATTGATAGGCAACTTGAACTGCTTCCATATCTTGACTATTGTAAATAATGTTGCAGTGAAAATAGGGGTGCATATATTCTTTAGAATTAATATTTTGGATTACTTTGGGTATACGTAGAAGTGGAATTGCTCAGTAATAAGGCACTTCCATTTTTTGATATTTTGAGAAGTCTCCACACTCTTTCCACAGTGGCTGCACCGCTCATTATTCCCTCAGCACAAGGGTTCCCTTTTCTCCACATCCCCACCAGCCCTTATTGTTTGTTGATTTATTGATAATAGCAATTCTGAATGGTATGAGGAGTTATGTCATTGTGGGTTTAATTTGCATTTTTCTGATGATTAATGACATTGAATATGTTTTGGTAGGTCTGTTGGCCTTCTGTATGTTCTCTTTAAACAAGTGTCTATTCAGGTTTTCTGCCAATTTTTAAATTGGATTGTTTGGCCCCTGCCTGGTTGCTCAGTTGGTTGGAGTGTTGTCCCATACACCAAAATGTTGGGGGTTTAGTTCTTGGTCAGGGTACATAGCTAGGTTGCGGTTCTGATCCTCAGTCAGGGCACTTTCCAGAGGCAGTCAATGTTTCTCTCTCACACCAATGTCTGTCTGTCTGTCTCTCTCTCCCCCCAACTCCCTTCCTCTTCCTTTCTTTCTGAAATCAGTAAAATAAACATATCCTTGGGTGAGGATTAAAAAAATAAAAAATAAATTGGATTGTATTTTGGTGTTGAGTTTTATGAGTTTTTTTAATAAATCCAGTATATTAACCTCTCATTGCATACATCATTGGTGAATGTTTTTGATTTCTTGATGGTTTCCTTTGCTGTTTAAAACCTTTTTAGTTTGCTTTGTCAAATATTAATTGACCATAGAGATTTGGGTTTATTTCTGGGCTCTCTGTTCCATTGGTCGATGTTCCTGTTTTTATTCCAATACCAATCTCTTTTGATTACAGTGGCCTTGTAATATAGTTTAGTATCAGGTATTGTGATCCCTCCTACTTTATCCTTCTTTCTCAAAATTGCAGCAGCTATTCGGGGTCACTTATGGTTCCATATAAATTTTGAAGTGTTTGTTCTATGTCTGTGAAATATGCCATTGGTACTTTAATAGGTATTGCATTGAATGTGTAGATTGCTTTGGGTAGTATGGACATTTTGATGATGTTAATTCTTCCAATCCATGAACATGGTATATGTTTCCATTTATTTGTGTCTTCCTTGATTTCTTTCTTCAGTGTTATGTAGTTTTCTGAATACAGGTCTTTTACCTCTTTGGTTAGGTTTATTCCTAGGTATTTT
>CM052546.1:27907716-27983358 GCA_028533065.1 Trachops cirrhosus | reverse complement strand
ACCACTGTGGAAAACAGTATGGAACTTCCTCAGAAAACTAAAAATGGACCTGCCCTTTGATCCAGCAATTCCACTGCTGGGACTATATCCTAAGAATCCTGAAACACCAATCCAAAAGAACCTATGCACCCCAATGTTCATAGCAGCACAATTTACAATAGCTAAGTGCTGGAAGCAACCTAGGTGCCCATCAGTAAATGCATGGATCAAAAAACTATGGTACATTTACACAATGGAATTCTGTGCAGCAGAAAGAAAGAAGGAACTCATACCCTTTGCAACAGCATGGATGGAGCTGGAAAGCATTATGCTAAGCAAAATAAGCCATACATTGAAAGACAAATACCATATGACCTCGCCTTTAACAGGAACCTAAACAACAAAACAAAGAAACAAGTAAAATATAACAAAAGACACTGAAGTAGAGGACAAGTTGACAGTGACCAGAGGGGAGAGGGGAGGGAATTTCAGGGGAGAAGGGAAGGGTTTACAGGAACAAATATAGAAGACACATGGACAAAACTAGGGGGGTTGGAAATGGGAGGGATGGGTGGGTGGGCTAGAATGGGAATAAAGGATAGAAACTGTACTGAATAAACTAAAATTTAAAAATTAAAAATAAAACCTTTTTAGTTCGATGTAGTCCCATGTTTTATATTTTCTTTTGTGATACCCTTGTTGAAGGAGATATATCAGAAAAAATATTGCTATAAGAAGTGTCAGATTTTACTGCCTTTGTTTTCTTCTAGGAGTTAGCATTTTTTGGACTATAAGATGCACATTTTACCACATTTTTTACTTCAAAATTGTTTTCCTACTCTAAAACCTAGGTGTGTCTATTTTTCAGACCATAAGACACACCTCAATTTTAGAGGATGAAAATAGGAAAAAAATTTTTGAAGCAAAAAATGTGGTAAAAAAGTACGTCTTATAGTCCAAAAAATATGGTATATAGTTCTGAGTCTTACATATATTTTTAATCTATTTTGATTTTATTCTTGTATATAGTATAAGAAGATCTTGTTTCATTTTTCTGCATGTATCTGTTTAATTTTTCTCAACATTTTATTGAATATTCTCATCCCATATTCTTACATCATATATTCTTGTCTTCTTTATCAAATGTTAATTGCCTGTATAGGCATGAATTTATTTCTTGACTCTCCATTCTGTTCCATTGATCTATGTGTCTGTTTTTGTTTGTTTGTTTGTTTGTTTGTTTTAACTAGGACAATGCTGTTCCAATTTCTATACCCTTGTAGTATAGTTTGATATCAGGAAATGTGATTCCTCCAACTTTGTTTTTGTTTTGCAAGATTGTTGAGCTATCCGAGGTCTTTTGTGGTTCCATACAAATTTTTGGTTTATTCTCGTTCTGTTAAATATGCCGTTGTTATTATCATAGAAATTTTGTGGAAATTATACATTGCTTTGTGTAGTAAGGACATTTTAATGATGTTCATTCATTCTTCCTATCCATCAGCATGGTTTAGACTTTCATTTATTTGTTTCTTCTTCAGTTTTTTTCAGTGTTTTATAATTTTCCAAGTGAAGAACTTTTACCTCCTTGGTTAAATTTCTTTGAGGCAATTGTAAATTTCATTGTTTTCTTAGTTTGTCTTTTCTGATAGTTCATTATTGGTATATAGAAATGTAACCAATTTCTCAATATTAATTTTGTGTCATGATAATTTACTGAATTCATTTATCAGTTCTAGCAGGGTTTTTTCTGTGGAATCTTTCGAGTTCTCTATACACAGAATCATGTCCTCTGTGGATAATGACATTTTTACTTCTTTCTTTCCAATTTGGATGCATTTTTTTAATTCTCTTTGTCTGATTGCTGAGGCAAGGACTTGTGTGTTGAATAAGAGTGGTGAAATTGGACATCCTTGTCTTGTTCCTGGTCTTAAGGGAAATGCTTTTAGTTTTTCCCCACTGTGTATGATGTTAGCATTGTGTTTGTCATATATGGCCTAGTAAAGGCCATATTTTAGTATATTCCCTCTCTTGCCACTTTGCTGAGAGTTTTTATTGTAAATGGGTGCCAGTTTTGTCAAAAGCTTTTTTTGCTTTTATTGATATGATCATACAATTTTTATTCAGTTAGTTTATGTGGTATATCATGTTAATTGTTTGTGGCTATTGTACCAACCTTGCTTCCTAGGAATAAATCCTACTTGATAATAGTGACTGAGTTTTTATGTATTGCTGAAATCGGTTTGTTAATATTTGTTTGAGGATTTTTGCATCTATGTTTATCATGGATATGACCTATAATTAATTTTTTCTGTAGTGTCTTTATCTGATTTTGGAATCAGGATATGTTGATGTCATAAAATAGCTTAGCAGCCTTTTTTCGTGTTGAATTTTTTGGAATAGTTTGAGGAGGATAGATGATCTCCTTAGGATGATGGGTAAATTTCACCTGTGAAGCCATTTGGGGCAGGACTTTTATTTGTTGGGAGACATTGATTGCTGCTTTGATTTTGTTAATCATAATCAGTCTGTTCAGAGTTTCTGTTTTTTTGTTTGTTTGATTCAATTTTGGGATGTTTTATAATTTTAGGAATTTACTAATTTCTTTCAGCTTGTTCAGTTTGTTAGCATAGAATTATTCACAATATTTTTGTATGATTTTTTGTATTTCTCTGGTGTCAGATGTTACTTCTTGTTTTTCATTTCTACTTTTAGTTATTTGGATTCTCTGTCTTTTTATGATTCTGGTTCAAGTTTTTTCAGTCTTGTTTATCTTTTCAAATAATCAGTTGTTGGTTTTATTGATTTTTTTTGTATTTAAACCCTAGATTATTTATGCTCTGATCTTTATTATTTGGGATTTGTTTGTTGTTTCTTTTTTTATTCTTTTACTTGCAGGTTAGATTGTTTATTTGAGATTTTTCTTGTTTCATTAAATACAAGAATACAGGCTATGAGTTTTTCTATTAGGATTGCTTTCACCGTGTTCTATAGATTTTGTGTTGTTCTGTTTTCATTTCCATTTCTCTCAAGGTACCTTTTGATTTTTTCTCTGATTTTATTGTTAACCCATTGATTATTTAGAAATACATTATTTAGTTTCCATGTGTTTGTGTGTTTTTTCAGTTTTTTTTCCTTGTAATTGATTTCTAGTTTCATACCTTTGTGGACAGAGAGATTCTTGATATGATTTTCATCATTGTATATTTATTGAGACTTATTTTACGTCCTAACATGTATCCTGAAAATTGTTCTAAGTAGACTTGAAAAGAATGTATGTTCTGCTGCTTTGGAGTGAAATGCTCTGAAAATATCAATTAAATTTATTTGGTTTAGTGTATTATTTAAAGCCAGTGTTTCCTTGTTTATTTTATATCTGGAAGATTTACCTATTGATTTCAACAGTGTTAAATTCCCCTACTATGACTGTATTACTGTTGATCTCACCCTTTATGTCCATCATTATTTGCTTTATATATTTATGTGCTCCTGTGTTGGGGGCATAAATATTTAAAGGGTTATATCCTCTTCTTGTATTGATTCCTTTGTCTTTATGTAATATCCTTCTTTGTCTTTTATTAAAGTTTATTTTTTCTGATATAAGTATTGCTACCCAAACTTTTTTTTCTGTCTCTACTTGCTGTGAACAGTGATATATGTGTGTGTGTATAGTGTGTGTGTGTGTGCGCGCGTGCGCACGTGCTGGTTTCTAGTAGATTCCTGTCTCTCCCTGGTGGACAGAATCCCCACTGATTTTCACAGCCAGATGTTATGCGGGCTTCTGCTCCCATGTCTGGTGCTCCAGGCTGGGGTGCCCAGCGTGGGGTGGAGAACACTTGCTTCTCAGGGGGAACCTTTGCAGCTGACATCTGCCTTGAAATTCTCAGCTGCTTCATGTGGGAGTGGGGCCAACCCTTGTCGTGTCTCTGCCCTTCCTACCCATCTCCATGGGGTTTCTTCTGTAAGAAGAAACCTTGGTTATAAGACTTCTGTTCAGCTAGTCTTCAGTTGGTTATTCAGGTTGATTGTTGTGTAATTTAGTCGTAATTCTGATTTGGTCCTTCGAGGAGGTGAGTGTAGCTCCTACCTACTCTACCGCCATCTTGGATTCTCCTATCATTATTTTTAAAGGGATTGTTAAAGATAGCCATGGTATGTTTAGTGGAAAATGTCACGAAACTCCTTCAACTTATTACAGGGTTAAAAAAGTTCTTTTTACCTTAAAGTTCATGGCCCAAAACAAAGAATAATACACCTTTGACCTGTGAGAGAAAAAAATCTGTCTTTTGAATATTTTTCTAGGAGTAACAAATCCTAAATATGTTGGCAGGGAAGCACTTTGAGGGTAAGAGAGCCATCAAATAAGGATCCTGGGGGCCATGAAGGTGAATGCCTGTGAGGCAGCCAAATCACAGGAGTGCCCTGGTCTGTGGAAGGGGATTGAGAAAAAGCAGACATGACCAGTAATAGGCACATGAGAGATGAAATGAAGAAACAAACAGCTGCCGGCAGAGGACCCGGAAACACAAAAGCAAACCCAGAAGAGAACAGAGGAAAGGGTGAGAACATAGATGAATAGATACACATTCTTTTACACACACAGCACACTACACATACTACACAAGTCTGTGTCAGTCAGCTGTCAGTGGAGCCAAGTGACTCATAAGTTTCAGTTTCATAAGATTTATTGCACTTAAAGATTTACAGTCCAAGCTTCTGGTATTGATAGAGGACAAGAATTCATTTATTCACATGGTCAGTGACTATTTATTGAATATTTTCCCATGTAAACATTAATACAATGTATTAGACATGATACCCATTCGCATGAAATTTCTGTTCTAATGGCAAAGTTAGACACAGATAATATTAATAAGTTAATTACATAGTTAAATATTGATTATAATTTTAGGAATTATGAAGATGACTAGTGGTACTGACACACTTGAGCTATGATCTAAAGCATGAAGAGGAGCTGACTGGGGCATTCCAAGCAAAGAGGACAGTAAGGACAGTAAGGACACCAAGGCCCTTTGGTGGTGGAGGTCTGTCCTGTTAGAGGGCAGTGTGACTGAGCTACAGCGAGTGAGGGCAGAGTCACTAGGGAAGGAAGGAGGGTCTGGACCATGTAGGCACTTGCTGGGCATGCTGAGGACTTGCTGTTTTCTCCTGAGACAATGGGAGTCCACTCAAGGGTTTTCAACAGAGCTCAAAGGGGTAGCTTTTGGGAAGGATCAGGGACAGGATTTAATATGAGTATATATGTCCAGATTGATCCTGTGGCAAGGGTTTTGGCATATTGATTGTCAGCTGTCCTGAGCATTTTATTCTGATACACTTTCATGACACAGAACAGCTTTAGTTCTCTTATTGAATAATCTTTCCAGTGTGTCCCAGAGTCTGTCCAATTTGCTGTGCAGAGAAGTTCCCCAGTTTAACCTCTTTCCTCATTAGAGAATGATTTAAAAAGAAAAGGCTTTGCCTGTCTGTCACTATTGAAGGAAATGCCCCTGAGAGAGACACGCCACACCCTCGGGCCTGTGACTGGTGCGCTCCAGTGGTAACGTGTGGTCGATCTACTCCAGTCCCACTGCGCCTCCCCTTCCGTCCTCAGCTCCTTCCCTACGGGTCATGCTTGGGAAGGCACAAATCCCCTCATTTATTAAGAAAAGCCCACAGCACTGTAACCTAGGAATGTAGTTCCACATGTGCAGGAATGCGCCCAGATGCATCTGTGAAATTTTGATGAAAATGGATTTTACTTTACAGATGAGAACAGTGAGAATTGAGGGGCTTGGGGCCCCAGCAGGGTCTGGCTCTCCACAGAGCCCTGTGTCCCAGCTGGGACTTTGCCTTCTAGGCTTCATTGTCCTGCTTTTAAGATTAGACCATATCCAATTTATGAAATATTCTTTGTTTTTTAAAAAAGCTATTCTTGAAAATTCAGGTGTGAGAAATCTGAACCTGTGTGGGAATATTTGAGTTTAGGCTCCACATCTAGCAATCAGAGAAGAATTTTTCCTTTTAAGTATTTTTAAGCAGCTGTTGGGCACCAGGCAGCATGTGTTAGCTTTGTATGCACTGTCTCATTTACCCTCATGACAGTTCTGCGAGGGAGACACTGTCACAGTTTTCATTTTACAGATGAGGACATGAGGCTCAGAATGGTTCCCTGCCTGAGAATGGCAGAGCTGGAATCTGAACTTTATGACTCAGACACTCTCTTTTAATTCTAATACAACATAGGATTCGTTTCCTAAGAGGTATAAATGCCAGGCCAGTTTTTGACAGGTTCCTGGTATTGTTCACTACTGTGAAGTTAATATAACTCAGGCTGACATCTAGGAAAGATGGTGACTTGAGTTTAGAAATCGGACCCCTCCATCCCCACCCATCAACTGATCCTAAAGACCAAATGAGTCTACACACAGAGAAGAAAACCTCCATGAGTATAGGACACCGGGGACAGTACCACGTCCATACCAGAAACTTGCCGAATTTCTTATATAGCACAAAAATTGCATGAGAAAGTAGGGCAGTTGTAAGGGAACTAAGCAGAAGTGAATCTGCAGAATCCCTGACAGTCCCTAATTTGGACTGACATTGGGAGGAGGGAGGCAGGCTGCTGGATGGAGGGGTCTCCCTGAGGCCCCCCCTACACTGCTGGGCAATCAACTTCACAGGCAGCCCTTCAGGCAGAGGTTCCATCAGAGCAAATCCCCTGGGGAAGTGAACTGCGCGCTGCGAGGCAACTTAAGAGCAGCTGGGTGGATTTGTTTTGTTCTGTCCATCTATGATGCCAAGAAGGAACAAAATGTTACCTACAGCAAACATTTCAATCAGAACATGCAATTCATTCAGAATTTACACTGTTCCTAAGATAGCCTGTTCCAAGGAAGGGACCATGCCTTTCTTCCTCAGCTTTGGGAACGCACAGGGAAGAGTCTGTGGGTGCAGAGAGAAAGATGGCATGCTTGCTGTTGGCTTTCAGTCGGTTTTCTCGGGCAATGTGACTGCTATCATTCCCTTTTTTCTTAAGCTCAAGTCCCACCCCGTGCTCACATTGTTGTGGAATACCCAGCTCAGTTGCCCGTCCCTTCATCAAACCATCGTCGAACCTGCCCAACTTTTACCTGCCCCTGAACCAGAAGTAACATCCACATCTTTTTCTGCTTGTTCGTTTGCTGACTGTTGTTAAATTTTATAGGTCATGGTTGTATAGGGTAAAAAGAAAACAAAACTCAATACCAACAGGGCATATGATGCAAATCCATCTCCTCCCCATCCAGCCCTCTCTGTTCTTCCCAGAGGCGTTTTGTGTTTTCAGTTTCTTGAATGCCTTTCCATGGGTGTCTGTCTGTGCCAGCAAGTGCATTGTTCTGCTCCTTACCTTCTTCATTTTAGCATGTATCTTGGAGATTATTCTATACCAGACCTACAGATCCACCTTACTTATTTTCATGGCTACCCAGCATTACACTTCCACTTTCCCCTTTTGGATCCCAAAGGTGTGCCTGCAGTGCTGCTGAGATAACACGTCTCACTGTCCTCGACATCCAGTGTCTGTATGCACGCGGTCTTCTCCGTCCTGCTTTCCCTCCCTAGTGGCAACGGGCTGCCCGTTGTTCTTTGGCGTATTTCCTTAGGGTTTATTATCATCTTAAGGTGGAGGTATGAAATAATTAAATTGTAAAGCTCTGTCAAGGTATCATTTTGTTACAGAACAACAGTTTTTTTAATTTGAGGTATAATTTATGAACAATAAAATGTACAAATCTTAAGTGTCCAGTTTGTTAAGTTTTGACAGTTGTAACTACCAGTCGAAAGAGGATGTGGAATGTTTGCATCCCTTTGGGAAGCTCCCGCATGCAGCCTCCCAGTCGGTTTTTAACCCCCACGCCCCACACTGGTGGCAATGATTTTCTGATTTCCTTCCGCACATACTGCTCTTCTGTCCCCTCGTGCTAACTTTAATGGTGTAACATTTAAAAATAACACTTTTATGTTCTTTTGTCCTTCTCACTGCTGATTAGTATTTTATTTAATGAAATTTGTTTGTTTTCTTGTTAATGGCTTTTCATTTCCCCCACAAAACAGTGTGAATAAGGCCGCTGCCGTCACCCTCATACTAGTCTTTGTGGGCCCATGTTTTGATTTGTCTCGGGTCCACACCAAGGAGTGGAATTTCTGGGTCAAAGGGCAAATAAATATTTAACTTGAACAAGAAATCGCCAAATCCTTGTCTGAAAGTGTTGTATTGTGTGAAGCCACCCCAACAATGTATAAAAGTCTAGTTGTTCCTCTTTGCCAGTGTTTGGAATTGCCAGTTTTAGCTCAGCTGCCCCTGTGCGTGTGAGTGGTAGCTGCTGGCGGCTCGGTTTGCATTTTCAGTGACCAGAGATGTTCAGGGCCTTGGTGACCGTGTGTTTGTTTTCTTTTTATTCTGGATATGAGTCATTTATTAAATATGTCTGGAATATTTTCTCATATTGTGTGGCTTACCTGTGCATTTACTGAAAGAAGTCTTTTGATGAGCAGAAAAATGGAAATTTGCTAAAGTCAAGTTTACCCTACTCCTCCTTCATTATGTGTGCTTTTTATGTTCTGGCTAAGAAATCTTTTGCATACTCCATGTTACAAAGATATTTTTTCCTATGTTTTCTTCTGGAAATTTTATTCCCTTAAGCTTTCCCATTTAGAATATGATCTAATGTAAATGAACTTTTGTGCATGACATGAAATGGGGCTGGGATCTCATTTTATCCCATGCATGTGTCTGGTTATTCCAGCATCATTTGTTAAACAGCTTTTTTCCCTGTTGACTTTGTGCCTTGAAATTTAATTGTCCACTTGTGCGGACACCTATATCATGATTCTCCATTCTTTCCCATTGATCTGCTGATCTATCTTATACCAGTATCACGCTGCCTTGATTATTGTAGCTTTCTTTTGAATTTATAGAATATAAATTCTCCCACTTTGTTCTTTTTCAAGATTTTTTTTCTTATTCTAGTCACTTTCAATTTCCCTATAAGTTTTAAGTTTAGTTTGCTATTTTTTTTAACAAAGCCTCCCAGGATTTTGCTTAGGACTATATTAAATCTACAGATCAATTTGAAGAGGACAGAACTCTTACCAATTTTTGAGGCTTTTGATGCATGAAAATTGTATACCAATCCATTGATGTTGATTTTAATTTCTCTTAGGATGTTTTGTAATTTACATTGCCAAGCTCTTGCATATTTTCATTAGATTTAGTTTAAGGTGTTTGATATTTTGGTTGCTATTATAAATTTAATTTTATTTCTCAATTGTTTATTACCAAAATAATACAAATACAGTTGATCCCTGTATGTTGATCCTTACGTATTATAATAGTTACGTTTTGTCACAGAATCGCCCTTTTAATCATTATAAAATGTCCTTATTTTTCCTCTGGTAATTTTCCTTGTTCAGAAGCCCACTTTGTCTGATTTAATATGGCAATACCGCCTTTCTTGTGTCTTGCATATGCGTGGTATATCTTCTTCAGCCCTTTTACTTTCAATGTGCCTCTGTCTTTGTATTTAAAGTATGTTTCCTATAAACTGCACATAGTTGGGTCTTGCTTTTTATCCAGTCTGGCAATGTATTTTACATGTAGTGCTAATACACTTACATCCAAAGTAAGGATTGATATGATTGGGTTTTGAGTTTAGCTTCTTGGTATGTTTTCTATGTATATCTGTATTGGTTTTCTAGGGCTGCTGTAACAAAGTAGCACAGGCTGGGTAAGTAACACAAATGTATTTTTTCACAGTTCTGGAACCTGGAAGTCTGAGATCAAGGTGTTAGCAGAGTTGGTTCCTTCTGAGGGTGGTGCAGGAAGGGTTTGTTCTAGGCTTCTCCTTGGCTTATAGGTGGCCTTCTCCGTGTGTCTTCCCTCGGTGCCTGTGTCCAAACTTCCTCTTCTTCTAACTGGGTTAGGGTCCACCCTAAGGACCTCATTTCACCATAATTACATCATTGCAAGCCCTGTATCTGAATACAGTCAGGCGCTTGGGCTTAGGACGTTAACATAGGAAGTTTTTGGAGGGAGACTGTTCAGCCCCTAGCAATGTCCCTTAGGTTCTTAGTTATTTTGTTTCTCCCTTTCTGCCTTCCTTTGGATTAATTGGGTCCTTTTTTTAGTATTCCACTTTATAATTTCACTTTCGAGCTAAAACTTTTTGTTCGTTTTTAGTTGGTTGCTGTGGAGATTACTATCTGCAGCTTTAATTTTTTACAGCTAGGTTCAAATAATACTGTACCGCGTGTGAACCTTCTGAAAAGGTCACCCCATTGTCATGCCGTTTACCCCATTTTGACCTCTGTGACATACAGACACATCTGTTATAACCCCCCTAATTTATTAACATAGTGTTATTGTTTTTATCTTTTACAGAAATGTGAAAATGAGAACAAATTAATAGTCTTATTAACAGCAATTATATATTATAGAAGGGATATAGTATTTTAAAGAAATATAAAAATACATAGACGTATCTATGCATACATACATTTTATTTTCATTTTGTAGGGTAAACATTGTGTTCTGCTGGCCTCCATTAAAAGAGCAGTTTCTAACCTTAGCTGCTATGGCAGGAGATGAGTGCTGGGGGCAGAGGAAAAGCTCCTGTGAAGGGAAGACAGTCTTCCACGTAACACTGGTCTCTAAAAAGTTCACTTCCGACCCACACATAGGAAAGCCACATCCCTCCTCTGCCATAGCCCCAGGAAGCTCTTTGTCACACCTCGGTGGGGGTTTGGCACATTGAGGGGAGATATAACACATGAATTTGAGCGTCTGGTGCATCTGTATACGAATCACTGACAGACTCTTTATACCCCTTGACATTTCCCCTTTGCAAGGAGCATGGAAAAGGGCAGAGGCAGAGGGAGAATGAGATCCTCTGAAGACAGAATGATCTGGTTTACAAGAGTGACTTTCTCCTGGTGAGAATACTGTGACCTAGAGAGGTTCAGAGATTTTTTTTGGTGTGTAATTGTGGAGGTGCCAGTGAAGATGAGGTGGTTTTGATGGTCCTTTCTGTCCCTCCGAGCAGCTTTCCATTCTTCCCATCACATAGCCTTAGGGCCTTGGTGGCAGAAATAAGAATGAAGATGCAGTCTGCCAAGTATGAGCATCTGGGCATCATCAAGGGCTGTGCTTTGCAAGCATGTGGTCTGTCTTCACTCTGGCTGTTTCATCCTGCTAGTGGCCACTCACATCCTGAACTGAGGTTCTCATTTGAGGAGACCCAAAGGGTTCTATGTGTTACAGACCCACAGCATTGCAGATGTCATCTGAATTGAATATAAAACCTCATTAGAATATGCCATTGTACAGTAATCATTATGCTCTGATAGATTTGACAGATTTTCACATATCATAGTTCTAAATGTAGGCTGGAATGGCAAATGTTCATAGTGAAGTCTGCTTAGAAAATGGTGGTGGTATTTGTTTTACAGAAATGGGTAAGATAATACTTGGAGTGAACATTCTCAGGCAGTAAATTGAAGCAAATAAACTCAAAGCCTACATGTCTGTCATCACCAGTTAGGAATATTTTGGTTGGAAAAGAGAAAAAAACACAAAATTAAGCAACAAGAAAAATAGGAGTGGGGAAGGGTAGTTCTTGGCTCACAGAAGTGAAACATTACAAACTGTTTCTGTGCTCAGGCAATGCTGGGTCCTGTAACATGCACGTTGTAGCACGGGTCCAGTTTTTCTCTTTTGCTCTGCCTTTTGTAGTGTTGGACTCATCTTCAGGCTCCACATGTTGCCTCCATCTCCATCCCCAGCTCTCGCGCTCTCATACCCGCTGTCTCTCTCTCATGTATGCATGTGTGTATGTATGTATTTGTGTGTTCGTAAATGGCCGCAAGCTCACAGCTGGTCTTGAGCTGTATTGTCCAAGGAAAAAGGAAATGTCCCCTCTGGTTGTTTCTGCACAGATCTGTAGGTGCCCTTTCTCTTACTGGCTCAAATTTGTTCACATGTCTATCTCGAGTCAGTAATTGATATCAGGGAAAAAGGAGACTGTTGCTGGCTTAAATCCATCGGGCCTGGTCATGAGACAGAGGGTGGGTCAATCCATCCTGAGCCACATAGTGTCAGAGGGAAGGAGAGGGTGGTTCTCTGATGCAGATCCTGGCGGCAGGATCCATGTGTTGGGTGGCTATGAACAAGTAACACACGGACTACAGAACTCCTGTGGAGAAAAAGGGACAGCATGGCCGCTTCCTAAGACAGAGAGAGAGAGGGCCCCGACCCCTGCCTGGACAGGCTTTATTGCTTTTCTGGGTACACTACATTGAGGATGGTCCTTACTTACTATGCACAGGTTCGCTGCAGGTGATTACCTTTTACAGAAAACAAAGGAAAGAATGTTGCTAGTTACTTCAAAGAGAAGGATGTTACAGATCAAGGGGGAAAGTGGTTGAACAGGTTACACTCCATACTTGGGAGGTTTAGCTCAGATTTTAGGAAGTTACAGTAAGCACTTGCTGCCTCAATTCAGAGTAAGGGAGTTTTAGCAAAAGCAGACCTCATAGAGGCCTAGGTACAATGCAGGCCTGATTCCCCACGGGAAAACCTATCTGTAGGCTGTGTGCCGACTCACTCCCTCCTGGCCTTTCCAAGTGGGGGCTGAGCTACATTCCCATGCCACGCAGATCAGCCCCCTATAGTTCTCCACCATAGTTGGAGGACACCGGCCTGACACCTGGTTTAGCATCTTACTAACAGTCTCTGGGGATGGTGACCTATGGAACTTAAAGCTGCATCACATTCAGTCTTTTCCTTGTTTTATAAACCTCAGGCTTTGGGATTTTCCTTAGCACATAATGGACGCCTCCTCCATTCAGGCCATCTACGGGTATATTTCACCAGTAACTCGGGCCTCTCCTTCCTGTCGGAACAAGCCTGCCTTCTAGCTATAAAAGAGCCTCTAATTCAAAGGCCGTTAATAACAAAATTAAATAGTGTATGTTTTATTTCAAAACATGTGTTTAGCTATTTTTTGTCTGGGCACTCTAACAAGGAGTGTGCCTATCTACAAGCTGCAGAATAGCTTAAATTGCCATCATCATCGTCGTTGTTGTCCTTATCACCCTTTTTACTCCAGACACTGTCCTAGGCCCCTGACACACACTGCTCTGCTCCGGTCTCAGAAGCCACTCTTTTACAAATCCAACATACATTTTAAGGACCGGCTTTGGGTCTTCCTGCAGGAAGCCTCTGCAATCACTCTGGCCCTCAGGAATATCTTCTCCATATGATATTTTTTGTCTAAATGAATTGTCTTGCTCTGCTTTGATTTGGCTACTTACGTGGCTTGTTAGCTGATCACAGGCAGGGACCATAGCTTCTACTTCCTGTATCCTCAAGGCTAACGGTAGCCTTGAACATCGTGGGCTCAGTAGTTATTGATCATCACTCACGACTGTGGACCTCTCACTCCTTAGATGAAGCCAGGGAGCCTTCATGCCATGTGGGGAAACTGCCTGTGTGGGCTACGTCCCAGCACGTTCGCCTTTGTCTGGGTACTTGTGGGTTTATTTGAAAAATTACATCGCTCTGAATGCCTCTCACACTGAGACTGAAGACCTAGGGCTGGAAAAATGTTTCCCTTAGTAGTTCTATTTTCAGCACCAGTTTCAGTAAAGGCACTGGGGTAAGCATTTATAATGTCTGACCTTTGTGGGAATTACAGCAGGTTGGCATAAGGCAAAAAGATTACGCAAATCTGAGTTTAAATTCTAGATCTGCTACTTACTATGTATATTACCCAATGAGGATTATTTAATGTTGTAAACATTAGCATTTTCCCCTGTAAAATTGGAAGCATAATTCCCACATCCAAAAGTTGGGAACCATTCTAGCCTCCATCCCGACTGGCTCCGTCGTAATGCGATTGAATTCTGATGCTAACCGCCCAGAGTCAGCATCAGACTCCATAGGTTTTAGGGCGTCGTCCACAGCAAGACTGCCCTTTCAGGCAGTAGCCACTGGGGATCCATAGGCCACCTACACTTCTGACCAACAGCACACCAATCCGTGAGGCCCTCAGGTTTGAGAATTTCCTGGAACCATTCATGGAACCCAGGAAAACAAAGGCCATAGTTGCAGTTTTATTATAAAGGCCATCCATAGGCTGAGGTCTGGGAGATAACACAGAGCTTCTGTGCTCTTTCTCTGTGGAATCAGGGTGTGTCATCTTCCCAGCACATCAGTATATTCACCTGTCACAAAAGGCTGACAGGTGTTGGTATCCAGAGCTTTTATTGGAGTTCGGTTATGTAGGCATGGTTCATTAGATCAATGACAACAGGATTGAATTCAGTCTTCAGGCTCCCCGGAGGTTGGGCTGGCCCAAGTCCCAACCCTCTAAACACGTGCTGGCTCCTATTACTCAGAGAATTTCAAGGGTTTTAGAAACTTTGTACAGAAACTGAGACAAAGACCAGACAAGTTCTTCATTATACTAAAGGAAGTTTATGAGATAATAAATGGAAATGAACCTTGATGGTGAGAAAAAGTGAACAAGGAACTAATTAAAGACTAGTTTTATGCCTATATCGTTAACATCATTGTCCCTCCCTCTTTTTTCTTCTGTTCTCCAGAACTCTACCAAGATTTCAGCCTAAAAGACCCAGCACAGATAATGAGTAGTGTGATTATTTCATAACTCAACATGAAAAGGGTTCTGTTGTTATTTATGTTTGGATTTAATTAATGAAGTATAGGACAACTTCTGAATACAGTTTTAGCTACTCTCCATAAATAATGATCCCATAACAACAAGAACAGAGAGGAAGGAGCCTGGGTGAGCTGCCTAGGATAGTGGTAGGAGGACAAGTGACAATGGAAGCAAGCTGAGAACTCATCGAAATATAGATGTGATGGGCACACGTGCCAAACACCTACATGCACCAGAGTAGAAAGCTGTGATCTTCCCATTCCACGAGGCTATCTTGGATCTGCATCCTAGGGTGAACTCTTTTGAGGCTACACTGGGTTTTCACATTACCAGTGGCCTTGAATGTGGGCAGAATGCTTTGAGAAAGCCTTTGTGGGGGACTACACTGAAACCACTATGAGCCACACATCACTTCCCAGCGACGGGATGTTATTATAAGAGGTTAGAATGAATGGTGTAGACAAATATTCATATCATCATGCTCAGTGAAAAAGAAACAGGTTACAAAATTAAGATGAATGTAATCCTAATTCTCAACTTCACACACACATACTGATGGTCACAAAAACTATTGGGGAAACATCAAAATATTTTAAATAGTTTAAAATTTCTGAGTCATGGCACTACCATGTTTTTCATTCTCTTATTTCCTTTCAAAGTGTTTACATTGCATATGCATTCGTTTTATCATAATAAGAAAACTTAAAGACAGCACTGCAGTCTTGTATACAGATTGCCCTGTGATTATTTTCACTTGATTTCCTGTGTGTCTGAATGAAAACCGTATCTCCCCCGGTGGAGTCAAGCTCCTAGAGTAGAGGCAAATGGCCTCCTATGTTGTGGGCATGGTTGCCTTTCTGTTAAGTTCTCAGCGGTCACCATTTTCCAGGTGGGCACGTTTACTGCCCAGTCTGCTCTCTCTGAGCAGCTGGGAAAAAAAAAAAAAGAGAGAATCCTAGAGACCAAAAGTTGAGATTAGTGTATATAAGATCAGTGAAAATATTGATTGCCTAGTTTTATCTTAAAAGTCTACACAATCTTCTTCAACCTCCTTTCCCATTAAAGCCTCCAGATTTTAGAGGGCCCTCCATCCCTAAGTGTCCCCTGCTGACTGTGGACACTACACGTTATTCTCCTGCAGGTAAGGCTGATGATTCAAGCAAAGACCTGGGAGCATATTGCCTTTAGGATGGGTGCCGGTTCATTTTCAGAAGTAGAGGACTGGGAGGAAATATTAAAGAATGAGCAGTGTTTTGTCTTTGAATACTACAAAGCAAAACCATTCATTGATTCAAAAAATATCATATTAGAGCTCTTAGAAACTATAGTGAGCAAAAGAGGTAAGGTCTTCATTTCATGGAACTCACCCCTTTGATGTAGAGCAAAAGCTTCCCAACAAATTTATTCCTATAACTTAAGAGCATTTCCCCCAATCCCATGATGCTTCATTGTCACTAGGTTCTTTCTGGCTATAGAGATAGCCACTTTTGAGCTTAAAAGCACCTCATTTTCTCTCTTGCTGCATCACTCATTCATTCCCTCATTCCCACAAACAAAATTTAAAAGTGTCTGCAGGCCCCCTCGATATAACACTGTCCTAGGCATGGGGGAAGACCAGGAGGTAGAATATTCGGTCTGACACCTCTCTAATGAGTCATCACCAGCAGACATCATGTGTCTGATCAGTGGTGCTGATTACCTGGATTTCATAGTTTTGCCAGTCCTATTAGTCCTCAAGCTAAAATGGCTAAATTACTATGTTTTACAATCTATGCCATATAACCTGGAACATAATTTAGAACACATGGATTTTGAATGTAGCAAGTTTTCGTATGTAGTACTCTTTTCCCATCTCCACCTAACTGGGAAATAAGGAAACAAGATTTTCCACTGTGTGTGTGTGTATTCAACTTTAAGTCGAAGTAATGAAAACCCACCTTCCCCGTTTTCTGACCCAAGGAGACTGGCCTCAGTGGCCACAGCTGGCCTTCAGGCATGCCCTGCAATGATCGCGAGTCAAGTTTCGCCAATAGAAATTTCACATGTAGAAGCAATGAAAGAATTCAGGAAAGCTAAGAGACCCTAAGAGGCCCAAAGATAAAAACACATGTATTGTTAGGTTAAAAAAAATGAATTTCCCAGAGGCATTGTTTAGAAATATGCTTTCTTGCTGAGCTCCAGAAGCTCTCTCTCCCTTTGCGATATTAAAAAAGGAATGGACTCTGGCAGAAGGTCTCACACCATTTTTCCTGCCAGGGTGAATTCTAAGAGAGGCATTTTTCAGTAAATGTCCCTGTTTACAATATTTGCTTCCCTGGCATTGTGATGGAATGCTGCTATTTCCTTTAATCTAAGTCATATACGTTGCAGTATCTGGCCATGCAAGCTGTTGTATAATGAGACACAAAAAGAAATTACTTTGGCCGGTTTCCTGAGATGTTAGAATAGATGCTGTCATTTACAGCCATAGGTTAGGAGAAATCTCTTGAAAGGGCAGTGGGTCCAGTCTCTGAAACCTTATCTGCTTTATTGCAACGTGATAGGATGTGAGCAGCATCACATGTTGTGTTTTTATCCACTGATTGACTAGGTCTTTGGACCTAAGTGAGAAAGACAAATACTCAGTGACTAACCAACAAGAGAAATAGGGAGTTACCATCCATCATCTTACAAAGAGCCCAAAATGCCATTTGGAACTGGAAAAGGGAATTAAGCAAAATAGAAATTCCCCATGGTGCTCATGGGCCCACCAACCCCGGTTTATGTCTCCATCGAAAGGACCCCTTTTTCTGTACAAGACAAGCAGCCGGCTCACCTCCACAGCCGTCCTTCACTCCACCAGTGCTTCATTCCCGGGCGCAGCCTCGGGGGTTTCCCTTGTTTGCAAATATAATTTCTCTAGGAATTCAGTTGGTGTTTCAGTAGATTTACTCTACTGTTATGCCGTGTGCCTAAACACAAGGTGATTTTCTTTTAAAAAGTCAAATAAGGGTCAGTTCAGCAAGCAGATTACTTTGGGCTGATGTCTGATCAGCATTAATTTCCATTTTGCACAAAGAGGGATATTTCTTTTCACTTCTGAATAATTTATCAAGGGCTTAGTTTGTACTAGATGATGTTCTAGGCCCTGGAGTTTGGTGGTAAAAATGTGAGATAAACTTCCTTTTCTCATGGTATGTATGTTGGGGGAGAAGCACAGTAGATTACAAAAAGAAGGAGGGAGGGAGGGTAAGAAAAAGAGGAAGGAGAAGGAGAAAGCAGAGGTCCTGAAGGAAAAGCAGAAGGAAGGGTACAAAGAAGGGGGCAGCAATAAAGAAAGGAAGGAAGGAAGGAGGGAGAGGGGGAAGGGGCAATAACAACTCTGAGGGAAAACACAAAAATATATAGAATTTATGTATGTAAACCATGCCATTTACATAAAAATCACAACTCTAGTTCAGAGGAACATCCAAATTAGAGCCCAGGTGATTTTGAAGGTCAGAGGTTTTTCAATAACCCAGCCAGTCTGGATTATTTCGTTGGTGGCCCATGGCCATGTTGGTCTCCGTAACGCTCCTAAAAGAATGTAACATAGAAACAAAACCCACTCCCAATGTCCACTATAGAAAGTACACTGAGTTTCACTAAATCCCCCTTCTTGAGGAGTCATAATTGATACCACCATATGAAAGATTCTGAGAAGTTTTACAATAGCTACTTTAGTAAGAAACACACAGGACACCAGGGAAGCACAGAGCTCATCTGGTTAGGCCTGGAGGAGCCCTAAGAGATATCATGGAGGACTTCCTAGAGGAGGTGATAGGCATTGCACATACAACGTTACTGGAGAACAATTCATGACAGTATAGGAGTTACATGTATAACATTACTGGGAGAATAATATGCTGTAGTACATGATTAAAAAACACTGTATCATGTAATTCAGATGGCTTATCCTGTAGGAATTCAGAAGCTGGGAGAAAGGCACTTGGCGGAGTATGGGTTTCCATGAAGTTAGTGGAACATGAACGGAATTTGAAAATAGTGGGGCCAATAATTATTTATGGTTATCCATAATTAATGTTATTAGCTATCACTAATTGATTTTTTTGGAAGCTTCTCTGTATCATACACTTTGCCAGTCCCTTTACACAGCACCTTACCACAGCACCTTACCTACTTCCCCCAATAGTCCCTTGAAGTAGGTTTCACTGTTGCATTCCTCTACTGATGAGGAAAGGTGCCTTCAGAGTTCAAAGGACTTGCTGAAGGTAATCTCAAGGTCAAGGCCATGGTCAGGATTCTACCCAGCCCTGGTGCCAGATGCCAACATCTGTGAGCCTTACCATGATGCTGATTATACATATTATCTGAACACACAGTGACAGAATGGCTGATATATAGACCATACTTTGAATTATATGAAAGATAGATTAAGAAATACTCTTTACAAGCACAACAGTTTTGATGTAACGCGTGTACCATACCATGTTCCCTTTAGATTCCTGATACACAGAGGTTTGATGATAAAAATGTTCAAAACATTCAATACCTCTATATGAATTGTACTCTGTTTAGGTCTGTGTAGTGGCATAATGGTATCAAAGCAAATTTCATTTTATGTTCAAAGTTTGTGTCTCACTTTTGAAAGTTCCTCTCCTCGGCATCCCTGTGTTTCTGAAAAAATGAACATTAAATACAGAGCTCAGGACTCTTTGTCCCCTCAGAGAGGAGGAAACATGAAAACAGCAGGAAAGAAGGATTTGACTTTTGAGGGCATTCTCTAGTTAGAACAGGGTTGTGGCGTTGGTGTTACAGGGGTGCGTGTGTCCCCTGCCCTGGAGAAACGGACTGACAGGTGGAGTCTCAGGGCCTTGGTCCTGGGCATTTCCTCCTATGTCACCAGGTTTACTTGGAAAAGAAGAGGCATACTTCATCTGATGTTTCTATCTGAAAGAAAACTCGATGGCAATTTATATTGTCTTCATGTTGTTAAGATCACATTTTTATTTATAAGTTCTACATTTTATCTCCAAACATATTTTTAAAGAAAGATTATACTTGTCACAGAGATTCAGGAAAGTCAGATATATGCAAAAAAATCCCAAATTTCTTATGAGATGATTGCCTCGTAAAAGGTTCCAAATCCCTCCAGTTAATAACCCCAGTATTCCTGGCAAAGGATGGGAAGCGCAAATAACAACACATACACACACAAATTATTGTGATTCCCAAATCTTTCAAAGGCAGATACAGACGTGTCAGTGCTATGGGTGTGTTTTATGCTTTTTACCAAGTCTAGGATTATTTCCAAAGTTCCCAGGGTGAAAAGACCCAGCCTCAAATAAGAAGAACAGATTTGCCATTTTGACCAGCTGAGGTCACTGGCCTAAAACACGGGACACTGATGGATTTGGCTGCGTTTTCAGAATAATTCCACCTGAGCCTCAGATTTAAAAGCTGAGCCCTAATTTATAGTCAGGCTTTGTCTCCACTTCTCTTTCTTAGAAAACTGTAGCCAACTCTTTCACAATTCTCCTGTCTGATTTGAGCTGGTCTACTTGCCCTGCATGGACTGAAACTCCTTTCCCATCTCACAAAAAGTCTATACTCCTTATTCTTAGCTCCCCTTGCCCCTGCCACCAGCATTCTACAGTCCGTTTGTATACAGCATTATTGAAGTTTCAGTTTCTCATTTAAGTCCTTGATTACTTGATTAGTGTCTGTCTTCTTCACTGGACTGTGAATTCCATTAGGGCCATGACTTCATCTATCTTTCACTTAACATCTTGTCTCTGCTCTGTGGGACAGGATACCTAAATTCACCATTGAGCAAACAGAGATCGAATGAGTAATTGTCCAGAGAAAGTATGGTGCCCACTAAAATATAAGGTAACTGCATGCAGTGAGCTTTTGACGGGTTGTATCTCACTTGCCCTGGAATTTGGGCAGTCTTCCTTCCAGGTTTCAGACATCATTGTATGGGTAATGCGTACCCCCTGCATCAATGGATGTGTTCCCTGGACAAAAACTTGGCCATAAGAAATATCTAATTGCCCTCTGAGAAATGAGCAAAACACCAAAACTTGATAGATCAGGGTAGATATAGTCAAAGAGAAAATATTCCAGGCCAACGAGATTGGTTTATTTAATTTTTCAATAAAGGGATGCTATTAAATGTGACACCTGGAGACGTTGGCATGAGCCTTCCTAGTGATGTGAACTCAATGCACAGTGGAAAAGGTGCCCAAAGGCAGCTGTTCTGGACTTGGAGGAAACCGCGGTGTATCTCACTGTGGAAATAACATCCTGCCCTGCAGAGCAAAAGGCATGTGGTTTGTGACCCAGAAGAAGTAGGAATTGTTGGATAGGCTTCTTCCCCGCCTCCCTCTCCCTACTGGTCCTCACTAGCCCTCTTCTTTCTTCATCTCCTGTCTTGCAGCCGCCCTCCAGGTCCTAGCTCCAGGATCACTGTCTCAAAACTTTTCCCCACTGCCCTCCACTGTGGCCCCCGTACTGGGGTAGATGCATCTGCCCTGGGCTCCCAAAGCGTCACACACTTTCCATGTCGCCTTGTACTAGTTCCACACCACTTCACACTTAACTTATTTACTGTTTATATCCTTCACTAGATTGTAGATTCCATGGCAGCAAGAGTGAGGGATGATGTATTCATCATCCACAGCGCCTTGCACAGGGCCAGGCTCACACAGCTGCTCGAGAAATGGTTATCGAGTGAATAAATTTTTCTCTCCCTTCTTTGCGTGGCCACTTTCTGATATGATTGGCCTTCACACAGAGGGAGAGGGGTGCAGGACAAAAGAAGAATACACATGATCGATCCCCTTATTAATTTCTCTTCTCACTGCAAAGTGAGAAATTGGCTTTGTGGGGACTACATCAGTCTCTGTGGACTTACTAAACATGAGTCCATGCTGGAAAAGTCAGGTTTGGCAAGGTTCTGTCTCTTTTCATCAGCAGCCTCCCTCAAGCAAATACTCTTCATCTGCATCACTTTCTGACCCTGAGCTTTGCTTTTGAAGCATGCAGACATGGTAGGAAAAATGATGCAAGAGTCAGCCTGAAGCCAGTTCAATACTGAAAGAAATGAGCAAGCAAATGATAAAAAGCGGCGTGCACAAAGACTGCATTCACTGGCCATGCCCTGACGCCAGGCTTTTATTCAATTTAGTAGCTGCGTAGCTGTTTGGCTATTGAATGTTATGATCTAAATGTATTCTACATTGACTCTGCAAAGAATTTAACCTGCAATAAAAACAGCCCATCCTACCAGTTTCATCCCAGGAAACCTGTTTTCACCTTAGATGAACTTTTATCCTGGGCTTTATTTTCCCCCTTGTAGGAGCCTGGGGGTGCAGTGGAAATAAAACTTCGAGCAGAGGTGGGGAGGAAGGGAATGAACCCTCACTGTTGTCTGGGGAGGGCGTCGGAGGTGGGCAGTGGTTCTCACTCTAGGCCAAACTCTTGTCTCTGCTTTATTCTGATCAATATTCCCTATTGATCAGCTGGCAAAAAGGATGAAATAAAAAGTAGTAGGTCTTTGGAGGCCATTTGAAAAACTTCACACCATCTTTATGTCAAGAATGGACCTTAACTATAGTTACCTTAACTTGTAATTATGATTTACCTGAATGATTACTATCCTTGTTTCAGGTTTTCAATATCCCAGACCCCGTGCTAAATCCTTGCTGTGCATTTACCCTGTTTAGTCCTTACAGTGACCCTTTATGACCCTTACAGTGACACTCGTGCCATTGCTTTATAGGCTTAGAGGTGTTCAGTGACTTGTCGAAGTCACAGGAAAGACACTGGCAGTGCCAAGGCTCATACCCATGTCTGTCTGGGTCAGAAGTTCACATTCTTGACCACTGTGATGGCTTCTCCAAAACAGGTTCAATGTCACTTGGTAAGCCCTGGCAGTTTGGCTCAGGCGGCCACTGCCACTAGCCTGTGCCAGGCTGTATAGTCTGTTGTGGCTTCTGTAGCCTTTTGAGGCCACAGCCTCCAGCATTGCTGGGGAGACTACATCTGATTGATCATTACTACAGCAGGGCCCAAGTCAAACGCACCATTGCAGGAGTGCTTCCCAGGCACGCGAGAGAGAAGAAGTGCTCCGAGGTAACCCAGGGAGAAATGTACGGTCTTTCTTTGCTTTCCAGGGTAGAGGTGTTGAGGACTTCTAAGGAAAGAAGGGATACATATGAGAGCATGTAATATTCAGGATGAAGCAGAACAGGTAACACTCATATAAGGCCGATTATTTGTATTCAGTAAAGAAGAATAAGTAGCAATGAAGGTAGGTAGAAAATAGGGGAGGGCAAGAATAGTATGAGAAATGTAGAAGCTAAAGAACTTATGACACATGGACATGAACTAAAGGGGGGGAATGTGGGTGGGAGGGGGTATGCAGGGTAGAGGGGAGTGAAGGGGGGGTTATGGGACAACTGTAATAGCATAATCAATAAAATACATTAAAATAAATAATAAAGATGAAACAGGTAGCATTTACCAAAAATAAACTCAACCACATAAAGTCAGTATGCATGATTTCAATCTTTTAACTCAACAAATACTTACTGAGTTTTTAGTCTGCTTTGTGGAAGGCTCTGTCCTAGATGCTGGGGATTTTCCCCTCTGTTGAAGCTTCTGTTAAGGGTCTCAGATCATGACGTAATTAAAGACAGGGCGGCCTGCAGGAGGACTGGCCACACTGTGAGCCAGCAGTGCTGTCTTCAGGAGCGTGAACCTACAGTGCTCCTGCCTTCGGGGATTTCCTTCAGGATGTGGAGGGATAATCAACCATTGGACAGACATGAGAGGCACCTTCAGAGAGAGTGGAGTTACTGGCGAGGTGGTCCGGGCTGGGAGCTGCCTGTGGGTGTGCGCTGGTCACAGGGTTGCCTGAGGCTAGGAAGACAGTGGCTGGCTCTGGCCGTTGGAAAAGAGAAAATTTTTATTTTCTCTTTTGCACTTTAAACAACAGTTTTCAAATATTCTGTAACAGCTGTGTATTTCTGATTTAGTCAGATGTAACTCATAAATACTATTAAAAACAGAATTTTGTCTTAGAAAATCTTGACAAACTGTACATGCTGTAGGCACTCTCCTCTTACCCTGTTTGGTTCCAGTTCTTCATATTGTAAAAGAAGCAGAGTCTGTTTTCTTCTCGCAGCTGTGCCAATGTCTGAAATACTTATTCCTCTCTCAGGAATCCTGCCGGCTCCCTTCACCCCAAGAGTTTCTGAGTTTGTACATATTAGGACTTATACACCCTGGCTTCACATTTTAATCTTCTAGGGGACATTTCAAACACTGATGCCAGGGCCTCGCTCCAGACCCACTATAGCAGAATGAAATAAGTACATAAGAACATAAATAAATAAAGTTCAAAGTCTTCCAGGTGACCTACTGTGCAACCAGGGTTGACAACCCTTAGACAGTGGGCTCCCTCCCCCTGCTTCCCAGAGCCCCCAAACCCATTTCCAGGGGAGACAGAGGCTAAGCACATTTCCAGCCCCTGCCTGCCTCTCTGTCTCACGTGGTCTGGGGTGGCCGGGGAGCAGGAGGGGATGGGCCTGAGTGGGTGGCCAGAACCAGGCAGAAGCAGGGTAAACCCTAAGCCCTCCCAGCGCCTGGCTGCAGTCCCAGCCCATCCCTCCTGACCTACTTAGGACCGGAGGACACCAGAAATTGTTAACAAAAGCCAAATCCTGTGCAGACAGGGAGCACGGGACATGCTCCAGCCACACCAGAATCCTTGTCATTCGGGGACAAACACTGTCATCGCTGATTTGGGCCTATGCCTGTGCTGCCTTCTCAGACTGAAATGTCATTTGATGCCAACTGTCTCCTCCCCTGGGGTTGAGTTCTTCTTTTTGAAGGCTGAGCCTGTGAGTTCTTTCCTGACCCACTGCTCCCCGCTCATTCGTGGCTCCCACCAGCAGCAGTTTGTTCCCAGCACTAAGGCAGCTGCCCTGCACACCTCGAGCCATCTGGGGAGGTGTCTGCCTGTGTGTCCTCAAGGGCAGCTCAGGTCCTTGTTCATCACACAGTCCCCATGCCTCACATGACTTACTGTCGGGCAGGAGGGCCAGGCCGGGTGTTGGACAGACCTGGGTCCCCTCCCAGCTCTGATTGAACATGGGAAACCTCCCAGTCTTTGGCTGCCAGTTACACAGGTGAGGAATGCAGAATCCCAGGTCCCAAGCCAGACTGGAATCTGCATTTAGCGAGATCCCCAGGTGACTTACATGTACACTAAAGTTTGAGAAACACCGGTAGACTCCTCGATCCTCAACTTTTTTCAGCGGTGAAGTGGCAGTAGTAACTGCTAACTTACAGGCTGGTTGTGAGGCTTGAATAAAACAATGTACTCCAAGTGTCGGCTGGAGGGCAGAGCCATGGGAGACATTTGTGTTGCTTCTGCTCAGTGAATGTCACCCGGGCAGGGGCAGGAGTCTGTGTGGCCCACCTTGAGGGCCTGGGCCTGCCCCAGGGAGCGCTGGGCACTGCGGGAGAGCAGTCTCGGCGGCCCCTCAGGAGGGAGAGCAGGAGAGGGGAAGACGGAGTTCGACCCTGTCCCGGGTTTGAGTAGGGCCCATGGTCTCTGCTCTGATTTTTAAGGGGCCTGGTCCCTGCAAAGAACAAGTGTGACTGGCCTCCAGTGCTCTGCCCCACTGAGCGGGCCCCCAGGGAAGTCCGTTATCTGCGTTGGGGGAATCTTCTTAAGAGTCTCAGAGCTGCAGGAAGCTCTCAGGGGAGCGAGCTGCGGGAGGGAAAGTATGCCTCTTTGGACTGGGCGTTTTTTAATTAATTAGACTTTAGTACTGATGGACTATTTCATCATCATTCCACAAGGAATGTACCACATCACATGTTTATGAGGGCTTTTTTGCATTTACCACTTCATTTTACATTGATTTATTTAATATTTGAGCATCACGATGAGACTGTGTAGAAATCTACTTTGGGAAAAATTATTTGTGTTTCAGAAAGATAGTGAGGAAATGGGTGCTCCCATGTAGTGATGTCTTTCCCTCTTGGAAATTCCCTCTTGGAATTTCCCTCTTGGAATTCTCCTTGCGGCTGGAGGGAGAGAGGCCCCAAGCCCGCTTAGCTCGCTGGGGCTGGGGCTGGGGCTGGGGCAAGGACAGACGGCTCTGATTATACGCACTCTGCTCCCATCAGATCCTGCCAAACCATCAGGGCATATAACCAAGGGGAGTGGCAGTGATTCAGTGGCACCAGTTTCCACTTTTAACCTTCAGACCTTGTTCTCACAGAGATTACTCTGCTCTCTGGGACATGGCGGGAGGCTCTACCCAGAAAGCCAACAGAAGCCCCTGGGGAGATGCAGGCCAGTCTTCAGTGGCATGGCCTGTGGCTGGCGCAGGCCAAGATTGAGAGCTGGGGACTCTGGGCAGCGGGCAGACATTTCTGGCGGGGCTAGCAGCCAGTTGCCTAGGTGGAGCCTCGTGGGGTTCTGATTACACAGCATAGACTCAGGACACCATGGATTGGAGCTGCCAGTAAGGTGGCAGACGACAGAGTGGTGAGCCGGCAGGGGTAGCCCTGGGAGCATCTCAGTATGAGAATTTGCCTTCAGGACACAGTCATCTAAAAGGAGAGATTAGACTCCCAGCTGGAGAGTTCAGGTAAGTGTGTAGTTGTTGCCAGGGTGAATCTGCATCTGTTGCAGCCCTAATTCCCAGCCCAGAGCTCGGACGGAGGTAGTGCAGTGATTGAAACCAGAGGACGGAGTGGTAGGCTCGTTTTTACGTAGCATCATGGAGAGATAATCGGCATGCAATAAACTGCCCCTCCTTAGAATGTGCAGTGTCATTGTTTTATCTGCATACACCCGTGAAATCAACACCACAAACAAGATAATGAACATATTCATCACTCCTAAAGGTTTCCTGGTGCCCCTTTGTAAATTCTCCCTCCCACCCCTCCCTCCTTCCTGTAACCCCCAGACCACCACTGACCAGCTTTCTGTCGCTAGAGAACAGTTTGCGTTTTCTGGAATTTTACGTAAACGGAATCGTACGGTATGTGCTCTTTTGTCAGACTTCTTCCACTCGGCATAACTATTTTGAGACTCGTTCATGTTGTCGCAGGAATCAGCAGTCCGTTCCTCTTTATCGCTGAGTAGTGCCCTGTGGTGCACCGCAGTTTTTTTACCCATCACCTCATGATGGACATTCGAGCTGTTTTCGGTTTTTTGGCAATTAAAAATAAAGCTGCTAGCTGGGGAGCAGCATGGGCTGGGATGGGAGTAAAAGGCAGAAAACTGTACTTGAACAACAATTAAAATAAAAATAAAAAAATAAAAATAAAGCTACTATAAACATTCATATATGTCTTTGTATTGACAGATCTTTCATTTTTCTTGGTAAATACTTAGGAATATAATGACTACATCATCTGGTACATGCATCTTTAACTTTGTAAGAAACTGCCAGACCAGTGGTTTTATGCATGTAATATTTGGGTCATACTTAGAGTTAAAAAAATATCCTTTGTTTATCTAAGGAGTTAAATTTAACTGAGTGCCCTGTATTTTATCTGATAACCTTATCCCTGAATAAAAACCCAAGATGAAACAATTCTCTCCCAGATGAGGGACTAGCAAACTTTTATATTTTATACAGGCCTAGATAGTAATTATTTTAGGTTTTATGTGTTATAGAGTTGCAGCCACTCAACTATGCCATATATTGCATTGGTGGCCATGTAAATATGTAATAGGTAAATGAATGAGCGTGGTTGTGTTCTACTGAAATTTATTTCTAGTCCTGGATGATGTGGTTCAGTGGATTGAGCCCCAGCCTGTGAACCAAAGAGTTGCTGGTTCGATTCCCAGTCAGGGCACATGCCTGGGTTGTGGGCAAGGCCCCCAGCAGGGGTTGCTCGAGAGGCAACTACACATTGATGTTTCCCTCCCTTTCTCCCTCCCTTCCCCTCTCTAAAAATAAAATCTTTAAAACAATTTATTTCCATAAACAGAAGGCACCTGGACTTGGCCCACAGGCTAACCCCTGTCTTAGCTCACTGATCCTCAGTGTGGTTTCAGGATCAGCAGCAGGAGGATCCCTGGGAACTTCGTAAAGAAGCACATTCTGCCCCGAGACCTACTCAACCAGAAACTCTAGGGCTGGGGCTCAGCGTTTGAGCCCCAGGAGATCCTGATGCACGCAAAAGGTAGAGAACCACTGCTCTGGATCCTTAGTCCCCGAACATGGATGGGCATCAGAATCCCCTGACCCCCTGAGTCAGAAATTCAGCAGGGAAATGCGGAGTGAGGTGGAGAAACTGAACATGTATGTCTTTGTATGTTCTCAGTTCTTTTCCTAGCCACAGCTGAGAACAGTGACAATGAGTGATCAATGAGTTTATTAGATCCAGGGCCCTACTCAGGTTTTAAGGTTTTAAAGCATGAGTGTAAAAAAGAGTTAATGCCCACAAATCAATGGAATTTCTCTGTCCTGAGTTACCAAATTATAAAGATATGTATAAAGGTGGAATTAGGCTCACATTAGGAATGTAAAAATAATAGCATCCTTCATTCAAAGGCCCTTTTCTTTGCCCAGAAACTAAAAGTACATTTAATAAATCTCATTAACCAAATTCCCTTGATGGCCTCACTCTGGGCCGAGTTGGTTAGACTAATGCTCCCTCCTCCTCCTTTCCCACTAAGTAGGAAAACTGACATAAGTCATTTACACAGGGTAATACACTGCAGTTCTTACTACAGAGGGTATTATTCTATGCAAAGAGAAATAATTAAATTAGGCAGCCATACTTCCTTTTGGCTAATTCCCCCTCCCTAACCTCCCAAATATCCCCCCCACAACAAACAATAAATGTGCAAACATAGGAAAGGAAAACATGAAAATGTATTAAATGTCTGTTCACTCACAAAATGGCCTCAATTAAGGTCTTAGACTCAATTATTTATGCCTTATAGTTTTGGGCTTGTTTTATTTCATTCAGAGCAAGTAATCAAAGGGCTTTGGGCTTAGGCTTTCAGGCTTTTCTCCCCCTCAAAAATGGTATTATTAATTAGTTGGCAAAATGAAATTTTTTTAATAGTAGGAGATGACTACTGGGGTTCAGGAAGTAGTTTTTGGGCCTGCCCCAGGAGAAGAAAAAAAATAAATAAAAATTCTGAACACGGAAAAATAGCAGCTTCCTAGTGTGCTTTCTTAAATTTCACTTTGAACACTCCATGAGTTTGAACAGGCAACTAAATAAAAAACAAAACAGTAACTTAGGCCCAAGTTAATTAAGCAACTGCCAGGAGCTCTCAGGCCGGGAGGACTAGGAATAAGGCCAAGACACTGGAAACCGGTTTGGCAACATCTTATTACAGTCACAAAGTGCATCATGACTTTCAGATCAAAAGGGGAGGGAGGAGGAACTTCTCCAAACAACTGCGAATCTCTTTCCAAAATATCCTTTTTGAAACATCTCATATTGATTCCTTTTTTCCTTGTAAACTCAATGATTATGAGGGGCTATGACATTTAAAATATATAGTATGCAAGGGGGGACCCCCAATAAACCCTGGGATTTATTTATAAAATATTGTGTATTTGTTCTTAATGTTTAAACTTAAGTCACCTTCAAAGTACTCTCCATTTGATGCAATACATCTATTGAGACATTTTTTTCCGCTGTTCAAAACAGTTTTTGAATTCGTTGATTTTGATACCTTTTAGTGCTTCTGCCATTTTTTGTTTCACCTCTTCTACATCGACAAAATGTTTCCCTTTAAGGACTTTTTTCATCCTTGGAAATAAGAAAACTGTCTCGGGGCAAGATCAGGTGAATAGGGAAGGTGGGGCATGGGGCTCATGCCATTTTTGGTCAAAAACTCAGCACAGTGTGGGGATGTGGACAGGTGCGCTCATAAATCACCCATCATGAAGTGGGCAAAGGCCTTGTGTGTATATGAGACAAAAAGTAAATATTGCTACCTGTTGGGATCTGCCCTGCCTGGTTTCAGGAGCTGCAACCCCCCCATAGCTAAGGCTGAGTGAGAGACCTCTGAACAAGGAGACATTAAGGAGACAGCCTGTCTCCCTGGCATGAGTGCTGCCTGCTCCATGTCTGGCCCCCATTGCTTGGTTGGTTAGTCAATGACGGGTAATAATCCTCAGAGGAGGATGGACCTCAGACAGGTACGATCACATGGGAAGGCCCTCAAGGAGACACTCAGGAGGCTGTGGAAAAGAGGGGGTGATCGACCCCTGCCCTCTCGACTTTGACAAGCCTGAGTCCTTATTCTGCCTGTGAGAAATCCAAATCTCCTGGGTGCCTTTGTCTCCTCTGCCCGACTCAGGCCTGCAGCAATATCAAGGGGGCGGTGCAGAACAGAGCCAGCGGACCTCCCGGGATATTTGGCTTGAAGCATAGAACATGCAAGATCTTGTGAAGCCTACTTTGCTGGAGGATGCTTTTAAATTAGAATATGAAGGCACAGGCAGGAAACGAAACTAGCCTTTTAGGTCCTGTAGTTTTTAGGTGATAAGACCCCAACTCAGCGTGAGCCCTTTTAGGTCTTTTTTTGTTTGATCTTCCCTGCCAGACTATAATCAACAAACTGTATTCGTACCCCTACCCAATACTATCTAATAAAAAGCCTACTCAGGCAGTGGCTTGGGGTGTTTCCACCTTGAGGGAGTGGCCATTGCGTTCCTATTCCTCCACAGGACTCGGTAGTCCATGTGTATTTCTCTCGCATCTCGAGCATCTGCAGCACCCGTGGTTACCGCTGGCCGGTGACCGTGACAACTATCCATGGAGAAAAGGTGCTCACTTTTGCAAATGAAGGTGGTAATTGTGAATCTCTCCCAGTAGAATATTTCTGAGAAAATTTTCCTATAGTGGAGATACTCTCACAATATTTAGTGCAGCTGCCTTTAAACAGTGGAACTGCTTACAAGTAATGCTAGCCCCTGGCTAAGGCCCGTACACAGGGTGCAGTAAGTGCCTGTGAAGAAGTAATCGAAGTGCCGCCCACAGTTTTCCTCTTCGAGAACCAAGTATATATGTCATATGTACTTGGTTCTAACTGCTTCATGTAATTGAAACCATTCATTCCTCCTTAGAACCCTTTGAGGGAGATACTATTTTTCTCAATAGATAAGTAAGTTTAAGAGCAGAAAAAGAAGTAATTTGCCTGGAGATGACACAGCTGATTAGTGAACTAGCAGAGATTTGAACTCAGATTCATTAAAGTCTTGTCCACCACACATTTCTTCCCCTGCCCAATGTCCACACAACTGGGTAGATAAAAACTGAGTAGCTATTATTAATGGTAAATAATGAGTACAATTTTCAAATGCATGTCTTAACTTTTAACTATCCCAGTTTCCTTCATACGTTCTAAATGTTAAGTTGGAAATAGTTGAAATTAACACAGTAAGACCTTGTATACTTGAGTGCTGGTATTTAATTTTTTTTTACTGGAGAAATGCAACATTTCTTTTACTCAGTTCTCTTGGGGTCTAGAGACAAAATGTTGGTCAAGACAGTAGACTTTGAGTGGAGAGAAATCCAGATTCTGTCACTTGCAAACTACATAACCTGGGACAGTTGAGTCTCCATGTTAGTGAAGTGGGGGTGGTAATGGTGTCTACTTCATGAGGTTTTGGGGAGGGCAATAATGTGTGAAGAACATTGGCCTATTTCTAGCACAGTAGGCATTCAGCAAATTTTATTTTTGCCTTCTGCTTTCCTTCTGACCTTGTTCATCACTATTTCTTAGCTCCTTTTTGATAAACACAGCAGACAGGTACACTCTGCTCGTAAAGTTCAAACAATATCCCAGTATACATACATCTATATATGTGTGTGTGTGTGTGTGTGCAAATGAAACTGTCTTTAGCTTATATGCATATAAAATGTGCTGTTATGTAACTCCTTCTGCCATTTTTTTTGAGTAGAGAACCTCTATCCAAATATTTCCTCTTCTAGTATTTCCATCAGCAAGACAAAGAGACTAAGGAGCCCATAGCCGAAATACAAAACCAAAGAAAATTCAACACTGGGGAAGGCAGTATACATCGGTCAAAAATATAAAGAAGGGGTTGTGGTCATCTGAGAGCCCCTGAAATCTCCTTGAAGATTTTTTCAAAAAAGGATGAAAAGCACACTTTGAATTAAGAATGCAGGGGGAACTCCCCCACCCCTCACTCCCGCTGGGCCAGGTACAGAGCCAGCACACTTCCCAAGGGCGTCGTGGAGATGCTGGGGGAGTATCACTGGCAGGTGAGCCAGACCTCCAGGTTTTCATGCTCTGGGACTCTCTCCTCCCAGCCCCTGGCTGCACTGCCCACCAGCAGCTGCCAGGTTGCAGGAACGCAGAGCAGCTCAGCTCTGCTTAGCAGTAGGTTTTGAGATATGGCCAGGCGTGTTCAAAGACCCGCCTATGTGCAGGGCCTCCCAGATGGTCTTGTTACCATTACCCACATGCTTGCTCCTCCATGGAGCCTTGTCCCAGCACAGGCGCTGCCCTGGTCTACAGCAGAAGGCCAAGGATGGTTTCGAGTTTGCGGTGACACAGTTTTCTTTAGAGAGTTAGGGAGCGGTGACAGCAATACTGTGAGTCATCGGTCTTCAGGTCTACCGGCTGCCATGTATAGGGCATCAGCAGGTGGGGCTTTCAGCATTTTCTGTACATGACCAAATTCCACGTAGAATATGCATTACCATCATCTTCACTCTACACATAAATAAAGAGGCTTGAGAGGTTGGGTTACTTTTTAAGAGGGACTTGTAGCCCATAATCAGTATAGCTGCTGATTACTCCTTGGCCTGTGCCTTCTTTCTCTCTCTTTCCTTGCCTTTTTTTTTTTTTTGGAAAGGAAAAACACTAAATCCTAAAGAGGAAAGCAGAGGTGTGGATATATAGTGGTCCTACCTGCAAGTGGCTCACAGTTTCTCCGTAAGGTCCTTCCTGGCTTGACATTTCAGAGAGAAGCTTCCATGCAGGGTACTGGGTTCAGGCCATGAACAACAGGCAAGATGGCACCTGCTGCCCTCATCCTGGGTATGGTGAGCATCGTGCGGGCCAGCGTGAGACCTGCAAGGCATCTCCCTGGGCATTGTGTGGGGGGCATGCAGAAGCTTGGGTCCCACTGTGAGTAAGGGAAGTACTGATGTGTTCAGGCCTGTTTTATCATCAAGGTCGAACATTTGGACAATAGAATGGCGGGGCCTCTCCACCGAGTTGGTGAAAAAGGAAACTTACCTCTCCTTAAATTTCACCTTCCTCACAGTGTAGCTGAGGTGCTTCACCTGCCTCATAGGAGACCGTGAGCATTAAAGAGGGACCATGTGGGAGAGCTTAGCCAGCAGTCAAGGACAAGTAGGTGTGGGTACGTAGATTACTTGTTAGTCCATCTTTGGACAAGAAGACAGAATCACTCTGGCCCCAGGTGTGGCAGCATTTGTGTGGAAAAGGGGGGTCTCGAATTTAGAAGGTTGCTTCACAGCCTAATTGGAGACAGAGCCCACAAAGACAGCAAAACTAAATGAGCTGATCCAGTGCCTGAGAAGCCTTCGACCCTGCATAGCCCCCAGAAGTGCCAGGTAAACACCCGTCTCCTGGAGACAGCAGAGCTTCCCTGGAAGGGGGCCCCGAAGGCTGCTGCTCAGACCCGCCAAAGCCTGTGTGTGTGAGCGAGGCCTTGAGACTCAGCCCATGAAGGAAGACAGGCGACTGCCCTGTGTGTGGCTTCCCACACTGCGCTGGGTCTGCTGCAGCCACATCCACCCCTCCCATCTCTGCAGTTGTTAATAACAGCTACTTGCTGCATGTCTAAGATGTGCCAGGCAGAGCTAAAGTACGTCACATGCCCTTTCAGTTCATTGTCCCAATGACCTAGTGACATTGGGCCTACTATTATATGTGGGGCTCAAAGAGGCAATATGACCTAAGTCCACAGAGGTGGAAGGTGGTGGAGCCAGGTCTGAGCTCCGGCTCTGGAGTTCACACCAGGACCCAGGCCAGAAAAGCCAGGTAACAAACTGAGGAAGGAGAGTGGGGCCTCTCCGCCCCAGGGCTGACGTGTCGATGCCACATGACCATCTGAATGGGGACATGGCACAAGCAACAGTAGAGGGAGGAACCTGAGAGGACAGGTTTGCAGTCAGCTCCCTACAGGCCTCTGTTCTCCACACTGCAGCGGGGCCACCCAGCCAGGAGCTCTGAAATTGGGCAAACCTCTGCTCTGCCACTTCCTGGCCCAGTGACACTGGGCAGGTCCCTTCACTTCTCTGAGCCTCAGTGTGATCCTCGGTGGAAGGGAGTGATGTTACCTGCTGCTTCAAGTGCATCAGAGAGGATTAAATGAGAGAAGATGCGTAAAACAGGGCCCGCCACGTAGCGAATGCTCAATGAGAATGCACCAGATGACCCCCTCCTAATAGGAAGGGCCCTGGCTGGCCATTGAGTGAAGACCACCGGAATCATTCACTTTGGCCTCCCCCCTGGGATTAGACAGAGACCTGAGGCATTTACTTAGTGTAATAACGCTG
Organism: Trachops cirrhosus; assembly: GCA_028533065.1. Classification (NCBI taxonomy): domain Eukaryota; kingdom Metazoa; phylum Chordata; class Mammalia; order Chiroptera; family Phyllostomidae; genus Trachops; species Trachops cirrhosus. The sequence continues at coordinate 27,949,108 of CM052546.1, read as the reverse complement.
CCCTGGTACCAGAATGCCTGTGTTCAAATGCCCTCTCCTCCATTTGCTGCCTGTGTGATCTTGAGCAACTTACTGGCATTTTCTGAGCCTTGGTCTCCTTATCTGTAATAAGGGGATAGGAATTTTACCTACACTGCAGGGTCGATGTGAAGATTAAATGAGGTAAAGCAATTGGCAAAGCACCTAGAACATATAAAATGCCCAATAAATGTTAAACTTAACAAGACAAAAATAGTTAAACTAATATTCATGCAGCATCATCTCTGTGTCAGACGCAGCACCAGAAGCCGGGGATGCTGTGACCATGAAACTGGCCTGGGGCCTCACCCCGAAGCCCCCAAGAGGTCATAGAATCCAGCAAGGAAGACCCACAAATCGGGAAAGGAAGAAATAAATTACGAACTGCGATATTGTCTGAGGAAGGAATAGTCATGGTTTGGTGACAATGGCTAACAGGTGGGACCTGCTTTGTTGAGTCAAGGAAGGTTATGAAGCCTGGAATCATCTGCATACTGTAGTTCCTGTCTTGGAAATTCATGATGTTCATTAACATATTAAAGACTGAGAAATCTTCATAAGGAAGTAAAGAAATCTATTTAATTTTGCTTAACCTAGGTTTTTCCAACTTGTTCTGACTGCAGACTCTTTTTCCTTGCAGAAGACCTTTTAATTATCTTTTTAAAATTAGTGTTCTGTTAAACCCATTTCAGAGACTGAACTAAGCTAATATTTCTCTGTAATTAGCTGTTTGCCACATCCCCAGGAAGGCATCTTTCATTTGCTTATTTTTTAGGCCATAATGACAATACTGCCGGTGACAAATGTGTTTGCAGGTGTCCCATTCATCCTGTGTTTCTTCAGTGCTATCGATTTCTTCTCTCTCTCTGATCTCCTTTCTTGGTACATTTCTTTATGTGTCTTTGTCAGCAAACCAGTTTTTACTCTGTTTTTTTGCAGAGGGGTGTAAAAAAAAAGATCCCTTTCAAGGGGCAATGAATTCAGGCGAGTTACGTGGCGGGCATCAAAGCGCAGGGACTTGACGGCATTTTCCTGGAGCCGGTTCGGGGCATCTGCACCTGTGTGTAGAGAGCAAATGTCCTGTTTAGAATTCAGAAGTGACATTGAGGCCAGCGTGCCAGCTGGCAGTGAGATCCTGGGCATTCCCTGATCGGCACCAGCAGGGACGAGGAGAGAAGAAACCGGCAGAGCTGTAACCCTGCGTCAGGCTCCAGAATAAATGAGGCTAATGTGTTGCTGCCGAATCTCAGAGCAGAGCGTGGAGCAGGCCAAGGATGACCTTGCAGCACAAGAAAATGACTTTCTGCACAAAATGTTCCATACCTCAACCTTGAGAGAGAGCCAGAAATGCTGCCATTGTGTCTGCCAGAACTTAATGAAACACAAATGTTTTCTGAAATAGCAAACATTTCATGAACTCGGGGATTGGATGGACCTACATGTGTATCCTGACCCTGGCATCACACTAGCTCTGTGACCTCCCTTACCCACTCTAAGCCTCGGTTTCCTCATCCATAAAGTGGGGATATTGCCACAAGCCTCGTGTGAAGATTCATTTAAGGGAAGATGGCAGTAGTGCAATGACAGGCACTCAGTAGGGAATTTTAAAATGTCTTCTGCCTCCCCCATTCCTTGTGAGTTGCACTCAGCTGTTAAGCACCATAGGATGACCATTTCAGTAGATTCATCCTATCCGAGATCTGGGACCTGGGCGGGGGAGGGGATTGGTGGGGAAGGAAAAAGGAGGGACAACTGCAGGGACTCGGTGGTCCTAGGCCCTGCACATGCTGGCTGCAAGCAGTGAAGAGGGGGGCCCTTGGAGGTACATGGCAAAGTAGAGGGATGCAGAGAGGAGCACAGGAGAGCTCCAGGGACTGCTTTGGCCTCCTGGGGTCTGCTGCTCAGAGCAAGATGAGGGCCCACAGTGAACAGTAAGAGCTGGTGGCCAGGCACATGTGGCCACCTGGTCAACCTGAATGCTTTGTCTTTCTCCTCCTGAGAATGCAGGGAGTACTGGCGTGGAGACATGAACAAGGCAGGGCTTGAAGAGATCTGATTCCTCATTTCACAGGTAGAGAAACTGAGGTATGGGAGAACTGCCTTACTCAGAGGGACAGTGTCATTTAAAAACCCTGGTCCCTAACTCTCAGTCCCCTCCTCCCACTAGACAGGAGAAATAGCCCTGGGCGGGGAAAGCTTCCTACTTAGTCTTTGTCTGGAGACTAGGAATGGCTTGGTACCTGGCATAATGCACAACGACAGGCAGTGTATTTGAACCCAATATTAGGGTCATCTAAGGAAGTCATCTAACAGTCATCTCCCATTCTTCCCCTTTGCTCCTTTTTCTTTTTGCCTCTTTTGAACATGATGATGGCATAATGACCATTTCATAACCATGGAGATACCTTGATGATGGGGCCAAGCACCAAGCAGGCGGGCCACCAAAGGCACCATAGCAGTCTGGGCTGTCAACTCCGGGCTCATTTTACATAAGAAGAAAGTCTCTGTTTGACCGTGTTAGTGTGTGTGTGCCGGCGTGGGTGCAGTACAGTGTTAGATAAGCCTGACTTGAAATCCCAGCTGTATTAATTTTTCTCTGGAATTTCCATTTTTGATAGCGATGTGAATAATAATTGCCATGAACTAGATACTTTGTGTCAGGAGTCACGCTACCTATTTTATACACATCGTAGAGCAGGCGTGGCCTCCACTGTGGAGACGACAGAACTGAGGGGCCAAGTGACTGCGTAAGCAGCATTCAGCCCAGGGTGACCGACTCTGGGTGTCTGTGTTCTTACAACACAGACGTCCACGCACAGTGGACGACGGAGTGTCTGTCTCAAGTTATGTAAACCCGAGTACCAGACGGCACATAGGAGGCACTCCTTAAATAGCAGCTACTGTAATAATTCTTAGGTAAAGTTTTGTTTCTTGGTTTTTATTTTATGGTTTTGCTTGTTTGATTTATAAGGCCTAGAAAGAAATCTGTGGGCAAAAAGGGAGCAATCGCAAGAGACAAAAAAAAAGGATTAGGACAGGAGGGAATTTTTCCTTTGCTGTCTCTGGTGGTGGCCAATTATTTATAGATAATTGGAAGCTAGTACTCTCTGCTGTACCTAGAGGTCACTCAGAGGAGATGCGCTCCCATCCACGTGTGCTAGTAACTCAACTGGGTGACTGTTGGCAGGTTGCTCCGACTGGACTGTAGGCCTCACCTGGCTGTCTCTGAGGGTGCCTTCCTGCTGCCTCTCTGATAACGTGGAGCCTGCCCGTACAGAATGGGCACACCCCCACCCCTAGAATACTTATTTCTATGAAGTCTTCAGTCATTTCGGGGCACTACATATTAATTCAAGACATGTTAAATTAATAAATTACATAGTATGCGTTCAAGATATATGTTCATTTCAGCGCCACTACTCATGACAGTGTTAATTTTAGCACCTTAAAACCATATCAGTTTTTCCTTAAGACATGTACTGTAGTTACTTCTAAAAATTCTTTTTAAGACATTAGAAGTAAGGAAAACTCACAGATGAAATCAAAGTATCAATAACCCTGCAATTTGACTCCCTTTCCAAATTATGTTTTGTTCCTGCTGCTGTTAAAAATGAGTCAGGATTTGCTGTCTGGCAGCAACACAAGGTGCTTACGAGCTTCCAGGATGAAGGGAGAGCAGCCCGTATTACATATGCGTTCTGAGGCATGGTGCGAACCGCTTTTGTGACCCTGGCAGCTGTCTTAATAAAGGCTGCATCCTGCCCGGCTCTGGCCCACTTTACATTCCGAGATGCCCAGGCTCCCAGGCTGTCAGCAGTGGGAATAGCTGTGAGGAAGACTCAGAGGCAGTCTCGGGGAAGATATCCAAGCAGGAGATCGCAGGGCGTTGCTGTTACCTTCCTAGCACCCAGCCCTACCGGCCCATCAGCACCCAGAGCAGACAGCTCTGATCCAGAGTATTTAGGAAAATATAGGGAAGAACTTCCTAATGAACAACCACTTACAGGAAGTGACCTCATCATCGTAAGAAGGCAAGTGGAGGTCTGGTAACCTAGGTGGAGGTTGGCCTTGGTGAATGCCATCTTCTCTTCTCTCCAGACTCTTGGCTAAGAGTGCAGGCTGTTTGCCTTGCTAAACCCCGGTCTTCATGCGGATTTCATTAGCTTTTCCATTAACATTCTCTTTCTGGTTTAGAGAAATCCAGGGAACCCTGTTGTGCTTAGTTGCTATGTCTCTTTATTTTCCTGGGACGTGTCAGTTTCTTAGTCTTTCTTGACTTTCGTGATCTTGACAATCTTGAGGATTAATAGCCAGGTACCCCGTGAAGTCCCCCAGTCAGAGTTCTTCCAGTGTTTTTCTCACTATTAGACTGGCGTTACAGATTTTTGGTAGGACACAGAAGGGTGAAGTCATGTATCTGGACACACAGCATTCACATGGTGACAGTGGTGAAGCTAACCTTCATCATCTGGTTAAGGACCCGTTTGCCAGGTCTTGCCACTGCAAAATTCCTGTTGTCCCATTCCGCTCTGTTCTTTACGTAGAAGTCACTAAGTCTAGCCTAACTTCGATGGGGCTGGCAGGGAGGAGGCATAGAAACTAAACATTCAACTCCACAGATGGTGGCTTTGTAAGTTGTATGTTTGAACTGTTTTTGATGGTATTTAAAAAATATAAATGGTTTTCTGTATGCTGATCTTGTCTAACAACCTTACTAATTTGCTAATCAACTTTCTGTGGATTCTTCTGAAATTTTCATATACAAAATCATATCTATTTTGAAAAAAATGACAGTTTTACTTCTTTCTTTCCAGTTCATAATACATTTGTATTTTTCTGCCTTATTACACAGTCTTTCAGTATAATGTGAAATCAGTGTAATTATAGGAAGTATCATTGTCTCACTCTCAATTATAGAAGGAATTTGTTCAACATTTTACCATTAGGTTTATAAATACCTTGTATAATAATTAGAAAGTCAATTTCTATTTCTGTTTTGCTAAGAGTTTGTCATTATGAAAAAATGTTGGATTTTTAAAAATCTTTTATTACATCCATAAAAATGATCACATTTCTCTCTTTGATTTTGTGAAGGTAATAAAATATAATGATCAATTACAAATGCTAAACATGCATTTCTGGAGTAGATGTGATCAGTATGTGTATTTTTTGTGTATTTGCTGTATTTTATCTATCAATATTTTGCTTAAAAATTTTATAGCTTTGTTTATGAATTATTCTAGCTTCATTGAATGAGGTAGGAAGTGTTTCTTAATTTTTTATCATCAGGAATTATTCTGAACATTGTTTTATTTCTTCCTCAATGTTTGGTACAATTTACATGAGGAACCAACTGAGTCTGTATTTTGGTGGCAGAGGGCGAAGTTTTAAATTATGGATTAAGTTTCATTAATAGTTTCAGGAGCCTATATATTCCTGTTTCTTCTGTCAGTTTTGAAAATTTGTTTTCTAGGAATGTGACTACATCTATAAACTTTTAAATTTATTTGCATATACTAGTTTATAATATCCTTATCTTGTATTCCTTTTTCATTGCTGATATTGACAATTTGTGTCTGTTCTTCATTGTTTTTTAACTTGATCAGTCTTTTTAGAAAACCAAACTTTTCTCTCTCTTTTATTTCTGCTCACATCTTTATTGTTTGTTTTTTTTTAAACTTTTGATTCAATTTCCTTTTTTCCCTAACTTCTTGAGAATGCCTTCTGTTAATGCCTAGATCACTAATTTTTTACTATTTTTCCATTGTAAGTTTTGGTCCATAAATATCTCTCTAAGCACACCTTTAGCTTCCTGTCACAATTACGATGTTTATCTTTTTTCATTATTTGGTTCAGATATTTTAAACCTTCTGTTATGACTTTATTTTTTTTAAGATTGTATTTATTTATTTTTACTGAGAGGGGAAGGGAAAGAGAAAAAGAGGGAAACATCCATATGTGGTTGCCTCTCGTGCAACCCCCTACTGAGGACCTGGCCCACAACCCAGGCATGGGCCCTGACTGGGAATCAAACCAGCAACCCTTTGGTTCACAGGCCAGCACTCAGTCCACTAATATAATGACATTCTTATTGACTGATGGTTTATATGGAATCGTGCCTCAACTTTGAAACCTATGGGAGATCTTCTAGGACACACACACACACACATACACACACACACATTCTCTGGCTCTTCTCCATGGGAAGGTTGGTCTGAAATACTTGATCTCACGTAATCTCCACTGTGTCTTTATTTCTGTATACTTCATAAAGACTTGCTTTTCCATGAATCTTTCCCCATTTCTCCACAAATTATCCCATTTTCTTGCATTTCCTTCCCTCAGCACATCCCATCCTGCCCCATACTGCTCAGATGGTCCTGTATCTCTGACAGTGGGAGCTTTGCTCTTCCTCCTGCTGCACCTGCGCTCCTTCCCAGCCTTGCGTACACCAAGGACATCACATTTAATCCATCCAGGCCTCACCTCAGCCCCTCACACATGGGAGCAAATGCCAAGGATGTATTTCAGCGTGGGCAGGCAGGTGAGCCTGCCACCAGCCATACCCCTTGTGTGCGCACCCACCACTGTCTTCTGGGAGAGATGACAGAGGCTGACCAGTTGCTGGCCACTCTCACAAGATAGGTGTGTTCGCCGCCTTGAACTTTCTCCTTATATGCCTGTAGCTCTGGCCTCATTGTCTGAAGTCAGAATCCCTGACCTCCACTGGGTCAAGATGAATCTGAGCCAGGCCCTGGTCCTTCTGGAGCTCAGATGAGCACCCTGAGGAGATTCTGTCCGCCCAGACGCCTGTCACAGTTGTTCAGAGAAAATGCGAGGGTATTTGGGACTGATGTAATTGTACAGATTGCAATGACTCGCTCTATTACTGTTTTTATATATTCAAGGAATCCTTAAGGTGATTATTCTTGGAATGGGCAACCACCCCCACATTGATTTCTGTGACACCGATGGTATCCGCAGAGGAGCCGACTCTGCCGGGCAGAGTGCACTGGGAAGTGAAGTGCTGGAGCCTTTCTCACGAGGCCCTGGGAGGAGAATGTCGGGCTCGGAGGCGTGAGCAGGGCTGGCCCAAAGCAGGTTGCTTTAAACACAACCCAGTGGTCAACTTGTGTTCTCCCTCCTCTGCAGGTGCAAATTCAGCTCTGTCCTTAGGGCTGGACACCCAGTTTTCCTCCGCCTGCCCCAACCCTGGCTTCTAGAGGCTGAGATCAGAGGGGCAGCAAAAGTAATCATTCAGTCCTAATACCATTTATATTTGAGTTACAGTTGCACATGAAAAGAAATATATGCATCTATAAAAAGGCAAACATATTAGCAGTGATTATATTCTGATAGGGCATGATTTTTTATAATTTCCCATAATTATTTTTATAATCAGGAATATATTGGTATGGCCCAAATATGTTTCAGAAAGGGCTCTGTACCATGGCTAGGAATATATCCTAGGTTAGTATTAAAATTTAAAATTTAAAACATATAAAATATATTAATATATCAACATAATTACATAACAAACTAATTATTAGTAACAGTGAGTGAGGTATACTTTTAAAAATAATCTGAATATTCAGTAGTTAGGGCATGTAGGGTTAAAACACGGAGCCCAGGATGGCGTGGGCTGTCATGGAGCCTTTAAGACGTTTAGAAAAAGTTTGTGATGATTTGAAGAAAAGTACATACTGTGAAAATAAAAAATGTAACTTACAAATTTTATTCACGATATAATACTTTTTTATATAATCATAATTCTGTAAACTATATAGTAGGTGGCTCTGCGTGGCAGGATCCTGTGTGATTTTTCTATGTTGTCTACATTTTCATCCATGAATATGGATTACACACACACATACTCATTGAAAAATTCATATTAGAAGGAACTTTAGACCGTGAGGGTTGGGGTGTTGGTTATTTAAACTCTGAGGAGACTAATTGAGTCTTAAGTGAATATAAATTTTCATATTTATCTAATTTTCTCTCTAAATTCAAGCTTAAAACCTTATACAATTATTGAACCAATGCCAAGAATAATTTTACCAATTATTTGGAAATCACATTAAGTGTGAATACTTTAAAGGCACACCGTCGAAATGAGCTAGAGGGTCTGAAGTCAGATGTTTTTCCATTTTCAAAAGATGAGATTTCAGTATGCTCACGGATCAGCCTCCGTCTTGCTCTAAGGAAATGCTTATTTTACTCACAGACCTTGTTCTAGTCTGACCCGTTTATATCTGAGGGAGGCAGCATTTGTAACTCATGTCATCATGGGATCTGGATTATTGTTACGTTGCTCACGTGGCCACTGAACCGCACGGCTGTGCTGTGAGCACCGGCCCGCCAGAGCGCTCTGTACAAGGTGTGTCGGGAATCATCCCCCGGGACGCATTTTCCACACAGCGCTCTGGTGGGCAGTGCCCCCTGGGGTCATGGGAGCTCCGGTTTTTATGGAAATTCCTGAAGTACTTGACTCCTCAGCTCTCTCCTCCCATCAGGCTTCGTAATGCAGTTGGGTTGAATTGTGTACATTAACCAGAAGTTGAAATAAGGGTCAATATAGACATCATAGGAGGAGGAGGAGGTGGTCGAAAATGTAGGACGATTTGACAGATCTTACTCAAATCAGGTTCTGCCGTCCTTAAAGTAGTGGTTTAAACTTCCCCATCCTGCTTAGAAGTCTACTGACTCTACAGTTATGGGAAATGGTGACCAAATCAATTCCATATATTACTGATGTTACAGTGTGATGTGCCAAGTTTGAATGGGAACAGTAGATTTAAAACAGGGTCATCCGTCTGACTGGCTAAATCATTTAATGGCTGTCAAATTATGATTATAGCACATATGCAGATTTAGTTAGAGCTGAGCTACCCCCTGCACCCCCCAAAAGAAGAAAGGATAAAAATAGTTTTGTCTTTTTTAAAAAGAGTTTATTAGTTGGGACGGCTAGTATAGTTTATGCTGCAGTAAAATAGACACCCCCAATTTCTAGGTTTACAACGACAAAGTGTACCCCTCATTTACATCAGTCTGGATGGGTCTTCTCCAGGCAGTGACTCGGGGGCATGGCCTCTCTGCTGCTAGTCCACCACCTTGGGGCCCTTTGCCTCTGCCTGTGCGGATGGAAGACAGAGAAAAGGACCCCAAAGAAAGTGCTCCCATTCTTAGTTGCCTATGCCTAGAAGCACAGATTATCTAGGTTCATGAATTAGTCATATGACTCCCACACGAAGATTCTTACTGAATCCTTAGTGAGGATTAGCAGCCTCTGCCACAGACAGTACATGAATTGCTGCATTCTAGCTGCAAGAGCTTGTTCCCATCAGAGAGTTCATGGACCTCTTGTGGCAGCTTGGTGCCTCTGGGCTCCTGTGTGGGGGGTCCCCAGGGAGAATGAGCCCGTCTGCAGGCCAGTGTGCTCCCGACAGCATCTCAGCCAGCCTCTGAAGCACAGCCTGCTTTGGTCAGTCTTCTCTCACATGCGCATGCGTGCGTTCACACCCCAAGATGTGCATATTCAGGTGACCCAGTTTCCTTGAGAATCTGAGGCACTGAGAGAGCCATCTCTGGACTTTGATTCCTTCTTCCTTTCTGCTATACTGACCCCTCTGCTGTAACTCCAAACCCTACTTGTTGAAATCCTTCCTTAAGATATTTTGAATGATGTCACTTCTTTTATGGAGCCTCCTCTGCTCTACCAAGTAAATGCTCATTTAACATAGGTATTGAGCACCCTTTAAGGGACTACACCTGTCTTTGTTCTTGAAGAACCAGCAGCAAACACAGTAGATAAACTCTCTCATCTTGTGGGGTTTGTTTTCCAGTTGCAGGTGACAATAATAAAGAAAAAGCTTTTTAAAGTCACCGATTGTAGTAATGGCTGGGAGGAGCACGGAAGTGTGCTGTGACACGGGGAGGTAGAGTGCTTCAGACAAAGGCCTGTTTCAGCAGGTAGCATGTGGACTGACACTCGCACATTTGAATGGCGTTCTTCCTTTGCCTGAGTCTCACGGCGATGTGTTTGTGCCACTTACAGAATATTTCTCACAATCTGTGTGATGGTGATGTTGACCTCTACCACCTGGCTCACTCTGTTAGATTATCTTTTTGAGGGCAAGAATTATGTCATGTTTAATCCCTTACATTGAAATACCTTTCAGTTTTCATTTCAACATGACATTTAATGAAATGGTTAATGCCTAACTTAGTCCCTGGCACTTAGTAGTTGCTCAATAAATGGAAACTCTTAGCTTGCTGAACACACACACACACACACACACACAGAATAAGTGTTCAAACGTGGCTGTTGGATCAAAGAGAATTCTGTTTACTAGAGATCATCAGAACTAACTCACTGTTAAAAATGGACAGTTTCCTGGTATCTGGCTAGACAGGCAGGCTCGCTGTGGCATCTCTCAAGTCAAAGAGCTTGGGTCACGCGGAGCACACAGCTAACCCCACGGGTTTGCTCGGCATCTGAGCACATTTCCTCATGTAATTTACTGGCTGGGCTGATGCTCAGAATAGGATAAAATACATTCTTGGGTAGACCATGGCGTCTTGTCAAAGACAGTATGGAACAGACTGGACTGCTCTGGCTGGCTGTCAGTACAGTCCCGGCCAGTTCCTGAAGCTTGGAGTGTGGAAGGCCGTGCTGGACTTCAAACCGGTGCTGTTATAAGGAAGCAGGGTAACGCTGCTGCTGCTGCAGATGATGATGGTGATGGTTGTTGTTATTATTATTTTGTGCCTGAACAAAGCCCTTGATATGTCTTATTTCATTTGATCTTTCCAACAGGCTCATGAGATCAATTCTGTCATTTCCTCCATTTTCCACATGAAGAACCAAAGCCTCACGAAGTGAAGAGCATTGCCGAGGTTACCAAGCTGGTAAGTGGGAGAGCCGTGTTTGGAGTGTGCAGTCTGATTCCAGAGCTCACGCGTGACGTCACGACTCTGAGATTGTTCTGTTAACATGGCACCGCCCCTCTTGTCTGAGGCGGGGAACATGTCTCAGGACTTCCTTCCTGATGTGGTTCTGAGTTGGGGCCGCCTGAGGAACTCGGGGAGACGCGGGAAGCGGGAGTGAGGCAGGGGCCGTCCTGCACAGCGGCAGCAGGCAGGCATGATGACAGGCTGGTGCAGAGGTGCCGGGCAGCCTCGGCCAGCCCCGCTGTCTTCCTGTCACTCGTGTAATTCGTCTGTTTCTGCCAGCAGCAGCCGCAAGCCCCCTCCCAGGTAATTGCAGAGGGGCGACTGGTCCCACTGAGACTGGAAGCCTCTCCAAGAATCCCACCTTTGTGGTGGCCGGTGCACACGCTCCTTCCATTTTCCCACAGGCTCTGACTTGTCCTCCTCCCCAGTGTGTCGGGTAGGGCTAGTGACTCTTCCTCTGATCCTCCCTGTGCCCTTGCTAGACTTTCACTTTTCTATCAAATCCCTTAATCTCGTAAGACTTGTAAAGGCTCTGTTTTCATGACTGACACACATGTGAAGTGGAAATGGCAGTAAAAAGTGGATGATAGTGACAAGACAGCCACTCCCTGCAGCATGTCCCTCAGATGCTGTGGGCTCTCGCCTTGTGACGAGGGCTCCGTGTGCCTCACCGGGGATGGCCCAGACTCACTCCCATGTCAGGCCACTCCTGACTTCTGGTGGCCCTTCTTTCAGCAAAGAAAAGGGCTGGTTTTGTAAAATGTAATTTATGGCTGACAGGGTTCGCCTCACATCTTTAAAAATCTTTCTCCCCTTTTAACTGTCACTCCCCAGTTCCTGTGCCACTAGCTGTATGATAAATATTTTTATGTGAAAACTTAGCCTTGCAAAAGGACCAGCTTTGTCATCATTTCCCAAGGATGCCCACAAATGTTTATTTCAAGGACGATGAAGCTGCTGTTGCCGTCAGCATCAGTAGCTGTGGCTAGCGTAATGGCACGTGAAGCTGGGTCCTTTTCCTGTCCCCGGTCCTCACCTCCCAGGAAGCCCGCGGCCTCCATGGTCACGTTGTACATCACCGCACACCTGGAGGCGGGAAGCTCCGTGTGGCTCCTCTCTGTGACCACTGCAGTCGGTCACACTGCGGAAGCCGACAGGCCTTCAGAGCTTTGCCTGTGCAAAACTCAATTCCCGGTAAGTGTGGACCACGCCCACCTGTGTGGTCCACTTGAGAAGTTAAAAAGCCTACCTTTTAAGAACACTTAACGCTCATTTGCCCTCATAGAACAGAGGGACACAGGATCCAGGCTGGGGCATCCGTAAGGAGCTGCGTGCGATTCTGGGCACAAGCAGGACCAAAGATTCTGGAAGTGAGCACCCCTTAGCCCCCTTGAGGGAACAGTGTATGAAGTGTCCCCTGCTCCCGCAGATGAATCCTGGACGCTATTCCTTGATCACTTTAGGTCCGTGGGTCTAACAGTTAGCTCTCTACGCATACAAAGAAAACACTCAGTATAATGGTAGGTGAGTGAATGGCAAATAAGAAAAATTTGTGAGAATCCACATGTGAGAGCAGCAAGGTTTTCCTTGAAGGGAAAAAACCTGAATCACAGCATAGCAATAGGCAGTTTCAAGGAGCTTGGATGCCTATTTATAAATTTTATCTTCCAGAGTGAGCTCTACTCTCCATTTTTATCCGGTGAAAATAAGACATTCAAGACTTCATTCAGACATATGGACGGAGGGTGGCCAGAGGGCCCCACTCAGACACTCATCTGACGCCCCAGTACCAGTCAGCGTGCACCGAGAGCACGTTTTCAGCTAGAGAAATGTGAGCTTGACAGGAAGACCTTGGCTTTCCCCAGATCACAGCACACCTGTCTGAGACTGGATGTACCATATATGGTCACGAGATCCATCAGTCCACCTGCAGAATATGGGCCCTGTCTTATTGTCCCAGCCCTCTAACTCACCGAGCCCCCAACACGCCATTCCTGTCTCCCTCAGTGCTGGCTGTAGGTCCATGTGGTAAAATGAAATGGCGATGGTGATGGTGATGGCCCGCGTTTAAGAAGTGCTTAATATGTCACTTTTGAAGAAAAGTGCAGAAGAAATCATGCAGTAACAACTACTGTTCTCGTTTTACAGATGAAAAAAACCAGGTCATAGAGAGGTTAAACATCCTGCTAAGGTTAATTAGAAGTTAATTCATTATTTTGTCGATCCTTTGCATTCTGAGGAGAGCATCTGCATTTTCTTCTATTTCTCAGACTAATTGAAAATCAGTTCTTCCTACAAAAGTCTTATAGAATATCCACTTTATATTTCCTTCACAGTCTATAACAAATGGATTGAAGTTTGTTCAATTCCACTCTGGTTTTTCTCAGTATAATACTGATTGCTTCCATGGGCTGTGTTGATCAATAGCCTAGTGGGAAAAGTGCTTTCAAAGGCAGAAAGATCAGCACGGCGTTGTTTGTAACAGCAGCCACAGAAACGTGCACATGAAGCTAAGTTAGTGTTGAAGGCACTCATTGTACTTCTGAAATCCAGATCATCCAACCAGTGTCACTAAGGAAGGAAACAAAACCCATAAAGCTGAAGTGAGTTCTGTAAGGACACATAGGGGTGGCTGAGACAGGCTGCGGGCTGTGTCGGGAAGGCGCTGTTTGCGCTTCTTCGCAAATGTCGCTGTCTGGGCGTGCTTCCCAGGGCTGCTCAGGGGGATGCAGCGCCTCATTCTCAGCCCAGCGATCAGTGCGCTACATTTGCCCCTCAGTGGGTAATGGATTTGAGCGGGAGCTGGAAAGTCTGTCACCCCCTCTTACATGCCTTTCGCTTTGGCAGATCATAGTGCCAGCCCCTAGTGGTACCGGGTTGCTGGTGTAAAAAAACAAAGAGAAAGGTTGCCAGAGCAACACAAGGCCAAAGGGGGTTCCCAGGCTGGGGAGCTCCACTGAATCTGGCCGGAAATCTGATCCCCAGCTCAACTCCCACCTTTATCTCCTTATCCGACCCAGACCTGTGCGCTGTTCAGAGAGGAACTAGGGTCCAAGGGCTTCTTCCCTTTGGACTGGTTGTTCTGGTGCGGGCACAGCGCAGCTGAACCTCAGGAAAGTGAGCAGTTAGAGATCCGCCAGGCGCACGTGCCAGGTGACAGCAAGGCTGCTTTTCTTGTATCGTTTCGAACCAGGTCCTGGCGCAGGATCAAGTTCTGTGAGTGCCACAGGGCCCATCACCAAGAATGATCAGCATTCCAGGCTTTCCTCCAGCCTTGCCAAGCTATTTCTAGGTCTAGTGTGCTCTCCTCTCTCTCCTGGGGACACGCATTGGCTCTGGAGGCAGCCCACCAGATTGCTCTCTGCCTTGTTCGGTTAGTAACATCCCACTGCAGGCCAAGCCGGCAGACTGAAGAGCAGAGCATCAGCCCTCGGGGAAACCCACCGGATTCCGGGACAACGTGACCCGCTCTCCTAGGTCTCCCCTGCCTCTCCTAAGTCATCTCAGAGACCTTTGCTGTCAGATTTAGTTCACGCTGCCATCTTTACTTCAGCCAGATTTTATGAGTTAAGCTTTGTATTTAGGAATCAAATGGTTTTCATACTAATTTCTCCCCCAAAACTCTTTAGGCATTGCATAAACCAATATTTGCTTAGCTCCAAGGTACAAGAATAATGATATTTATGCAAAACACATTAGCTTCATTGGGCCCCTTACCTATTTCCAAACATTTTCTTATAAATACATATCTGAAGAATTTGTGGTAAACGTATCCGTTTTCTTCTTTGTTCACTAGGTGTTTATCAGGTTCTCTGTAGTAGAGTATTCAATTGACTTTCAATCAGCCAGAAAAATAGAGGAAACCGGTGTGTTTGGGGAGAGTAATGGAGTTGAAGGGCTAATGAGATGATTACCCTGAAGGTGCGGTGAACTCTGACTGCTTTACAGAGGTTATGTCCAGAGGTGTAGGGCCACAGCGCTGCACTTTAATTTCCGCTGTAGTGATGACTGGTTGTGTGACCTGGGCAGGCCTCTTAACCACCAGGCTTGGGTGTTCAGTAATAGGGAAATTGATTGCGCCAAGGTTATGGGGTGGTGAAAGGACAGTGTGAATTTACATACCAAACAGTGTACTGAGTGCAGGATATATTCAGCATTTGTCAAAAGGTAGGTTTTTTTCTAATTTATTTTTTAAAGATTTTATTTATTTATTTTTAGAGAGGAGAAGGGAGGGAGAAAGGGAACAGCACTGCGTGGTTGCCTCTCACATGCCCCCTACTGGGGATCTGGCCCGCCACCCAGGTATGTGTCCTGACTGGGAATCGAACTGTAGACCCTTTGGTTCTCAGGCTGGCGTTCAGTCCCCTGAGTCACACCAGCCAGGGCTGCAGGATAGATTTTTATTAATAAAAAGGACCTCAGAGAGGGTACTCCAATCTTAGACACCATTCCTCTCTGAGACACCGGCATCAGGACTTCAGGAGCCCAAACTTGGATTCACAGCTGCAGGAAATGAAATATCAGCTTGCCACAAGGTATGGACTGGATCAGTGAGGTCACAGCACAAATCGTTATTTTAACACAGAAATTTGTGCCACGAAATAACATTTTTGACCTTATATCTTTTTTGGCCCATTTTTAAATTACTTCTAACACCACCAGATGGAGAGTGAAATACTCCGACACCTGTCCTTCCACACTGTTTCCCCGTCCACTCCGCCCTCCGTGCGCACACGCTCGCACGCACACTCACTCTGTAGTATGTAAAATCAAATGGGGTAACGACGTGCAGAATATCTGGTAGTCCTTTTTTTGACTGAGTTAAATATTGTATTTCCAGGCCAGTAAAGATTATTCTGCCCAATTAATAACTGTGTAGCGTCAAAAACCTTATCAATTGTTTGAAATTTATTTCTATTTTTAAAATATTCTAAATGACATTTTGGTAAAGATCCTGAAACAAGGGAACATATTGCTCTAGTTGTTCTTATGAAAACCTGTAGACGCACACGTTTTGGGTTGGAGGACATCGCTTTTCCCGGGCTTTTGTTGCATCGCGGCGGGTCCCCGCCAGAAGTTCTAGACCGGTCTGCGCTCTGGTGGCGACGTTCCAGTTCCCCGCCACTGCCGGCTGTGGTGCAGTCATGTAACAGCACGTGCCAGTTTGAAAGATGGAAATGGTATTTCAGTTTTCTTTTGATTTACATATTTTGAATGTTTTCACACATTCATTGGCTTTTCTCCGTATTAAGCTGACTTTTATAAACTTTTTAATTAAAAAATTGAGGTTGTGGTACAAGGATGTGAATACAATTGCTCTTGACATACTGCATTGATGTTCAGGACTGGAAGTAAACTAAAGGCGGCAGCGATGACAGACAGTTGCTGCTTTGCAGTAGACGCTACCCCGATGGGGCACACTGGCCCTGGCGGTGCCAGCTGTGCTGCGGGCCCCCGAGGACAGTTAGAGCGTGGTCTTCCCATAGCAGACATGATGGCAATCAAGGATTGATACTGTGAGCCAGTGAATGATAATCTGTCCATCCTCAGATATAAGGCTCATCACAGCCCACCGAGGAATGACCCGGGCTGTTTTCCAGGGAATCTGGAAAGACATTTCTGTAAGTTATGCTTACAGAACAATAGGTAATAGTCATACAAAGGAACTCAGAAATTCAGAGATATGTACGATGCATAAAGGTCACACAGGGTGGGGCAAAAGTAGGTTCACAGTGGCTCACATGGAAAATAATACAATACTTTGTAAATAATAATACAAGAATAAACTTTTGTATATTTACAACTGTAAACCTACTTTTGCCCCGCTCTGTACATATTACTATATATGAGGATATAAGAATACATATGTATGTCACACACACACATATAGGGAGAGATGACACCTGTGAAGGTCACTGTTACATCATTTCTGTTTCCTCTGTTTCTCTTCTGTGGGAATGCTGTACAAATGCTGTTGCATGAAAGGCAGCCATGGTGACTTTCATGCTCAAGTTGCCCCTAAGCTTAGCATTCAAAACAAAAACCCCAGAAGGGAACCTCACCCTAAGGTGATGTGCCCAGGAGATCAAACAGAGCCCCGCCAGGTCTAAACCTCATTAAGGCTTATGTGTTCAGCCCTCCTGGTCCCAGACAATTTAAAGCAACAAGTCCTGGTATGTGAGTGTGTGTGTGAGAATATGTGTGTATTAACAGAACCACATGGGAAAATCAATGATCATAAGGTGGCAGGCGGTCTTACAACTTTATGAACCAAGGGCCAAGGGTTGTAAACCTGGGTACTAAAAGTGAGAGGACTGTCCATGGCATTTGGAAAGTGTCACTGCAATTAATTTGCTTCGCCTTCTGAGATCCAAGGCCAAGTGAAATGCCTGTGTGCTTCACCCACGTGCAACAGGCCCCGTGCTCTGCAAACACACACATACACGCGCATATGCACACCCAGGAACACCCCCGCCCCCAGCCAGCACAAAGCCTCCACATTTCACAGCCAACTCTTCCCTCATGCACTCTCTCCTGGGAGGCGTGTAGGACACCGACACTGCACCTTCTCTGACCCGGCTCTGCAGCCACATGTCATGGCTCTAACCCTCTTCTCCCTGAGCTAAAGAGCAAGAGGTGACAGCTTGTGCCTCAGAGCCTGACAGATGAGGATACACTGTGGCCTCTGCTACTGTCCACTGCTGTGACCTTGAAAAAGTTACCTGCTTCTTTTTCAGTGAAAACAGCATAAACACAGCATTGCCTTCCCCTATGGATTAAATGTAATAAAATGTGCAAAGAATTTAGCAAGGCAGCACAGAGTAAGTGCTGTAGCTGTAAGATTGCATTAGGATTGTTGTTGAAACTCTTCCAGATAGACAGGTTTGGCAATTACTTGGAATTCTGGTTCTGAACTTCACACAGAAATGAGGGTGAAAGAAGGGCAGAGATTTGTGCTGTGTCATGATAAAACCAAGTTGCTAGACACCTCTCCGCATTCCTTCCCCACAGCTCCTTCCTGTTCTTAGGAGCTGGTTCTTAGAACAAGCGTGTGAACCCATTTAAACTTCCGGTGGGGGAGAATGATGGCGCACGCAGGCTCAGAAGGGGCCCAAGCCCTGCCGGCACTGTGCAATGCTCCGCTGCAGTTGTAACCCACGGGGTCCTGGCTCCAGGAGCGCGGCTGTGCTGCATGGGACCAGTCGTGACTTCATCCAGGAGCACGTCCGGGACTAGCAGAGTGTAGCCATCCACGCCTCCACCTCAGCTGGAAAAGGCAAGAAAGAACATAGCAAAATGGAGCATTTTCCTTGTTAGGATCATCCTCATTTTTTATTATAAAGTAACATATTTACATAAAAAACATTGGAAAATGCCAAAAACTATAGTAGAAAAATTAAATTTACTATAATCACACTACTCACAGGTCACCATGAAGATATTGGTATATATCCTTTCAGAATTTTACGTATATTTTTAGAGGATGTTGTTTCTACACTTAATAGAATATGGACACATATCCATATATAAAACGTCTTCGATGTTGTATATAAAACGTGATTTGGGTGGTTCCTCAGTATTCCACCCAGTAATGACGTCCTTATGCAACCGGCCTCTAATTTCTGTGCCTGCGGCATGTTTCTGCTTTTTTTTTCTTATGAACAACTAACAGATAAACAGCCTTCTGGCTGCATGTGGGGCCCTTCCAATCATATTTCTTCAGGAAGAGTTAGAATTGTTGGTTAATGGGTCTATGTAGTTCTGCTTTTGATATGTTTTACCTGGGAGGTATCCATTTGTATCCCACCACTGGCATGTAAGATTTCATTCAGACTCAGGGACACAGCTCAGCTAGTCTGAGCCAGTGGTGGTGACTCCGTGTCCCTTTTCAGTGTCTGGGTCAGTCGTAGGCACACGACACAGTCCTGGTGGCTGCATCCTAAAGGGACATCTCCTTGAGGCCTCAGGAAGTGAGTTCCTCTTTGGTGAAAAGAGACCCGGAAGGGAAAAGGGTCCATCTTCCTAGCTCTCAGAGTGGCAGAGGGTGCCTGTTGTAAATGCCACAGGGACGTTTTCTATTCCCAAACTTTTCAGTGTGTTCACATTTTCTGAATTTAACATATGAATCTTTTTTTCTGATTTCTTCCTTTGCTTTTATGCTTCGTAAGTGTTTTGTCACAAAGAGAATACTCATCTATACTTTGTTCTAGATTTTCCATGGTTTTATTCTTATAATTAATTACTTAATATACATTTTGGTGAATAATATGAAATAAAGACCCAAATTTTTAAAAATGTAGGCAACCCTAACACTGTTTTAAAGGGTGAAACTTCCCTCACTGATTCATGACACTCTGTCTGTATGACTACTATGCCTGGTCCAACTTGGAGTTTTCTGTTCTGTTTCAAGAATATCTGCCTGTCCTCTGCTTATACTAAATTATACTACTTTAGTAATGATAGCTCTTTAACATACGTTATTATCTTGTAATACAAGCCCAAATTCACTCTTATTTTGCCAACACTTTTGGTTACTCTCACTGATTTGTTTTTATACATGGGTCTTAAAATCATGTTTAAATGTCCTCCCAAATCCTATTAAGTTAGTTTTTTTTTGTGGGGGGGGAGCCAATTGCATTAAAATTATAAAATAATGTGAAGAGAATTAACATCTTTGTAATATAGTCACTTTCTATTTAGGACCACATTTCATCTGCCAAATCTTTTAAGTCGTCTTTGATTTTTGTTTTAATTTTCTATATATGTTTCCTATATATCACTTTTAACTTTTTCCCTAAATGATTAGATTTTTGAAAACTGATGCATTTGTTTCTACAGCTATAAGGAAAACAATGATTGCTATTTAAAAATCTCATGGTACAGATGTCAGTACTCACTCTTTATACTGAATGGAGTCAAGTAATTATCAAAACAGACAGTTGGCTTTCATTAGTGCCCTTAGTGTTAGGCGTCTTCTGCTAGTGCCAAAGTGTTAAGTAACCCACATTTAGGAGAGAGAGATACTTTCATCCAAGAATCCTGAAGTCCTCTCAAAGGTTGGATGGGTTCAGATGATCATACCAATTACTAGCAAGTGAAGCATCTCCCTTTCACATGCTTAAGCTTTATATTGCCAGTGAATAGTGTGTAATGTAAATTAAACCACGTTTACTAAATTACTTAATGTTTGTCAGTCAGTGTCTTGCTTGGCATTTTTTATGTAAACATAAGACTACTTTATAGCACAAGATAAAATACTACTACTTGGAGGAACTTTGAAAATACAGAAGTCTTCAGAACCCTGCCTTCTTGGGAGAAGCTCAGCCATGTTAAGAGGGAACCCCAGCCTCTCCTTCCTTCTAAAGCACACGCCCTTGCTTGTTTTCAAGTTTTAAGGTCTTACCTCCCCTACATTATAAGTTTAAACTGACATTTTTAATTTCTTTAATGTTCTTTTTACTATATTCTTTTAGTTACGCTTTTAGTAGTTGCTCTAGGGTTTACTTTATATTATAGTCTTAACTTATGAGAATCCCCTTGAAATTTGTATTAGCTTAATATCAGTTATGATACAAATAGTACTCCTGTAAAGCTCTGTCCTCCTTCCTTTTTTGTGTGGTATTGTTGTTGTGCATATTACATCTATTAGTGCTATAAATCCAAGAGGGCATTGTTATAATTATTGCTTTACCATCCCTAGTAATATCCTTAGCCCAGGACAGCGCTGCTCCCACTCACCTCCTCTGTGTTGTCGGTGGCAGGTGTAGTATGCATATGTGACACTTCTGTGTGTCATGGAGCCAAAATTACATTTTATATCTGTATCGACTGCACAAAATTATACATGTATAATTATATGTATAATACATACCGTATATAATTATTCATACATAACTTATATAATTATACATGTATAATTTTATACAGTTGCTTTTAAAATCAGCTATCAGAAGAAAGGAGAAAATATGCATTTATACTGATTTTCATCATTACCTGTACCTGTGCTCTTTGTTTTACTATTTAGTTTCAGATTGCTATCCAGAGTCAGATCCCTTCAGCCTGAAGAAATTCAGTTGCTTATTCTCTCTGAGCCTTAGTTTCCTCATTTGCAAAGTGAAGACAATAAATTCAACAAGTAAGAATCTCTGGCCGCAAGTGTCAGAAAACCTACCTTGATCTGGCAAAAAATACATGCGTACATGATCCATACAGATACAGTGACTCATAAAGAGCTGTGAGGTAGGGCTAGTCCAGGCAGAGTTGAATCAAGGAGTGTAAATGAGGCCATCTGAACCCACTGGCCCTCCTTCTACTGGCTCTGTTCTCCTCCCACTGACACATTCTCAAGCTCCCTGTGGCCACTGCCAGCAGCGCCATTTATATCCGTGTCCTCTCAGGTTAATGTCCAGTGGGAGCGGACTACTGCTTGTGCTTCTCTTTGAGCAATCTCAGCAGACATCGCCAATACCCACTTGTCTGCCAGTGCCCATGACCAAGGAAATGTGATGATCTGATTGGCCAGGCCTGGTTCACGTGACCCTTTGGAGGTAAGGCTACATCAACTCTTCATGTACCATGTGGCTGGGAAAAGGAAAGAGAGTGGTCTCCAGAGAGCAACTGGGGTGTTGCAGCCAACAGGAAGAGCAAGAAATACTATAGAGCCAAAAATCTACAGCTGTGTATTGCATGCAGTCCTATCTCATAGGTCTTAAGAAACCCTGGTAAATCACCAAGCGCACGACTTGGCACACAGTAACTCCCAATATGTGAGAATGATTGAGAAAGCAAATCATTTCTTGCGATGAACTTCATCCTCTCTTTCTCTTAAGCTATTTCGTGTTGGGAGCATTATCTCCTAAAGAAAAAAAAGGATCTGGTCCTGGCTGGTGTGGCTCAGTGGAGCGCCGGCCTGTGAACCAGAGGTCGCTGGTTTGATTCCAGGTCAGGGCACAGGCCTGGGTTTTCGGTCAGGTCCTCAGCTGGGGGTGTGAAAGAGGCAACCAGTCCATGTTTCTCCTGCACAATGATGTTTCTCCACCTCTCTTTCTCCCTCCTTCCTCCTCTCTAAAAATAAAATCTTTTATAACAATTTTTAAAAAAGAAACAAAAGGATTTGAAATCAATCTTTTCCCCAAAAGCCTAAATGGAAGAAAGGTCTTAGAACCTTGACCCCTTTCAAGGCTGAATCCCTGCAGTGGTAGGCCGAGGGGAAACGGGAACAGTGGGACAGAGAAGGGGGAGGGGAACCGTCTTACTGCCGGCACACAGCCAGCCGTGTTTGACTCCGTATTCCACAGTCAGGTCCCTTCACCTCCCTGAGCCTGTTTCTTCATCTTTATGTTAGAAATGATGAATGCTGTCCACTTGCTGCTTCTTTTAAGATTTTGTTTATTTTAGAGAGATGGGAAAGGAGGGAGAAAGGGAGAAAAACATTGAAGTGAGAGAAAAACATCGATCGGTTGCCTCTTGGACACACCCCAAGTGGGGACCGGGCCCACAACCCAGGCAGGTGCCCTGACCAGTCATCAGACTGGCGACCTTTTGCTGTGCAGGATGACGCTCCACCAACTGAGCCACAAGGACCAGGGCCACTTGCCTCTATAGGAAAGACAATACAATGCAATGGTTGTGGAGAAAATGAAAGCTATGTCCTATTGAGTGTCTGTCACAGGCACTGTGCAGAGTTCTTTAACAAGCATCATCTTTTTTAATCTTTTCAACTATCCTAGGAGGTAGTGAAATTGCCCCTTCAGTTTACAGATGAGGAACCTGAGGCTCAGAGAGATTGCACAGCTGGCTCAACATCACTCCAGTTATAAACTGGGGTTCAGCGTAGGTCCCTGACTAGTTCTTTTTATTTGGTCTTGCAGCCAGCCTGTTCTTTGTCACATGTGCCCCTGCACACGTGTTTGGACAGTGGGGGGTGGGTCTTTACATCTCTCATACCCAGCCCTCTCCAGTCTGCACACACACACACAAACGCACACACTCAGTCCCCTTAGCACACGCCCTTTCCTCCCTCCCTCTCTTCATTGGAATCACGATCTTCTCCACTTCATATTCGCTAGTCAGAAGTTTCTCCAGGTGAAGGAGACAGCCCAGGAAATCAGAGTCTGCACGGACACCCTTTCCACAGCAGCCAGGACCTCAGTAACCTTCCTGGACCTGAGACGTAGGGGAGCGCCTCACCCCCAGCCTCTGGCCCATGCCCATAGGTTGGAGTTGTGTGCCTGCTCTTGAAGAGCTCTTCTGTGCTCACCTTTGTGTCCTGGTTGCCAGAGGACCAACTTAATAGAGTCTCAGTGGCCATAACAACAGGTCTACAATGACATGAACCACAGAATTTGAACTCACCATATTTACAGTATAGAGAACAATTCAGAGACAGGGAGGGAAGGCAGAGGAATGTCTGTGTACCGGGCTCATGTGTATAGATTGCACAGTTGGATGCATTTCAAAATGAAACCCTGTTTTCTAGCTTTACATACTTCCTTTGTCTCTGGGCCCCCACGTATTTCAATAACTCTATTCTAATCAGAACTTTAACCCAGGTACAAAACTCCATGTTTCTGATTTGCCAGGAAGTTCCCATGAGGGTATTTGAACTTCTCATCCATGGGTCCTGATTTTTTATTCTCATGCACTTGGGTGTGTTAGGGCTCATAAAACTCCCAAGCAGGCCTCTTACCAAATCTTGACCTTCTCTCATGCATGATGTGGAGCAGACACAGGAATAGTTGGGGGCTACACTTCCGCTTTGAAACAAGGCAGAGATATATAGTACAGCGGGGATTCGACCCTTAAGTAGTCTGGTCTCAGGTGGTGCTCTCAGCTACTTCTCTGTGGTCAGCTCGCTTTCTCCTTTTACATAATTCTGTCTGCACTGGCAATAAGATCTTAATTTATGTTTGCAGTCATGAAATACCTAACTCACACTATTCCTTTGAATTGCAAAACCCCTTACACAGAGATTTTCAGATCTGGCTTTCCATTGCAGTCTTCCGAGAGCTTTGGACAGCGGTAATATCTGGGGAAATTGATGGGGCTGGTCTGAGGCTCCGGGGTTTTTGAAAGATCCGTAGGTGACTGATGTGAAGCACGGATGAGCACCCGGCCCTAACAAGTCTGAGCGTGAGCTGATTCTCCTGGCAAGGAGGTCTCATTCCCTGTCCCCTCATTTGATTTCCAGGGGTTGGTGACAAAAGTGAACACACACACCTGTCGCACCTGAAGGGGAAGCGCAGGTACATTGCACACGGTTCTGTAGCGCAGCATCCCGCACGTGCCTGTAGCTGCTGGATCGCTTTTCTTGCGCATCCTTCACCACTGGGCCTTGAGGGCGTGCGTTCAGGTGCAGTCTTGGGGTGCTGTGTCTCGGACTATCTGTACTAATCCCTATAGCTGTCAAAGCTGTCACTTCACAAATACCATTGTAATATGAAGGGCTCTTCTAAAAATAGTGTTTTTATCTTCCAGAGTCTGTGCCAACCAGAACTAGAAAACACACAGCTCTGGTGCAACCACAGTAAAGATAAAAACGCACTTACTTATCTGTTTTACACCTGCCCCTGCTTCTGGGAAGCCTTTCCCACCTAGCAGGGCAAGAAAATGTTTAACATGCAGAGTTTTTTCATTCCCAGGTAAAATCTCAGTGGAATAGTGTGCACTGTGTCTTGTTAAAAGACTCAACCCCTCCCAGGAAAATGACTGGCTCCTCTGTGTGGAAGGCCAGCCCCCTTT
Source organism: Trachops cirrhosus (assembly GCA_028533065.1). NCBI lineage: Eukaryota > Metazoa > Chordata > Mammalia > Chiroptera > Phyllostomidae > Trachops > Trachops cirrhosus. The sequence goes on along the minus strand of CM052546.1, from coordinate 27,924,397 downwards.
CAGAAGAGTCTGAAGTATAGACTGGTTCCCATGAGCTGTCTGATGAGCTTTCAAGGGAGGTGAGGTGGCCGAGGGAAACCAGAGTTCAGGGCTCAGTCCCCACCCATTCCACTGACATGCTCATTCTGTGAGCAGCTGCCCCCACCTCTGCCAGGCCCTGGGACCAGCAGGAAGCAAGGCAGGTGCTACAGAGCTCACAGGCTAATGAGGAGGATGGATGGGAAGCAATGAATCTCAAATTCATAACTGTGAAAGGTGATAAATGCGGGCAGAGGGTGGAGAGGAAGGCACTGTGAGAGGAAACAGTACAAGGATCTCCTTGACACTAGGTCATGGGGGCAGGTCAGGACAACTGCCTGGGTCTAAGGGATGAGTGAGGCAGATGTGGTTGGGGGAGGGCATTTCAGGAAGGGCAGTTCATGGGTGGGGGGATGCTAGCACATTCCTCCAGGAATTAGCATGACCAGAGGCAGTGAGCAGGCCGAGAAGGCTGTTAAGCCTGTGAGGGGAGGTGGGAGAGGGAGGTCAAGGTCAGAACACGCAGGGCCTTATAAGGGGGAGATTTGGGATTCTACAGTGGAGGCCCAGTGGGTCCAGGGCTTAGGTGACTGTCGTGTGCCTTCCAGGAAGAGAACAGATTAAAGAAGCACAAGCGAGTGGGGGACACCAGAGTGAAGGTGGGAGGCGGCGGCTCACAGCGTTCTTGCCCACCTGACCAACCTCACCTCTCTCTTGCCTGTTCGCAGGGTGAGGGAGCAGCAGGGTATCTGTGGCCATCAGCACTGTGTTTCCTGTGTCTGCGGGCCTGAGGCAGCTGGGAGGGTGGAGGTTGGTCGTGACACTGGCCGTGTCACTCAGCCTCATCCACTCTGTCCTGGGGATCAGCAGAGTTGAAGGTTTTTGTTCCCCACGGACCTGCAGGATTCTTTTGCCTGTCTCTGCCCTTGGGTGATACACAAGCACCTGGGTATTTTTACCTTCAGTATCTCTCCTGCCTATCGCCTTTGTTCCAGCCACTCTGCTGATATCTCGGTTGGGGCCCTGACCTCCTTTCCCTGGCCTGCTGCAGTGGATTTCTAACTTCCCTGCCAGCTGGATTTAGAAGCGCCAGTATCTTCTGCTAATCATGCCTACCTTGAACTCTGACTCATCGTTCCAGATCACAGATTTCAGGACACCACCGCCTGGACTTTTCTCAGCTCCTCTTTGCAGAATGAATTAAACTGAAGGTACATTATTTGCACTAAAGTTTCCAAAGTACCTCTGCCTTTTCATCTCCTGCTCCTGGGATTGTTGAGCATCACACAGGACCTTCTTTACCCTGGCACCTTGGCCTTTGTTTTCCTCTCTCCTGCTTTGAAATTGGCCCTGCCTTTCGGAATTGAGTGGTCCCTCCTGTGAGGGACACGTGCATATTCCTCATGCTGTTTACTCCTGGCCTCAGTCACAACCTTTCCGGGAGGGCTGACACTGTGGCTTATTCCTCACTGTTGCTGCTCATCTGAGTCCTGGGCTTGGGGACACTGAGCACACTTGGACACGTGCACCTGAAATTTTTTCCCCTCCTCATCCCCGTCCTCAGGGAATGCTGTCAGTTTAGTAGTGAGCCACTGTGTTCTTTACACCCAGATGCCTGCTTCCTCTCTCCTCCTTTGTCTCTCTGAGCACCGGTCATGCAAGCTACGGTTTTCTTTTAAAGGAATAGAGGGCCCAGACTTCTTTCTCCACCACTGTAAGGGCATCGAGTTTTTGCCTCTACACCATCAGTTGCTCAGATCCGAAGGTGATGAGAGGGCAGGGGAGGACCCATTCCATTTCCACCTGTTCAGTGTGTATGTGCTACAGGTTGATAGTGCGAGCCGGCTTTTGGCTGACTCAGTCCCACCGAAGCGAGGGAAGAGGCTGGTGTGTGCGGCAGCTTCTTCAGACCCCCGCAGGCGGTGCGGGCAACCCAGTCGGTGGACCCGTGTTAAGTGGAAATGACCCAGGGCGTCAGCAGATTGTTAGCTGTTGCAGAAGGTACCCTCAATGAAGCACCAGAACACATAGCGGGGGCCCCTGCATGGCGTGGCTCCTGGCACTGTGACTTCTGAGGGCTAATTCTTCAGGTTCCAGGGACATCACAGCTCTTAAACGTCAAAGGGGCTCAGTGCCCCCTCCCCTGGGACTTAACCGGGAAAATGTCTCACAACAACTCACCAGGCCCGGGGCAACATTCCACAAAATTCTCTGCCCTTCCCGGTGCCCTGCCTCCCTCCACAGGCACTTCTCAACGTCAAACTCAACTCAAAAGCAGTTATTAAAAAAACTAACAACACCAAACATGAGTGAGACTTCGGAGCAACGAGGATTCTCACACGTTGTTGGTGCAAGTGTAAAATTGTACAATCACCATTTCTGAAAAAAAGGGTTTCAGTTTCTTATGACGCTACATACATGTCTATGCTCTGAATTACTCCTGCGCCCTTACCCAAGAGAAACAGAAATGTCCATAGAAAGACTAGTCCAAAGGGTCCCTCGACACAAGGATGCGGGATGAAACCGCATGTTTCTGCAGTGCATGCGCAAGCGCACAGCGGTGAGGGGACGCACACAGCTGATGCATACTCCGGCGTGGACCAGCGGAGCGAACGGAGCCTCACACGGAAGAGGACTTGGTGTGTGGTTCCATTTACAGGAAGTTCCAGTGCAGGCGAAAGCGACTTCTAAGACAAGAGTACAGAGCTGTGGTTGCCTCTGCGGGAGCTGGGGGCAGGAGCTGAGCGGGCGGGCCGTGACGGCACTTCCCGGGGTGGCAGTGAAGTTCTTCATCCACCTAGGGGTGTGGGTTATTTGGGTGTATTCATCTGTCAAAACTGAGAACGTACACTTAAACTTGTAAGGATAAAACTGTATACAAATACTAAATGTAGTAATTCTCAGGGTAAAGTATTCAGGAGGAAGTTTATTTTGGAACATAAAATACAGTGTGGATCAGTGGATGTAGGTGGGTGACTGCACAATGCTGCGGGTGGCAGTGCCGGAATTCAGGTGGTGGATGCACAGGTGTTCGCTGTAAAATCCTTTTAACTTTGCTGTGTGATGTAAGGCCTGGAAGCACAGCTTAATCTGATGCGCTGCCTTGACCTCTGGTAAAATCAGGAGGGCCTCGCATGGCCTTGAGGTCCCCCTCCACTCTCCTCTTGTGGACATGGCCCACTGACCTAATTCCCCTCCTGTCCAAGGAACCAGCTGTAGTGTGTGTTGATCCCTGAGCGGGGGTTTCCATTTCCTGCCAGTCTGAGGAATCATTCACTCAAGTCAGTCACCTCCTCCCGTGGGGCCAAGGGGCCGCCTCATGCTCTTGGTCCCACAAAGCCCACTCCCACAGCTTCTGCCCGCCCAGAATTCCCTGACTGCGGCCCCTGTGTGGCCTTGCATGGCGAGTGGTGTCTTCCTCGCCCAGATTGTGATGTGTGTGACCAATCAGTCTCATCTGTCCAGCGTCAGGTGGCCTACATTTGGCCAGCCACACATCCGTAGGGTAGAAATCCTTCCCTCACTGATGTAGTGAATACGAGGCAATTAAAACACTCTGTATGTTTGAAATTTCCATAATAAAATGTTGGGGAAAAACAAACTTGGGTGCCCAGCAGTGAGTAATACTATAATGGAGAACGCGTTGCTTCTAACTTGATTGAACTCTTGTTTTACTTAGAGATATTTGAAATAGCACTAAACCACAGGTTGGGCACTTCAGTGTGGTGCACACTACACCTGCTGTCTGTCATCTGTCCTGGCTTGTCCCCAGCAGTGAGTGGAGCAATATGAGAACCCATGTGTCAGCACGCAGTGGGCTGATGCCCTCAGGGCCAGAGGGTAGAGAGCCCTCTCCTACTGCCAGCTTGGTGACCTTCAGACAGATCACTTCTGTCTTTGGACCTCTCTGCTTTGTCTGTAAAAATGAGGGGTTACCACACTTCATCCCTCCAGCTCTAACAGTCTAAGGATTATAATTTTCACTTAGCATAATGCTCTCCATTTCCATCCAGGCTATCACAAAAAGTAGAAGTTTCTTCTTTCTTTCAGCTGCATAGTATTCCATTGTGTAAATGTACCACAGTTTTTTGGTCCATTCATTTACTGATGGGCACTTTGGCTGTTTCCAGCACTTGGTTGTTGAAAATAGCGCTGCTATGAACATTGGGGTGCATAGGTTCTTCTGGATTGGTGATTCAGGGAATTGACTGTGAGAGTGGGGGTGGGCTGGGCAGAGTAGGGCAAAGGGGGAAATTGGGACAACTGTAAGAGAATAGCAATAAAAAATGATTAAAAAAGAAAACACCTTTAAGAAAAAAAACAAAGACTTGTAATTTTAAGTTGGTATAAATCATTGCACTTATAATTAGTTGATGATGGGAAAAAGGAAAGGGGCATCTTCTTTCTGGGTCCCTGGGGTGTCACTTATTTGGGAAATAGTTTATTCTATGCAAACAATGCCCCCAGTGAGACCCCCAAAGATCAGGAATTTAACTGCCCATCTAATGTATTCTCCTGGTTTAGAGAATTTGCACATTCATCAGGGAAAACAGCAGGGTTTTTTTTTTGTTGTTATATTAATACTTCCCAGTGTGAATCAAATAGGCGAATAACTCAGCCCAGCTTCCTCCTGACAATCACTCAGGGGTGAGCCTCGGTTTTCTCCAGCTCGCAGAAGGGTCAGTGGAAGGACTTTTAAGGGGCAGTGCAGCTGACCGTGCGACCGAGTGCTCCGGATGTGTGGATAAAATCGTCGCACACGGCAGGACAGACTCACTTCACCTGCAGAAATAATGGTTTGTATTCCTTTTGTCCCTTCAGCCTTTGGCTCTCTGAAGACAGGGGAGGATGATGGCTGATCTGGGGCATCTTCCCTGAGGACAAGGCGAGACCGATTATGCCTTGGAGACCTCTTTCTGGGTACGTTAAATCTGGCCGAAATCTTGTGGAGAGGGAAGGTAGCGCCATTGCCTGGCGACACCCACATTCCTCTGCCTTGAAGATGCTGTCAGTCACCATCACCAAGGGAACTCCCCCCCACATCCTCCACCAGGGAGAAAGGGGCTCACTGCAAACCAGGGTCTCTCAGCCTCAGCACTGCTGGCCTTTTGGGGCAGTCCTTCTTCATCGGGAGACTGCCTTGTGCATTGTAAGGGATTTAGCAGCATCACTGGCCTCTGCGGTAGCTGCCAGAAGTACCTACCTCATCGTGCCAATGGAAATGTCTCCAGACCTCATCAATCTCCCCAGATTGAAAAGCACTGCTTTACATAAACCATCCACTCTCCTGGAACCTGACTCCTGAACACGAGGCTCGGGTTCATGACCAGGTTGGGAAGGGTGCAGGAAGGGGCAGGCGCCACACCACCCTGACCTCACATGGCAGTGGAGAAAGTTGTTTCCAAAGAACACCCTCAGGTTGGCACACATATTTTAAATTGTGGTAAAATACATGTAGCATACAAGTTACCACCTTAACCATCTTCGAATGTGTGGTTCAGTAGTGTTGTCTGTTCACATTGTAGAACCAGTCTCTGGAACTTTCCATCTTCCCAAACCAAAACTCGGAGCACACTGAACAAGCCCCCATTTCTGTCTCCAGCAGCCCCTGGCCCCCACCGTTCTCTCTGTCTCTGGGAATGTTTACTTTCCAGGTGCCTCACATCCTTAGAATCACACAGCATTCGTCTCTTTAGGGACTGGCTTGTTGACACTTAGCATAATGTCCCCACAGTTCATCCAGGTTGTAGCACGTGTTAGAATTTGTTTCTGCTTTAAGGCTGAAAAAGATTCCACTGTGTACAAACCACGTTTCTCAATCCATTCATCCCTTGACGAACCCTTGGGCTGTTCCCACCTTCCTTCCGCTCCGGTGCACAGGGTTGCTGAGAACCTGGAGGTGCACGCACCTCTTCGACGCCCTGCTTTCACTTCCTCGGTGGCACAGACCCAGATGTGGAAATGCTGGGTCATGTGGCACTTCTGTGCCCTACTGTGACTTGGGCTGCCCTGCTCTGCTTTTACAGCACCAGCGGGACGCCAGGATTCCAGGCTTTCTACATCCTCACCAAGGCGAGTTGTCTTCTGTTTTCCATCCTCGTGAGTGTGGGGGGATTTAATTTGGTTTCAGCCTGCTTCTCCCAGTGAGTAGTGATGTGGAGCATCTTTGTGTGTGCTGGGACCTGTGTATCTATGGAGAAGTGTCTGTGCACATCCTTCGCCCGTTTTCAGTTGAGTCCTTTTGTTGTTGTTGTTGTTGAGTTGTACGAGTTCTTTAGCTCTTCTGGCTATTAACCCCTTATTAGCTATATGATTTGCACATATATCCTCCGATTTCATAGCTGCCTTTTCACTCTGCCAACCCTGTCCTTTGACACATCGTTTTTAATTTTATGTAGTCTAGTTATCTATTTTTATTTTTGTTTCCTTTGACTTTGGTGTCATATCCAAGAAATTGTTGCCTAATCTGATGTCATATAGCTTTACCCCTATGTTTTCTTCTGACAGTTTTACAGACTTAGGCCTGCGATTCAGTTTGTGGCACACACTTTCATTGTTAGTACCATTGTGTTGCATAGTTCCTTGAGGTCTGAGGCAGCCAGGCCTCACCTGGTCACGTGTGCATGGAGCCATGGTTACGGTAATGAGCTACATTTTCCAGGCTCTTTCTTCCCTTTGCTGCAACCTCCTGTAAAGGTTGTGACACCATTCCTGGGAGTTCTGGGGGGCCTTCACAGTGCCACTGTAGTTAACTGCCACATACCCTCATCCTGTTCATCTGGGCACCATCAAGTCCAGTGGACAGCACTGCCTTGTTCAGACCTAAGTCATGTCTGAGCCAGTGACACTTGTGCCAGGCATGCCTCCACTTTTCTGTGAAATGCTACCACTTCCCAATGTCCACTGCCGCCACTCCCAGCACCTCTTATGGGGACCGCCCACATGCACCCTCCCGGAGCCCTCAGGGGGTACAGCTGCAGCATAGCTGCGCCAGACATGGGGGAGCAGGTCTGCACCGCTTGATGGTGGTGCATCGTCCTAACAAGGCTACTCATCTTGGGCTCTGTTTCTTGTTTTATTTTAGCAATGTGGCACTTTCAGTATTTTTGGCAGTGTCCTCTCTCCTTAAAACCCAGCCCTGAGGGCATGGGGGTGAGGCTAAGCTGGAGACATCCAGAGGCAGGGCCCAGACCCAGCCCTCTGCCCCAGTGATGAAGCTTTGCTCCCCGGGGGAAGCTGATGCAGCCTGGCTCCTCTTTTTCTTGAATCTTCAGTCCCTCAGGCAGGGGGACTTCTGTTGCCTGCCTTTCGGTACTTCCTTGCAGTGTTCTGCTCCGACCCCACCTGAGCTGCCTCAGAGCAGCTGTGAGCCCGGGAGAGCGTCCCGCTGCCCTCTCACTGAACACAGCTGCACGCGGGTCTCCCCAGGCAGGGACGTAAATCTCATCCGTCAGACACTGTGAAGGATCTCTGTGCTTCACTCGGAAGGGATATTTACTGCCCAATATTTATGAGTTAATTTGAGTCCCACAATGAAACAAAATACAACATCTAACCAGAAAACACCAGTAATTCTTCCATTAAGCGTCACTGTTGACATACTTTTAATTTCCTTCCCATTGCACTATCTTACCATGGAAACAGTGGCATCTGTTGTGACAGTAATTCAAAGTGCTCCGACTCGAGGGGGTGGAAAGGCAGCACAAAAAGCTGGCAGTGAAGCCAGGGACTGAACAGAGCTGGAGTCGCGGCATCGGGCTTTAGAATGGCAGAGCTAGAGTTTCTGTCCCCGCCAGGCCGGCGGACAGGTCACGAGGCACACGCAGACCCCCGAGCTGTCCCCGTGGAGAGAAACAGTGGCTGTCCTTTGTGCCTGTGCCTCTCCTTGGACTTGTGAATGGGCTCTCTGAAGTTATTTGTATAGCTGTCAGTCATGTGACTAGTTAGAGAGTTCTCGTGAGGGTTTAACGAGGTGATGCAATGACAGCAGACAACGCTGTTCCCGGTGTTTAGCTCAGTAAATGCTGCTTTAAAAACAGACTTTACATTCCTTTTAAAAATATCCTGAGGGTGCAGTGTGATGTGGGAGAAAGAAAACAGGCATTGGAGTCCCACAGCTATGATGCAGTGACACAACTTAAGAAAGTAACCCTTTTCCCCTTACCCTGGGAACCTCATCTTTCTCCTCCGTAATGTGGAGACATTATCAACTTCAAAGAATTGGTGTGAAGATCAAATGAGATGCTACAGGCCTAGTGGAGTGCCTAGTTCACCATCATCATGTAGCAGGAATAACACTTAATGCTTATTAATCACCAGCTATGTGCCCAGCACTTAGCTTAACATTCTATCTAAGTGACAGACCTAGGGAGGCCCAAGAGGAATAGAAAATCACCAGGTGGGACACTGCCTGCCGACCCTACCCACGACAAACGGATGCCCGGCTGAGACTGGGGTCTGGTTGGCCTATCCAGCGTAACAGGATGCAGCTTTAACTTGAGCCTGACAAGATGTATCAAGAAAAACGGTCAGCAGAAATGGCACCCAGCAACCGGCTCTAGCCAGTCAGACTCTGACACCCCAACCAGTTACCCTTCGAGGGGTTTTGTGCTTAAAAATGCTGCCCTAAGAACAACTGAGCCAGTCTTACCCTCCCTTGGTTGGCTCCCCAACCTCCCTAGGTTGGCTCCACTTTCCCTCTTACTCCCGGCTAATCAACCCTGCTCCTTGGTTCACTGCATCTGTCTGGTTTCTTGAGTGACTCCGACCTAACACTAAGCAGGTGCTTTTATTGTATCGTTTGATATAGGTGAGGAAACTGAAATTCTGACAGGTTAAGTGACTTGCCTACGGTCACATAACTAATCAATACTCATTTTTGAAGCCATGTCACGCTAATGCTCAAGCTCATGCTTGACCTGTCGATCTGACCTGTCTCGTTGTGGACGTTGAGGGCCCAGACAGGAAGGCTGACTGAGGGCAGGGGCGGGTGGGGCAGGAAGAAGGGAGAGAGGAAAGTCCACGGGGCCAGAGAACGGTCTGTTGGAATGGCTGTGTGTGAAGTGACTGCAGACAGAAGGGGGTGTGCCTGCTTGTGGACAGGGAGAGGGTGACAAAGAAAGGGTGTTAGGCCCCCTGCGTGAAGCCCCGAGAGTAATGCACTGAGGGAACTGAGCAAGTCACATGATCAGAAGGCAAGGTGAAGTCCCTGATGATCCACCCAAGAGGTCACTTCTGCGAGCAGCTGTGGGTCCAGTGGCTTCCGGCTGGGTTCTAACAGGCGATACTTGTGGAAATGGAACCCCAGAGAGAGATGGGAGAGCCACGGCACCCTCCCAGCATCATGCACTGGACCGAGAGCCCCTTCTCTGAACACTGCGGTGGTTGAAGAAAGCCCCTGGCCCAGGATCTTCAAACCATAGTGGAACTAGAGTTGCCAGGACAACGTCACAGAAAACCCTACAAACCCTTATAAAACTTTCACATTCATCAGTACAAAATAAATCCAACTCAATGCAATTGAAAGGCTACCAACTGCATTTAATATGTTTTAAATTAATAGGCACTGTTATTATACAATTAATTTCTACATCATGGGAAAATGTAATATTACCCTTCCTTGAAGCTTCAGAAGAATGTCTGGACATTCATTTTGCTTTGTCAGAGATACATCACTTTTTCCTCTTTGATTGTCAATCCAAATGTTTAATTTCTTTTTGATTAGATGACTTAGCTTTCTTGACTTCAACATGCCTGGTCTCATCGTGGTCCCTGTGACAGAGCCCTGAGCACAGGCGACCTGTCATTGTCCTCCCTGAGATCCGCACATGCGCCCTCTTTTTGCAGCTGAAGTCGGGGGGTAGCTCTGGGCCTTGGCTGACCGCCTTCCGCCTTGTTTTCCTCCTTCCCAAGTCTTCACCATAAAAGTCTCCATTCTGTTTTACTCGGCCCTGTTCTCAAGCCCTAATTTATTCTTTTTGTGATGATAGCTGCTCGCAGTCACCTGCTGTAACTGACGTGCTTACGGTGTGTAAAAGCTGACGCAAGCGAAGCTCTGTGCCGGGTGTTTTAAGCACAGGATGTGCGTGAGGTCTGGGAAGGGTTACAACCCCATGCCCTAGCATCAGAATCAGAAGCGTTTTCATATTTTTCCCTGGCAAAATAATGTCTTCCCAAAATCAGCTTCGATTTTGGAAGTCCAGTCAAGAAGACCCTCTCAGATAAAGCTCTGAAGGCCGTCATGTGGCTGTCTTATACCCTCTGTGTTAGAACAGTGTGCGACATTGACTGACGTGACGCTGTTAATGCACCCCAAAGACATGAAGAGCACTTGCTGTGTGATTGGACGCCGACGGAGACAGTGAGAGCGGGTGCTGGCCTGCAGAGGAACCCTTCGGGGGTAACTGGTGTTGGTGAGAGAGAGTGCGGACTGGCACCGGTAGGGAAGTGGTGAGGCCCTAAGGGGGCACCATCGTCCTGGATAGAGACTTGACAGTATGTCCTAAGGGCTTTGAATCCTAATTTTATAACCACAAGCAATTTCTGCCTTAAATTTGGATTAGTATGTTTGTCTCTTTTGGGGACAGACACAAGCACTGGGAGAGGATATTTTTCACCATGAATTTAAAAATTGGCCTCCTGAGTTTACTTCAGGCTATGCAAGATAAAACGACAGGAGTCTGTCCTGAAAAACGTTCTCCTTCGGGAAGTCCTGCAGACCCGGGCACCTGACTGGAAGGACCGATGGCCTGCCCACCAGTCTTGAAATGGCAATGTTTCATTGAACAAACCGAGTGTCCCCTGGGGGACCTGTGACAGCACTGCAGCTGTGCCCACTGCAGCAGAGGACACCGATGTAATTCACGCTGAGAGGCAGCTAAGGGCGTGATGCGTCTCAGGGCTGGAACAGGAAGGCGCGGTACAAGAGAACGAAACCGAAGTCTGGCAAAAGTGAAGGGCAGCAGTAGGCCTCGTGCATTTCGATGGAACTGTGCTGTTTTGAGGCCTAGGATGAGTGACTTCGGGTGCAGAGGACCAGAGAAGCAGCTCAGCAGTCCTACGGCGAACTTGGCACAAAAAATGACTTTAGAAAAACAAATTTAACTGAACTTGTGATCATGCTAAGATAAGGAGAGTTATACTTTGGCTTTATATTTACCTGTAATGTATTTTTTTATTCTCGCCTGCAGATATGTTTCTCACATACTTTTAGAGAAAGAGAAGAGAGGGAAGGGGAGACACAGAGAGAGAGACTGAGACATCACTATGTGTTAGAGAGAAACCTCAGTCGGTCACCTTCCGCACTCATCCCGACCTGGACTGAACCCCAGACCTAGGTGTGTACCCTGACTGGGAATCGAACCCGCAACCCTTTGGTGTACTGGAGGATGCTCCAACCAACTGAGCCACATGGGCAGGGGTGTAATGTAATATTTTTTAATGATAAGTATATTCATATCTCTTGAGTAATTTTAAAAAACAAAAATTTGAAATAAATGTGAACATGAGAAAAGTTAATATGGGTGAAACTTCTTTCTACTCAGCATTTTTCAGATTCTCAAAATATATATTCTGTTACTATTTTCTTACTCTTTTGTAATAATTCTTACATCACGTACTGAGTTACTGCTTGTGGGGCAGAAGCTCTGCTAACACATGCTTCACTTCATTTAAGTCTAACAGTAATCCCATGAGCTCTATGCTGCTTTCGTCTCTGTCTCCAAACAAGGGACCCAGGCTCAGAGCAATTAGGTGCTTGCCCAGAGCCATTCATTAATGAAAGGCTAAGCCGAGGCTCAGGCCCCCTATCTGTGACTCCACACCTGTAACCACAACCAATATGCTCTAGAGCTTCTGCTTCCTGCGAAATAGAAACTGCACTTTCTGAAGTCTCTGTTAAGAAAGTAGAAATTTAGAAAATTTGTCCCTGTGTATGTGCATCACAACATTATTTATAATAGCTAAAGTTTGGAAAATTTAAGTAAATAACAATACATGCTTATAATGGATACCTAGGCACCTATAAAAATGTTTTTAATTTAAAATACTTAATATCTTGCAGGACAGATATCTATGAAAATATTAAGCATGAAAAAGCGGAGTGTAAAAGTACTTATGAAAGGGGAGCCACACTCTGTGACCATGTGGGATGTAAACGGGACAGTAGAACGGAAACAGCCTCGGCTGGGCCTGCCAGCTGCACCGTCTGGGGAGAAGAAGGGTGCCAGGAAGGGGGCTGCAGTCCTGTCCGGGCGGAAGAGGGGAGATGGCTGCCGAGTCGACACGCAGAGTGTTCACACAGTCGCCTTGCTGGTTTCCCAGCCGACATCCACACCAGTCCTTTTTGGCACACACCACAGCGGCCCTGACGCAACCGTGGGGACCCCACTCCTATTCCCAAGGCTTGCTCGGCCGGCAAGTTCAGTCCCAGCCCCGAGAGCTGCGGGTGATGGGTGGCCCGTCCCTTCCAATCCTCCTGGGCCGGAGAGCCTGGGCCTTTGTGGGGCTGGAGCTCACACCACTTGGGAGGCCCTATTAACGAAAAACAGTACTAAATTATAAAGTCAGAATTCAGCACAGAGAGGGGAAATCGACTTAGAATGAGAAAACAAATCATAAGATAATAACTAAGTAACACAGAATAACAAACTGTTGTATAATGAACATGTTTATTAATTAACTGCCTGACTCATCCCTTTTTCTACATTTTTGTCTGTATTCTCTTTTATCCCTTCTTCACATGGCAGTGAGTTCATAATTCAAATTTCCATAAAGAGCATAGAAATATAACACGAATGTTCACCTTGTCCCCTGATTCTCTGACAGTATACATGGAGCCTGCTGCCTTGGAGGGCTGTCAGGAGACCCTTTCCTCCCAGTCTTCTCTACTCACCCCGCCCTTCAGTCTCCTGTCTCTTCCTGTCGAGCCGAGTCTCAGTCCTCTCCTCGGGACCCCATCTGCATCCAGGGGGCACACACAATGCTGGCCACTCTGCACCCACTCCCGGCTGTCTGCAGTGGGTCTTTACGTACTGTGGTGTAGATGTCTCAGAGCCCCGGATGCAGACAGGGAAGCCTGTCTTTCCAGTCTTCTCACTGGCACCCTCCGCATCGGCAGGGAGGGAAGGGAAGAAGATACCAGGATGAAAGGAAACATTATCTGTCCCAACAGGAAACCCATTTTCCCTGTGGAGTAACTTGGGTAAGCCTCAGGCCAGCACCTGAACTGATCTCCAAACCCTCTGGTCTTCTTTCCTAGGTGGGGTGGGGCCACTTTTGCTGCAGGAGATGAGAAGGAGGCGCCATCCCAGCGCAGCTGGTTTGACAGGAGGCAGAGAAATGCAGTTTGACATTCATCGTCTCTGATGACTTATCTTGTAGTGAGAAAAATATAAGGAAGAAGGCAGCTCTGGGGGGGTCTCTGCTGGGAAGGACCTGGCTGAACGGCAGGGGTGTGATGACAGCTGCTGGCCCTTCCAGAGCACCCCCCACCAGGCCCCGCACCCCCCACCCCCACCCTTTCTGCTCCACTCCCAGGCTGAAGGTTTGCCCCTGTCAGAGGGGAGGGCTGGCCGGTAGCTGGGCCAGCCTGCCCTTCCAGCATCTCACTTCCACCCACCAAACTTGCAAGTCAGAGGAAGATGATGAGCAATTTCACTTCCTGCCCTGAAAGTCAAGATAAACAGGCATCTGAATGGCAACCCTTAGGGCAGGGGGGCAGAAGCAGAGCCCTTTTATCCAGTTCCTCCATATTAACATTCCAGGTCCAGACAGCCAAGTGTCTTTGTTCATAAAGGTTACAAGAAGAGTGCATCACTCAGAAAGCATTCTTAAGTAGCCTTCAGGGTCAGGCTATTCCAAAGGGTCAGGAAAGGCACAGTACACAGTAACAGAAGGACAGGAGGGGCAAGGAGTCCGCACAGCTCAGAGTCCACCCTGCTCCACCGGAACGGGTGCGGAGCTGTGGTCTTGCTCTGTCACCTGTCAGGTGAGTCCCCTCGCTGGGCCTCAGTTTCCTCAGTCTGCAGAGTGAGAGGACACAGCGCACTGGAACCACTGCCTCCGACCCTGGCTCCACTTTGGAATTATCTGGAGAGCAAAAGCAGATTTCTGGGCCCAGTGCCAGGCTTGCTAAGTCAGGATCGCTAGGCCTATGGCCTGGACACTGGCCTGGACGCTCGCACAGCTAACCCAGAAGTGCAGAGGCAGCCAGCTGGGCACTCGGCAAGACCAGATTTGGGGGCCACTGAGTGACCTGACCTCTGAAGACCCTTTCTGACAGCCGTATTTTAAAATATTTCATTATACTTTAACAACATATAAATAGGCATTTTTCAGAAATATCAGCAAAGTTGAAAAAAGGAATTTTCAATGATAATTATTCGACCGTTGTCCTCATAAATAGTTTCTGGGATTTTAGCTTTTGTTTGCATGATTCTTACCACATTACAAATACAAATCTGCATCTCACTCTTACACTTAACCTCATCTTACCCCGATATATAAGCACTTCCCCGTCTTACCTAGCATCTTCCAAAGTGAGTGACATACTCTGAGAGCATGGTTCCTGCTTTACTTACCCCACTGTCTTTTACTGGGTGTTTCTAGTTGAATGAACCCTTGCTTTGTTGCCAGCCCTCCACCCCACGGAGGGATATAAGAGCAAAGGATGGGCTACCTACCCTCTGTTAGGTCACAGTTGCTCAAGAAACCAGATGGATGCAGTGAGCTAAGGAGCAGGGTTTATTAGCGGGGAGTAAGAGAGAAAGTGGAGCCACCAAAGGAGGTTAAAGACTCGCTCAGTTGCTCTTAGGGCCGGGTTTTTAAGTGTAAAATCCTGCGAAGGGTAATTGGTTGGGGTGTCAGAGTCTGACTGGCTGGAGCTGGTTGCTGGGTGCTGTTTCTGCTGACCATTGTTCTTAATACATCTTGTCAGGCTCAAGTTAAAGCTGCATCCTGTTACGCCAGATTGGCGACCCCAGACCCTGGGCAGGGTCGGCAGGCAGTGTCCCAGGCGGGCATGTTCCCAGGCCACGGCTTCCCACGGTACGGTTTTCCCGCCTGGTGATTTTCCATTCCTCCTAGGCCTGCCTAGGTCTGTCACCCTCCTCCCCTGGCTTGCGCGGGACCCGAGAACCCACATTTTGCCCACAGCCTGCCTTACTTCGGCATTATGCCAGTTGAGGACCAGTTCATGGAGTCAGACGTGGCTCTGAGAAGCCTGCAGGGTTCCCCTCCTGAGAACCCTGTATCACTGCTGCTGATGGAACAGGTTAATGGGGAAACTGACAGATCTGACCTAGAAAACATCTCCTGATCATTTCCAGTCAGTTTTCATTTGCTATGGTTTGTTTGGCCATTTCAGGGGCTGCCATGAGCTTCTGTCTTAATTGGTGAAACGTCAGGTCTGAGAAGCTCATTCATTAACCTAATCAGGAGCCCCCTCAGACTAAGTAATAAGCAGAAAGCGCAGGGCTGGGCTTTGGACAGAGAAGATGCTTAGGGTCTGTGGGATCAGGCATTATTGCTCTCATCTTGCAGATGGCCGAAGCCAGAGAATCCAGCTAAAACACACTTTTAAAAAAAAATCCTCACCCAAGGACACAGTGGTTGATTTTAGAGAGAGGGGAAGTGGGGAGTAGAGAGAAAGAGGAAGAGAGGGTCTTTTCCTCAGCCCAACAGAGCTGCAGAGTTCTAAGGGGTGCTGTGTACGGCTTCCAGACTGCGCCCAAAGAGCCCTCAGAGCAGACCATGGAGCTCCACGGCCCCGATAGCTAGGCCTCAGCCTTCTCCAGCCGCCTGGCCGCCCCCTCCCCCAGCCGGGCCACTGCTTCCCCTGGACAGCAGGCTGGCTGCAGTGATTCAGCCGCCTCAGTGCTTGCAGGGGCACAGCCTGCAGGGTGGGCTCAGCCTTGGTGCGCCCAGGTCCCTGACCACTGCTGGGATGCAACAGGCCTGCCTTTGATGAGGGTTAATTGGATTTCTGTGTCTAAATTCATTATAGAAGGCCAAGAAAAGACAAATGCTGTTGTTTCTTCCTACTTGTTATCTAAATAAAACAGATGTTTGTAAAATACAGACTTTAGAGGGCATAGTCAAGTTTTCTTTTTTTTCTTGTTATCCCAAGAGAATTTGGTTTATTTTTTATATATTTTATTGATTATGCTATTACAGTTGTCCCATTACCCCCCATTCCCCTCCACCCTGCACACCCTCTCCCACCCACATTCCCCCCCTTTAGTTCATGTCCATGTGTCATAAGTTCTTTAGCTTCTGCATTTCCCCTACTATTCTTAACCTCCCCCTGTCTATTTTCTACTTATCATCTATGCTACTTATTCTTCGTACCTTTCCCCCCCTCTCCTTCTTCCAATCCCCTGTTGCTAACCCTCCATGTGATCTCCATTTCTGTGATTCTGTTCCTGTTCTAGTTGTTTGCTTTTGTTTTTGTTTTAGGTGTGGTGGTTAATGATTGTGAGTTTGCTGTCTTTTTACTGTTCATATTTTTTCTCTTCTTTTTCTTAGATAAGTCCCTTTAACATTTCATATAATAAGGACTTGGTGATGATGAACTCCTTTAACTTGACCTTAACTTGATCTGCTCTTCCATTCTAAATGAAAGCTTTGCTGGATAGAGCAATCTGGGATGTAGGTCCTTGCCTTT